>OZ035993.1:23210104-24410104 GCA_964035005.1 Erebia palarica | reverse complement strand
TTTTATATGCTTTAATATTATTTATGAGCTTGTTACGCTGGACGACTGCGCTTCGTCAGCACGTATGCCGCGCGTCTCAACTTCCATAGAAGATCCAATTCCGACTATACTCGCCGCTTTCGTATACCTAACATCGGAACGAACGGACGTACCTATCCTAAATTTCTGTACAATATTATTATTTAAACTACTTTATTATATTCTTATACACCAAAAAGGAGTTCATTATTCCTGAACCTGCTTCGGGACAGCCGCCCTCTATAACTGGCGCAGTCTTATAGGATCGTTTTGCTGCTTCAAGGTCTTCGTGCCTAACCTATAAATCAGGTCGACGCCTAAGAATTCCTTGACAGGACGACAGAACCTACAAGGAGCTGCTGTCATAGAAGCTGCCGCTGAAGACTTCAAGTCATACCAAAAATCGATGAATTGGAGCTTACCAGCGACTTTGGTTTCGTGAGTACTTGAAATCCTTTTAATTGGTTGTTGTAGTAACTTTTGCGCAGGGTACTATACGTATTACGATTTACAACATTTTTCTAGCCCGCGAAGTTTTTGAATATTATTTTTAACAAAGTAAAGTTTAACGTAATTTAATTTTTATATACTTTTAATAGTAATTAGATACCTACCTAGTTTAACTAGTTTAAAGAATTTAGTTAGATATTATAATATGACCTCGTTCGAGAAAATTAAGTGTCAAGTAGATTTATTAGACAAAATTAACACATCACTCAAGTTTCTACCAGATTTCAATGTAAATTCCCATGTTCTAACGAGATTTATAAAACTCAGCGATCAGTTAGTCCGTACATTTTTAAACCCAGATCCACATTATGAATTTTCTAACCTTTCCTTGATTAGTGGAATTCTTAACAAAATTACAGGATCTGCCGCAAGATCTTTATCCACCAACGGCAATTTCAACGATTGGAGTAACATTAGAACGACTTTAATAAATTCATTTTCCGATTACCGCGACGAAACGGCTCTCTTCACAGATTTATATCTTTTAGTCCAAGGTTCAGACACTCTACCTGTTTTTTACGAAAAAGTACAGAATTTACTTTGCACAATTATGACCTATGTAGAATTGCATGATACTGTAAAAACTGTAGAAGCTAAAAGAACACTTTATCAAAAATTTGCCCTTAAAACTTTTTTGAGAGGGCTAAGAGAACCTTTAGGATCAAGAATAAGATGTATGCAACCCCCTACTCTTGAAAAAGCTCTAGAATACGCGAAAGAAGAATTAAATATAATATATGTACAGAATAATGACCGATTTTCTCATAATAAATTTTTTCTAAATTATCATAGGCATAGATCTTGTTCTCATGGTTCGCGACGGAACCATTACAGTAACATACAACCAAGAAAAAATAGACAAAGGTATAAAAAGTACATTCCTTCTGAATGTATTGACCCATCATTCACTTACCAATCCCAACCTGACCTTGATTCTCAGAATTATTCTCAGTATTCATTTGTACCTAGCCATATAGGAAACTGCACACAGACGGAGTTACATCAGTACACGACATCAAAAGTTCCTAAACCTCTTAATATTCCCTATAATCATGTAACCCTACCTGCACAAACCACGAAGTTAATAAAAATGCCCACTACCTTTTCCCATGGTGACATTTTTATAGCAAATCAGTGCATGTCCGAATGTTATATAAATGAATGCATATCATCTGCCGAAAATAGTAAAACTTTTGTTCAAATTTGTAATCCCACAGATACCGATATTACAATTTCTTTAGGGAACCCCATAATTGCACATGCTTACGACGAACAATGCATGCCGACAAGGTGTGAAATTGACACCGTCGGTGATAAGTGCAATCATGAGGTAATGTCACGTTTGCCCATAGAACAATTAAATACAGAGGAGACAACTAATTTAATTAACCTTTCTAAAGAATTTTCAGACGTATTTTATTCAAATGAGAAAGTTAATTCAATTTTAGATATTCGACCACTTAGTAAAATAGTTAAAAAGCATCCGACTGACTCTACCGACTTTTTAGATAAAATTGGAAGGTGCTTGTACTTTACAACTTTAGATTTACAAAATTCATATGCGATCTCTGAAAGTCTTTTGAACTGTGTCCTTCAAGATCTGGCGAACTGCACAATCTTTTCAGGCAAAATTTTAACTTTCTCAACATCCTTACAGGAACACGTGATTAGTTTACGCATATTGTTCGAACGCCTGAGGAACTTTAATTTGAAAATCCAAGTAGATAAATCGAAATTTTTTAAACGCGAAACGCCGTTCTGTCACATCCGTTCTCCAGATGGTATAAAACCCAATCCAAATTATATTTCTCATATTTTAAATTACCCATTACCTCAAAATCGCCAGCAGATTAAAGAATTTTTAGGCATCCTTGGTTTTTATAGACGGTTTATACCAGACTTTGCCAAGATGACCAAGCCTCTAACATCTTACTTGAAAAAAGGCGCAAAACTTGAAGTTAATTCGGATGTCATCACTGCCTTCGAAAATTGTAAGATGCTTATTACAAGTATCCCAGTATTAGCTCATCCCGATTTTAATCTAGAACTTAATTTGACTACATTTGCCAATGACATCACTTTAAATGCAGTACTGATACAAGGCCTTATTGGCGCCGACAAACAGATAGCATACGCCTCGCGTACTTTGAACGACAGTGAAATTAGATATTCCAAGGCAGAAAAAGACCTTCTCGCAGTAGTATGGGCCACTAAGTACTTTAGGCCCTATCTTTTTGACAGAAAGTTTAAATTAATTTCTGAATTTTCACATTTATCTGACTTAAAAGATCGAAGTCCTCGTATAACGCGTTGGAATTTAAAATTAGCCGAGTATGAATTTACTATTGTAGAGAAAACTAGTTCAGAAACGACTACCGATGGCCCACTAAAAGAAACTATACCAGTACGCACTAATTGCTCCAAGAAATCCAAATCTGTTACACGTTCCGAACTTTTAGACAAAAATCCAACTCTTACTAAAACCGCATGCTTTGAGTTACCCATACCCGAAATTCCTTTCCAAAACCCTATTACTCACAAACATATTATACATATATACACTACTAAGAAAGTCCGTGGTTCCTTTTCAAAATCCCGATTTAAAAAACCAATAACTTAAAGCTAATTATGCTTTCAAATCATTAGATTTCATTTAAGCCATTTATCTAAGTTACCTAGACTGTTCAAACATATTGCAATGAAACCCTCGCGACATTCCCACGCTCGTATTTCAGCTTACTGATATAATATGACTACGTTTTGAGTAGGTACATATTTTATTCTAATGGTTACTATAAGATATTTCACACAGAATTTTATACATAATTATACTTTAGTACCTATATACACTATATACTTTACTTAAAATTTACACTTTATACTATATGCACTATATTTCTGTTAGATTTACTTTTACATAGATATCTTTATTTCTCAAAGTTAAATTTTATATAAGTTTTCCTTTTATATACTTTTAGGCATACTATTCCTTTAATCAGAAAAAAATCTTCTTAAAAAAACTTATACTTCTCTTACTTCTGTCACATTGTGACTAAAGAATAATGAGCTGTTCTTGCTATATGGTTATTACTAGCATTTTCGTAAATTTTTTGGATGAAATATGCAAGAATTTTCGAGTAGTACAGTTATAGCTTTCTTCAACTATTACTAATTTAATTGAATATAAATTAATTAAAAATTGTAAAAGTATTTTTCATAGATATAGGGACCCTACCTATTTTAGTTATTAGAGCTTAGCATTGATTTCAGCTTTCTAGAACTTAATCGTAGTCCAATTACAATTAGCATTTTTTATCAGTTCAACTTATTTCATGTAACATAATACTATAGTACCACCTGCACTTTTATAGCAACCAATTCCAGGGTTTTCATTTCATAGAGGCTGAATGCCCGAAGTTCAATTCTCCAAAATTAAGCGAGCAGAAGACATCGGCAACTGAACAACCATCATATCACCTAAGAAGCTTAGTTTTCACAAGACCACACAGAAGACTGCCTACCGTTTTAACGAAGACCTATATTCCGCAATATTCGGTCTTTTATCCCCGAATAATTGCTGCTCTGATGATGGAGGTGTTACGCTGGACGACTGCGCTTCGTCAGCACGTATGCCGCGCGTCTCAACTTCCATAGAAGATCCAATTCCGACTATACTCGCCGCTTTCGTATACCTAACATCGGAACGAACGGACGTACCTATCCTAAATTTCTGTACAATATTATTATTTAAACTACTTTATTATATTCTTATACACCAAAAAGGAGTTCATTATTCCTGAACCTGCTTCGGGACAGCCGCCCTCTATAACTAGCTAAATATGCTTTATTTATGTTAACGTTAATGTTTCTCTATTACATAGAGCTGTTTCAAAGTAGTACGTCGATAATAATTAATTTTACAATACATTTGCTCGTAAAGTTGCCCTTACTTCACCGCTATTAAAACTATAAAGTAGACTTCCTCACTCTTGGGCGATAAAAATATTATTACCGCACAGTAAGCCCACAAAGGAGCGCGGTAATATTCATTTTCGCACTATAAGCCCATCTGGTAGCGAATTGTAGTAGGCAAAAAAAGTATGTGCGCAATTCACACACAGCAGAAGTGAAACTTCAGAAAAGTAACCTACGAGAGAATGAGATAAATATAACTTGTATTCTATCTCATTTCCTCGCAGGCTAAATCCTATTTTATGAATATGTTTGTGTCTTTTTGGTGTCGCTTTTTCGTTTCGTTTTTCGTTCCATCTAATTTTCAAATCACAATGATTATAAAGAAGTTTCACTTCAAAATATTGGACACCGCTTTGCCTGCAATCTTGCTTGAGTAAAATTAATTAAGAACTTTTATTGATGTTGCTATTTTTATTAATTTTAATGATGCTATTTTTTATATTTTTTTAGCAACAGCAATTTAGGAGAAGATTACAAACCCTCAGTTTAAGTGTAAGATTCATAATATATATATTTTTATACTTTTTTTTATCTTAATTTGTTTGGGACTTTTGTCCGACGCGGACACGCCAGCCTCATCGTATAATTAAATTATAAAAAAAAGTATATACCTATTTTAAAATAGTAATCTCTATTGAATATAGGTATTTTGTCGGTTTCTTAACTCACTGTTAATCTTAATTTAAAAATATATCATTAAATATAATTAAAACACTTTCACCATCCACTGGTCTTCTTCCACCACCCGTTAATCCATATATCTACCACGTACCCGCAAATTGTGGAACCAGCTTCCATCTTCTGTGTTCCCTCTTGATTATAATATGGGGCTCTTCAAAGGGCGGATAAAACAAATATCTCAAAAGCCAGCAACGCATTGGCGGTTCCTCTGGTGCTGGAAATGTTCATGGGCGGCGGTAATCACGTACCATCAGGTGACCCGCCTGCTCGTTTGCTCGCTATACATATGAAAACAACCATCATCAAGATCATTGTTGTTAGCCTGTGGATGTACACAGTTGGGCAAGGACCTTCCATGAACATATCCAGGCCCAATCCTCTGCCTTCCTAATCCCGCCACCTTCTATAAATCGTCAGTCCGTGCCGGAGGACGCCCCAAACAACGCTTACTTGAACGCGGTCTTGCACTAAAACACTATAATATTATCGATTTTTTTTCTAAATCAGGCTTACGTATTTTTGTCTTTACTGGACCATTTCACACAATTATTTCTTTCTCATTTCAGCTATTTGACGATGTCGACAGTGATAAAGTAAATACCTTTTATACTTTAACATTGGTCTTTAAAATAATTAATAGTTTACTAAGTACATCTCTAATTATAAAAACAAACCTGCCAATAAAATAAATGCAAAAGTGAGTCGCGAAAAAAGTCGCGGGCATTAGTTAGTATTAGTTGTTATAGTAAATAATAGTCAGCTTGTAATAGTAGCTATAATTAGTACGAAACTATATTATAATATCTAGAAAAGTAAAGTATTTTAAGTAAAATAATGATATATGTATGATAATATAGGTGTTAAACTTAATGGGTAAGTTATTTTTTATGTGATGGTGTCTAAAAAGAATCCTTAACAATACATTTATTTTATTTTCATTTGTCCATTTAAGCTGATAAAGAATGGAGGCCGCGATGACAGGAGAGACCGCGATGACAGGAGAGACCGCGATGACAGACACGACCGGGACGACTGGAGAGACCGCGATGACAGGCGAGACCGCGATGACAGAAGAGACCGCGATGACAGAAGAGACCGCGATGACAGGAGAGACCGGGATGACAGTGGAGACCACGATGAAATTAGAAACCACAACGACTGGAGAGACCGCGATGATAGGAGAGATCGCGAAGACAGACACCACCACGGTGACAGACACAACCACAATGACAAACGTGAACACGAAGACAGGAGAGGCCGTGACCATGATGACAGACCCAAACTTAACGTACACGCCGCGAACCACGATGACACAAGAGGCAGTGACCATGATAACAGACCCGTACCACAGAACCAACAGAAACACGATATCATAAGAGGCCGTGACCGTGACGACCGTAATGACAAGGGGGGCCCACAAACCTTCAACCCCTTAAAAGACCGCTCTGTCCAACGGGAGCGCGATGTCCAAAGCCGTCAAGAGGACTTGCATGACGATCGGCCGGATCGTGGCGAGGACGAAGATCGCGATGATGATCAGGACCATGATGATGAAGCCCTAAGAGTAAGTATAGGCCTATTACACTGCACTTTTTACAGGGCCCTGTGGCAAGGGCGGGCGTGGCCGCTATATTACACAACAATAAGGCACCCTTACTTCCTAAGTCCTATTACACTACACTGATTCAAGTGTAAGGGTCCCTGTGGAAAGAGCAGTATAATACGCCTATAAGGTCATCTCACAGTTACAAAATACTAGCTGATGCCCGCGACTTCGTCCGGGTGGTTTGAGGTTTTTTGGTGTTTGGTGGTGTTTACCCTTTGCGTTATTCCAGACTATAATATAATCTATCTCTGTGCCAAATATCATCGAGAACCGTTCAGCCGTTCAGGCGTGATTGAGTAACAAACATTAGTCTGTCTGTCTGGAATAACACATAGGCTACTTTTAGGCCCGGAAAATTGAAGAGTTCTCGCGGGAACCATAAAACCTCAATCCACGCGGACGAACTCGCGGGCATCAGCTAGTAATATAATATCAAATCAAATTTATTTATTTGTGATTACAGTTAAGTATGTACTTAGATGTTAGTTTTACAGAAAGTATCATGTATTTGACCTCAGTATGGTGTTACAAATCTATTAACTTGGGTAATTACAAGTTACCAATTTCGAAAGTGAGTGATCTGAGTCATCTTTTGGATGGTTACATGGGTCCTGGGGACCTGGAATAGGCTATTTGGTTATATTGTGTCCCGGAAAATAAAACAGTTCCTTCGGGATTTTAAAAATCTAAATGTACGCGGACAAAGGCGTCATATAGTTAGTTTAATACCTAATACTGATTTAATAATTTGTTATTATAGGTAGTGTTTCTCACACTAGGGAAATTTCTAAACTATTCTTAAATACATATCAAATAAATGTATATCCTGCCGGTTTTGATATGTATTTAAGAATATTTTTTTTAATAATAATTTTTTAATAATATTTTTAATTCTATAATATTTTTAGACAATAATCTTTCTTCACAGAGAGCGCATTCGGATTTAATATCACACATACTCGATCGTCTAACCAACGTATGTATTATCAACATTTTATAGTATTTATTTAACTAAATACGACTTAATAGTTGATTTTTTATGATTTTTTTATGTTCCAGAAATATCAAGGTCATGGTGTAAGTATTATTTATATACCAAGTACCAGTCCCACAAACTTACCCGGTGACAGCATCGCTAGTAGATATAGTCCAAGCAACGGGGCGTTTCGTTGTATGGAGACCCCCGCATTAAATCCTCAGTCGATGAAACTTGTCTGGGCTTTAGTATTGGATGATCCAAAACTTACACAAAAATATCCAACAAAAGAAACATCCGGAAGTTCGGTATTTATACCTAAAACTTAATATTTATGACTGAATATTTTCTCGATTTCTTTTTAAAATAATAGCAGGTAGTATATTTACACTGAAAACCGAAATATCAAATGAAATAATCATACAGAACATCGATATTTAAAACAATTTTATGATGAAATTTAAACTGCGTTTACGTGTTAATATAGCTTCCTGCTTTAACAATTGGGTATAGCATAAAAAACACTTCACTTCTGATTTTTTGGTGGATATTTATAATATACGTTTAACTCATGTTACTTTAACATGCTATAAAGTTTCGTCGGCTGAGGAATTATTGTTGAAGTCAACTAGCTTTATTGCCTGGACTAATATGAAAATTTAAATAAAAACCAAAACTAAACAGGCATAAAAATTAGTTCCAATTTTTGCCACCTAGTTTAATCCTTATTAAGTCCTTCTGACGGACTAGTTTAATCTTATAACTGGGAGTAATCATTTTCTTTTTCTTCAACAAACAACAATAATGAGGTACTAAACATTGTTTACAGTCTCTGAAAATTTCATACGTGAGTACTTAAAAATTTAATCCGTACTAATAATATCTTAAAAATGTGTGTGTCTGTCTGCTACGCTTTCACGCGCAGCCCATCTATTCAACCGATTTTGAGGTAATTTAGTACAAAAATAGGATGCATCCCGGGGAAGGACGCAGACTATGTTTTATAATGGAAAATCAAAGAGTTACCAGGGTATTTTCGAAACCTATAATGTCCACACGGACAAAGTTAGTTAGTAATAATGGTTATTTTGGATTTTTTCTCATAATTTTGTCAATTTTTTTTTGGTTTTAAGAACCCTCAACATCCGATTCCGGTGGTAAGCATATTTTATTCATAAGATTATTATTTTTTAAATCAGTAGGGTTTTTGACTATAAAGATTAAAAGAAAAATTTTGCTTTTTTTTAGAAACCTCTAAAGCTGCCGCAACCTGTAAGTAAATGAAAACTAAATTGGAAATGTGGCGAAATTATTTTTAAAATTACTTGCAATTTTCATTTTTCCAAAATTACTTAATGATTTTAACAAATTTAATGCTTATTTTTCTAGAAACGCCTAACGCATGTAAGTCAATCCATACAAATATTACCTTCCATTGAAATCGATGAATATTACCCATACTTCCATACCAATATAATGAATGCGAAAGTGTGTCTGTCATCTGTTTGTCTGCAACGGTTTCACGGCGCATCTGTTCAACCAACTTTGACGAAATTTGGTACATGGATAGATCGCATCCCGGAAAGGGAGGCTATCTTTATCCCGGAAAATGAAACAGTTCGAGAATCAAAAAACTTGCAAAGAACCTTAATCAACTCGGACAAAGTCGTGGGCATCATCTAATGAAAATTAATATAATATGATGTCAAGAAATAATATTATATTGATTTTTTATTCCTTTTAGCCACTACCACGATTAGTTCCTAGAGTCTACGATTTGGGCGTAAGTAATTTTTGTCTATACTCTATATGTAGGACTAATATTATAAAGAGGTAAAGTTTGTGAGTTTATGACGTTGTAGGGGGTAATCTTTGGGTCTACTGAACCGATTTTGAAAATTCTGGTACCAATAGAAAGCTCATTATTTGTGAGTGTCACAGAGTATATATTATCCCGAAAAATTAGAGAGTTCCCATGGGAATTTAAAAAACTTATTTCACGCGGACGAAGTCGCGGGCAAGTCTGCTAGTTTTTAATAAAGTGATATTTATGTCACCGTTAGATTGTAAAAACCGTTAGATTATAATCTAACTCGCGAAATTCTAAACTGTCGAAAGATTAGAATTTAACGCATTATTTTCCGGTAGATTGTAATCTGATAGGTATTTAAACCCGATAAAACCTAATATGATATGATTATTTATGTCGAACCCTAACCTAACCTACAACTTACAAGAAAGAGACAAGAAAACGTAAATAAAATGACTATTTCAAAAATTGACACTCAGAACATTGAACAGTTTACAATCTTTCGACAGTTTAGAATTTCGCGAGTTAGATTATAATCTAAAGGTTTTTACAATCTTACGGTGACATTTACAAATTACAGTAGCACTCGTTGTCCTGCATTAAATAAAAATTTAATTAAATAATCTTTACATTTTATTTCATTTTTAGAGCCTGAACTTCAAATATGTAAGTATTGTTCCTATATATATTTCGTCTGTAGTATATTTCCTTCATAAAAAAAAATGTTTTTGTTTTTAACACATTGCAGTTTTATGAGTTCTTATTATGACTATTTTTGTAAGTTTTTATTCATTACTTTATTATGTTAACAGATTGCGCCGGTGGCGCCCGTTCACCATGGACCGGTAAGAATAAAATTATAGCAATTAAATCCGTACCTACTATAACCACTACAGCCCATTAACGTCCCACTGCTGGGCACAGGCCTCCACTCTCATAAGAGAGAGGAAATTAGGAGCTTAGACCCACCACGCTGCTCCAATGCGGATTGGCGGGCTTTAACGACTATTATCATGTTAGTGATAATAACCGGGACCGACGGCTTAACGTGCTCTCCGAGGCACGGGGGTGAAACACCGCCAACTTCCAACTCCGGTCTGACACTGAGAATTTCATAATTGAAAAATCCAATACCTAACAATTTTTATGCCCGACCGGGAATCGAACCCAGGACCTCGTGATCCGCAGTCGACTACGCTAACCGCTAGACCAACGAGGCAGTCCTACTACTATAATATTATAAATACGCAATTAAGTTAGTTTGTTGGTTTTTCCTACAATAATTTTATTTTATTTATACTACAATCAGATTTGCTTGCAAGTGGTGATGCAACCTAAGATCGAGCGCCCTGGCCTAGAAGATGCCTATTCCCTGTTGATTTGAAGATGTATTTGTCACCGTAAAATTGCAAAAACCGTTAGATTGTAATTTAACTAGCGAAATTGTAAACTGTCGACAGATTACAATTGAACGCATTATTTTTCGGTAGATTGTAATCTGTTAGGTATATTAACCCGATAAAACCTAAGTGCCCGGCCGCAGTTAAGTAAGTAAGTCTGGTTATTTATGTCGAATCCTAACCTAACCTACAAGATAGAGACAAGAAAACGTAAATACAATGAATATTCAAAAAAATTACATTCAGAGCTTTACGATAGAGCAACGTGGAGCGACGAGAATTTTGCATCAGAAAAAGTTGAAGAACTGGAGAGTAACATAATATTATTTAGGCCATTATACTTTTTTCCTGGAAAATCAAAGAAATCCCATGGGAGTTTTTAACCTAAATATACCTAAATGGATGAAGTCAGAGGTTATCATCTAATAGAGTCTAATTTAAAATCGAATATTTTGCAGCACCATCATCCAACCATTGCAGCAGCGGCGGTGAACGTGAGTTTACCATTTTCCTATAAGAAAGTGAATGTATGCTTGTGAATAGGTATACTAGGTTTAGTTAGCGCCAAACAAATAGTCATCTCGGAGCTGAGGTGCAAGTGCTTGTTACGCAGCTCTCATCTTCTATGGCTCTCATACAAACTGTTGAAGTCAAAGCCTATTACGTGCGAAAATAGGCTATGACGACGCGTCTTCCTTCAGAGCGACCACAGAACATAATATGTGGACGCGACTATTTGATTGGCGCGAGCTATACCTACCAACTACCGATGAAATTGATTTATTGGTAACAAAGAGGTTCGAACATGTTCGAACATAAAATTAGACGAGCCGACAGAGTTTTCACAGAGCATCCATGGCACAGACTCAGTTCGTTTTTCTCTATTACGGTCACAGATTACGGTCGTGACAAGAAATTACATGACCACAATTTTAGACGTCGGTTTTCAGTCATTCGGCTTCCCGTACCCTTACTCTGGCATTGATCGAATTTGAATTACATCTCACTAAAGTGAGGTGAAAGTGAGCTCCTCCGTACATCTACTTACAGCCAGCGCTCGTAGCGGAAACATGGTGAACAAAAAGTCACCGACTCATTCCCACTCCGAGTGATTTCGATGAGACAGATCGATTATATCTCACCAAACATACAAAAAATACGATATGACTAATGTCATTTGCTATTTTGGTACTCCGAATGTTACTTTTCACACAGATTGACATCTCAAAATGCGAGAATGACGTTATTTTCGCATTTGATAGTGGATTCGTAACCCACCGAAAATATTCGCTTACACGTGGCGTGGTGAGCTCTCACGTCGATCAATCGTATTTGCAATGCTACAACTGGGAGTAAGCACACTGATCAGAGAGAGGTTGGACCAGTGACTGCGGGCCTACCTCTCCCTAGCCAGAGCGGTAAAGCAATAAGTAAACTGGTCCAAATAGGTATATCCACGTCTCTCGTAGTCTTTCTTTTAATGGACGAAGAGGGTGGAATATAGTCCACCCTCCTTGGCACATTGGTTGTTAAACTGGACAGCCCTCTCTGGAGGTGCTGGAATGGTGCACACAGTTGTGTTAGGTTTTAATTAGTATGTATAGGTATATGAGTAGGCTAAGTATTTTGTATTTACTAACATAGGTTAAGTAATTGTAACTAACAAAATATGGGACAGTTTCCTGAAATAAAGTTATTATTATCGACATAAATTTAGCTCTCACGCCAGGTACTGTAATATTATTATTATATTATTATAGTACCTGGGTACTTACTGAAATTTAAATTTCAAAATTTTTTCAGAGTCCTAGCAACAATGAGTTAGCGTTGGAGGCGCTTTTTGCGGTTTGTTTTAATTTTTAACTACAAGTTATAGTCTTTGACTGTGATCTCACGGTGGCAAGCACGAAGCTATAGCAAAAGACTTCAAGAAGAGAGTGTAAAGTGTAAGTGAAAATACCTGCATAAAGCTGTTATCCCACTTCGACACTTTCGCTCGGCACTTGAGGGGATAACGATACATGGGATTGGCTTCAAATAGGTATTTAGAGTGCGCACTCCACCTATATAATAATGCAGTCTATGTACAGCAACCTAGCGGAACGCTAAATCGTATCTACTCAAAAATAACATTTATTCTATACCTACTTACAGGTGATAAATAAAAAAAACAACATTTTTGTAGCCTTTATTTATTTTGTACTAATATTATAAATGCGAAATTTTGTCTGTCTGTCTTTCTATCTGTCTGCTACGCTTTCACGGCCCATCTGTTCAACCGATTTGGATGAAATTCAGTATAGTGGTAGGTTACATCCCGGGAAAGGACATAGGCTACTTTTTATCCTGGAAATATTCCCTTGAGAATTAAAAAACCTTAATCCTCGTAGCAGGGCGTGTTCTTAAGGTTATAATGATGTGTGTGAAGTTTGGCAATCCGCACTCGACCAGCTTGGTGGACTGTGGCCAAAACTCTTCCCATTCCGAGAATTATAGACTCAAGCTCAGTAGTATGATGACGATTCTCTCTCTCTCAGTTATCAACCTATTGCCGGCTCTCTACTGAGCATGAGTCTTATCTCGGTTGTGAGGGGTTAGGTATAACTTACTGAGGCTACAATTTACACGAACAAAATCGATATGACAGATTTTACAATTTAAAAAAAGTGTGTTTAATAAATGATATGTTTATTACGTTGTTCGATTATGTTATGTATTTATGTATGCACGCAAGAAGTTATACTTTTTGATAGCAAATAATAAATATCTTGAATATAATTAGTTACCAGTTCTCACCCAACAATCAACATAATTATTGTATTTATTTTTATTTTGTTGGTAGGTTCTGCAAGACATTTATGGTGTCGCATTTGGGTGTCGGTGTGCGCACATAATATCGTAAAAATTATTTTGTTGGTAGTTTGGTAGTTTTTTCTGCAAACCAATTAACTTCAGGGTGTCGAATTTGGGTGTCGATGGTGCGCGCGCATCGTAAAAATTCACTCTGATATTTTTTCCCTAACGTGCCAAAAGAAGTATAACTTCAAAAAGCGGGGTTCTCGGTAATTTTTTCCTTAGTCGGGTTAGTTTTCATTAATAATTTACTGCTTGTTTCAGAGACAGCCAGATCGAAACCGTGATGACGATGACGATGATAACCCAGCCATGGCAACTTCGACTTCATTCTACTACTAGCAACCCCAACCCCTTCTTTTAGGCTTCTTGCATTATTATCTTTTTTACATCGCTAATAAAGAGCAATGCAAGGCAGTGCGGCATTTATATTTTCGAGATTTACCCTCTCTCTCTCTTTCAGCATGAATTCTTCATTGCTGAAAGATTCTGAGTTTGCTCAAAAAACAATAACTATTATTATACCCATTAATAATCTAATAATAACTTAAACGTATCGACCACAATACAGATATGGTACTGTAGTGATCTTGGTGGAGCACAACGACCTCAATTTGACCCTGTCAAATAGAGAATATGGAGTTATTTTACTAACGCCGTCTGAAAAGCGTTATGGCGGCGACAAGGACAGGCTTATGTAAAAGGCCTTTCACCTGTATACAGGTGAGAGGCACGCACTACAAGTCGGATGCCCAACTTTTTTGAAATGGCCCATCTAGTACCTACCTAAATAATATATATCGGTGGTGGAGCGGTGTGACGACATAATTTACAGGGTACAGCGTGGATACGTACCACGATAAATTTGACCAATTAGTTTTCGCTATTTCAAATAAATTAAAGCGACAAATAAACTCATTATTCGACTTACTTGTCGAATTAACTCATTATTTTGGTCCAATCATCCGAATAATGCCATATAATTATTAATTACGCTTTGATACAACAGGCATCGTAATATACTGGCATTACTAATTACTGTATGTACGCCATTTAGCGCTTTAATTTAGCGTTCTAAAACTTTTAAAAAAAAATTCACTCGGCGCACTCACAGACATACTGTGGGCGCACTCTAAATACTTATTTAAAGCCTTTCCCAATTTATCTGCATCCCACTTCAACTACGTGGTGAAAGATAGACCTCTCGCTCTAATTTGTTAGTCGTGATAATTGATTTGTAGTCTGTGACATTGTTTGTATATTAATCTATGAGGCTCAGAAGGGCAGGAACCCAGAGCCGTAAAGCCAGTAAAAAAAAACTATGGTGGTATTATGGTGGTACATAATATGTACTCTGTGGCTTTTAGTTACTAATTTCCAGTTTTCTTAATTTTACTTTAAAATCAAGTTAAAAGGTGAAAAATGACGACGGCAATAGATCAAAAATCATATTTACAAAAGTACCTGGGTGGTCCATCGGGCGATAAGAAGAAGAAAAAGAAAAAAAACGTCAAAGGAAAGGGGTAAACCATTTCTCATGTTTTTCCATAGTTTATGCACTTTTCAGTGGTTATAGCGACTTAATTATGGAAAGCCTATGTACAAAATACCCATCTCTGTTGCATTTTTCACAAGTTAGTATGGATATGGATTTTTCGTAGTGAAACTATGGCAGGTTCCTATGTGTCTTCTTTAACCTAAATTTATGAATTATGCCTTAATTTTACCTTTTTATAAGATACCTTACCTTACCACACGTTTATTTAGATTTTTAAATATCTTGGAAGGAACTCTTCAATATATTGAATAGTTCCTCTGGTACGCGGGTTGTGGGTATTCCTGAATGAACTCTTTCATTATTCAGGGATACAAAATGTATGTGTAAAAGAGATAGCTTAGACCGTCAATTAGACGGTCTAAGCTATCTCTTTTCCAAATTTCAGCCAAATTGATTAAATCGTTGTGGTGCGATGGGGAGTAGGTACATACAAACACAAATATCCAAACTTTAACAATTTTTTGTTGTGGTGCCATGGAGTAGGTACATACAAACAAAAATATCCAAACTTTAACATTTGTAAGTAATTAAACTTAGAATAATTATTAAGATTATTCCAAGTATAATTGTAAGTTAGATATAGAGAAATGTTATGTACATGCATGATCTTAAAGTTTCTAGACCTTTACTGGTTTATTCCATTGTGCAGGTTCAAGATAATAGACGATGACTTGGATCTATCCAAACTTCGTCCACTGGATGGTGATGAGTTGGACATGTTGAATGAAGGTGAAGATGCCCCTCAGATCGCTGGCATTATTGATGAGAGGCCTGAGGAATTGAGGAAAATGGAAGCCTTTCAGACTTCTTCTAAGTGGAGAGTTATCACCCAGGTAGAAAGCTGCGTTATTGACACAATTGTACTATTTTAGTCTTGTCTTCTCTTCTAAGACCAAGGCGCGAATAGAACCGTCATAGCTTTAGTTTTAAGATACTGTGGTAAATTATGACCATCACATATCTTATACTTTGTAAAAGTTATGTTCAGAAGGTGTACTGTACACAATACCCTACACACACACACACACACACACACACACACACACACACACACACACACACACACACACACACACACACACACACACACACACACACACACTCACACACACACACACACACACACACACTCAAACACACACACACACCCACACAAGTACCAGCAAGACACTTGGTGGTTGTTTATCAATGAATTTTTACAAAATCAGTTCAGTATTTTACCTGTGAATAGGTAACATAGGTAACACTTTGATATAACAAAACTAGATGCAGCCTGCAACACTATCTTGCAATGTGGGAAATGCTTGACAGAAGTAGTCTGTTGCTCTCCGGCTTCTTAGAGTTAATAATGTATGAAGTATGAATTATTAATAGTCAATACTCAATTTATTGATAAAATTTAGTTTATAAGTCAAAAATTACAAAAAATATTGTATTACAATTGGACTTATTTTGCTTATGTAGTCAAACTGACCCATATTTTATTCCAGGATGATGGATTCAACAGCAAACTAAAAGTAGAGGAGGTAAAACGCAACATTAAAGAAGTTGAAAAGGAAAACGAAATTGTTTTTGGCAAAATGTACAGTGATTCTGAAGATGAACAGAAAAATGAATCTGATGCATCAGTACCAAGGAGAAATGAAAACAACAGTTCTAATACAAAAAAGAATCAAAAACATAGGAGCGATAGTGATTTTAGTCCTCCCAGAAAAAATAATAAGAGTAAACGTTCAAAAACTTATGATTCAGACGTATCACCACCTAGAAAGAATGCAATAGAGGATAGGGCTAGTTCTAGCCCTCCAAAACATAAAAACTCTACAGAAAACTCAAAATCAAAGTCTAAGGACAATTCAGATCAATCACCTGTAAGAAAACATGGCAAAAATGATACATCAAATGACAAAAGGTCCAGTATTGATCAAACTGACAGTAAAAGATCTAAAAATCAAAATGCAAGCCCGCAGCGAAGAAAAGATGAAAACCCAAATAAGAATAGAGTTAGGAAACCATCACGTTGGGGTGATTTTAAAGACGAATCAAATCATAGAGCAGAAAGTCCCAAAAATAGATCAGAAAAACGTAAAAATTCACCCGATAGACATAGAAATGAAAATAATAGTTCTAAGAAATATAGTAATGACTCTGATGTTTCACCACCTAGAAAATCGAGACGTGATTCTTCAAAAAGAACACCTGATTCTGATGAATCACCACAAAGGAAGAGAAAGCAATCGCCAGATAAAAGAAAGAAGGATAAATATAGAGACAGTACATCACCCAAAAGGAATAAGATTCATAAATATTCGGAACAAACAAAAAGATCGCAAGAAAGTAGCAATAGAAGGCATAAAAGTGATTCCGATGTATCTCCACCTAGGCACGAAAGAAAAACAAATGATATGAAAAGAATTAAAAGACGAGATAACGTTTCAGATTCATACCCAGCAAGACAAGAAAAAGGTAATATTTACAATAAACGCACTGCAAATAGAAGTAATAGGCAAGACAGTGATTCAGATGTTTCACCTCCAAGGAAAGAAAGAAAAAAAAATGACAGTAGAAGTAAAAGAAAAGATAGTGATTCCGATTTGTCTCCTCCTAGAAAAGGACCTAAACCTAATGATAATAGAAATGCAAATAGAAATCAAAGGCAAAACAGTGATTCAGATCTATCGCCTCCAAGAAAAGAAAGAAAGGATTACCAAGAGAGAAAGGATAAACCAAGTAACAAGAAAATGGATAAAACTTTAGAAGGAAAGCAGGCGGGTTTGCAGGATGCTAGACAATTGAAGCAAGAAAATGAATCTTTTAGAAGAAGAGAAGATGAAGCATTCAGAAATATGACAGACGAAATGTCTGGAAGGAACGCTAAGATTGTGTCCAGAAAAGGTAATTGTATTGATTTGTTTTAAAATAGGAGAAACCCTTTCATTTTCCAAAATAATAAATAGCCATGTCCTCAACTAAACAAAAAGTCACATTGATTTGTTGCTCTTTTGCGGCGTGATCGAAGGACAAACTAACATACTTTCGCATTTGAAAGAATACTGCATTGTGGTCTTAAAATGGGAAATTAAAAAAAAATCTATAGATTTGTCCAACTTTCATTCGACTCAATTTAATTTCTTTCAGGTAAAAGAGAAACTTCGGAAGACAGACAGAAACAAAGAGAGAAGGCAGAGAGGCAAAAAGTGTTGGACGAAAAATACAAGCAATGGAGTAAAGGGTAAGGGTTTTTAATAAATACTTTTAATATTATAAATGCAAAAGTGTCTCTGTCAGTCTATCTGCTGTGCTTTTACATCTTTTCGACGAAAATGATGACGGACTCTGACGAAATGATGATGATGAAATGACTTTTCCAATTTTGATGAAATTCGGTATTACTCAAATAAACTATCAAATAAATCATTTTACTACGGCTACGTTTTCAGATCTTTTCAACCGATTTTGATGAAATTTGGTATAGTAGTATACCAAATACTATATAGATGTAAGTTAGGATGTAAAATATAAGATGAAATGTATTAGTTCTTGTAATCGGGTATCCGACAACTAGTCAAATAAATCATTTTGCAGTGATTATTAAATAGAGGACCTGCCAACAGACGTCATATGGACGTTTCCTGTTATTTTATGTTTGACAACCATTTTAAATCATTGATTAAATTAAAAAAGTGTGTTGACTTTTAACGATGTCACAATTCAGTATATCAAAATCGTATATTAATCCATGAAAGCGCGTTTTGAATAGAGTTGGGTCTTACTAATAGTAAGGGAAGCCGAAGAGGGGATTTTTGGATTTACTCCAGCGCTGCAGATTAATATAAAGGGGGATTCTTTGGACCCTGTAGAGTACCTTCACCATATATGAGCCCTGTATATTGGTGGGTCTGTCTAGGACAGGCAGATCAGAATAGTAAATAAATAAAATCGATCATCATGTTTAAAATTGTTATTCAACATTAAACAATCAGGGGACGTGGATATTACGACTTTTGACAGATCCTCTATTTAATAATCACTAAAAAATAACTTTTTGAATAGTAGTCAAATTTGATAAAGATATTGATTTGTTCAAGCAGATCGATTGAGATATACTAAGTGTTGTAAAATCACATACCTTCCTTTTCTCTTGTTTGCAAAAAGTAAGAGATAGCAGGCTAGTATTTTTGAACGCAGGAGCATTTAACGTAAATATGTAAAATAGTAAATACTCGTGGTGGTAAGTATTTGTGTGTCAGGGAAAAGTGACAGGCTGTGATATTTTACTACCAAATATTTGTAGCTTTGAAAATAAATATGCCTCACCTCTTGTTTTGAAGTTTGAAAAAAGTACCTGATTTGACTAGTTGTCAAATACGGACTCTAATCACACAATTTTTATTATACGACTGCCTGAAAAAAGGTATATTGTTTTCAGGGTTCATGTATGTATGTATGTGAGTTTGTATATTCCACCATAACTTCTATACGCCTGAACCGATTTTGATAAATGAGGTATCGTTGGAATCCCTAGCTTATTCCGGGTGACATAGGCTAGTAAAATTTTTAAAAAATTGATGGGGTGACCATGGTCCCGCATTAAAGACCAAAATTGAAAACAAAAATTCGAAAATAAGATTAACTTTAGAATCATCATCTAGAAAATGATGAGTAGATTTCAAAAATATATAACACTATAGTTCAATATTTAGTGATTCACAAAAAAATATGATTTAATAAAAATGTGAATAAGATTCCAAGGGCTATACATATATGCAAATCGCTTCATATGGAGGTAAACTCCAAAAATAATATGGCAGGGCAGTCGTATTTTTTAATTCGTTATATTAAGTTTACTAGTATGATAATTACTATTTGATTTTATTCCACAGATTAAAGCAAATAGAGTCCCAGCAAGCGGCCGTCCAAGACTTCATACACGAAGCATCGAAACCACTCGCTCGGTACAAAGACGATCGCGATCTAGAGACCAAGTTGAAAGACGTGGAGAGACAAGGAGATCCGATGCTAAAGTACATACGAGAGAAGAAGAGGGAGAGAGGAGAGCTGGGGCCTGGTTAGTCTGTTTCATTACTCTTTGACCGATTATCTAGAGGAAACTTAAAGACGTGGAGAGACAGGGAGATCCGATGATATTGGATGCCAACCCTGACGGTTTCTGGCTGTTCTGTGGTAAAATGGAGAATGGGGAACAAGGTTGTGAAGTTCAGAAGCTCAGGAACTTCAAAACCTTGGTAACTTTTATAAAAATATAAAATATATAAAAATCCGATAAAAAACCTATAAGCAGGCGACATTGCGTCGGCGTTGTAAACGAAATGTAAAACTAAATAGGCATAAGAATTCGTTCCAATTGGGTATTTTGACAAATAGTCAAATCAGCAACTTTTTTTCAAACGTTAATATGCGTCCTAAGTACGGGATTTTTATGAAATTCTGAAATGTGACGTCATTAAAGTTCGACGCAATTTTTTACTTTAATCGATTGTTAAAAAGGGTTATTCAACATAAAACTATCAGGGGGACGTGGATATTACGACTTTTGGGAGATCCTCTATTTAATAATTAATCACAAAAAAAAATTGGCAGTCATAGGGACAGCCGATAGAAGTGAAAACGATTTTTTTAATTTAATTAAAATTATTAAAATACAAACCTTAACACTTTGGCATTAAAGTTTAATTTCGAATGTAGTATATTTATATGGTCGCGAGCATATCAGTCACGCTCACACGAATCTACATTTTTACCCCCATTTTTAAAGAAGTTTTTACTTTAATAATTTATATGAATAGTAGTCAAATAAATACCCAATTATGACTGGACCAGATAAGTTGGTGGATCTGTACACTAAAACTACTGTTATTTATTTATTTTATTTATTTGAACTACCAACAGAATTAAAAGTAGTAGGAATACAAAATGTTGAATGGCTTAGGCAATAGGTAACAAGCAATTCAACTTATAGGTAGTTACATCATGCACATAGGAAAAGTCGTACATAACTGACACAAGAATACATTGAGGAATTATTAATAAATAATTAAGATTACTGATACAAGACTATAAAAAATTTATGAAAATAACAATCAATAATAGGGATAATGCCTATATCAAAAATAAATTATTTCCAACTGATTATTAAATAGAGGGGCTTCAAAAAGGCCTAAACTTCACATCCTCGGTTAGTATTAAGTTTGCTAACCATTTTATAACATAGATTAAAGAAAAAAAGTGCATTGAAATTTGATGACGTCACAATTGTGAATTTCATACAACTTCCATACTAGAAGTGCGTTTTTAAGTTTGATAAAGAGTTGCTGATTTGATTGAGTTGTCATCATCCCTATTATATAACATTCATTTTAAGTACTGTTTAAAAAAAAACTTTACTGTTTATCTTTTCTTTCAGAAAAGCCAATGTACAAAGGTAACTTCCCTCCAAATCGCTTCAACATCCGGCCCGGCTACCGCTGGGACGGCGTGGACCGCTCCAACGGATACGAGAACAAATACTTCGCACAACAGAGCAAGAGGAGAGCGCAGGAGGAAGAGGTCTACAAGTGGAGTACTGAGGACTTGTAGAACTATGTTTTGTAATTCAACTTGTAAATTATAATAAATGTGTACATAATGTATCTCTGGTTTTCTTTATCTATGACTCTTCATATAGATTATATATGTCACCGTAAGATTGTAAAAACCGTTAGATTATAATCTAACTCGCGAAATTCTAAACTGTCGAAAGATTAGAATTTAACGCATTATTTTCCGGTAGATTGTAATCTGATAGGTATTAAAACCCGAGAAAACCTAAGTACTACCTGAATATTTATGTCGAACCCTAACCTAACCTACAAGAAAGAGACAAGAAAACGTAAATAAAATGAATATTTCAAAAATTGACACTCAGCACATTGAACAGTTTACATTCTTTCGACAGTTTAGAATTTCGCGAGTTAGATTATAATCTAACGGTTTTTACAATCTTACGGTGACATATAGATGTATTTAAAACACTGATCTATTAAAATTATAATCTATGGTTTGCTCTGGTTGTCTGTCTCGCTCTATCATAAGTTCTTGCCCTCAGATTAAATATTACAATATATATATTACTTATCTATGCTGTTGCCCTTCAACATCTTCAGAGACAAGTAATGTCCTTTATAAATTAGTGTGGTATATGGGGTCATACAGTCCTTCCAGTCACACAGTCTATTACTATGTAATAGACTATTAATATATTTGACGGCGCGAATCAGGCAAATGGAGTGAAACATGACATTCGCTGATATCATAGACAAATAACAGACGTCAGACAAGAGTGATGTTTTTTTAAAAGTTGTCACTCTGACGGAGCGTCGCATTGGTGGTAGCGTGGCGGGAAAAAACCAACTTTTGCCGCCGGCGCACCGATTTCACGACGAATCGTTTTATCTGGCGCAATTCTAATTCTTTATTTAGTTGTAATAACAATAATAGTAATTTTATAAGTTGTGGTTAAATTTAATAGTTTGGGTTTAGTGGATTGGATTAGCCATGGATACCGACGAGAGCCATCCTGTGCCTATAAATATATAGATGTATTTAAAACACTAATCTATGAAAATGGGTGCTACCGCGTTTGAATTCGCCGCTAGAGGCGCTAGTATAGAGTGAGATCTCCGAAATGTCAAATCGGTATTATCACTGGGCCTTTAACGCGGGTCTAAATTATTTCAATAATGTATTTAGCAGTACCGGATTATTTAATGAAGATGATACGTGATAATATGTGTCAATGAATGTCAATGCTCTGCGCTTTGAAAGCGGAGCTAAGAAAAAAAGTGCAAAATTAAGCGGGTTGAAAGAAGAATTCAGAAGTTAGTACATTATGTCCCTGGTTTATGTGTGCTTACGATTTAAAAACGTATTTTTTGTCAAATGTATGCTTGTTTACCGAATTTTCAGCTATACTAAGGACCTTAGTCGCCAGTGGCGCCAACTAGTGAGCATAAAAACGGTAGCCCTCATTATAATCTATGGTTTGCTCTGATTGTCTGTCTCGCTCTATCATACGTTCTTGCCCTCAGATTAATTACATATTACTTATGTACTGTTGCCCTTCAACATCTTCAAAGACAAGTAATGTCCTCTATAAATTAGTGTGGTATAGGGGTCATACAGACCTTCCAGTCACACAGACTATGTGACTGGAATAAATTATTGTTTTTTAATTATTTCTTACATTAGATTGTACGAACAAATAGGTGTCATATCGGAAAGTAGTCATGCCGGGCAAATCACTGTAACAAGTAAAATGGACCATAACTTTCTTGTTTTAGAGCTGAAGTTGGTCCTTAATCCATACCTCAACAGCGCTACTTAATTTGTGACTTTAAATTTGAGTTTACCTGGTTTTGGATTCCAGCCATAAATTAGTCCAGCCCAGTACGATAAAAAAGGAACCAAGATTAGTTAAAGCATAGACGGAACGGACCATCGAACGTCGGAGTGTGTCTTCTTGTAATATGATAGATAGGAAGGGGGGGTAAAAGAAGAAAAACAATAGCAATATAGACATAATTTATTCACTTAATCGATATTTACAACATCCTACCTTTTTTATATCACTCGATTCCATCAGTCTTATTTACTAAGAATCTATCCAAGCTTGGCTCGGATAGTATGGGCCTCGTTCACATCATAAGAACTTTAACAAAATACTAGGACTTATAAAATGACAAGCATATTCCTGCAACTCCGTCTGCATAACTCACTAATTAAGTTTCTTAATCCGAAATAATAATAGTTTTCGTTTTGCCTTGACTTTTTGTGTTGTCAGTCTCTTATCAACTCTTAGCTTTGACTAGACAGTACGCTTTGTCTAAGATTTTAGATTGCAAATTCGATTGTTCGATCAAATTGGCGTCAAAGTAAAAAGGACCCAAACGCTCTCGACTTAAAGTCACAAATTCGATACACCCGATTTTAATTTTGAAACGTTTCTCTTTGGAGCGCTGGCTATGAAAGCATACACGAAATGGAGCTTTAAAGTTATACAGTTAACACTGCACTTTTCACAGGGACCCTTACACTTCAATCAGTGTAGTGTAATAAGATTTAGGGAGTAAGGGTCCTTAATTTGATCCTTATTGCTGTGTAATAAGCGACGCTCTAACTAACGCCCACCCTTTCCACAGGGCCCTGTGGAAAGTGCAGTGTAATAGGCCTATAAGGTTCACCTTTGACGCTTATGTGATCGTGTCCGTTTACGATCAATTGAATTTGCAAAAAATTTTGACAAAGCGTACAGATAGAGAAAATATGAAGTTCTTATAATGTTAAAAAGACCAAAGGAAGGCAATACACATGCCGTCTTATAAAACTTATCGTTATTTTATTATGTTGCTTCCCCATAAATACATAGCCGAAAATAATACTAGCTAGTAATAATTATTAAAAACGGACCTTTAGCAATAATTGCTAAAGATCCGTTTTGGAAAATCAAATGCATTGGAATTTGAAACGCTTACATAGTAGAAGTAAAACTGGGGCCTTACTGCCAACGCTTAAAGCAATACTTAAGCAATATTACTCAAAAAAGTAAGGATTATAATTCTAAATAATCATTTTTTCTTTTTTAATCAATATGTTTTAGTATGTTTCTCTTTTTCTCTATATCCTAAAAAAAGATTATAATAAACACGAAAGTTTGCCTGATGGGAGGCTTCGGCCGTGGCTAGTTACCACCTTACCGGCAAAGACGTGCCGCTAAGCGATTTAGCGTTCCGGTACGATGCAGTGTAGAAACCGAATATGGGTATGGGTTTAATATAACTGCCATGCCCCTAACAGGTTAGCCCGCTACCATCTTAGACTGCATCATCACTTACCATCAGGTGAGATCGCAGTCAAGGGCTAACTTGTAGTGGATAAAAAAAGGTCAACAATGATGAAACAATATGGCTTTAAACGCTGGTAGTATGACCCCTGAAACTATTCTCAGAGTCGGTTGCATCATCGATAGTTGTTAACGTTACATTTCAAACTGAGTGGCACAAGTAAGTATTGTTATTAATTAAAATTTACTTAGTAAAAATGTTTTCTTACTAAATAATTTTTTTGTGGAATCGACCCCAGGTCTAGTTGCATATATAACTATTACTTAAATTTAACATACTGTTACGTTGTTTAAGTTACGGCTATCGTTAAACTTTGAGCAGTAATATTTTTATTACGGGTTGAATAATTCGATATTCGGTTCCACGATTAAGGTATTTTGTTTCAAAGGTAAACCATAACAATGGATGTAAGAATGTTCCACAACTTTTCTAGGTTTTTGATAGGCAAGTATATTTTATTGTTAGTAGTTGTATTTCATAAATAATTTAAATCTTAAACCTTTTGATTATAGGTAAGTACAGTCGACATCAAAACTCCATACATAGCCTATCTGGTAAAACTGTCTGCAAGCAATCTGAGTCACTCATCCACACAAACATAATAAAATGTCAAAAAAAATTTACCTTAACACAACAACAATAAGTTCAAACCATTACTGTTCAATCCTCCTTAGATCATTGCCATAAATTGTCGACAATGTCCCTGCCTACAAGATTACTACCTAGACTTTGTTACTAACAGGCCATTTTGTTTGCTTATTCTATATGAACTTTTGTCGTCGACTGTACATAACAAGTTGTTATAAATTTGCACGTCAACAATGACGAAACATGTTTGTTCTGCAATTAGTTGTCTGTCATTTTAATTGTACAATGTTTCTTGCAAATTAACGATTGACTGATTGTTAACAATAACCATCCATGGTGCAATCGACCCCTACAATCCCCTTTATTAGTTATGAATTTTAATTGACAGAAGGTTGCTTATGAGCTAAGTACAGAGTAAAAATGCTAGTCAAAGCACTAACAAGGAATATAACATCGAACCACCGATGGTAGAAGTTAAACTGCAATTCGCCCAGAACCTGAGTGATAATAATTCTGTATTCGGAAGGCATATTCATACGCATCAATAGGACGGACGAACAGAAATACATACCCATTATTTGAGCGAGTATTAGTACGATGATGTTCGATGATTTCGATGATGATATTTTGTAGAAGAACTGCGGAAGAGGGAAATTGTACATTAGTGCAATGAGAAGGTAACGACAAATATTATAACTAAAAGCAAATAAAAAGTGTGTGTGTGCAATTCACACACGGCAGAAGTGAAACTTCTGAGAAGTAGCCTACGAGAGAATGAGATAAATATAACTTGTATTCTATCTCATTCTCATTCTAAATCCTATTATGAATTATGAATATTTGGTGTCGCTTTTTCGTTTCATCAAATTTTCAAATCA
Organism: Erebia palarica; assembly: GCA_964035005.1. Taxonomy (NCBI): domain Eukaryota; kingdom Metazoa; phylum Arthropoda; class Insecta; order Lepidoptera; family Nymphalidae; genus Erebia; species Erebia palarica. The sequence continues at coordinate 24,383,352 of OZ035993.1, read as the reverse complement.
CAACTATTCTAAAGAAGTATCACTTCGAAAGTTGCATACCTTAGTGAGCGTCAGCAGAAGTCCCCTAATGCTGGTGAGCACGATACAGCCGACGAGTATGAAAGACACGTGTGTATGTTTGTCTCTTTTGGTGTCGCTTTTTCGTTTCTTGAATTTTCAAATCACAACTATTCTAAAGAAGTATCACTTCGAAAGTTGCATACCTTAGTCAGCGTTAGTAGGAGTCCCCTAATGCAGGTGAGCATGATACAGCCGATGAGTATGAAAGACACGTGTATATGTTTCTCTCTTTTGGTGTCGCTTTTTCGTTTCATCGAATTTTCAAATCACAACTATCCTAAAGAAGTAACACTTCGAAAGTCGCATACCTTAGTGAGCGTCAGTAGGAGTCCCCTAATGCTGGTGAGCACGATACAGCCGACGAGTATGAAAGACACGTGCTGAGACCAGAAGGATACATCTATATCCCAGCCCAGCCAGTGGACAACGAGCTCCAGACCCCTGGTCACCGGGTCTTTCTTGCCCACTCGGTCGAACACTATGTTTATTGTTGACTAGAATGAAATAAAATTTTAATTATAATGTGGCTACAGAGGTGCGATTATGTAAGAATTGCCGATCCAATCGTCAAAGTTCGGCGTCAAAGTAAAATAAACCATAACAGCATTGAATTAGAGTTTATTTACTTTGATGCCGAACTTTGACGACTTGATCGACCACTCTTACACAATCGGTGGGCTGATAGCATACGAAGGAATCTGAAAAAGGTCTCTATCATAAAACTCATATTCAAACTAGTGATGTGCCGGATAGTTAAAACTACTAGATTAGGTATGCACGGTACCACAAACGTATGAGAATGGATACACGAAATTAAGCTCTAATTCAATGCTGTTATGGTTTATTTTACTTTGATGCCGAACTTTGACGACTTGATCGACCACTCTTACACAATCGGGGGGCTGATAGCATACGAAGGAATCTGAAAAATGTCTCTATTATAAAACTCATATTCAAACTACACTAGCGGCACGCTATGATGGCCGGTTTGACGGTTTGACACATTACAATAGTGATGTGGAATGTCAATTTATTCTCGAACAAAAAACAATTAAGTTTTGTTTTTGTACCTGATTAAATAGGTTTAATAAAACAAAAATGTATATGTTTATTTAATTTATTTGAACGAACTGAATATTTGAACGAAAATGAATATACATACTTTATATGCACACAAGAAACATATGAATACAAAAGATACCAAAAAAGGTGCCACAAAAGGCCATAATTAATCAGATTCGTCCATACTACTATTTTCACTGTCGTCACTGCTATCATCACATACATTAATAATTATATGTTCGTTTTCTATAATATTATCTATTTTCACATCTCTTTCATAATCTTCCCTTATTAATTTAACAGTTCTATTCACAACCTTTTCCCAGTCTCCTTTAGTCACATGTTCACAAGCTTCTTCTAATAATTTTAGCATTTTTTTTGTGGTAAATGGGGGTTCTGTATTGTGTCTTGCAGCATATCCCTTAATTTGAGCCCACACCAACTCAATCGCATTATACTCACAATGGTAAGGCGGTAACCGTATAACTCTGTGCCCATGTTCTAATGCTATTTCGTCAATGACGTATCGGATCTTGGTTGGTTTGTTTTCTTTTAAAAGACGTACTAATTCCGCTTTTAACATATTCATGTTTGCATCTACGCCATTTTTACGAAGCCATGCGACGATATCAGCTTTCTTTTGGGATTGGGCAGGTGGCTTGTCAATTTGCATCGAGTGGTATGGGGCGTTGTCCATAATTATAATAGATGGTTCAGGGAGGCTACACAACATTGAGGTAAACCATTCAGTAAACTTTTCTCCATTCATGTCTTCATGATAGTCTCCAGTGGTTTTTGACGCAAAAGCCATGAGAGAACCTTCGACAAACCCGTTGATGGTTCCGGCGTGACAAATTATAAGTCGCGATCCTTTTCCTACAGGAACTTTGGAAGTAGATGCTGCTGTGTCATCGTTCCAAGAACGGCCTACAGTATGGTTAGCATTAAGCCATGTTTCATCCAAGAACACAACATTTTGCCAATTTTTGATTTCTTTCACTTGCCGTAAAAAAGTATACCTTGCCATCGCTATATCAAATCTTTCCATCAATATTTTGCGTTTGTTACATTTTTTGTATCGAAATCCAATGGTCTTCAAAATCTTCGTTAAAGAACTTTCCCCACCGAAGAATAATCCAGCTTCCTTCAGTGAATGCACCAACTTTTTTCTTGTTGGATACTCCTTCTGTAAATAGTAGCCGTAAACATGTCTTCGGATAGCATCGGCATCAAAGCTATCGATGCCTACGACTGGTTTTGCTCGTTTTCTCTTTTTTGGTGTGTGAAGTTTATTTTCTTCTGTGCCAGTCTCGCCATATTTTTTTTTAGTTATCCGTCTAACAGTTCGTTGTCCAATATTAAGCGCATCAGCTACGCGTTCAACCACTGACGTTATAGGTAAAATTGGCCCTCCATTTTGAGCTTCACGATCGAAATAGTTACGAAGGCGTATTACGAACTCACGTGTCTGACTATTTAGAACAGTTCTCTGCGTACGTTCGGTCATATCGACGAAATCCACAACAAAGGGCTTGAACAGAGTCCAAATTAACGAGCAAGGGTCAACAGTAATGCAGTATCAATATTTGAAATCCAAAGCCAGGTCAAAACTATATCACAATCGCATTGCACTGACAGTTTATACTTTTCGAAGCAACGTCAATTCGAAACTGCTTTGTTTTGCATTGAGCATTGACGCGAGTTTGCCGGAGGTAGTAGTTGTGCTAGCCAGCGATCCTATGTGACGATCGTATTAGATTCCATTTTTAAAAATTTATTGATATTTTTTTGCGATTTCAGAGGTTTGTCCACATAGTGAAAATTGTTTATATTCACAAGTACATTCACCCCTTAAATGGTGCAAACTGATTTTTCTACACTTGTATACATTTAAGAAATCAATTTAATAAATAAATTTTGAGTCCTAAACCTAAAACTACATTCGATAAAATTTATGAATCTCTGCACATCACTATCGTCAATAAAGTAATACAATTATTTCCTTCAAAGTCGTTATCAATTAATACGGAACTTCATGAGCGGACAAACGTCAAACCGGCCATCATAGCGTGCCGCTAGTTTAGTGATGTGCCGGATAGTTAAAACTGTATATCCGTGGATACGGATCCGAATACGGATATTTGGTGACAAAATCCGCGGATACGGATTTTTACTTTCTTACTCAATAGGTGTCGGTGAGCGTGACCTTGAAACTCACTACGATAATTTTTTGCAATATAAAGGTGCCATGCATTTTAAGAAATAAAAAATAATCTGAATGGAATTAAATAGTTTTTAATTTCTACCTAATCACCTGTGTATAAAATTTCATCTATGTATTGAAAATTAATGAGTTAAAAGATCCGTCAACAAAGTAACGGATATGGATACGGATCTTTTTTTTTTATATTTCGATTTTGGCTTGTATAAAGCTCTTACGACTGTCATATAAAATTATAATTATTAAATGTCAACTAAGATTACAAATTAACAAAAATAAAATAAAATAAAACATAAAAACACAATATCATAAAATTATAAAAATTAAAAAATTTACAAAATATAAAATGTCATAAAATTAATAAATATACGAATACGGAGAATCCGGCACATCACTAATTCAAACTAAAACATACTGTACTTTTGAGTTTAAAAAAAAGGGAGGCACTCACAATAAAGATCTTCCAAATGCAGTACAAAGAGAAGAAATAGCCCAGGAAGTTGAAGTATTTCCCCTGGAACGTTCTAGACCACTCTATTTTCTCGCGCATCGTTCTAGCGTCGTGCGCTTCAAGGAACAGCTGTCTGCTCAGCTCTTCTAGACCCGAGATCTCTTGACGCAACTGTGTTATATCTGGAGACAAGAAAACATTTCGTAAACGTAGTAATAGATATAAACACTCGATAACTATTTTAATCATACTTTATTAGCAATTTACACACAAACACTGTACAGCCATTGCTTGACATTCCAACATAGATTATTATGTACCACCATTACCTCCCGCTCTCCCTCCCCACCGCTCCAATCGCCCGTCACGGTCGAGGGCGCTGTAGAGGAAATCAGACCATAGATGGACCATAGATAGATCCGCCAATTTCAGTCTAAAAGTAGTAACAGCGTCGTATCGTGTGCGCAAAGTGCAGAAATTATATAATATATCCTATGTATTTTTTTTTTAATATTATACGTTTATATTTAAACTTTTTTTTTTATTGAAAATAATACAATAGAACTTAATGCTAGCTAGCCTAACCTAAATACTATGTATGTTGGTATGTATTTATTTAAGTATATATTTGTATGTATTTTTTGTGTGTTTATGTAAGTTTATGATATCTTATTCCATTCTATCTCATGTCTTGTTGTACCTATTCTTCCTCCACAACCTTTATCACTGCCAAGGGTCACTGGTAGAGATCTCTTATAGAGATAAGTGCTTCCTTGCCCAGTATGTATGTTTTTCTTCTTATTTTATAACATTTTGGTACTAAATAAATTAAAAAAAGAAATCCTTTGTGGGGTCGAGTGTACGCTTTTGTAATATGGTCCCCAAAGAGTTTCTGGATTTGCCATTACATAGATTTAAAGACTGTGTTAAACAGCATTTGTTAAGTTGAGGTTATTACACTATCGATGATTTTATTAATGACAAAGTTGCATAGAAGCAACCGGCCTCGCATCCAGTGACCCACAAGTCAGTGTAATACTTGTAACGTGTGTTGTGTTGTCTACATATTGTAACCTTTTCTTTTCTATGAAAAGAGCAACTGCTGAGTTTCTGAGTCGGTGGTAGAGTCTTAACGTTTCATAAGCGACACAAGTTGTCCTACATGAAATAAAAAACTCATTTATCATTTTATCATTTAAAATTTCTGATAAAGGTTTTTGTTATTTTAAACTGTTAATTTAAATGCCGTTTTTCATGTCTCTTCTTCAAAAATACAGGACTTTCATACAAACTTCCAACCTCCATTTCACTCCCTTTTGGAGTGAAAACTTCTTTAGGTGCGTTCAGCACTTTTTGGTAGGGGGTAAAAATGTGGAATACGCGAGACCGATACCGTTCTTCTTAAGACAAAAGGTCTTAAGTATAATAATATAGTACATTCGTAATAAAACTTTAATGCGTTAGTTTTAAGGTTTATATTAATATAAGTGCTGTGGAACTGAGACCGACACCTCGCGTTGTTACGAAGACAAAATGTCTTAAATATAGTACATTTTTAATTAAACTTTAATGCCTTAGTTTTAAGGTTTATATTTGAAATATTTTTGTATAACTTTTTTGAATTAGAAATAAAAAATTAAAATATTCGTTGTCACTTCTTTCGGCAGACCCTATGACTGACTTTTTTAGGGGTGAATTTTCTCAAAACCGTTTCTTATACGATGTCTACACTATAGAAGGAATCTTCCTTCCAAATTTCAAGTTTGTATACTTTATAGTTTATATAATATAGAGATTAGTCAGTGAGTGGAATTTCGCTTTTATATGTATATGTCACCGTAAGATTGTAAAAACCGTTAGATTATAATCTAACTCGCGATATTCTAAACTGTCGAAAGATTGTAAACTGTTCAATGTTCTGAGTGTAAATTTTTGAAATAATCATTTTATTTACGTTTTCTTGTCTCTTTCTTGTAGGTTAGGTTAGGGTTCGACATAAATAATCAAGTAGTGCCCGGCCTTATCGGGTTTAAATACCTATCAGATTACAATCTACGGGAAAATAATGCGTTAAATTCTAATCTTTCGACAGTTTAGAATTTCGCGAGTTAGATTATAATCTAACGGTTTTTACAATCTTACGGTGACATTTATATAATATATAGAGATATATAGTATAATAGTAGTGTGTGTGTGTGTGTGTGTGTGTGTGTGTGTGTGTGTGTGTGTGTGTGTGTGTGTGTGTGTGTGTGTGTGTGTGTGTGTGCGCGTGCGTGCGTGCGTGCGTGCGTGCGTGCGTGCGTGCGTGCGTGCGTGCGTGCGTGTGTGGGTGCGTGTGTGGGTGCGTGTGTGCGTGCCACGGAGAGAATGAGATAAATATAGCTTCTCTCGCAGGCTAAATCCTATGAAGAATATGTTAGTCTCTTTTTCGCTTCATAGAATTTTCAAATCACGACGATTCTAAAGAAATTTCACTTCAAAAATATTTAAGATAAGTATGCACTCACTCTCAGTGCCTTGGCCCAAAGGGTTAGCAATATTCCCAACACTGGACAGGATATTGCTCCAGAAGCCCCTGTTCTTGGATCCGGACTGTTCCATCATTTTGTTCCGTCCCATATTATTGGACTCCGCTAAGGCTATACGTTTCTTCTTCACTAGTATCATGTCCATTGTTTGGAGGAGCTTTTTTTCTATTGATAACACATCGGATTGGGTTACTGGTCTGAAAAATATAATTAGTAGTAGTTTGACGACCTCGATGACACAGTGTGTAACGCTGTTGTCTTAACGCGCGGAGGTCCCGGGTTCGATCCCCGGTGGAGTCAATTTGGGATTTATAATTTCTGAATTTTCCCTGGTCTGGCCTGGTGGCAGGCTTCGACCGTGGCTAGTTACCACCCTACCGGCAAAGACGTGCCGCCAAGTGATTTAGCGTTCCGGTACAATGCCGTGTAGAAACCGAATAGGGGTATGGGGTATGGGTTTAATAATAACTGCCATGCCCCAAACAGGTTAGCCCGCTACCATCTTAGACTGCATCATCACTTACCATCAGGTGAGATCGCAGTCAAGGGCAAACTTGTAGTGGATAAAAAAAAATTACTATACCATACTAGATGCGGAAATCCTTGATACCAAATTTCGTCAAAATTGATTGAACAGATGGGCCATAAATATGTAGCAGACAGACAGATAGATAGATATGTACTCATAGACAGCCAGATACTTACACAATTATAAATTATACCTACTAGGCGATGCCCGCGACTTCTGTCGATGTCTTTTTAATTCTCACGGGAACTCCTTAATTTTAGGAGATAAAAAGTAGCCTAGGCCACTCTCCAGGTCAAAAAAATCACGTCAATCCCTTGCTTTGTTGCGGCATGATTGAAGGACAAACCAGTAAACCAACAAATAAACACACTTTCGCATTTATAATATTAGTATGAAAATAGAATGGAAAATGCAACAAATATACACTACCTCCTATACATATATACTATATTTATTTATGTGGGTATGACTTTTTTAGTCTAATATATGTCTATTCTAATTATTTTGTATATTTTAGTTTATCATAATATTATATGATATTGGTTTGGTCCCTTTATCCTCTTTTTCATTTTCTACCTTACGCTAAGGTTGTCTGGAAGAGTTTACTACTTAGCGATAAGACGGCCTTATTGTACCTACTTATTGTTGTTTTCTTGTTTGTAACATGTTTCTTTTGTATATTTGTGGTATACAATAAAGTATATATGTCACCGTAAGATTGTAAAAACCGTTAGATTATAATCTAACTCGCGAAATTGTAAACTGTCGAAAGATTGTGAACCGTTCAATGTTCTGAGTGTAAATTTTTGAAATATTCATTGTATTTGCGTTTTCTTGTCTGTTTCTTGTAGATTAGGTTAGGGTTCGACAGAAACAATCAGGTCAAATAATGCGTTAAATTGTAATCTTTCGACAGTTTACAATTACGCGAGTTAGATTATAATCTAACGGTTTTTACAATCTTACGGTGACATATACATATCTACCTCCATACCTAATATTTTTTTGCTTGTATGCTATATTGTTTTACCTTATAAATATAGCCATGGATGTATAAGGATAGTTGACGGCACCAAACCCAGATAACAACGCCATTACTGTCACCCCAATAACTCCTATCCTGGATACTCCTTGCTCTATCGAGAATATGCCCTGAAAATACACACATTTTATACAGTATGATTCCCCATACAATGCATAAAATAGGGTTAAACTAGGACCATTTTCATTGATGGAAAAATAATATAATTTTTATTTTTTAAATTAGCCCTTGACCACGATCTCACTTGATGGCAAGTGATGATGCAGTCTAAGATGGTAGCGAGCTAACCTGTTAGGGGTAAGTATGGCAGTTATAATAAATCCATACTCCTAGGCCAGTCTAGCCTCCCACCAGGCCAGACCAGGGAAAATTCAGAAATTATAAATTCCCAAATTGACCCTGCCGGGAATCGAACCCGGGACCTCCCACGTTAAGGCGCTTACAGCGCTCAACACTGCGTTAAAAAACAAAAAAATTATGTGTGTGTGCAATTCACACACGGCAAAAGTGAAACTTCAGAAAAGTAGCCTACGAGAGAATAACATAAATATAACTTGTAATCTATCTCATTCTCTCGCAGGCTAAATTCTATTATTATGAATATGTTTGTCTCTTTTTGGTGTCGCTTTTTCGTTTCATCGAAGTTTCATATCACAACAATGCTAAAGAAGTTTCACTTCAAAAAATTACCTAAGAAAAAATACCATTTGAGTTCGATAAACTTATCTGACCTGACAGCGTCGCTAGTATCTATGAAAAATAAAATAAAAACAAAAACTAAATAGGCATAAAAATTTATTCCAATGGCCACAAGGTCAGAAAAATTTATGGAACATAAATGAAAATAATGAAAAAATTATGGAAAAATTTTGCATATAAAACCATTTTTTTTTTCAAACCAACCTTTGGTTTTAATGGCTGTATTGACCAATACAAAAATACCTACTTGTTTTGGACTGAGTATAGGGAATGGGTCGCCGATCTTCCAAAAGAAATACAAATAAATGAACCACACAAATACTGTCAGTGGTCTTATCATGTTTTGTGATACTGAAAAAAAAATTAAATGAAAAACTGAGACATCAATATTACAAAATCCAGAGTACTTAATATACAAAAAATTTAAAAAGATCTATTCATCTTCCACTAGGTAGTAACTATAGTAATCTAGTGACACAGCGGTACCCACAAGATGGGAAAAGAAATATGGGCAGGCAGCAGAGACGTTGGGAGGACGAGCTGAAATTGACAGCTGGTTCATTAGGAGGCCAAACTGCCAACTCTTATAGCAATACTTAAGCAATATTACTCAAAATGTATGTTTTATGTCTCATTCCTGGACGTTCCTAAAATAAGGATTATAATTCTAAATAATAATTTTTTCTTTTTTAATTAATATGTTTTAGTATGTTTCTCTTTTTCTCTATTCTAATTTAAAGTAAGTGTAATAATAAATTTTGTTTTCGTCTAGCAGCTCTAACCAACTATTCATTTGGAAAGTTTTTAGACAATATGTGCAAAAAAACTTTATGTTTTAAGTGCGATGCTATAATTTTGTTTTACCTATTGTATTTTACGTTACTGTATGTTTTTCAAAATAAAGTAAAAAATATAAATAAATATATAGATTTAAGCGTTGGCAGTATGGCCAAGCTGGAGGAGGCCTTTGCTATGAGACACACAGATTTAAGAGACTTTTTGTAATACAATTTTTATAGAAACCAACACATAGTAAATCCTCTGTAATAATATTTTATTTTTATTTATTTATTTTATTCATCTTTCAAAACATGATGCATAATTGATTTATAATAGGCATGATGACTGATTTTGAAAAATGGTCAGAATTATGCATCATGACTGATTTTGAAAAATGGTCAGATTATGTTCGGAAGTATCTACTATTTCGAAAAAATATATTATTTCAACTGAAAAATAAGGTTTGGTAGATAAAATTGGCATTTGAAATTTAAATTTTAAAATTCACGCCAAAACGCTCGCCGGTGTCATGGCGCTGTTTGTGACGTCACTATTGTTATTGCCAATGTACTGTAGGCAGTGTGCAGTAAATAATAGTGATTGACAAAACTCGAAAACAAACAATTGTGACGTCATTCGCTTCTTGGTGTTTTATCCAATAAGGCAGATTGCTGTATTTTATAGTTTTATTTTATCAAAATAAATAGCGATCTCACTCGAAATAGAAAAATAAATACGTTTTTTATAATTCGTGAATCCTATTTCATTAGATAAATTTATAATTCCATTGATTCTTGGATACTGTCATCATGCCTATTATAAATACTAGATGATGCCTGCAGCTTTGCCCCCATGCGTTTTTTTGCAACTTGGATACAAATTATCTAATACCCATGTCCTATCCAGATCCTCAACTATACCCAAGCAAGAAATCACCCAAATCCATTATGTATTCTGATGAATTTACATAAGTACGAACAAAGACACATTCCCATTTCATAATATTTACAATTTATTTATGATATTATGTTAAATTGAGCATATATTTAAAAAATTATCAATATTATTTATTATTTTTATTTATATTTTAATTCCACAGATGCATACGAAGCAATTTGCTTCATCGTTTCTAATTCAAATTGTTAGGATATGGAACGCCCTTCCGGCTTCCATTTTTCCATCTGCTTATATATCTTCAAATCAAGAGTGAATAGGCATCTTCTAGGCAAGCGCGCTCCACCTTAGGCTGCATCACTACTTCCACCAAGTCTGATTCCAGGCAAGCGCTAGCCCATAAATTAAAAAAAAAACTTATGAGCTACATATTAATAATACTCACCAAATCTGACATTACAGATACAGAAGTATGCAATGTAGAATGGTATAAGAGCTATTACCATGAACAGCAAGGAATAGAGGCCCAGGTTCCAGTGGAAATATCTAGAACTGAAAAACATTCATTCTTAAATAATATAATAAAATGTATAATAAAGTGCACTTTTGTAATTTCTATGAATATAATTTTGGCTTGTGGGAAGCTTCAGCCATGGCCAAGGGAATAAGCATTCTGGTATGATGCTGTGTACAAACAGATTAGGGGTATGTGTGTAACTGCCATATACTTCGATAAAGCAATCTCAACTGATTAAGTTCCTAGGCATACAGTTAGACCAAAACCATATTAGTATGGTATGCCTCAAAATAAACCGTTATGTATATGTTTTCGCAGCCTAGCATAGTTATGTTTCTTCTGTCCATTGACATGGGCAAAGAGCATAAAGAACCAGGGGTAGAGGTACTTAAGCAAAAAGCATTCAAAAATCTGCTTATCATCGCTGATACCCTGTAGTTCTTCTGCTTAGCTCTAGATGGCGTTAAAACGAAAGCTTTGAAATAAACTTTTTGCTATCGGATTTTATGAAAATTTTATATTTAATAGTTAATTAAACTTAATAAATAAATAGGTAAAATAAAGTAAAACAACAAAATACATGTTTTCATTGAGTTTCGGTTGATTTAAACAATTTACTTATATATTAAAAATTTATACTTATTCGAGACAAGTAACGCCATCTAGAATTTATTTTAGAACTATGGTACCCGTTGTATGGAGTTGTACCTCTACCCCTGGTTCTTTATGCTCTTTGACATGGGTAAAGCATTCATAGCACAAAAAAAAATGCATACGAGCTATGACAGGGACAACTTTTGACTTTCTGATCCACATTGCACTGTAAGTTCTATATTAAAATGTCCAAAACTTATCCAAATCAAAAATTTGGATAAGTTACGATTAATTTGACATGTTAAGTATTATTAGATCATACCTAGTTACTTTTTTAAGACCATTGGGATTGTATAATCTAGATTTACGCTGACAGTCCACTATTTTTATGGTTTAATGTAATTTATTGTACCCTTAGTTTTATGTAAAAAAATTCAATTAGTTATTTTTTAACTGTACTGCCATCATGTGACTGTACAAATATTTTGCTTGCCCGTCATATGGTGGTAGACTAAAATGATAACCCTTCTTTTTGGTTTTGCTGTGGTTGAGTAAAAAAGTACATGTATATGCAGTACATACCTTGAATCCAAATATCCAATGATTTCAAATATAATAAGTTCAAACATGGTGCAACTCAAAGCAAAGGTGACAGAGAAGATTAGCTGCACCAGTAAGTGATGGACTTCGTAATCTCTGAATAGCTGCTTGACAAAGAATATCCATCCTCCCACAAAGAATACTGTCTATAAAAAATACAATAAAATGAAAAGTAGATTTGTAGAAAGAGTTACATTATTCTCTAACAGTCATCTGACGGAGACAACTAGACAGCAATGACAGGGGAAGGTAACTCCTAGCATACAGTTTTCATTACAAAATGCAGTCACTCCAACACAATTAGTGTTCAGTTTGGAGATATATACAACTGTGTGAAGGAACTATCTGGCCATACACACACTCACTACAAACACGCATAATATGCATTATAATATTATGTACTATTTTAACTACGGCTACCCAACTGTCTGTAACAGATTGCTTTAGCAACAAAATCACCTTTGCAAGTTTATGTAGATTTACTACTTCTTATTAACTGTATATTTTGTGTTAAATACCTCGTGCTTGGGTTCGAAACCATCATATTATTATTACCTTTCGGACCCGGAGTGCCGGGCGGCAAATTATGATTAATATGACTACTAAAAGCCGAGTATATTTGCTACAGGTACTGGATAGTAAATTATTCTTAATTATGTTAGGTCTTTACCTGCGAAATTAATATAATAAGAGTGTCTTCCAGGAAAGTCATTTTGTACGAGGAAATTCTATATTCTTGAATATCACATAATTCTTTAACTTTCTAGAAGAATTAGTTTAACATGTTAAACAGTTATGAAAGTAACGAACCACTATTTGAATTGAGTTTTTTTATAAATAATGCCGACAAAAACAAACATGCTTTCATGCTTTCGCCAAACTTAAAAAAAATTACTTATTGACCTCTGAAAATTGACCACAAATTGACAGTTGACACACAGTACACACCACAGATTACTACATATTTAAGGGCCTATTACAGTACACTTTAGGGCCCTGAAGTGGGGCTATACGTGGCCGTTAGTTTTATTCGCTATTGCACTGCACTAACTATCGGACCCTAAATAAGTATGAACGAGAACCTAGATTGCTCCACTTGTACTCTGGCTCGCGATACCGCGGCACTAGGTGGCACATAGTAAACTAAATTAACGTCAAAATTCTCACGCGAGCCGGAGAAACACAACTACGTCGCATTGGTCGTGCGACGACTGGGCTCCCTAACCGCTCTTACTTTTATTACTTGGCCCAGTCGGCAGACAGCGGCAGACCGGGACGACGCGCCCCTAATTTGGGATCCTTCCTTCCTATTTCTACACTACATTACTCAGAGTCCCTTTAATAAGTGCAGTGTAATAGGTCTATTACTCTGAGTACGATATTGTACCTGATTGTAGGCATGACATTACTCTGAGCTGCTCGGGCTCTGATCCTCCCCGTAGTAATTGTGTTCCTTGCTCTGAGCCATAACAGAAGATCCATAGAAGATCCAACAAGACTCAGTTGTATTTGTTTACTGTGGTTTCAGCACAGGGTTTCAGGTAGTACATCACATTATAATTAATCTATGACTCAGTTGCAAGGAAACATAAACATTAAACCTATTTTGTTATGAAAGCTTTTCTATAGAACCGATAGATGGCGTTGACTTACCTTAACATTTCCTATAATTCTGTGCTCAATTTACCAAACATAGTCATATTTCCGCGGGCTCTCCAAGGAACGGGGAAAATGAAAAGGCCATATTTATTATAATATTTGAACTTCCAAATTCGGTGACCCATCCAGGATTTTTATTTTTTATTGCGAGATAGGCTTCTGCTTGACGATAATCATGCTAGTGCAAAGCAATGAGGTCTAGGTTGAAACGTGCTTGCCTACCTAAAAATTCGGTAACCCATCCAGTTACCGACTCAGGTCAACGTTGCTTAACAATCGCAATATACGCTTTGTAATCGAAATAGGCCATTCCTACCTTTAGTAGCTAGTTTATTTTGGCATTCAATTCACGACCATCCCATCCACTCCTCACCTTTATGCTATAAAGCCTAAAGCCTGAATTTAAAAAAAACAAATTGCATTTTCATTGATTTATTTGACTAAGTTACGAGGTAAATAATTATTATTATAATTAATAACATTAATAGAAAACGACATGACCTATTCAATTGGCTAGAGAACATTTGTAAATAAATTACAATTACGAGATACAATTTCACTATGATCAAATTTACGATTAGTCTGTCTAGTGAAAGCTGAGACGATGATTTATCGTAATAATAAAATTGTACATACTTATGACATACACAGTTGACATAAAATGTTGATTTCGTTAATTTTTTCCAGTAGTAGATAATCAATCAATAGTATAATAATCTGTAATTATATTATGAATGATTCTTGTACCTTATTCACGCCATTATTTGGCAGATCGTGATATGTAGCATCTTTTTATGTAACTTACAATAATGCAATAAATAAATAGGTAAACTATGTATAATATACATAAGTTTATTTTATTGTTACATAAGTTTATTTTGTTGTTATTGTAAGTATATTTTATGGGTTACAGCGCAGCTACTAGCTCTACTCTCTAATAAGGGGTTTCTTTCGTGGCACGTGCTCTATAGATTATAATATATGGGACCAGCCCAATTTTTTAATTTCACGTTACTGCACTCTCAGCTTTCGCTAGACATAGTACGATATATTATTGCTAGATTATATTCTGCGGTTAGTGTTAGACTATGAAAAATTAGAGCTAGCATGTACTACATAATAAGTAAATAGTATTATTGCGATGATCGCCGGATTCAAAGCGAAAAGCTATGATCGTCAGTTATGTGCAATCATCCTTACTATCATTTCTAATCTCTTTCAGGCCCGCTTGCAGAGGCGCCGGGTTACGTTTAACCCAGGAATAAATTGGATGTTTTGACCAAAGTTTTACGATTTCTGTCAATGTAGCAGCTAACTCTGGATTAAAAGGATAACCCGGCGTTTCTGCAAGGAGTCATCCATAAAGTTCGTCACACTAATTTTGTGATTTTTGACCGACCCCCGTCCTTGTCACAGTTGGTCACATTTGTGAGACCCCTTCCCTAATGTGACGTCACATATCTTGCAATTCTAGGTACATCTAGAAAACTCGCCAACAAAACAATTTAAACCTTACAGATACAGATAGAGTTGGAAATGATTTTAAGTTTTTCGTTAGCAGTTCAAATTTTGAATTTTATCACTTAAATTGTGTAAGATAAGATTTTGAAATGTGACGTCACGAAAGTTAGGACCCTCCCATTGTAACACAATGCCACAATTGGGTATTTGACAACTAGTCAAATCAGCCACTTTTTTTCAAACGTCAAAACGCGTTCATAATCGCGTTTCGACGTATGAAATTTTAAGTTGTGACGTCATTAAAGTTTGACGCACTTTTTTACTTTATTCGATAGTATAAAATGGTTATTCAAAATAAAACTAGCAGGGGACGTGGATATTACGATCCTTTATATTTTAATAATCACTAAAAAATAATTTATTTCACTAGTAGTCAAATACCCAATTCGTCGGTTGACCCCTCCCCCCTCCCCCCCCCCCTTAACGTGTGACGTATTTTATGGACGATCCCCAAGCGGGCGTCAATAAAAGAAAGAAAAAAAGCTCAGAAATCAAAAGGCAACACAAATAAAAGGCATGTTTATTCGCTATAAGGTTACAGTCAACGTTGCCGCCTGTCTAGTGGTGTGCGCGTGTCAACGGCGCCCGCGGCCGCTATAGCCGCCGCCGCGGCGCCGGTCGCGATCGTCGTGCTCATTCTGGTACCCCCCTCCCCCTCCGCTGCCCCCGCGCGACTGGTACCCTCCCCCTTGCCCCTGCCCGTGGTACCCTCCCCCTTGCCCCTGTCCGTGGTACCCTCCGCCCTGGCTCTTGTAGCCACCGCCGCCTCCTGGAAAAAGAACCGTGAGGGCATCGAACTATAACGCTTGGAATAGAAGTCTTTAAGTAATTTCCGCTCGAAGCGTGGCTAAAAATATCGAATGAATAAGTTTTTCAGTAGTAGGTAATTGCGTGTAAAAACATTTTTTTATGGTCATATGGACTGTTAACCAAACAGAGATGATTACGTTCAATTACAATGTAACAACAACTTTTTACCTGTTTAATTCGATTGATCGTTTTAATTCGATTAAGCCTATGATGATATAAGCGTCAAAGTAAAAGGAACCATAACATCTGCCCCCCGATTGTGTAAGAATTGTCGATCAAATCGTCAAAGTACGTAGGTATGTACGATACCATAAACGTATGAGAATAGATACACGAAATTGAGCTCTAATTCAATGCTGTTACGGTTTATTTTACTTTGACGCCGAACTTTTACGATTGGATCGGCAATTATTACATAGTCGCACCTCAGTCTAGTGCTCAATTTCGTGTATGCATTCATATGCGTCTCGTATACGTTTCCAAATTAAAATCGGTTGTACTAAAATTGTGATTTCAAAGTTTAAGGTCCATTTTTCTTTAACGCCTAAGGTCATCGAATATTTATACACGATCAAGTGAATTAGAACTAAGCATACAGGGAGCCTAAATTACAGAAATGTGAGTTAGCAAATATACTTATAAAAAAAATTGACAACCGAAGTAAATGGGAAAGATAAATGTATTTAAAGGTTACTTATTTCACTATGGAATCCTACGAACCAGTAATACTTATTTAAAAAAATGTAACACATGGTAAACAACCTGGATAAAAGTATAAAGGTTTCTTATTTCACTACAGTCCTACAAACCAGTAATATCTTACACTGATTATATCCTTCGCTGTAACCAGAGCTGTTGTAACCCTGGTTGTTGCTATAGCCACCCGGGTTGCTGTAGCTGCGGCTGCCGTTGTAACCTTCAAAGCTATTCTGCAATTGGAAGCTGGCTGGTTGCGGTTGTTTCGTGCCTGACGCCTTAAAGTTTCCTATTTCAAGACAGAGTCCTACAAACCAGTAATATCTTACCCTGATTATATCCTTGACTGTAACCACCAGAGCTGTCGTAACCTTGGTTGCTGCTATATCCCTGGTTGCTGCTATAGCCGTGGTTGTTGCTATAGCCGCCCTGGTTGCTGTAGCTGCGGCTGCCGTTGTAACCTTCGAAGCTCTTCTGCGACTGGTAGCCGGCTGATTGCGGTTGCTGGTAACCACCCGGTGGCACTTCGTAGGTTTGGTAGTTGCGCGGGTTTTGGTAACCGGCCGGACTTGTTTGTGGTCTGCGTACAAAATACATAATTACTATTATATTCAAAATAAAAATCATTTTTTTATTTATGGAGACTTTTAAACAAGTACTACTGGTTCGGAAAGTGTGTTAAAATTTGATGACGTCACAACTGTGAATTTCATACAACTTCCATACTAGAAATGCGTTTTCAAGGTTGATAAAGAGTTGCTGATTTGATTGACTTGTCATCATCCCTATTACATAAATGTGTAGATACATAACTAGCCGCAGTCCTGAGCATTGCTGGAGCGAGTCAAATCCATGCTCTTTTTTATCATAGCCCAGATCAGTACATGATTGTGTAACGAAATTGTCTAAATACCTCGGTTTCTATTTATTTTTGTAACAAGTATTAATATTATGCTGTTAAAAATTAGTTTTAAAGTTTTCTTTATTACCGCAACCGTCTAAGACTAGGTACAGTAACAGGTCCTACAGGTAACTGTAGGACCTGTTACTGTAACCTCTGGTATCTACCATCTTTGACTGCATCATCACTTACCATCAGGTGAGATCGCAGTCAACAGCTAACTTATATTGGAATAAAAAAACTAGTTTATCATAATACTCCTATAGCTGTATATGAATACTAGCGGTCGTCCGCGACTTCGTCCGCGTACAATTGCTGATTTCCTATGAGATTTTCCCGCTGCAAAAAGCCTAGGTACATATAGCGGCTAAAACTAATAAGTATCAATCAATCAATCAATCGTTTATTTGCTTGAAACATTGTACAATAATATGATGACTGTTCAAAAGTAGTCCACACATGTTTCGTCAATGCTGACGTGCAAATTTATAAATTAGGTAAGTACTTAATTAATAATTACAATATTTAAATCATTAGTATATGTATAATAACCTTAATGCCGATTTTAAAAACTTAAGGATTTCAGTTAGTTGATATTAGTTGCAATTCCATAGTTACATTACTTCTTAATTAACTTAAAATAGTCATCAGTAAATAAGGCATGTTACGGATACCGAGTTTGGGTGTGGCAACAAAACTGTACTCGTGGTAGGGAGACCGATTTTATTAGTGTTTGTCAGTATCATTTTAGAATTCATTGATAGTGTAGTAACATTTTTCAATCAGATAGTTCTTTTTTCTTTTTTTTATTTTTAATTTTTACTGAAAATAATACAATAGAACTTAATGCTAGCTAGCCTAACCTAATTACTATATAAATCATGCCCACGTGGAATGGTGGCAAGAATGCTGGCTGCATTTCCGCGCTGGACAGCCAGGCTGATCCTTTGCGCAAAAAATGAGCCTTCTGTCACCAGATGAGGCGATTAACCGCGGTGAAATATCTCGCAAAAATTTTTTGGCACTAAGACTCCACGGCCCAAGGGTCTCCACGGTAATTTATTCTAGTCTATTATTTATTATTTATCACGGTCTCCATAGTTTTTTAACGTGTCTCTCTTCTTTCTCTTTCGATAAACTCTTTTTCTTTTTCGATGTTCCTAATGTAGCCTGGCAGATTGTTAAATATTTTTATTGACATTGAATAGACTTATAACCTACATGCACACTTCCAACTCCAATTTCCACCACCAATTTCAAACACCCTTTAGGGTGGACGGGCTCACCTCTGATCATTGGCCTGGTTGTAGCCGCCTTGCACTCTGCCGCCGCCGCCCCTGCCCCCGCCGCCGCCGCCGCCCCTGCCACCGCGGAAATCACCACCGCCGCCGCCGCCGCCCCTGCCACCTCGGAATTCGCCGCCGCCACCGCGACCGCCGCCGCCGCCGCCGCGACCACCGCCGCCCTAGGGAAAAGCCATAATGTCACATTATCTCGCCCCATGTATTTTTATTGTTTTTAGGGTTCCGTACCTCAAAAGGAAAAACGGAACCCTTATAGGATCACTTTGTTGTCCGTCCGTCTGTCTGTCAAGACCCTTTTTCTCAGGAACGTATAGAGGTATCAAGCTGAAATTCATATCAAATAGTCAAGTCTACTGTCCCTTGGAGCTGTGAAAAAATCAAACTTCTAAGGGATCAGATAAGTATGTGGGACTACAACAGTATGTTTTATTTTATTTTTTCGGGTTCACAAAGTAGGTAAGATGTTAGTTTTACAGAAGGTATCATATCATGTACCACAGTGTGGTGCATAAATCTTTTCACTTCGTTACAAAATACAAATCATATTATTAAAAGTCTCATTACATGGACAGTAAACAGTTACCTGCGGGGCGGATCTCTGTTGCCATGACGGCATCTCGGGCGGCGGAGGCTGTTGCTCGTTGGGTCTACCGCCTCGATCTGGCACCTGGAACAAATTCATCAATACAATACACAGTTCCAACATTTGATGATGATGATGATGATGGTGATGATGGTGATGATGATGATGATGATGACAACTCAATCAAATCGGCAACTCTTTATCAAACTTAAAAACGCTCTTCTAGTATGGGAATTGAATGAAATTCGCAATTGTGACGTCATCAAATTTCAACGCACTTTTTTTCTTTAATCTATATTATAAAATGGTTATCAAACTGAAAACTAACAGAGGATGTGAATTTTAGGTCTTTTTGAAGACCCCCTATTTAATAAGCAGTTAGAAATCATTTAGTTTTGATATAGGCATCATCCCTATTTTCCCTGGTCTGGCCTGGTGGGAGGCTTCGGCTGAGGCTAGTTACCACCCTACTGACCCTGAGCTTCAGCCCCCAGTTTTTTTTTAATTTTCTATTTCACTAATACTTAGCCCTTGACTGCGATCTCACCTGATGGTGATGATGCAGTCTAAGATGGTAGCGGGCTAACCTGTTACGGGTATGGCAGTTACATTACACCCATACCCTTAGTCGGTTTCTACACGGCATCGTACTGGAACGCTAAATCGCTTGGCGGTCTTTGCCGGTAGTGTCCATACAGAGAAAATACAGAAATTATAAATTTCCAAATTGACCCCGCCGGGAATCAAACCGGGGACCTCCAACAATAAGGTTGGGTCTATTGGATAAATTTTTTCAGCTTTGACAATACTCACTCTGCCTATCAAAACTTTGTTGACTTCACTTTGTGTATTCTTCCTCACGCTGGCACTAGATGTCTTCTCCACTTGCAACAAAGACGTCCTGGCTGCGAGGAAGTCTGAGAACTTCACATCTGGCTTCACTTTTAAGTTTTCACGTTTCGGTCTGTACGCTGATTGGATGTGATCTTTCTTTAGTTTCAGACGGTCAGACCACTGGAAAAATTAAAAACATACTTTAAATCCATATCCGGACTAATATTATAAATGTGAAAGTGTGTCTGTCTGTCTGCTACGCCTCACAGCCCATCTGTTCAACCGGTTTTCATTAAATTTGGTACAATGATAGTTTGTATCCCGGGGAAGGACATAGGCTACGTTTTATCCCGAAAAATTAAAGAGTTCCCGCGGGAATGAAAAAACCTTAATCCACGCGGTCGTCATCTAGTTTTTTGAATATAGGTTTATTCGTTTGGTAGGTAAATTCATTCGACGATTCGAAAGCACTTGTAAGTAATTAAAAACACGACTGCATTAGCACTGTATGGTGCCGTTTTGAAAATGGAGCCATACAGCTGCCATATTGACATTTTTCAAAAAAAACTAAATTCATACAATTACAATACAATTACAATTATAGCCAGTATGGTACTGGCTATAATTTTTTTTAAAAGTCAACAATAGTGTAGTAACACTTGTTAATTTAAAAAAAAAATTAATGTGTTTTCATACTATTATTCTTTTTGAATGTTTCTTACGTAATCTGGTAGATTATTATATATTTTTATTGTCATTACATAGGGACTTGAGTGTTTTCATTATAGAGTTACTTACTTCAAAACTCTGTATCGTGCATTCCAGTCGAGTAATGAGAGTTTCCCTCCTCAGTCTGTACTCCTCAAACATTTCAGTGAAGGCAGTCTCTAGATTCTTCCAATCCTTCTCTGACAAAGCTTTGTTATATAGCGGCTTACCTACTAGCTGGTCACCTGAAAACCGAGAGATATTTATTACGATGTTTCTTAGAATTTAAGAGGCCCTTAAATAATAAGGCTCTCTCAAATTTTTATTTTTCATTAGATGATGCTGTGGCTTCGTCAGTGGATTTAGGTTTTAAAAAAAAGAAACATTAACATATATTGTTAAATACCTGAAGGCTACTTTATATTTCAAAACAGAAGATATAAATAAAAAACACCTTGAATGGGCCTCATCTAGTCAAGTTATAAGCAAAAGTGTGCTGTAATAAGCAAAAAAATCCATAGAATCCATACTAATATTATAAATGCGAAAGTGTGTCTGTCTGTTTATCTGCTATGCTTTCCGGCCCACCTTTTCAACAGATTTTGACGAAATTTGGTACAGAGGTAGGTTGTAAACCTGGAAAGGACATACTTTGTTCCTGAAAAATTAAGGAGTTCCCCCAGGAATCGAAAAACCTCAATCAACGCGGACGTAGTCGCGGGCATCATGTAGTAAAATCTAAAATAGTACATAGAAATAAAAACATGCTTTTACCCCAGAGAATCATAACATTTCTACATGATTTTTAAGATCTTAAATTCACATGGACAAAGTCATGGCCGTCATCTAGTTTCTTATAAAATTTATAAGCATAACTTACCTTCTTTCTGTATGGTGTCTTTCAGTTTGGCTTGCAATTTGGAGAATAATACCTCGGGGGTAATATTTGGGGGTGGCTTGTTGAATTTGAGGGTTATTAGGATGTCCTTCAGGTCTTTTGCAGTAGGAGATTCTTGCTGAAAAAAATATTGTATTTACTGGTCATTTGTGTAAAGTTCTTGTTTATGCAAGATAAAAGTGGACAAAAACTTAATTCACAGCTATTTATACAATCGACCCTTTAGCACTCTTGGGCGATAAAAATCACAAATTTCTGTGGTATTAATGTTCATTTTCACACTAATGCCGTCAATCGCCGTCAAATAAAACGACAGCTACCAACCAAGTATCTAGCCAGTACGATAAAATATTAAAAACTTGGAAAATAGGCCCCCCCAATTGTGTTAGGTTTTTGGGAAATTGTAATCGTAATTGTTTGTCCAACTCATAATCCGACCTCAAAAAGCATGTATGAACTCCTTAAACAGTTCAACTAATATGTTTGAAGCTGTCAAATTATGATGATTGATGATGAATGATTAATTTGCTTAGACAAATGGCCTCAGATCAGAATGTAATGGCAGGAAGAATTTCTAAAAAGATTTTCTACAGAATTTCCTGAAAATTTTGGTTTTACTTTATCTGCCCCTATTTACAAGTGAATTTGTTGGCATTAGTTTATGAATTATTCATGTACCTACAACATACATCCTACTGTGACCAGACAGGCTGGATACCATATTATAGTTAGCAGATATCCATTTATCTCTAGCCTAGAGGCCCAATTGTCTACGCAAATCGTAATCATTTGACAGCTTAAAACATATTACTTGAACTGTTTAAGGAGTTCTTACATTCTTTTTTCCTTGCAAGCATCTCTGAGCACAAAAAGGAAGCATAGAATTACTTACCACCACAATCTCCATGCCAGATCCTGGTTTTTCTTTTGGACAGTCAACACTGACCATACGAGCTGCCATCAGCTCTGATACTAAGTAGTCTAGGAGTAGGATTCTATCTTCTTTGCTTTGGAGACGAGATGACATGTGCCCTGTAAAACACATTATAAATATTATGACCATTTCCTAAACAAACTGCTTAATCTATATGCCACAGGCTTTTTGCTTAAGAAAACTGAAGAAGATGGAAGCGATACGTACTGCTACCACACCACATAAATCTTCTGAAGCACTCTCAACGTATGTTTCACTTCGACACCTGAGCATCCTCAGGCGATGTTGTGTCAACAATACACAATGGAAAGTTTCTTATTTTTTTATTAATTATAAAAATTAAGGTAAAATATAATAAAGAAATGAAAGAATCATTAAAACATCTCAACAAACGAAAAAGTTATGGAATGTTAACTAAAACACAAAATACTTCTAATGTACCTGTCACCAATTTCTTATAAGGACACCCGAGTTCCTTCAGAAAAGAACTCAACTCTAGCAGAAAGGAGCTGGAATCATCTGGATCATTCATAATATTAACAGTCTCTTCTATATTGCATAGATTCTTTAACTCCTCAGCTAAGATGTGCACAAGCTTGGTATACTCCAGGGACTTGGGGCCCCCATCGAGGGCCTTGGAGAAAGCCACTTCATCTGCAAGGGGGCCTTCATATCTGAAACAAATTAAAATAGTTTGAATGATGCCATCAAGTATGGCTGTTTAGATTCAGGTTATTTTTTAAAATTATTTGGTTCAAAAACCAAACAATTAACACCCTTTTGTGACTACTTTGACACTGGCAGAATTACTGCGAAGAAATTCTTTGGTAATTCTTTGGACAGGGGAACAATACCTAATTGTGATTCTACAATAAACCTACAATAGGTAATATTATACAGCATGATAGGTAGTTAGGACCTGACTGTACCCATGCATAAACACATCCACTCCACTGTTCCTCAGTGTTCTTTTTACATGACAGGACCTGTACCTATCCTAATACCCTTGTAACTTAGTATTGGTAATGCTTTAAATAATGTTATGAAAGCGTTTAGGTATTTTCAAAACATTAGACAGCAATTAATAGTTACAGGAATTGCATAGGGTTTAATAGTACCAACTAGTGTCTTGTTTATAGTCATTCTTCGGTACCAATATGCGATAGTAAAATCTATTTTCATGTAGATACGATATCTAAGCAAGACCGGTAATAAAATAATATTATGTTCATCGAAAAAATTACAACCTATATTGTCTTAATATAAAACTCAAAATTAACTCTAAAACACTATGCAAGTTTTTAACAGTTTTTGTTAGCAAAATTTTCTAAGGAATTATAACTCAAGAAGTAAATTTTGGTAAGATTATGCCGACCAATACTCGGTCCAAATAACCTAAAATGGAAACTTAGAAACTTACCCCAAATCGTTAAGGGAGT
Source organism: Erebia palarica (assembly GCA_964035005.1). NCBI lineage: Eukaryota > Metazoa > Arthropoda > Insecta > Lepidoptera > Nymphalidae > Erebia > Erebia palarica. The sequence continues at coordinate 24,359,088 of OZ035993.1, read as the reverse complement.
CTAATATATCGTTTTCCATGCTGTTTTAATAGCTTTGTAGCATTTGAATGCACTTTAACAGTGAAAAACTAAAAAACAATTAATTTTAAACAACTTCACAAAACTCGAAAGTGCTCGCAAAGCTATCGCAACCTTTTTTTGTGACGGTGATCGCAACTTGACAACTGACAAGTATTATTTTAGTGATGGGCGTTGGGCAACGCGCACATTCAATATTCAAAAATCGATAGAGACAAGGCGAGACAAGCTATCGATCTTTCGAATTGAAAAACTGTTCATACATTACGTTCAAGTAGTAACGAGTAAAAAATTAAAAACTTTCTTGTTATCGACCTAATTAAATATTGTGTACTAAATAGATTGGCTGGAACGCTATGATTACTACAGGACTAATAATACTTATAAGTGGTAAAAACGCAAATAAGAATTTTTTGATATTAAGAAAGATAAAAATCACAAATTTGTGTGGCATTAATGTTCATTTTCACACTAATGCCGTCAATCGCCTTCAAATAAAACCACAGCTACCAACCAAATATCTAGCCACTACGATAAAATATTAAAAACTTGAAAAATGGGCACACTATGATCACTACAGGACTAATAATACTTAAAAGTGGTAAAAATGGGACACGAAAACAATCAACGCAATTAAGTATTTTTTGATATTAAGAAAGATAGAAGATATTCAGAAAGCGATAAAGTATTTTTTTTAACTCCCATGCAAGCTTCGTATTTCGATCTATTTTCATTAGTTAATAATAACTCTTCAAAATATTTTAAGATAGAGCAGCCGAGTTTTTTCTGTTTTATAATAATATCGATGTCTAACGATATCGTATTATTCCTGTATCGAATCGGAAAATAATCGATATTCGAACAACCCAATGAAAATGTTTTTGTCCAACAACAAGCTTACTGTCTACGATAAAATAACATTTTTCTGTCCATGGTTTAAGGCCCGGACTCCACCAGAGCGGAGATGTGCGGAGATGCCTGAAGCGGAGACGAAAAGAGATGTTTTTTAGCTAGGGTGTATCCACCGAAGCTGTGTGGAGCTGCGTACGCCAGTACGCATCTCCACACAGCCTAGTAGACTGGAGCGGAGATGTGTGCTGGGTAGAGCAGGGCTGAGCTGCGTGCGGTGAGCGTTAGATGTTGAGATGAACGCGGCGCCGCTCACATCTCCTCTCATCTCCGCCGAAAGTGTCCGTCGAAATGCATTAAATTGGGGGCGCCATATACGCATTAGGGTTAATTTAAAAGGAAGTGCCAAATATTATTAGAGAAGGTTTGAGAAATAAACAAGAAAAGAAAACATTCATCATTATTTTGAACAACGTAAGTTGTTGAAATTTTCGATAATTAACTATTTACAATTTAATTGACAATAATATTACATTTTCGGCATAACTACTCGGCTACTACTAACTCGGCATACTTCACTTCAATCTACAATTGCTACATTCATAGGTACCATACCCTTTGCTACACCAGTGCCACTGTGGAAGGTTTTTGAACTGTTATTTATAGCAACCAGCTTTTTCAACTTTTCTCCCAGAGATGTTACTCCTAATCTCTACCCTCCTTAATTCTGTCTACGCCAACACGGCTTGCGCCTAGAGCCACTAGATGGCATTAAATGTTGTATTTTGGGCAAGATTTTTAAAATCAAGGAAAAGTAACAAAAGGCCTTTGTGTTCGCTCAATGTTCGCTTTTCCTTGATTGAAAATGGGAAAACTCAACTGTCCGATAACCTCGAACCTACTTTTGAACATAGTAAGCAATCTCTCGAATCGTGCTTTGCTTGTGCCTTGTAGTGACTAGTGGCACAATGAGTGGATACGGGTGTACCAAGCAGATTCCCTGTTCCGTGGGGGTACCCCAATAAACTCACAGTGAGTAGATTAGTCATTAGACATAGAGTGAGTTACTCACTCATGTCATGTGAGTGTGGTAGTAAAAGCACAGCACAGACCAACACCCTGAAAGCTGTATTAAGTATTCTGTGGTAGTATTCCGGCGACGAATTGAAATGATGATATTTTCATTAATTAGACATAATAGGTAAATGTACATAATAGACTAAAAACATATTTCGAAGAAACGATAGACGTTGGCAATTGGCATCCCAAGGTGCTGGATTGGCGACTTCGACTGGGAAGGCACTTTGGCACGTCATTGAGTTACTCGATAAAAGTAATTTGCAGGGTGTCTTTGGGTAAACTAGACCATTAGTGGTCCGCAAATAAGTTGGTCTGTCACGCCTGACGCTGGCAGGCAGACCTAATTCAGGCGACAGTTTGCAGCCACAACGTGCTCTAGCTGTGGAAGCTAGGTACCTACTCCAATACGCAACCTATACGTTTCGAATGAGAAGACTTTTTTGTACTTTGTAACTCATATTAAACGTAAGTATACGTACCTATCGATCTTTTCCTATCACTTATATAACTAGAAGTGTATCTTGTTTTCATTTCTATAGATAACCACATGAGAAGGACGCTGAAGATGAAAAAGGAGGAAGGGGATGGACGACATATAAAGGAGTGGACCCGTCTTAATAGGCATGATGACAGTATCCAAGAATCAATGAAATGCTGAATTTATCTAATGAAATATGATTCATGGATCAAAAAAACTTATTTATTTTTCTATTTCGAGTGAGATTGTTATTTATTTTGATAAAATAAAACTATAAAATACAGCAATCCGCCATATTGTATAAAACAACACTGAAGCGAATGACGTCACAATTGTTCTTTTTCGAACTTTGACAATCACACTATTGCTTAGTGCACACTGCACAGAGTACATTGGCAAAAACAATAGTGACGTCACAAACGACGCCATGACACCGGCGAGCGTTTCGGCGTGAATTTTTAAATTTAAATTTCAAATGCCAATTTTATCTACCAACCCTTAGTTTTCTGCTGAAATAATATATTTATTCGAAATAGTAGATACTTCCGAACATAATCTGACCATTTTTCAAAATCAGTCATCATGCCTATTACGCACAATCAATGAATCTGATTACTCAAGATCGGAAGACATTTCACCTGCTGACCGCCAAACTTTAATTTGAAGTTGATCAAAAGTACCTAATATACTTACTTAAATAAATTAGTATTTTAAAACAACCTCAAATATTTTTTAAAACTATTCGTAGTCACGTGATAAATAATAAGTACCTAATTAAGTAAACTTATATATTTTTAAATTAATTTGTTTAACAAAATATTAGGCAAAAAAATTAATAAGTAGCTACTTGCTTTCAAAATAATACAAAATTGCAAAAATATTCTCAACACGTCTTCTCAACTTGCAATTGGAATCCCTGGTCCAGAAAACCCTTTTTATTTTGAACCGGTCTTAAAGACCCCGGTTCCAAGAAGCCAGTTTATAAATAAACCAAATAAGCTATGTTACGTAATGTAGATGGTATCACAACAAACATGGTTGATAGTTACAAAATGTACATGTGTATATTATGATGTGTGGTAAGTTTGTGAGCGTGTGAGTGCCTGTGTGTGTATGTGAGAGAATACCTGCGCTCGCGCTTTTACAGGTGATGATGTGCGTGTCGAGCGTTTGACACTTTGATATTTTATTAAAATAGACACTACACTATTTGATGGTGCCCGGGACTTTATTCGTCAGGATCTTCCTCTTTGAAAAATCCTGTAGGAACGCAGATTTTCCGGGATAAAATTCTTTCGCAGGATGCAACCTATTTCTGTCAGAATCGGTTGAAAAGGCGAGCTGTGAAAGCGTAGCAGACAGATACTTTAGCGTTTATAATATTAGTATCGATGTGGGTTATTGAAATTTTAAGTTATATAAAATACTAGCGAATGCCCGCGACTTCGTCTGCGATGGTGTGAGGTTTTTTGGTTCCCGCGTTAACTGTTTAATTTTCCGGGATAAAAAGGACCGATATGCTATTCCAGACTATAATCTATCTCTGTGCCAAATTTCAGCCAGATCCGTTCAGCCGTTGGGGCGTGATAGAGTAACAAAGATCCATACATCCATCCATAGCTAGTATTAGTATAAGTATATTAGTATGGTATAGTATAGTATAGTATAAATAAATAATTTATAAAAGTGGATGTATGACTCTGTCTGACAATTTACATATCCTTTCACGAAATGTATACAAAACTTAGATCCATGAAGACATAGGTCAAAAGAAAATTTAGCACAAAAAAAAGTATTTTTATGTAGTTTCAATACGGTCAGATAACAACCTCCTGCTTATTTTATGAGACAATACACATTCAGGGCCGTTACGGGAAGGTGCTTTTGTCAATACTTTAACAAAAGATGACCATGCGGGCATAATAAAAACATTAAAGCGGAAAGAAACGGAAATAAACCGATGCAGATGGTCTATTGCAATTTTATGAAAACAATGCTTTGATTTATGCTAAGAGAGAGAGAGAGAGAGAGAGAGAGAGAAAGATCTGAATCTGGCATAAATTGGAAAAAAAATTCTAGTGATGCAGGGTTTAGCTTTAGCTTTGCTTGAGTTGAAATCTTTCTGTTTTGCAGTAGAGAGTTTAGCAGAGGAGTGGCAATGTACAAAAATAAAATGATTGTCTTTCCATAGAAGAGAGAAACAATGAAAAAGAAAGTAAAGTAAAGAAAAACGTTTTTTCAGGATATGGTACGGAATATTGCAAAGAAATTGTTTCTTGGTAAAGATCTTTTCCATTACTTAATACAGCGTTGTTAAAAACATTTTATTGTAGACAAAAATGTCAGAGAAATAGCTCTGGAATTTGAAACCCCCAGACACAGAGTACATTATATATACTGGTATAGAGTTGCTACTCAAGTTTCGGCGTACAGTGACATCTATCGGGAAGTTGTCCAACTAAAATATATATAACCATAACAAACCTATTATATAGTACTATATAGACCTTATTTATCGTATAATAATTTATCTTAATTATTACTAGATCACATAAATCTGCAACTATAGAATTATGTGATCTTGTAATAATTAAGATAAATTATTATACGATAAATACAAATAGTAAAAGATGGTGTTCAGGAAATGAAACTCATGTTGATTATTTTCTTCTTCTTTTATTATTATAAATATGTGCCAAGCATTGCATAACATCTTCGCGGTCGTAATGGGTTTTACCAGACAATATTTTATTAATGTCCCTGCACCAATTACACATAAAGAATATACAAGATATATTCAAGAACTTTTCGACAATGTCAGTTTTATGTTGTGTACATTGAATGAAATTAAAATCAAGCCTAATTTGTAAGATGGTTTTAATATAGTTTCGTATATTATATATTTGAGGGCTTTTTTTCACTACAAAATGAAAAACATCTTGAATTTGAGAAAAACATCGAACTAATTCCAGGGCAGGGTATGATAGGAAGTTTTTGTTTCGGTTGTATTCTCTTAATTTAATATAATGATTTTCCTTTGAGGAATATAAGTTTGTAATACAAGTTTTACATTTTTTAAAGACTTTTGTATGACACTGTCTTAATAAATATCCAGTTATATATTCTAAAGCGGCCATTACACGAGGGTCTCTTTTTTTAATATCTAAATCGACAATCATGTCTTCACTATAAATATCATCATATTGTATTTCTGATGGAAAATTTACATTTTTCTTTTCATCCTTTGTGAAGAATAAAGCTTTTAAAGATTTAAAAATAAAGGATTCATCATCCTCACAATTTGACCCTGGCGTATATGTGCTACTTAAATTATTTACCATAAGGGCTACAAATGCTGATTCAAACCCTGCACACGTTGGAGAATTATTTCGGTAACCATGACTTCTCACACTACCGAAAAAATTCTCCAATGTGTCCTGGTTAAAATGCCGGCACCAGATTGATTTAATATTATAATTATTAAATAATTTACGTTTTAATTTTTCCATATTTTCTATAGTCCGTATCCAGTTGTTCACTGTTGGAACAACACTAACATCGCCTTTTTTTGAAATAAATTTCATGGATTTTAATATGATTTTAGATTTTTTCCATACTTCTTGGTGCTCTGATTTTGGGGTAATTGCTAGCAGCAATGTCTTTCCACTCCTCTTTGATGAGTTATTAAAACTTCCATTCAGAGAATCAAATAGATTGTCAAAAAATAATAGAATATCTGCCGTGTCTCTGCATTCGTTCGGCAGTAATCCTTGATCTGAAATGGAAATAAAATGTAAGCAAGGCAGATATTTAGTAAGTGGCTATTACGCCTATTAGATAAAGAAATAAATATCTTTATTTTTTGTTTCTTTATGTAGTTGTTACTATTTTTTGCAGCTGCAAGAATAAAGCAACAGCTATGGTTGGTTTGCATTTCAATTCAATTATATCAACAGCACAGAAACTGCATCCAAACTGCTATTTTACAGCTGGCTTGCAATCCAAATGCACATTAGACTTGAAGATAATAATCCTATTCTAACGTTATAAATGTGAAAGTTTGTATGCTTGTTACTCCGTCACCCCACTACAACTGAACCAATTTGATTGAAAATTGGAATGGAGATAGCTTATAGACTGGATTGATACATAGGCTACTTTTATATTCGACAAACGCACATTTCCTGCAGGATTTGTAATAAACTGAAGACCAGGCAGGCAAAGCTGAGGGCTAATCCTTATAATCTATAAATGTTTATAAGCTCACCAAAGAATCCCATATTAACTCCGACAGTGTGACTGAAAATTTGTGCTGCGTGTTTGACCTTCATTTTAGGGATTTTATTAGGGTCACAATGACTTTCAGTCAATTTTTTTATTAATCTTATACCTTTATAAGTAGGATTGTTCTCATAAAGTTTTAAAATGTGGTCCCATTTTGCAATTCTTTCAGTGCCATCCATCATGTATTTTAAATTCTTAGACAGTAAGTTGTTGCGGATTCCTTTTAACAAGTGAGGCACATCATATAATGGGACCACTTCTTCATTGTCCACCTCAAACACTCCATCCCTTGCATCTTTACCTGCTTTGATATAGTCTTGCCTTGTTTCTTCAATTAACTGACTAATTGCACTAACATTAGATGTTCCCTGGTCACAAACAGTAGCAAGGACTTGAAAGCCAGCTTCCTTTAACTTTTTAATATTTTTCTTTATCATTGCTGCTAATTCAGCTTTTTTTGTACTGCCAGCACAAAACGAATATGATATTGGCTGTTTATAGTTTTTTAGAATGCCTCTAATCATAAAAACTAGCACGTGATCAGCAATTTCTGTCCTTACTACTTCACCATTATCAACTAAACCAGTAATCCTGTCATTCTTCCTGTCATAATCAATGTGTGGTGTTAGGGCCATTTCGTCAAAAACCAACGTACACAATGTATCATTGGGTTTCATTTTAGATGCCTGCTTCTTCAATTGCTGAAAAATATTTTCGTTTATACCAGGTTTTATATTTGCTTTGGATATCATCCTGGATAATGTGAATGGTGATGGCAGAACAAATACTTTTTGCAGCATCCTATAGGCTCTTGGCCCACGTTTAAAGAAATGCAATGACATAACTTTTTCTTCAGGAGTGAATCTTCTCCCCATTTTGTGTTTTCCACATTCTCTTAATTGGAGCATTGTAAAAATGGCTGCCATTGAGGTAAATTTTTTTAATGCTTTTAGAAAAGTTGGATTTTTTGATATTGTCATTGCTTTTTTCAGTCTCTTTGAAAATTTTTCTTTTGACACATTTAAGCTTTTCACTTTTTTCTTTAAGGTACTAATTCTTTGCCTCATTTGAGTCTTTGCAGACTTGGTCAGCTTCAAATCTGAAATGAAAATAACATACTTAAATAAATATTTTTTAAGCCTTTTCCATGTAAATGACCCAAATGTGAGATGAGATTCATACTGAGGGTTCTACACCATTACATGTAAAACACAGGTCCACAAGCACTTATGGTGGCTCTTTGAAGTATCAAACTATTATAGTTCCAATGATACAGCCCTGTCACAGACAAGACAGCAGAGGCTCAGTAAATAGGGTTTCTGTTTTCACCCCATGGGTACAGAACCCTTAAAACTATTGTTCTCATGATTTTGATATAGATTATGCTTGAATGAGGATCATCATATTATGATCAATTTAAGTTATTTGATATCTAATGGTAATAAATACCTAGTAAGAAAGAACTATAAAAGTAAATCAATGATTGCATTAATTAATCATCAATGCAAATATCATCTGCATGGTAATTCCTACAGATTCTTGTGTTCCATTTAATATGCTTGGTGAAATAAATACTTATTTAGTATACAGTAAAATAAAATAAATCTTACTAGATTTTGAGGTAGTAGCAGGTTTATGCATTTTGCTTGATGTTGAGGCTATTGCAGTTTCTTCCATATAATTTGTTGGAAAATAATCATTTTTATTAGTCACTTCAGCTAAGGGTATCCTTTGAGCTACAGAACCTATAAAATATTCATTATGATTAATGTTTTTTCTCATTTTAATTAATTGACTTGACTAGACGTCATGCAGTACTTTATTCAAAAGGTAGTTCAAGGTAGGTGGTTGCCAAAGAATATGTGAGCCTTAATTTCATTTAAATGAGAATGAAGGAACGGAGGTGAAGCGATCCTGGGGCTTCGTGGCTTAAATGTCACAGCACAAAAAAGTTTTTGGTAAAAAAAGTGTTTTGCACTCTGTGAATATTCTATAGCACACCCTAAAATAATTAAATGTGAATCTGAGGATGTAATATATAATGGTACCAATCCATTCAGCCCATTGAAGTAATTGTTAAAGATATTACTGAATGCATTTAACTTAAAGACACTAACAAAATTGAAATTCTATTATAAAATTAAAAACATGACAGTTTGTATGTATGGATATTTATTACTCCTTCAGTCTCAACTTCTGAACCAATTTGGCTGAAATTTTGAATGGAGATAGCTTATACCCTGAATGAACATGCATCAATTCTAGCAGACACCCGGAATATTCATCATTCCCACATGATTTGTAAAGAACTGAAACTACACTGTGAAGTCACAGGATAAACTATGTTTATAATATTTTCGAAGTATTACAATGCCATTAATTTAAATAGTAACTAACCTTTCATTTGTAATGTTGGAATTGCAACATTACTCAACATTTTACTCCTGGTCCAATACCTAGGTTCAAAATGTGCATGACATATTCTTCTGTATTTAAACACATACATATCCTCTAAATCCTTAAGGTTTTCACCCACTGCTTGTATCCAAGTCTGAAAGCGTGTTGGATCATATTCAGGATTCGGGAATTTGTGAAGTATTACACCATCTTCACCTACAAACAAATACTTTTAAAGAAGTTGGTATTAGTACAATATCAAGTTGTAGCAGCCAGTCATCATTCATCGCTCTACGAATGTGGTATGAATATCATTTGACCGCTTTGGATTCATGAATCAGGCATAAGTCCCTAAGAAGACCATGATCTATATTTCAGTATTAATAAAAAATATTGTCTTTTATTTAACTTGCGAATAAGTCGTACTTACGGCTTTTTTTACATTCCGAAACGCAACAAATTTTATCTGCTGCCATTACGAAGAAGTAGGTTTATCCGTAGGCGAGATATATCGAGTCCTTTTTACATGCGTGGGTCACTGTTATGCAAAGAAAATCGGAGTCCAAGAATAGCCAAGTCGTGATCAAATGCAAAGATAATCGGAGTCCAAGAAATAGCCAAGTCGTAATAAATATATGCAAAAATTAACTTGTCTCTGGCAAAAATAACGAAAACGAAACACCAATACACAATTTGTCCAACCGGCATGCCAGAAAAACGTCAATGAGCAAAGTCAAACTTTGTCAGATAACAATATTAAAATGGCGGATGGCCACGTTTAAAAATTTAATCACAAATGTTTTGTTAAACTTTTATCTTAAACTTGAAGTAGTTTATATCAAAAGAATCATACTAAGTTATCAAATTAACTCCTATTCTGCTCAAAAAGATATTGTAAATATTATTATCTAGTTGATTCAATTAAATGACATTATGCAATAAATTAATCTAAAACATAAGCTTCTGAACGAACACTTATTTCATCACTTACACAGACTTGAACCACAGATAATGTATCACAAACCTTCATACGAGCTAATTTGGCTCGTTTCAAGATAAGCGCCATCCTTTGGCGAGTTGTGGAACAAAAATCCGTACCAGTTTCCATACAACAGAAAAATGTTCTAAGTGCAAAGGCCCTGCCCCCAGACTTGGAATAGCTCCTGCCCGTGATCCTTGATATGAAATTCATACCTTTGTGAACCTTAGGGAACTCAATATGACAGTCCAAGTATAAGTAAGTTATGCTTGCTTAAAATAAATTAATATTAAAAATTACTCATTACGAACTGGTCTTACCACTTGAACGGTCACAATACTGGAGCCCAAACACGTTTTCCACACACGCTCTGCCTGTCCCACAATCACAGTCTATTCACGAAGCGAACGAACGGCTACGTAACAAAACCTCCACAGTCGACCGCGCTGGCTGACGCGGCGCACGCTTTTGCGTCTTTATTTAAAAAAACACACAAAACTTCGTTTCAGTACTTTATTTGAACTGTTCAAATTAGGAATGTGATTGTTTTTTTTAAATTAACTTAACTTATTAGTGCCATATAGTGATGTTTTAGATTTAAAATGGGTGTTTTGTTGAAGTTTTTCGTTGTGACGGTTGTTTTGCCGAGTGTTTTTGGGCAGCAAGAGTGTTTTGGTGCTGGGAGCGTGGCCGGGGCGGCGATTGGTGCCTTCGTAGCTGCGTTTATTATAATCGTTGCGGCGTATTACTTGAGGAAGTTGTATTGGAAATCTCGCAAAGGTAAGCTGTATTATTTTGTTTTGGTGCAGAGATGATCTCACGTAGCTGAGTCGAAGATTGCAATGACCTTTATTTGATGTCTATCACATGATCTTACTGTACTAAGTTATTGCTTACGTAGTTAGTTAGTTTTTAAAGGAATTTAAATTAAATTTAAAATTTAAATAATGTTTAAAAAAATCTTTAAAATCTTCCACCCTACTACCTACCTATGAAAGCAGTACTTATTATAATTTTTAAGTTTATAACTTATTAATAAACTTAACTACTTACTAAATTGATTAATAATAAGTACCTAACTACTAACATCTTGTATTTTTTAATGTTTGAGTGTACTTACTTAATTTTTTTTTTAAGAATAATTATACTTGGGTATTGGGTAATTTTTTACCTTGCCTATTTTAGGGTTAAGGTTGCAACTTGCATCTCAAAAGTGCAAATGAGATTTTAGTGGAAAGCAAAACGTAAAAACTTGTGTGCATAATATACCTAGGTAGTGTATTTTCAAAACTAATAACACTAAAAGAGAAATCATAGAAAGTTATGTTTATTATCTGTCGCCGGTGTAAAATATAAGCCACTTAACAATTTTTTAGTGTACAGGAATCATTAAATGAACCCAATTCGTAAAAACCGACCTTATCACTGCAGATACAAAGTAGAAAATTGAATAAATTAATACGAAATACAGCCTCACTTTAAAATAATAACAGTTCATAAAAAACAATTCTATTCAAAGTACTTAAAGTTTATTTTTAAATAATGATTTTCACATAATTTTGTGTTTCTAATAGTTCTTGCTCCTTTTGAAATAAGGTCGACTATAGAAATTGAGCCTTAGAGATATTACTATTAGCTCAAAGATTACTGGCAATATAATATTAAGATGGTATTATATTAAGGACATTTTAGTCCTTCGTCACTAAAAAATAAGGTTAATTTTAGCCAACGAGGTATTAGGTAAATCAAAGCTTATGTTAACGTTTGCTAAGGATTTATGTTCAAATCCGACGAGGTCATTTAGATCATAGTATGGAATGCTACTAGAAAAACCCATACCTACCTTAGAAGATACCTAACCACAGAATACAATATTATAGGTAGGTAACTGTCCTTATCCATAACAGTTAGGTAAGTAGCTTGAAGAAAATCATCCTTAATCCTATTCCTGCCATTGTCGTATTAACTTTGCAATAAAGATAGTAGGTACATATTAAACTTAGCTGTGGACCGTCGTCGTAAATGTAATGATTATAAAACTACAAAGGGTGTTTTGTCATGATACCATCGTTTAATGTGCGTTAAGCAGTATGATGACTGATGATTGATGACAAGGTAGTAAGAGATAAGTCGTTCGTAAAAAACTGTGGGACATGAAACTTGAGATTTTGCAATTTGCAATGTAGTTACTAGTTAGAGGTCATCTAATTTAATAATGAACGCACCTCCAATGTGTTTACGCTTACATGCAAAGTACTGCAAGTCACTGCAGTCAGATGCATCGTTCAGTCAAAGGTTATTAAATTACACACGAATTTTACGGCTAAATCTGTTGGTCAACTAGTGCTTAAAGACGCGTTCATTTTTAGTTTCGATGACCTCCAAAAACTAAGAATTTAAAGGATTTTCGAAGTCCGTTAGTACCTTACATTAACCACTTGGAAGTTGAAACTGGATTCAGCTCCCCTATTCTATAACTCAGTGGCTATCGAAAAATGAAAGCCCCTGACATATATATTTTGTCCATTGAAGGTTTACTATGAAAAAATGAAAGAACATTTCATAGTAAATCGTCAATGGATAAAAACTATAAGTCAGTGGCTTTAATTTTTTGATAACCACTGAGTTGCAGAATCGGGCTGCTAGTACTGATTTTATGCGTGAAAATAAGAAAACAACAAGTTTTCTTGAACTAGTCAGTCGGTAAACTTAACAGTAAACAGACTTTAGTCAACAGAATCTCCATTGTCAACCATATGTCCTTGAAGTAGAGCTGTAATTTGCATAAAGGCATTAAATTTAAAGGAAAAACACGATGAGCGCAATGAATAATTGAACAGATACTTAATGAAGTGTAACTTGTGTGTCCCGTGACTTTTATTGTGAATCTACGTTTTTACAAACCTATGTCCAGTAGTGGACGACTATGGGTTGACGACTAATACCGACTAATTATCTTAACACAACCTGAATATCTGGTCTGGTTTGTGCTAACACAAAAAGCTATTTATTTTACTTATTCAAATACAATATGGTACTTATTGTTTTAAAGTCACCAAAAGATCAAAGGTCATCCAAATAAAATATGCAAATCATTATCCTGATAATTCCTTTCTGTTGTTCCGATGAAAATGAAATTGAGCATGATACCAATCGATCAATGACAGGAAATAGCGTAGCCATTAGCCATACAATATGGCGGCGGGAAGTGTCAACTTTGCATGTTTTCACTTTCCAATATCCGCGGCCATCTTCCTTTTGTTATGTAAACGGTTTTCTGCACCCGCGAAATTACTATTTACTGTCGGTAAAGTGATAGTAATGTGTTTTTTATTACCAAGCTGTAGATTCGATTTATTATCTACGAAAAAAGTGAAAGTTAGCAACGATGTTATCTATTTAGCTAGTATTTTTTAGGCAAAGGACCGTTTTAGCCTTATGCTTAGAACTAGTATTGGCCAATCTGCCTAATTAGGTTTTTTGCGCACGAAAACCTCTGTCAGTAGTTTATTTTCTGTTATTCAATGCAATAGATTAGATAAGTATATTTAAGTATCTTAATTCATCATTTCTTTATTAGATTATTTGTATCCTAATTATAATGTAGACCAAATCTTCAGAAAAAATACTTTCTCAGAATTCAAAATCGACAAACAGATAAGTTACTATACCTACTACATACCAATCAAATCACATCAAATATCAATATAAAATCAAATAAATATTATAAATGCGAAAGTTTGGATGTTTGGATGGAAGTTTGTTACTCAATCACGCCCGAACGGTTGAACGGATCTGGCTGAAATTTGGCACAGAGTTAGATTATAGTCTGGAATTTTTATTCCGGGAAATTAAGGAGTTCGCGCGGGAACCAAAATACCTCAAACCGAGCAGAAGAAGTCGCGGGCATTCGCTTGTAGGTATTATATTATTTTAAATATAATATAATAAATATATAGGTATGCGGCTAAATCGCTTGACTGGTTTTTTCGACCTTGGCTTTAAAGATCGATTTAATTACTTAGTAGTTAGGTATACCTACTATGACACAAACTTGAAAATTTCTGTACAATTTTAGGTGGGAAATAAATAGGTACCTACGTAACTACCTATTGAATAAAATAAATTATAGCTTACTATTATACTTAATTAGCAAGTAAAAATCCTCATACCTATTATCAACCTGCATACCAAGTTGGGAATTTGACAACTAGTCAAATCAGCAACTTTTTCTCATGCTTAATAAAGTATGGGATTTTGTATGAATTACTTAGTTGTGGTTGTGACGTTATCAAAAGTCAACGCATTTTTAACTTCAATCGATAGTTTAAAATAGTAATCAAACATAAAGTTAACAGGAGACGAGGATATTAGTATTACGTCGTGTGACAGGCCCTCTATTTAAAAGTCGCTGAAGAAAATATAATTCTGATGATGACATAGGCTACATGAAACATCTCATTATCTCCTATTATAAATAAGGTATTTGACAACTATTCAAATAAATTATTTTTTAGTGTTTATTACACCGAGGATCTCCTAAAAGTCGTAATATCCACGTCCCCTGTTAATTTTATGTTGAATAACTATTTTAAACTGTCACTATTGAATATTTCATACAAATTCCCATACCTACTAAGCACGCGTTTTGACGTTTTAAAAAAAGTTTCTGATTTGACTAGTTATCAAATTGAAATACCCAATTATGAAGAAAGTGAATATGTCTGTTATCTTTGCACGGCCCACACGTTTTACCGATTTTGGCGTCGGAGATGGACATTGCCCAGAAAATCAAAGGCCATCTTTTAAAACTCCGCAATGGTTTTAAAAGCCAAAATTCACGCATTCATAATGATCATCTGATCTACATCTTAAAAGTACACACAAGTTTATTTCAGTTTTTAATAATTAATGTTAACGATGCTAACAGATGTTGCACAAAAAGCAGTATAACCATAGATGGCATTGTTTAACAGACATATTGCATTATCCTTTCGGTCAGCTGCACTTAATTGTTTATTTGTAATACACAGCAGCACTTGTCATGAGCCGCGTTCTACATCTGACTCCTATATCCGGCTTTTACATTAAAAATAAGTGAACAAGCTTTAAAATAGAAATTATTTTTAAGGGGTCCATACCTCAAAAGGAAAACAAAAGGATTACTTCGTGGTCCATCTGTCTGTCCGTCTCTCTCTCTGTCTGTCTGTCTGTCATACTTATACCTACTACCTACCTAGCCAATGTACAAACTACCAATCAAATATACCTATAAATTCAAGTTCAGATTATAAGTAGGTATACACAAAGGTAAGTATAAATCTGTAATCATTCTGTAATCGATAACGTATCGCCACCGTGGAATCACGAATCACGATATTAAACCATTAATGTTAATCCAGTCATTGATGTGTGCCTTGACCGAACTGACGCCTGCGATTCATTAAAAAAAAACAAAAATAAAGTGTTTTTTCCTAATATTATGTCAAATAGTGATGTGCCTATACCAGCCGTTAGAAGGTTAGTGTCAAGTGAAGTTAGTCATGTGCCACGACCACCGCCGAGGACGAAAAATCGCCGAAGTAAGTTTTCTATGCCTAGGTACATACCCTACCATAGAGGTAGGTACCTAATATATTAAATAGAGGATCTCCCAAGAGTTCTAATATCCACGTCCTTACCAAGCAGTGGGTAAAAGGAAAGGACTAATAGGGTCCCGTTGGCAATTGAGTACGGAATCCTAAAAAAGTTAGGAATAATAATTACTTTATTGGATAGAAGCAGGCATTACTTTGCGGAAGTCCATGATAGTGAAAGAACTTGAAATTTAATTCGCTCCCTACCGGTCAAAATGTGAATATAAACCATCCCGGGACCCACACAAAAATCCTTCAGAATCGGTTCAGCCGTTCTGAAGTGATGCGCTTACATACATTCAATTGATTTTTATAGAAAGACTAGATGTATCCAGTAGGTAAGTAGTATAGTTATAGTCCGCGCGTGAGCTCTGAGAAATCCTATGGAATGTTAAAGTAATGACCGAGTTGTTTTAAGTGAAAAACAATACTGCTATCGAAAATTTACACGTGTCAAGCTCGAAACTAGGGCTGGGAGCGAGCTGGATATTTAGCGACGATCGGGTACAGCCGTCGTTTCTTCAGACCCCGATTCCTCGGAGCTCGTGCGCGGACTATAGATAGGCAGATAATTAATTAAAAGATTAATGCTCCATTTTGTATAGTGTAGTTATAATAACATATTAACAGTACCTAGTACAGGTTTCTGTTTTTTGCACCATCCAAATTAGACCGACTTGACAGCTAGCTAAAAAAACATTAATCCAAGATTCAAGATGTGCAAAATTAGTTGACAGTTAATTATTATGTACTAGATGATACCCGCGACTTCGTCCGCGTGGACTATGGGTTTTTGATTCCCGCGGGAACTCTTGACTTTTCCGGGAAATAAAAAGTCTATGCCCTTCTCCGGGATACAAACTATCTCTGTACCAAATTTCATGAAAATAGGTTGATCAGAGAATTTTTTTCGGTTCCCGCGGGAACTCTTGAATTTTCCGGGATAAAATACCTTTTATCCCGGAAAATTCAAGAGTTCCCGCCTAGGCTACCGCCTATGTTCTTCCCCGGGATACAACCTAAACCCTGTACCAAATTTCATCAAAATCGGTTGAAAAGATGGGCCGTGAAAGCGTAGCAGACAGACACACTTTCGCATTTATAATATTAGTATGGATTATTATCATCAGTTTTGAGGCCCTTGGCTGAGGCTTGAGTGCCAAATCTCGTACTATCGTTCGTAAAAATACACACTAATATTTCAGTTCGATGGACCGATCATTTTAAACAAAAAAAATCGTTATATTGTCGTAAAGGAAACTCTTACCTGAAAATACTAGGTAGTAAGCAAGTATATTTTTAATAGCTTATTTTGAATTAATTTAAAGAATTAAAAAATACGACTGCCCTACGACGATATTATTTTTGGAGTTTACCTCCATAAGAAGCGATTTGCATATAATATAGCCTTTGGAATCTTATTCACATTTTTTATTAAATGATATTTTTTTGTGAATCACTAAATATTGAACTATAGTGTTATATGTTTTTGGAATCTACTCATCATTTTCTAGATGATGAATATATAGTTAATCTTATTTTCGAATTTTTTTTCAATTTTGGTCTTTAATACGGGACCATGGTCACCCCATAAATTTTTTTAAAAAATTTATTATCCTATGTCACCCGGAATAAGCTAGGAATTATAACGATACCTCATATATCAAAACCGGTTCAGGCGTATAGAAGTTATGGTGGAATATACAAACTCACATACATACATACATACATACATACATACATACATACATACATACATGAACCCTGAAAACAATATACTCCTTTTTTCAGGCAGTCGTATAAAAATACTAAAAATGCTGGCAGCCCTAGACAACTCCGAAATGCTTCAGCTTACCACAATATAAGGTATGGCACAGTAACTGTGTATGGTCCGCCCGCGTGCTCCGAGGAATCCTATGGAATGTTAAAGTAATGACCAAGAGTTGTTTAAAGTACAAAACAATACTGCTATCGCAAAATTACACGCGTCAAGCTCGAAACTAGTGCTGGGAGCGAGCTGGATATGGAGCGACGAGGGGGGTGGCGTACAGCCGTCGTTTCTTCAGACCCCGATTCCTCGGAGCTCATAGGCCTATATAGGCTATATTGAACACGAAGAGAACACAACACAAAAACAAAAGGGCATGACTGCTTCAAACGCTTAATCATTATGGGCGAAGATATAAAGCCTCGGCATTCGAAGGACGGTGACGTCACCGATACAGGTAACCCTGCGTAGTGGGGCGGTCCTGGATTGGCCTGTTTTTGTTTTTTTCTCTTTCAAATGCCATAACATTTTGCATTTGTGGAATTCTCGGTTGAAGAATTCGTTGCTTTTTTATTTTCTTAAGTAGTTAAAGGTAAAACTCTCCTAGTTTGCTAGGATGGAATTTCTGAAAATCCAAAAATCCTGACATACTTAAATGTTTATGCATTTATGATATACTAATTTGAAATAAAAAATCACGGACTTTCATACAAACTTATAACTAAATCCTTAGTTGTGGAATTATCAAAAATCCTATACCTAACTACCTACGTTGAGAAGAAACTTTCTTATTTAAATACGTATCGGCGTTTTACATCAAAATTAGTTCACCACATAGCGATTCAAAATGAAAAATGATGCTAAATGAAAAATATTATGTTTCCTAAATAGCTAGTAGGTATTATTGTGTTTAAACTATGCAAAGCTTATCATAATTTACGATCATAATAGCCATATCCAATAATTTTATACAATATACTCTTAATAATATATTATTAACAGATATTTCTCGTTTAATTCGTTTTAATTGCCGCTTTACGAACCAAAGATACATAAAATACTTATTTATATTTGTTATAAATGCGCGTACGTATAATTTCAAAAAAAACAATCTATATTTTGGAATACAGAGACCAAGAATGATGTGATGATGCTCTGAATGTCCTGGAGGAATCGCATTCCAAAAGTGTTGATAGGTACAACTGACATAATAAAATAGAAGCTTGAATACAAAATTCCACGCCTCTTACATCGAAACTAAACCTTTCCAATAAAACATAAATGTCCTCACGGGATGAATTTGTGGAAATCCTTTCTTAGTGCTCGCCTACTTTATTTATAAGATAACTCCTGTGCAAAGTTTCATTTCTAGACCCAGCTGTTTATGCTTTGAGCTATCTGTCAGGTTAAGTATATTTAGAAACTTCATAGTCTCATGTACAATGCCACCACCATAATACTCCGAAGATTTGGCACTAATAAACGCCATTAACCAAAAGAAGAAGAAGAAGAAGAATACTCCGAAGAACAAAACAATAACAAAATAACACCGAAATACTTACTATCTTTGCAGATAATTCTTGAAGACGTTTAACTCTGCGAAATTATAATTTGCGAAAGAAAAACAACAAATAACCCAAAATTGTACCTGGTCTTCGTGCAGACCGGTCAAAACAACTTTTACCATCTTCATAAAAGTATTCAATACATGTAAGGAGAACGTGTTTGTGATTGGTTTTTGAATAAATTAAGTGTCGAATAATTTAACTCTGTCAAAGGTCATACGGGCGGACATGTTTTCCATTATTACCTACCTATTTACAGAGGATTTGGCGATTGCCGATTGCTGATAATGATAAAGTACCTGGTAGTAATTTACTAAACCTGTTTTAACGGGTTTTTTTAAAAGTATGTGGTTGAAAAAGTTACTTATTGTGTATAGTTTTAATACCTAATTATGATGACATTAATTAAATTATAACTAGATGACAAACTCATCTGTTTTGATCCCTGGGAACTCTTTACTTTTCCGGGATAAAAAGTAGCCTATGCCCTTCCCCGGGATCAAACTTCTCTGTACGTCAAAATCGGTTGAAAAGATAGGTCGTTGAAGCGTAGCAGGCTGATAGACAGATGCACTTTCGCGTTTATAATATTAGTATGGATTTATGCCATCTCAATCCTTCGCCATCCCTAAGCACGGGTCTCCTTTCAGCTATAGCCACAGATGAGAGAAAGTTTCTCTCATCTGTGGCTATAGCCCACCACACATGCTCTGTAGTCTGTAGGCTTCAGAAACCTTTGCGAAAATTATCGAGAACTCTGAGGAGTCCCAAACGTGCAGATTTCCTCATGATTTTTTGCTTCACCTAACATATCATATCAAGTTATATTTGATTGCTTAAATTGCACATTACTTCGATAAGTGAGAGGTGCAGGACTATGGGACTGATGTTACCGTTTTGTCTGTAGGTGTTTGCTAGTTATTATGTAATTTATATTTACATAAAAATAGCAAGCCTACGTATTTTATTTACAACTCGAAGGTTGACTGATAATGAAGTCCGCCTGTAATACGCAGTACGCACCTACTTAAAATAGAAACAGTCGCCAAACATTTTATTGATGAATAGATGATGAACTGCGTGGATTTTCTTTTAAATACCCCGTTGGAGCTCTTTAGATTTCTTGGTAAAGTCTATATATAATCACTGTCTAGGTCTCTACTCTCTACCTACGTATTTCCATGCAAAAAAGACGTGATGTCTATCCCTCCTACTTCCATATTTCTCAGTTGCAGGATGTTAAAAGAGAAACCAACAAACAAACAAAATAGATAGACTTTCACATTTATTATTTGGTAATAATAAAATTCAGGCAAAGCTCAATTTTTATAAATCGGATTTTACGTGAATCTAAAATTTATATTACGGTTTTATACCTTATTTTTTTCTAAAACTTGAATTTCTACCGATAAATCTGGAACCAGTCATTCATGTGTGACTTGTATGCAATGAAAGTTGCTTACACAAAACTACCTTTTACTTACTACTACCTTTACTTTTAGACTTTTTTAGGTATACCGAGTGAAACACGAGTGAAATACGTAATCCTGATCCCTACAAAAGGACCAATATACGCTTAATCTACTATGCTTCAGTTAAGATTAACTCAAATTCATACTGAGAATGCCATTCCTACCGAGAAGAACCAGCAAGAAACTCGGTGGTTGCTCTTTAAAAAAAAATATTTAAAATTACTTCAATGTGTAGATATGTCACCGTAAGATTGTAAAAACCGTTAGATTATAATCTAACTCGCGAAATTCTAAACTGTCGAAAGATTGTAAACTGTTCAATGGTCTGAGTGTAAATTTTTGAAATATTCATTTTATTTACGTTTTCTTGTCTCTTTCTTGTAGGTTAGGATAGGGTTCGACATAAATAATCAATTAGTGCCCCTGCAGGGCACTTAGGTTTTATCGGGTATAAATACCTATCAGATTACAATCTACCGGAAAATAATGCGTTAAATTCTAATCTTTCGACAGTTTAGAATTTCGCGAGTTAGATTATAATCTAACGATTTTTACAATATTACGGTGACAGATACATAAGTATAACCAACCGCTGTCCTTAGAATTGCTGGAGCAAGTCAAATCTATGCTCTTTTATCATTTACATAATGTTCAACAGTATAATAAGCTTTCATACTTATTCGAGTGTTCTAGTTCTTTGCTACAGTTTATCAAAAATACGTAATAGATAAATACAGAAAAAAATAGAACCAACCACAAGTGGTTTTATTTATTTATTTAAAGTGGCGTAACTGCTAACATAAATAAAAAATGTTGTTTACAGGTAACTTTTCCCAAAAAGTCATTTCGTAATAAAATTATATAAAACTAGCTGATGCCCGCGACTACGTCCGCGTGGATTGAGGTTTTTCAGTTCCCGCGGAAATTCCTTAATTTTCATTTAAACTTTGGCATTTATAATATTTATTTGATATTTGATTATTTGACAAATTTTCCGGGACATAAATTAGCCTGGGGTACAGCCTATCCCGTAATTATAATACCCTATACCAAATTTCATCAAAATCAGTTGAACAGATGGCCCGTGAAAGCGTAGCAGACAGACAGACCGAGAAGCAGACAGAGAGATAGATAGACACACTTTCGCATTTATATTAGGATTGTATCTCCATGGGTACGAAGCAGCGGTTTTACTAGTGGTACGACTTTTGTCGATAGGCCTCTTACATCGGGAAAATTTCATACTTAAAATCGTACGCGGATAATGTCGCAGGCGACCGCTAGTCTTACTAATATTATAAATGCGAAAGTTTGGATGGATGTATGCATGTGTGGATGTATAGTATAATTTAATTTAATCTATTTGAACTACCAACAGAATTACAAGTATGGATGTTTGTTACTCAATCACGCCCCAACGGCTGAACGGATCTGACTGAAATTTGGCACAGAGATACTTTTTATACTTTTATAGGCTACTTTTTATCCCGGAAAATTAAGGAGTTCCCGCGGGAACCAAAAAACCTCGATCCACGCAGACGAACTCGCGGGCATTAGCTAGTATTTCATAATTGCAATAGTGTGCAACGAAAGTAGCAGGTATGTGTTTGTTTACATAAGTGTAAAGCGAGTGAAACACTAGTGGAAAAAAGGCGTATTCCCATAAAAGGGCCACTACACGTTCGGCCCACTGCAGCTATGTGGGTCAACCGTGGAATGTCGCTACACCGGTGCGGCCCCACCTGCGGGACGAGCTTAATGCTCTAAGAGACGGCTGCTATGTTTCCTGTAGCAAAAATCGCTTCAGTATTTGACTACTACTACCCGTAAATTAACTTTATGCATACCATCGCTTAGGACAAAGTTATATGCGCAGTCTTTCACAGTGCAAGCTGTTTTTATATGGATTGCTCTCCCATTAAACATACGACAATCAAAGTCACTGGAAATATTTAAAAAATCTGTTAAGACTTTCTATTTATCACCATAATACAGACGACTAGTTTTAACTTTTATTTAGTATGATATTACTTAAACTAAAAATACATAATATATATTAGTTTATTTTCATATATTTATTATAAGTATTATATTATTTGTGTAACAGTTTATGTATTAGTATGTAGGTATTTGTTTGTATGTTTATATTGATACACCACTCGCGAGTTAATCTCCTCACTTCTCCTATTCCTAAGGTTGCCTGGCAGAGATGCTACTAAGCGATAAGGCCGCCTTTTTGTATACTACTTAGTTCTTTGTTTTCTATGTATTTTTGTGTACTTTTTATGTGTGTTGTGGTGTACAAAATAAAGAGTAATAATAATAATAATAATAATACTAGTCAAATACTGAAGCGATTTTCTCCTGTCTGCCAAAAATATAAAGGCTATATCATTGACGTTCGCATCGAAAGGCGGTCACTGAAAATCAGCGTTGGGACACCTGGCACCTCAGACGCAAGTCCTGACGGCATCGCCAGTTTTAGGTCTGAGAGGCCAGGAGCCCCGACACAAGCTGAGTGACTCACCTGTTGGTAGCGTTACACTGCTGTACAAACTTACATTTTATAATATGTATGTAGCTCATTTTTAATTTTGATTTATTTTGTGCATCTGTGTTTATTGCTGCAAATAAAGATTTTTCTATTCTATTCTATTCTAAATTAATTTGTCATTTTAAGTGATTATTAAATTCAAATTCAAATGCGAATTTTGACGACCTCCGTGGCGCAGTGTGTAGCGCTGTTGTCTTAACGTGCTGAGGTCCCGGATTCGATCCTCGGCAGGCACAATTTGGGAATTTATAATTTCTGAATTTTCCCTGGTCTGGCCTGGTGGGACGCTTCGGCCGTGACTAGTTACCACCCTACCGGCAAAGACGTGCCGCCAAGCGATTTAGCGTTCCGATACGATGCCGTGTAGAAACCGAATAGGGGTATGGGTTTAATATAACTGCCATGCCCCTAACAGGTTAGCCCGCTACCATCTTAGATTGCATCATCACTTACCATCAGGTGAGATCGCAGTCAAGGGCTAACTTGTAGTATATTTTTTTACAAATAAACTTTTACTAGTACTTTTGAATCGTCGACTGAATCTACCACTGGTTCGGAATGCCATTCTTAAGTAGAGCTTCTCCCAAAAATCGTAATATCCTCGTCCCCGGTTAGTTTTATGTTGAATAACCATTTTAAACATGCATCGATTAAAGTAAAAAAGTGCGTCGAACTTCACATTCGAGATTTCATACAAAACCCCATACCAAGCACGCGTTTTGATGTATGAAAAAAAGTTGCTGGTTTGACTAATTATTATCAAATACCCAATGCGACATAATTTAAAATGATATAGGTATTATTATAATACTGTAAATAGTAAATACATAACAGAAAAAAAATTAAACTAAAATTAATTATATTGGGGCCATAATAATAATTACTAGCAGCGATATTATCACTAGCGACCAACTGCGGTTTCACTTCTGGGGTTTCGAAAAGTCCGGTGTTAATGCTTTACATTATAAAAGGGAGCCTCCCAAGGGTCCAAGGGTGTGGGCTGGCGTTGATACATGAGTCAGGACTTAACGCGTTATTTTATGATGAATTAATTGAAATTAGTCGTCTCATCAATCTTTATTTTTTCCTCTTACCATAAAGTTCCATTACAATACTACGGCAACTTTATTGTCTACTACCATCTAGGCTAATAAGTAATATTATTCTAGCTTAAACTTCTACTTATAATTAAGTTCTACATCTAATTTACAGTCCAATAACTGTCCTTAGTTTATTTTAATGTACAACGTTCACTACGTTTTTGTGACCTACATAAGTAACACAAGCACTAATTCACTGACACAGCACTTGTACACGTTTTACACTAATTCGAACGGTTTCGAAATTAATCTATATGCAACAAGTAGTATTAATTAAACAAAATGTAACCCGTCACTTTGTCACCCGGACCATAATAACGAATCGAATGACACCTCGTTCAGCTAAATCGGTTCAGTAGGCGCTACGGTATACAAAAATACAAACATAGACTGCTAAAACCATTATCCTCCCATTTGACTTTGCTGTAGTCGACTAAAAAAGATGTGGAGGCCGTCTCTTAGCCTATAAGGCTCGTTTACACGATAAGAAAATTGCTTGGATCCCGTTTACACCAAAAGCTGTAGCATTTGTTTATAGGTATCGTTACTACTTATGTAACTCATATATTGTTAAAAATCATCTTCTTCGATCTCGAATTGCTTTATGTTGCTCTATCCTACGCTCTTGTTTGATAATCTCCTCTCCCCAAAGGTTGTCTGGAAGAGATTGCTTTAGCAAGACCTAAGACCCTTCTGTTTCATCTTTTAACCTTTTTGTTTATTGGTTTTGTTCTAAGTGATAAAAAAAAGAGTTTATATTCATCTAAACATCTATTCATCTATCAACTTTATTTTGTAACCGACTTCTCCATAAAGGAGGAGGTTCTCAATTCTCAACAATTCGGCGTGTATTTATTTTTATTCTTATTGAAAATCTTTTTTTTGTGAAGAAAAGTTTAAAGATTTTTTCTTTCTTTCTGAAATCCTACGAATGCATTATTATTTATTATATTATCGAATGCCTGCCTTTGCATTATACAGCGTGTAAGGGGAACGCTAGAACATCGATAAATAAAGATAAATGATAAATGATTTATTTATTTCATGTAGGACAACTTGTGTCACTTATACCGGTTCGGAAAACTGTTCTACTGAGAAGAGCCGGCAAGAAACTTAGCAGTTGCTCTTTTCTTAAAAAAGGAAACGTTCTATGATATAGGTATATGTAATTAGTACTAGATGGGCCCTTTCATAGAAAAACGTTGGGCGTCTGACTTCTTGGGCGTGCTCCTCACTTGTATAAGCCTGTCCTTGTCCCCGCCATAGCGCTGTCCCGCTTTTCTGACTAGATGGCGTTAGTAAACTAAGTCCACATTCTTTGTTTGACAGGGCCCGTCTATATAACTAAATTGAGGTCGTTGCGCTAGAACTAAAACGTTGTACCTGCTACCTAAACACACTTCAATACAAAAATATTATTTTCGTTTTTTTTTGTTAGGCAATTAACATTCTTATCATTAAGAATCATCAGTAGAATATACCTAGAACTAGATAATTATTATTGGTACCTATTTGGTCTACGTGATAACGGAACTAGGTAATATTTGAAGTTGCAAATATTACCTACTTATTAGATTCTAGATTGCTTCGAAACGATTCTGAAGTGTCGGTCAAACGGTATCAGAAATGTGGTGCCATGGAATATATATGCTGTTATTCTGAAATAGCTTTTGCCCGCGAATTCACCCGCTAGTTATTACTGTACACGCAGGCAGGATACTCGTAGAAATTATAATACACACAGATGATGCTTCGTATTTTATAATTATCGGCATAAAATAAGTGAACATCACTTATTTTATGCCGATGATAACGTTTACACTTTTCACGAACCGATTTAAAAGACAGACTCAAATACCCCCAAAAGATCATATTAGTGTACACGCACAGCGAGTTATTACTGTACACGCAGGCAGGATACTCGTAGAAATAATACATACACACAGATGATGATGATTCCATGTTCACTTATTTTATGCCGATAATAACGTTTACCGACTCAAATACCCCCAAAAGATCTTATTTCTAGAAGACACATTTTACTGAAGTTTTTTATAACACTGATTATGGCATTATATTTCTTGAATCCAATTTAAAGTCAAGTGAGCTCTTATTATTCATAAATGTATATTAGATTCTTAAAAAAAGAAATAAAAAAATATATATGTGAAAATCATGGAATTCTTCATTTTTCACCGAAAGCACAAATACCAGGTTTCATAGATATAACTTGAACCTCCTAGGTGGTGGATTTTCGAAAATTCCTTCCTTAGTAGGTACAACTCGGTGCTCAAGGAACATTCTGTCAAAATTTCAAATTTCTACGTTCAGCCGTTTGGACGGTAGGTTGTCTGTCTGTTACATACCTAGGACAAAGTCTTTTATAGTTATTGATGATGAGATTTCTTAAATATTTTGAAGTCTCTTTGACTTCTTTTTCAAGCATAGTACAAGCCTGGACTGAACTCGGGTATTTTCGAAAAGGAAGTGCTCAGGCGTTATACCACCACGCTAGCTAAGTGCGCCATAGTCCACCAGCACCACTTGGGACTTGGGTTTAAGTATGAAGTAGTTGCTTGACACCTACAATATGAATTCACCATAAAAAATCCTAAATCGCTATTTTTAAGGAGTTCTGTACCCTTCAGGCTGCAGCATCAGGAGTTGGGAGTTGAATCGTATAAATAATAAATAAATATAAATAAAGTTTTTATTTACTTTATTTGAGATTGAAACGCTAAAACAAAGAACAAACAAAAAATTCAAAAAAACATAAAATTCACACACGTGTACACGTAACTTGATACCTACTATATGAATTCACCCTTAGACTAATTCGATGAATTCATCATAAAAAATTCCAAACTAGGTACCTAGTTTTGAGCCGTAGGTACACCTACAGCATCAGGATTGAGGATTTGAAGACTTCGTCTAACCCCTAAAAAAAGGTTTTTTCAAATCGGCTTAGAATCCACGGAGATATACCTAGGTAACTATGCGGTAACTTAAATTTAAAAAATGTATGCGCGCCGAATTTGTCCTTATTATGTTATCTTCGCTAATACCTGGTTCACACTTCATTGAGCTGTGACCTAGAGTCATGTTCGAGAATTCAGATCACGTACAAAACGTAAAAGATTCACGGAAAGATACCTACCTATGATCTTAGTTTGATAGTTACGAGTAGATACTGATGGATATTATATATTTTGACGAATGAATTGTTCCTTGGGTCAAATGAGATTGTAATTTAATTTTTCACCTATGTTCCACGAGATTGTACCTAGGTATTCCGCTATTATTTTAAAAAGAAATCGAGAAAATATTCAGTCATAAATACTAAGTTTTAGATATAAATACCCAACTCCCGGATGTTTTTTTTGTTGGATATTTTTGTGTAAGTTTTGGATCATCCAATACTAAAACCCAGACAAGTTTCATCGACTGAGGATTTAATGCGGGGGTCTCCATACAACGGACCGCCCCACTGCCTAGACTAAAGAAAACGACGTAAGATGTTATGCGTATAGGTAGGTGCATGTAATGCGTGGGTCGTGAATCAGTTGCATTTAATGCGGGGGTCTCCATACAACGGACCTCCCCATTGCCTAGACTAAAGAAAACGACGTAAGATGTTATGCGTATAGGTAGGTGCATGTAATGCGTGGGTCGTGAATCAGTTGCATTTAATGCGGGGGTCTCCATACAACGGACCTCCCCATTGCCTAGACTAAAGAAAACGACGTAAGATGTTATGCGTATAGGTAGGTGCATGTAATGCGTGGGTCGTGAATCAGTTGCATTTAATGCGGGGGTCTCCATACAACGGACCGCCCCATTGCCTAGACTAAAGAAAACGACGTAAGATGTTATGCGTATAGGTAGGTGCATGTAATGCGTGGGTCGTGAATCAGTTGCATTTAATGCGGGGGTCTCCATACAACGGACCTCCCCATTGCCTAGACTAAAGAAAACGACGTAAGATGTTATGCGTATAGGTAGGTGCATGTAATGCGTGGGTCGTGAATCAGTTGCATTTAATGCGGGGGTCTCCATACAACGGACCGCCCCATTGCCTAGACTAAAGAAAACGACGTAAGATGTTATGCGTATAGGTAGGTGCATGTAATGCGTGGGTCGTGAATCAGTTGCATTTAATGCGGGGGTCTCCATACAACGGACCTCCCCATTGCCTAGACTAAAGAAAACGACGTAAGATGTTATGCGTATAGGTAGGTGCATGTAATGCGTGGGTCGTGAATCAGTTGCATTTAATGCGGGGGTCTCCATACAACGGACCTCCCCATTGCCTAGACTAAAGAAAACGACGTAAGATGTTATGCGTATAGGTAGGTGCATGTAATGCGTGGGTCGTGAATCAGTTGCATTTAATGCGGGGGTCTCCATACAACGGACCGCCCCATTGCCTAGACTAAAGAAAACGACGTAAGATGTTATGCGTATAGGTAGGTGCATGTAATGCGTGGGTCGTGAATCAGTTGCATTTAATGCGGGGGTCTCCATACAACGGACCTCCCCATTGCCTAGACTAAAGAAAACGACGTAAGATGTTATGCGTATAGGTAGGTGCATGTAATGCGTGGGTCGTGAATCAGTTGCATTTAATGCGGGGGTCTCCATACAACGGACCTCCCCATTGCCTAGACTAAAGAAAACGACGTAAGATGTTATGCGTATAGGTAGGTGCATGTAATGCGTGGGTCGTGAATCAGTTGCATTTAATGCGGGGGTCTCCATACAACGGACCTCCCCATTGCCTAGACTAAAGAAAACGACGTAAGATGTTATGCGTATAGGTAGGTGCATGTAATGCGTGGGTCGTGAATCAGTTGCATTTAATGCGGGGGTCTCCATACAACGGACCTCCCCATTGCCTAGACTAAAGAAAACGACGTAAGATGTTATGCGTATAGGTAGGTGCATGTAATGCGTGGGTCGTGAATCAGTTGCGTGCGGACAATCACTGGCGATACGGAAGCGCAGATACGATGCGTGATGCTTTCCAATCATTCTAGATCATGCTCTGACGGCTAGCGGCCCAGCCTAGGCTAATGCCTCGCGTTTTATCTGATGTAATAATGTCCTCCCGACCGAATTTCGGCCACGTTAGCCAATCTACAGACAGGGCCGGCCCGTCCATATTTAAAAGCGACCGCCTAGGGCGCTCGAATTTGGGTGCAGCTTATCGAGGGTAGAGTAAGGAAGGCGCCGGATCAAACGGACTCAAAAATTCGAAAGGGTGGAACAATATTTAAATTTGAAAAGCATGCAGTCGGCATTAGCACTGTATGGTGCTGATTTGAAAATGGCGCCATTCATCCGCCATGTTGGATTAAACAAAAATTATAGCCAGTGTCACTCTGAATGATATTGTAAGGTTCAGGCAAATTTCAAAAAAGCAGCTCCTATAGAAAAATCTTAACATTACTTAATCTATATCCATACTAATGTTAAAATCCGAAACTGTGTCTGACTCATGGTCTGCTATACTTTACCGCCCCATCTTTTCAACCGATTTTGCACTGATCGAATAGGTTGTATCCCGGACAAGAACAAAGGCTACTTTTTATCCCGGAAAGGTGAAGACTCAGAAGAGTTCCTGCGGGAATCATATAACATTAATCTGAGCGGACGAAGTCTACAGAAATTGTCCAGTTAACAGATTTATAGAAGGTAAAATAAAGCATTTAAGTGCACCCAATTAATATTGGATAGAAACAAGCGTTACTTTGCGGAAGTCCATGATAAAGAAAGAACTAGAATTTTAATTCGCTTTAATCCGCCACTGTAAGTAAATCTATGTGGTACAGTGTATATCTTCCACTTATAGCTTGTGATTTTCACCACACCGCACAAATCTTCCAAAATATTCTCAACCTATTTTCGTGCATTGTCCAGTCAACAGATCCGGTATCGGAGGATCTTCAGGAGATGTTGACTGGAGGATATTCAGGATTGTAAATCACTCTAGTTCTTTCATTACAGTTACACACAACAATTAATATATCTTGGCCATACTATCAAACAGAATGAAGTCCGGATATTAAGAGGCCGGCGAATGCCGCTCGCAGCTTGTATTCAACCCGAAATAAAAAAATTGCCGGTATATTGCTATCTCTATTTGGCTGAAGACACACGATCGCGTGCAAGCGCGATAGCAATATCAGCGTTCAGAATTTGTTATACATTTAGTCTTGTTCCGTAAATACCAAAAATGATGAATGAAAACTTGTTGTGTTTTTAACTCTGTATTGTTATTCTGTAAATTGACAATAAAGGCTATGTTTGTTATCAATTAGTACGTAAGATATCGTTGGTTTTAATATGAATAAGGAGAAAACATGTCATTTATGTCGTAAAAACATGCAAAACGCAATGCGCTCACACATGTAATATGGTGGAAATATACTCGAATTACAAATTGTTTTGGTATTACGTTTGTATGCGCAATTCACCCTCTGCTGGCCCCTTAACAGAAACACCTACATTGTGTGTTATAAACTTGCGCCTATGTTTACTAACGATGATGTAGTGTTTGCAAACTATATCTTAGTGTAATTATGTGTGAACAATTCCTTATCGCTTATCAGATATAAGCTTACCTAGATTGCGGTTCTAGGTTATCTTAAATGAAGTCAAAATGGCGTCATCGCCTCTGCCTTATAAGGAAATTCATTAAAATTCAATCTGAATGACTTTATTTTTCCCTAAATGATAATCTTACCTGCTTATGATATAGGTAGGTAGTTTTAATGTTTTTACTGACCTACATTTTTATAAGGTACCTTTTAAAGATGTAGGTCAGTAAAAACAATGAGATATTTATTAGATCCAGATAGTCTTGGCAATGGGGTGGTTCGTTGTATGGAGATTATATTAAATCCTCAGTCGATGAAACTTGCCTAGGTTTTAGTATTGGATGATCCAAGACTTACACAAAAATATCCAACAAAAAAACCGGAAGTAAGGTAGGTATTTATGACTAAATATTTTCTCGATTTCTTTTTAATAATAGGTAATAACAGGTACCTAGTATATTTACACTCAAAACCGAAATATCAAATGAAATAATCATGCAGAATATCAATATTTAATCCGATTTTACGATGAAATCTAAACTGCGTTTACGCGATAATCTACCTTCCTGCTTTAACAATTGAAACAATTGGGTATAGCATAAAAAACTTCCTTTCTGATTTTTTGGTGAATATTTATAATATACGTTTAACTCATGATACTTTAACATAAAGTTAACATGCTATAAAGTTTTGTCAGCTGAGGAATTATTGTTGGGGTCTACTAGCTTTATTGCCTAGACTAATAAGGCAAAGTAATAGCATGCCTAAGTGAAAGTATGTACTTAACTACTACCTTAATACACTACAGTAGTGTAGAATATTAAGGCATAGGTACATAGCTTCTTATTAAATTGAAAAAAAAAGGATTTAAGGATACCTACTTCGAAATGAAATGTACTAGGTTTACTAGGTCTACTGTACTAGGTAAATGTACTTAGGTAGGATTGAAATAAGTTTCAATCTATTAATCTATACTACCTATATTACCTGAGGGCGATTGTCTAAAATAGGTAACATCTACAGTGTAACGATCGTATTTTGGTCAGCATAGTTCCACTATTGGCCAAAAATACTATACGTTCAGCCATCAAATTCATTCAAAACAATTTCAGATTGTGATTGATGCAGGTTTTACATAATCGCCCTGCCGATCTTAAGCATAGCTTGGTCGAGACTTGAGAACGTGTTCTTAACTGATGTTGGCTTATTAAAACTTACCTTAGGTAGGTAGTAGGTACTCTTTTTAACAATGAGTCGAAGCAATATCAGTAAGTTAGTTATTACCTCTTTATTTTATAGGTAAGCAGAATAATAATTGTTATGAACGTGCTTATTATTGTCTCTACAAATTACCATTATAATATCTTAGTTTCTTACCGATTTGTCACGTAGGTGAACAGGTAGCCCAGTATAAATAAATGTTACTTCGTAAATCTAGAGATTAGCCATAGCGCAGAGGATTATACAAGTAGGTAATGCATGAGTGTGTAAACACAGATGCACTTATAAACCCTTACGGCTTACTCTCATAACCCGTTGGGACGGAAAATCCAAGATTAGAGAGAGACCAGGCGCAGGAACGACCGCGTTACGTGCACATGTTGAGTTTTTAAACATATACTAACCAGAGACAAGTAACATATAGGATAGCAGTTGACTTGTAACAGTTGACTTTTGACACTTTGTCGTCTGACATCTCTGCATTCTGCTGGGCTACCGGCTAAAACTGACAGCTACAGTGTAACGATCGCAATCACCTCTGATTGGATAACACTCTTCCACTATTGGACAAAATCCATTGACGCAGCAAGAATACCATAAATTCAAAATCACAGCAATAGGCATGATGACAGTAACCAAGAATCAATGAAATTATGAATTTATCTAATGAAATAGGATTCATGTATTATAAAAAACGTATTTATTTTTCTATTTCGAGTGAGATTGCTATTTATTTTGATAAAATAAATCTATAAAATACACCAATCCGCCATAATGGATTAAACACCATAAAGCGAATGACGTCACAATTGTTGGTTTCGAGCTTTGACAATCACATGATTGTTTACTGCACACTGCGCAGAGTACAATGGTAAAAACAATAGTGACGTCACAAACGACGCCATGACACTCGCGAGCGTTTTGGCGTGAATTTTAAAATTTAAATTTCAAATGCCAATATTTTCTACCAAACCTTATTTTTCTGCTGAAATAAGATATTTTATCGAAATAATGGATACTTCCAAACATAATCTGACCATTTTTCAAAATCAGTCATCATGCCTATTGATTCTGTAACAATGATTGACGCAGGAGATACGCGGTCGTCCTGCTGTATTCTCTCTGTCTCTGTATCTCGCCGCCATGTATCGTTTAACTATCTATGAAATATATTCTATTGTGGTAAATGGTAATCCATGTAAATTATTCTTTTAATCAAGAATCCACGCCCTATTATGTCAGGTTATGGGCTCAGCACGCTTCCACTGCACCTTGCGCACGCGTTGTTTTCAGTTTTTTGTTTTTAAGTTATTTATATGTCATTGTGTGGCAACTGGCAATAAAGAATTTATCAATCTATCTATTATTATCTATTATCTACGATTGCCAAGTGCGGATTGGCGGACTTGACATTTTAATTTAAAAAAAGAACAGAATTACAGTCATGTACCCATAGGTTTCCTCACGATCTTTTCCTGCACTGTTAAAGCAAGTGATACGTATTTATTTTCTCAAATCGCACATAGCTCCGAAAACTTGGAGGTTTAAACCCCGACTAAAGACGAAAGTTGTCCGCGCATCTTAACCACTAGGCTATCAAGTAGGTAAGTACTTATCAATAATACCTAGAAATGTAGTCACCTACTAACTCGAGACGAGAACATTTTACGCTCTAGATCTTATAACGAGTACCTACCTACCTAGTGATCAGTCTACTTTCTCAATACGTCTAATACATGTAGACATAGGTACAGCTGACTTGTAGATTTTACTGTGATTAGCAGCATTAGTAAATTTCTTATCTATGCGGTATTCTTTCTCACTACATACCTATTAGTTATATAGTGAGAAAACTTTTGTTAGTTTAGAATTTAGATTTATATGTACCATATAGTGGAGCTCGATTAGACATAGTTAACCATAAGATCATAGGAATAAGGAGGGATGTCATTAAGCTAAGTAAATGTGTAAGCTAGACTTAAATCCTTTGTTGGTCGACCAAATGATGTAATGTGCCCCTTAAATAATGTAGACTAAGAGCAGTTCCGAGTAGAGGGCGTGTGAGGAAAGACGTAACCGTTTTATTTTAATCCTGAATATTAATAATGATAAATTAACCCCTTCTGTGATACTTTTTGTTATCATACCTATAGGTACAAACTACATATATAAGTCCTGCAAAAGTATTAACTGTAACTGTGTTGCAGTGACGATCGCCCTCCTCAAACATTGTAAGTACAGTGTTTCCGATTACACTCGTATCATAAACAGTGGTAACTGGTAACAAAAATTCAATTTGTGTTTAAATTTTATTACTTATTTCTATGAGTGAACCCATTAGCTATGCCTATAAACTGTCAAGGACTTTAGACGTAATATTGTGTGAACTTACTAAATGTATACGCAAACTTGAGAGTTACTTTATGCAATTATATTTCGAAACACATATAAATATTCAAGTCTCATGCCTCTGAACAGTTGTCGCTTTCCTAATAGCACAGAATATATTTAATAGTAAGTACTGTAGGTACGTACTAATAGTAGGGGAGTCCATGATGCTAAATGTGGATTTACTCGAGCGTCGTGGAGACCCAATGGATTTTGAAGATTAGATGTTAGAAAGAAAAAAGATTATATTTCCTTTAACCGGTTTTTACATTAAAATCATCAGATTAAGAAAATTCCTCGAGATAATTCAGATAATAAGTCAGATTGTCGGTCAACATGCTTGTGCCATGAAGCTGCACCGTTTGTATGCTAATCTGACGCGCTTGAGTATTTCAAAATGGCATTTTTTTGCATTTTCAAAAAACCGCGGTGACTTTGCGTTACGTCAGAATCGTCAGTCCAGTTTCCTTTTGGTTCATTTAACATCCTCTGAATATCTAACGCGCTCGATTTTTTTAACGATTTTCTACCCTTCCTTACGGCCAACCCCACCATGCAAACCGGCAAATTAACATACATCCGATAACGAGACACGTGGGGCGTATACGCTGCCAATATCTGACGCGCTGGAGTAAATCCAAAAATCCTGTCTTGGGCTCCCCTACTATAATATGTGCTAATAGACAGTAGGTAGATATTGTTGTACGTAACTTGTGAGGGTGCAACGAACATGGTAATCTATACAGCTATTATAATGCCAATCATTATGCTAAACACTCTTTTATTCGAATAGGTAAACTGGTTCGACTCCCAGCCTGGTTATATCTTACCAGATGATGAGCGCGAGTTCGTCCGCATGGATTAAGCTTTTTAATTCCACCGGGAACTCCTTAATTTTTTGGGATAAAGCAACCTATGTTCCCTAAGATAAGATACATCCCTTCTATTCCCTCTATACCAACTTTCATCAAAATAGCTTGAAAAGATGGATCGGCTAAAACTTAAAACGTAGCAGAGAGACAAACACAGTTTCACATTTATAATATTGGTTTTAAAGTATGCTTTATAATATTAATACGGATACTTAATAAGCTAAGTTTTTTTTCCAATAAGTAGTAAAAGTAAGTAGGTACATTAAGTAGTAATAACATAACAGTAAATTCACTTTTGGTAAACTTATGAATTTTGAGCTCAAGAAATTCCTTCACTGAGTAAAAGGAATTTAAGTCGGAAGCCATTTTCTCAGTGTTGATTTAAATTTTTATAATGGCATCAACTGTATGGTTTTGGGTAGTGCGTTGAAAATTTTTATACCCATTGCATAGAAGCTTTTTAAATAAGTGGCCGTTTTCGCGCCTTTGGGTAAAACCAATCTTTCCGGATTTCTTGAATTTCTTTTCTTTTATCTTTAGAAAAAGGTGCATATTTAACGAAAACCGATAATTCAAATTATATGTACATGCAGGGCAACTGAACGTCAGCACCTTCAAGTTTTTAAATAATGGTACCTACGCAAGAGTCCGTTGGGACCTTACCACAAATTACTCAGATGCGTCTTTTTTGTGCTAGAAATGCTCTATTAAACTCCCCACAATCGAGTCATCGGGTAGAGTCACCGGGTCAAATAAGTTTGTAGGACTTTAACAAATTCCCTAACAAAACCTTTGCCTGTGACACGTTACACCAACCTTACGTCGTGTAAATCATTTGTCAAGATTTTTTATAACGTCTTTGTGAAGATGAGATACATAAATTTAAATACAATAACCTTGTAAGTCGTATTGTAGTGGCAGATAACGTAGCCACCTAGGTACTTGAAAATGATTTAAATTTTTATGTTAATCTTAAATTGCTTTTTATGATCTCGTGCTGGCGTTATTAAAATTATACAGTCGACTAAGTACTATACTTATAATACTATATTTCAATAGGCTTTATTAAAATATCCAAAGGTAGAGCGTTGACTATAATTATGACATAACTAACCGTTAATTAAAAAAGTTATTCACTTTTATAATTTTTATTTACTTTTATCATTGTATCCAAGTAAGTGAATAGTCATGTAATAAAAATGGTCGGAAGCATAATCTATTTCAAGTTAGGTAGGTTGCCTATTAAGATTTTTGTAATTTTGACAAAGAATTAAGACAAAGAATTGCCGCACTGAGTCCAGACATTCTACCTGAGATAATGTGGAAAACCTAAAGAAAACCTTTGGTCTACGCTACCAAAATAAATACCATTAAAACAAGATAAAAAAAATTACGTCTATGTCCCATTTATAACCCGACTTTAAAAACAGGAGGAGGTTCGTTTGTATTTACAAACTAAACAGATACAAAATTAAGTGCATTATACATACTGTAAAGTCTGTATTCCTTACAGAAACAACGCTGCAGCTACGGATAATGAAATAAACACACATCGTTTACATCATTGGAGACAATCAGAATACAAAACAATCGAAATAGACCAAAACAAAGCGTAGAATATTCCACGTACGAAATACAAATACTCAGGTAAATACGAGTGAGGCATTCGACAATGTCGATCACGAGTTTATCGTCAATTTCGTTGAGAATATGTGACCTTTACACAATTAATACTAACAA
This sequence comes from Erebia palarica, assembly GCA_964035005.1. Classification (NCBI taxonomy): domain Eukaryota; kingdom Metazoa; phylum Arthropoda; class Insecta; order Lepidoptera; family Nymphalidae; genus Erebia; species Erebia palarica. The sequence goes on along the minus strand of OZ035993.1, from coordinate 24,322,088 downwards.
ATACACAAATAATGTTTGTAAAGCCTGTTGCTTGGAATATTTCCTACTTCAGTTCATTAGTCATCTTAGAGTAAACAATCGGAAAAAATTGAATCGGTATAATTTAATCAACCTACATACAGTGGCAGAATGGAAGCTAAATTAATCAAAAAACAATTTTTTAGAGAATCTTTATTTAATCAAATAAAATCCCGCAATTTCAGGAAAAGGTACATGAAATTATTTCTGGTTACTTATTTATGTGATACTAAAATAAAAGTCGTAGGATAATAAGAGCATTCTGCAATAGGTATCATAGTAAAATATGTTATGCAAATTTTATTAAAAATATTTCCAATGCAGAGAAACATCAAAATAAAACATCTATTTCTACGAGAACTTGTTTCAAATAATGTTAAACACTTGGCAATTTCTAAACAAGCACAGTTTAAGACGAAGTAAATGGCTGTGGTAATAGTATTTATCAGGGGAATCAAACCATTAGTACTTGTTACTTGGTAGGTAGTTGTCAGAAGTTAAGTTTTTACTGCGCGGGACGCATGCGCAATCAATCGGTCGCGGAGTATCGCAAGGTCGTACGCTCGCGCCCACACATTATTTTGTATTTACTAGCAATTTACTTTGCATTCTGCGTTTTCTATAGATTGGCCAACATGTCGTCTGAAAACCAAATTGGGATTCATAATTGGCAAGTTTGTAGACTACACTTTTGATGAGACTTGTATCGCGTAAACTTTATAGATTTAGACCAGATTTTATTGAACTAAGATTTTATAAGTGCTTTTGAATAGTTAGAATAGCTGTAGGTTGATGCAACCACTAATGCTAAGTGCCAAATTTCATCCAGATCCGTTCAGCCATTCTGGTGTGGTTGAGTAACAAAAATCCATCCAAACAAACTTTCGCATTTATAATATTACTATAGATGTGTCCTAAAACTGGTTCGGTGAAAATTCTCTATTATTGTCCAACTAACTGGACACTGAGTGGAACTTTAACCACTATCATAATTATGGCTAGTTTAGACCGCGTCGGTACATCTACAAAGGTTTTAATTTGTATTTACTAGCAATTTACATTGCACTCTGCATTTTATTATCGCCTTGCACCGTGAAAGCCTGGTTTTTGAGGTCAATGCCACTTTTACTACAGCCCTAACTAGGTTCGTTAAGTTGAATACCTACGTTTTAAAATACGTAACGATTTTTTTATTATCAGTATAATATACTTAGTACTTAAGCAATACATTATATAATTTATTCTTATAGATTACGTTTTATTGTATAGGTATTAAGCGTGGAAGATCCGTAATTGTAATCATTAACTTTAAAATTACGTTACTCATCAAACCGGTTTACTGATTTACTTACTTAATTTGAGATAGTACCTAATTAACATATTTTAAGAAAGTTTTCAGTGGTGTAATGTCAGCATGACACTACTTTTTAGGAAGTTCCTAAAGCACCACCAACTTATCTGTCCGCCGATTGTGTAAGGAAATCGTAATCGTAATCGTTTGTCAAACTGATAATTCGACCTGTTTGAGGAGTTTATAGATGCCTACATGTCAAAAAGCATGTATGAACTCCATAAGCAGTTCGATTAATACATTTTAAGCTGTCAAATGATTACGATTTGCTTAGACAATTGGGCCTCTAACCCGATGGCTAAAATTGGAACAAATTTTTATGCCTGTTTAGTTTTTGTTTTAATTTTATTTTTCATACTTACTAGCGACGCTGTCACCGGGTCAGATAAGTTTGTGGGACTTTACACAATTTTTACCTATTTTAACAAAAGCTCCTATAACTTGAGGGCTCCACCATCGTTTCGACCCATCGTTGGCTGGCTGGCTCATGCTTGAACACGAGTCTCTTCTCAGAATGAAAAGGATTTGACAATAGTCCATCTCGCTGGCCAAGTGCAGATTGGCAATCTTAGCAAACGGATCACTGCACACCTTCGAGAACATTATTGAGGGAACTGCATTTAAGAAAGCTCCTATAGGGCCAGCTTGCGCACAAGGAGTAAAATTATGTCTACTTGTTATCTCTATTTGTCTTCCGAAACTAACATGGTTAATTGACTCGTAACTCGTTACGACAAAAGTATAGATATAAGTAATATTTTTTATCTGTGGTATTCTTCTCTACGAACCCTTATATGCCGACAATTTTTTTTTTCATGTCTTGATTATGGCCTCATGCCATTTGGGTACCTAACTCAGCATTAGGTCGTTTCAAAGCCGAATAGTTCAAATCAATAGCCTATAGGTTTTACCTGGGGTACCCAATTCAGCATTAGCTTGATTCAATGTCGAGTAGTTTAAATTAGGTTTTATGTAGGTAGGTACCTACGCCGATGACAAAATTCGCGAAAGTCGTCCTTCTACCGCGGTCGAGAAAAACGCAAAGTTCATTGGTAGAAAGGAAAATGCCGAATAACCTATGATGAAATTGGAGATAATTTATTCGCCATGAACCGAATTCAAATGATTTTGCAAGTTCTAAAGGTCTGAATTTTAAGTCGTAAACATCACATCGGAAAATTCCATTTACTTATATCGGATAAAAAATTTATCAGCTGAAAGTTGTCCATGTTGATCTTTTTTTATTCACTACAAGTTAGCCCTTGACTGCAATCTCACCAGATGGTAAGTGATGTTGCAGTCTTAGATGGTAGCTGGCTACCCTGTTAGGGGCAAGGCATATGTATTAGGCAGTTATACCCATACTCCTAACCGGTTTCTAGTTCTACATGGCACTGTACAGTACCGGAAAACTAAATCGCTTGGCTTCACATCTTAGCCAGTAGGGAAGTAACTAGCCACGGCTGAAGCCTTCCATCAGGCCAGACTAGAGAGAATTAAGAAATTATAACTGCCCAAATTGACCCTACCTACTGTTTAATACGAAATACTTAATATCTACATTAAACTACAATAAAAGTGTAAAACTATTAAGGATTTCCGTTTTAGTTCCTCGAAACGCCACCACCAACATACACTGATGACACTGTAACAGGTAACTTCCCATTTCATCAAGATCACCAATGTTAATAATTAGTAGCTGATGCCCGCAACCTTAGCCCGTGACTTCGGTAGTCAGCGTGATTGAGATTTTTGGTTCCCCGGGAATTTTCCGGGATAACAAGTAGCCAATGTGTTATTCCAGACTAATAATCTATCTCTGTGCCCAATTTCATCCAGATCCGGTCAGCCGTTTAGGCGTGATTGATTTACAAACATCCATCCATTCATCCAAACATTCGCATTTATAATATTAAGTATAGATAGTAAGTATATAGTACCTATAGTATCGAATATGGATTAGTAAGAAGTAAAATTGATGCGTCATACTTAAGCATAACTCATAACATAACTGAGTACTCATTGGGAAGGTACAAAACAAAAACCTGCGTCGTCGCACGCCATAAGTATTGCTATGACATCACCGATGGTGATCTTGAACGATTGTTCGAAGGATGTGGGAACGTGACTACCAGGCTAACGATGCAATGGTAGGAGGTTTAACAACGCTCGTACTTATTATAAATATGTAATTATTGCCCTCTTTTAGCAGCGCATTTTACTTATTTTTAGTGATCATCCTCATCATTATGTCAGTACTCAGTAGGACTTCGCAACATATTCGATCAGCAATTCCGATTAAAACTCTCAAAGATCTCATATATAGAGATACTAGCTGATGCCCGCGACTACGTCCGCGTGGTTTTTTTGTATGGGAAAATCAAGGGAAAATGTTTTTTCTTTTCTTTTTTATTTTTTCGTCAATTTTCCAATGTTTTTAATAGTTATTCTGCTATTCGGGACGGAGACAAATACAACAAATCAAAAACCATGAAAATCGGTCCAGCCGTTCTAGAGTTATAAGTGTTCGACCAAACCCGACTTTGTTTTATATAGGATTAATATTATTTCGTCAGTTAGATAAAATTTTCGCACACATAATTTAACGTCGCTCGGTTTAACTCATTAACCAATACATTAACGTCCCACTGCTAGGCTCATAGGAGAGAGCTTAGACCCACCACGCTGCTCCAATGCGGGTTGGCGGACTTTAACGATTATTATCATGTTAGTGACAGGGATCAACGGCTTAACATGCTCTCCGGGGCACGGGGGTGAAACACCACCAACTTCCTAACTCCGGGCTAGTACTGAGAGTTTCTAGTAGGAAAAATCGAATACTTAATATTATGGCCCGATCTGGAAGTCGAACCCGGGACCTCGTCGGCCGCAGTCGAACATAAACCAACGAGGCAGTTAGAGAACATTAACAGCTAATATTTAATCGCCTGATTAATAAGTACGATTTTTGAAAAACACGTTTACGAAATAATTAGATACGGTGTTTTTGGCAAATCCTTACCTACTACTCAACCTAAAGCATGTTCTGGTTAGGGTTGTAACGGAACCTCGCCTCCGCCTCCGTAAGTGCGGAACTTTCGCAAGAAATCGTACCTCCGCCTCCGCAGATTTTTTTTGCGGAGTTGTAATGGAGGTTTATTTACGTTGACTTACAATGAGAGAGGTACAAATCGAAGCAGGTGACGTTACACCATTACAACAAGCAAAAAGGCAACCGTCCTTAGAAAAGTCCTGAAAAAAAATCAAATGTGAGATTCATTCATTCCTAAAGCATAGAAAATGGACGATGTGATCGGAGAAATCCACCTCCGCCTCCGTTAACTTCCGCATCCGCGGAGGCAAAGCCCCTTCACCTCCGCATCCGCCTCTGCTTCCGCTAAGAACGCCTCCGTTACAACCCTAGTTCTGATACTCACTTGACCACTTATTGTATTGTATTTACAATTGCCAACGTGGTTTAAAAATCCTGTAGGATATTCTAGTAAAAATTCCAGGTCCTCAACTATGTCTATGTAAAAAATCACCTGGATCCAACGGATCCTGAACTCTATTTCGGCGTGATTAAGGACAACAACAAACAAACACATTTTCGCATCTATAATAATCTTAGTAAGATGTGCTACTAATACATTAGGTATGTTATTATACCTTCTATGTAGATTACTGTTATTAAAATAAAGCCTATGGATATCTGGACTTTTAATTCATTGCCAGACAAATTATCATATCGCGCTAGTTATCGCGGTATTACATCTATGATTGTAGTAAATATTTCACATAGTTATTGGATGAGCGATTTTGAACTTTATGCCATTGGTATAAGTGATGCAATAGCGTGTATTGTATAACATACACACCTGGTTAAATATATGACAAATAGCATAAATATGCGAAGCTTGCGCAATTATAATATATTGCTGTAGGTTATAATAGTCGGCATTATTTAAACAAAATATATTTTTGTAACCACGATGCTTTGAATGTAGAGTAGGTACCTACCTAATAAACCACGGCCGAACCTAGGTCCTAGGGCTAGGCTAAGTCAATTAGGAAATTGTAATCCCAAATCGGCAATCGAAACGGTGATCTCCGTAAAATAACTCACATCACATCATATACAATGCCGTTGGACTTTCGCATTTACAATATTAGTAATATTAGTAAGATTTAAGTACCTATTTAAATTCGATTATTTTAACGTTCTAATCTTTTAAAACTTTACTTCATAAGTTGCGTTAATTTGCATACATATCAACACTTTTAAAAAACTAGTATGTTACGTAAAGTCGGTTCCCAAGAGCAAATCAATTATTTTGTTGGTTCGAGAATAATTGTTGAGACTTGAGACCCACGATTTTTCAATGTCTACAGTATAATTAAACTATCAGAGTAATGGATTTATATTATTAGACACGAGAGTACTTATTATGTTCTATAATATAGATTGTATCATGTATGGTATAAATTTGAAGACAAAAATGTTGTAGATCTTACTAAACCTTAGGACTTTCTTGATTATTGGTAAATCGCTGATTATGATCAAGAAATCTCCGAAGGACATAAAAGGAAAATCTATTCAGATAGTTCGGTAAGCAGGCATAAAACTTGGATAAAAACATGCACCTTAACGTTTCCAGAAAGAATTTTTAGATAGGATTAAGTTTGATAGCGTGTTAAAAAACACCACTTCTTTTTTCTTGACCAAGACCCAGTAGCTTCCAATAGCCTTTTTGGTCCGGCAGGATAGAAGATTGACTACTTGCCGCTAGTATTCGCAATTTTTTTTTAAATTTATAACCTGCAGGAATGGCGAACAATTGGCACGCGTGCCAAAAATGGCACGCTACACAATATTTTGGGCACCGATCACAAAATTAATTATGCACTAAGAAAAAGAAACCCTAATATGAGTTATTTGTCATCTAATCTGCAACAACAGAAGTCACACTAATTTTATTTTATTTTAAACTACGCGTATAATTGAGACATTGTATTTTTTTGTTGTTAATTTAAAGAGCTTTGAGTTGGTAGTTTTTATTATTATTTTCCCAATAATCACAAAGTCAAAATTATTTGATGGCACGTCTATGACCTCATTAAACATTTATTTAGAAAAAATGGCACGTTGATTGATAAAGGTTCGCCTATCCTGGACTAGGGTTTGGCTGCTGCTTGCATTTGATTTGCTGGAAGGAAGTGACTAGAAGAAAATCTCACAACATCAATTCTTACAATCTGATAATTGATTTCTTACAATTTCACAACTCTATCCCAACTACATAATTATTACGACTTGACAAGGATATCGAAGCCGTGTGAAGCGTCGTAGTCTCAGAAAGAATGGTCGTAGTACACATTAGGCTGGGGCCCGCACTGTGAAAAAACCTCGCGTTTTTTTTTTCGCATTTCAGTAACACTAGAAAAATTATGGAGGTTTACGCACTTGCGATTATATTTCGCGCGGAAAAAAATCTCTGGTTTAATACAAATTTTCACGCGGTGCGGTAATGAATTTCTATATTCGTCCCTAACGGCTGGTTCAGCTGCCGAATCTGCTCAAATGCTCAAGTACGCCGTAAATACTCAGTCATTAGTAAAGGACTAGGTAATTATATTACATAACAAGATAACGTATACATATATACATAACAAGAGGATTCTTAAAACATCATTGGGACTAGGTACATTTTTGCGGTGCTTGCGTTTGAGACTCTCTGATCCCATGGTCATCGGACACAAATCATTTTATGAATGTTCCTTCCCAGAGGAGGACCCAAAAGCCGGCGCTTATTTAGCCCACGCAATTTAGGCTTAGCATGGCAATTCAGAGAGGCAATAGCCCAAGAATGATCATTTGGATGGTGTATATTTTTTTGTAAATATAGATTTTTTGTTGTAGGTTATTTGTAAATATTATTTATTATTGTTAATACTATTTTATTTTAAGTTTGTGGCTTAAATAAATAATCGCGAGAATAAAAATCGCGCGGACATTTTTCACAGTGCGGACCGAGCTTAACGTCTTTATGTGCTGGGGTGTGTAACATCAGCTTTCATTCACTGCAAATGTGATGAAAATTTATCACGTTATCGCATCGCGTGCCTGGAGCAGCTTTGAAGAATATTGCTATGTGAGCCATTGTTATTTACTTTTTGCCGAATAATTAGTCTCCACTTCTGAGTTCGATGGTATTAAAGATGACGTTAAGTTTGTAGGTTAGGTGGAATAATCGACTCGAATCGACATTGCGTCCAGCGCCCCAAGTGGTATTAAAATAAGTTAAATACTAGATATTGTTTATGTAACCCTACATAATGTAATATTTTGCTTTTTGAAAACTTCTGGGTTTCTTGTAGTTTCTTCTCAGTAGAATCTTCTTTCCGGTTGTATGTAGAGTCAAAACAAAATTGTGGGTAATAACAGCTGTTTATGTAGAAACTCCCCGTACACAATCTACTGTCAGAGACAGTGTGTAAAAATTATATAATATTACTAAATTTTAAATTATTTAAAATGACTACAATATTATATATGCACAAGAGACACATTGAACATTTGAGTAGGTACCTATAAAACCGAAGATTGCTTTTAACCAATAACTGCAGTTCTTGTCAATTTGTTACTCAAAGGACATGACCAGTAATTGCCCTCCGATTCGGGACAATGCACAGGATTCCCGTTTTTACAGTATGGTTTAAAAATTCAAAACGAAATTATTATGGATTTATTATTCCAAATAAGGTCAGGGTTCAAATGACAAAAAAAAACAGTACGTTTATTGTTTAAATCTTGAGCGTCCGCTTTCCTCTATAAGCACTACTCCATTTTGACGTTCCATTATATCCATGCTTAATAATAATCTTGTAACCCTACATGAATACCATTTAAGTACCCGAGTCATTATATTATGAATGATTTATTTTTGATCAATTAAATAGTAATGAAAAGGAAATGTATGTTTTGTTTATAATTATTTTTAGTTTTTGAAGTCTCAAACTAATAGATCGAACAAAGCATTTTGAAATACTGCGTTTAAAGGACCGCCCTTTCACATTGCATATGCTGCCATCTGTGGTCGAATAGTTGAACTTGTTAATCAAAAGTAGTGAGCAATACTTAAAAATATTTTCTAGACTCACCACAATAACTAGCGCCATCTAGTGTGGGAAAGCAGTTTTTGGTGAAACTTTTTTTATTTATTTTCTCAGTTTTCAGAGCCTTCAGACTCCTGAAACTTTTTTATTTGAAAACTATAAAATATAACAATTACAATAATAAAGAAATAATACTTGAAAATATTTTTTTAGACTCGCTCAACACAATAAATAGCGCCATCTAGTGTGGGAAAGCAGTCTTTTGGTGAAACTTTTTTTGTTCATTTTCGCAGTTTTCCGAGCCTTCAGACTCCTGAAACTTTTTTATCTGAAAACAGTGAAATATTACAATTACAATAATAAAGAAATCATTGCTGAACATTGATTTTTGACACCTAGGCAAGCTGCCATAGTTCCACCGGTCAAGTCCTTTCAGATTATTGTAATTTTGATTAGATCATCTTAAACTTTTGTCTTTAAATTCTGGCCGTGCAATCTATATTTATTGAATGGAATGAATATAATATCATATCATACTAATATTATAAATGCGAAAGTGTGTTTGTTTGTTGGTTTGGCCTTCAATCACGCCGCAACGGAGCAACGGATCGACGTGATTTTTGGAATGGTTATACCTGATTGACGACGAGAGTGATATAGGCTACTTTTTATCCCGGAAAATTGAGGATTTCCCGCGGGAATCAAAAAAACTTAAACCATGCAGACGAAGTCGCGGGCATCAGCTTGTACTTAATACTTTCGGGCACCTGCTTTAGAAATAGGGCTATATGATTTGGAAACTACCTAGTTACGTTGTGGCGATCTTATTTAAGTACGTATGGGTATGTAGTTTTCTAAATAACGTCACTAATCATTATCAAGAGGCTCACATGTACCTAATCTAATTTTAAATATAGCAGTAAAATGGTAATAAAAAGAAGCAGTAGGTACAATGATTTATGATCCGAGTAGTTTTAATTATCAAAATGTGAATGTAGGTGATATAATGTTTTACGCTTGTGGTATTATGTCATTGTCTGTCTTAAATGAATACAGCAATGTGTAACAAAATATGTACAGTGGAATTCATAATCAACTCAGGGGCTTGCTACCGAGACGGTTCAAGCGCTATGTGTCGAATTCAAGCTTTTTGCATCTCATAGTCGAAAGAAAGTCTCAATTTAGCCGCTAACAGCGGCCAAATATGGATTTCGTATTCAAGTTAAGACTGTTTCCGAGTCAGACACTATCATACAAGGGCCTTGCTTTGACATGTGACATGATTTTGACATAGCATTATTTTGTATTTTGTGGGCTATACCTATGAGCGTAATAAATCTTGAATTTTTAATTATAAAAAAATGGAAGAAAAAATGTGATTTGAGTCATACACACCATGTTTTTCTAATCCCATCGACCAATCATCCAAAGTGTAGTTTAGGGTAAAGTGAATGATGCTTTACATCGCTAATTACATGCAGTACATATAAAACTTTCGTAAACAAACACACTTTCGCATTTATAATAAAATTAGTAAGTACCTACCCATGTTGAGTTTGCTCGCCGTGAAAAATTCGGCCAGCTGAATATTATTAGCGTTTGTTACGAAGTAAACGGTAACAGTAAAGTATTAAGTAAGCGATCACAATTAATTCATTATTCAACAACCTTGACACTACTGCACGCTCCGTGACCAGCTAGCTCTGGCTAATAAACAATTACACATTTTAATTACGATTATTCATTTAAATTGTAGGTAGATCTTTGATTGGATTCGCGTTTTTATTACATCGATTTCTTGTCCATTTGATGGGCTGATTACTTACCTATCCATCCATCCATTAGCCTGTATGCATCCACTGCTGGACATAGGCCTTTTCGAGAGCGCGCCACCAAACACGGTCCTCTGCCTTCCTCATCCACACAGTTCCCGCTACCTTCTTTCGGTCATCGGACCAGCGAGCTGAAGGTCGCCGTACACTGCGCTTGCCGGTACGCGGTCTCCACTCCAGTGTGCTTAGCATGCGCACAATGAGATTATTAGGCCTATTACACTGCACTTTTATTTATTTTGTTTTTATGTATGTGTTTCTTGGTGTACAATAAAGAATTTTTCATTAATTCATTCATTCACTTTTCACAGGGACCCTTCCACTTGAATCAGTGTAATGTAATAAGTGTAATAACTGTGTCGAATTCAAGCTTTTTGCATTTCATAGTCTAAAGAAACTCTCAATTTGGCCGCTAACAACCGGCCAAATACTGGTTTCGTACCCATTCGAGTTATAGGCCTATTACACTGCACTTTTCACAGGGACCCTTCCACTTGAATCAGTGTAATGTAATAAGATTTAGGGAGTAAGGGTCCCTACTATGTACTACGCTATACTGTTACTAGCGGCCACGCCCGCCCTTACCACAGGGCCCTGTGGAAAGTGCAGTGTAATAGGCCTATATCTTGCGACGAGAGAGAGAGATGTTGTCGTTGCCGGCAAATTTTTAATTTACCCGCACAAATGTACCGTATGTATGTATGTTACCGTTAATTTACACGCACAAAATGCGGTATATTACAAGAAAAAAATAGTCGACATGTAAAGGTTCGTAGAGAAAAATACCACAGATAAAAAATATTACTTTTATCTCTACTTTTGACATAACGAGAAAAGTAAACATGTTAGCTTCGGTAGACAGATAGAGATAACGGGTAGACATAATTTTACTCGTAGTGCGCATGCTAGCCATACAGAACACGTCCGGTCCGGTTCTGCGACATATATGACCTGCCCACTGCCACTTCAGCTTGCTAATCCTGTACCATTACCTATTCAATTAGGTATTTGACAAATAGTTAACTCAGCAACTTTCTTTAAACTTAAAAACGCGTCCTAAGTATCGGATTTTTATGAAACTAGATGATGCCCGCCACTTCATCCGCGTTGATTAAGTTTTTTTGTGTTCCCGCGGGAACTTCTTTAATTTTCTGGGATAAAATGTAGCCTATGTCCTTCCCCGGGATAAAAACTATACCTATACCGAATTTCATGAAAATCAGTTGAACAGATGGGCCGTGAAGGCGTAGCAGACAGACAGAAGGACTGACACTTTCGCAATTATAATATTAGTATGGATTCTGAAATGTGATTTCATTTAAATTCGACGCACTTTTTTACTTTATTCGATTGTATAAAATGGTTTTATTTGAATAGTAGTCAAATACCCAATTGTTATTATTTATGTTAAGCCCATTTGCATTGACATTAGAAACCCTTTTTCTATATGGGAATTATTCTCGAAATATCAAATCAAATTAATAGAAAAACAATCCGTAAATATTTCAGAAAGTATTAGATGTAGAACTCTTCTCTTCTGTCCCCACTCCCATCCATCCCTCGCTACGCTCCAGAGGCTAAACATCTCGTGTGAAATGGCTCGTTTTAGTCCCTTGGTGAACAATCTACTAATAAATTAACTCTGTTTAAATTTCCCGGACGCAGTTAAAACATTATAGAGCCGATTTAGACCTTATGAATGTCCGAAAGGAAACGAAATCAACTTGCAACTACAATTTATTATGATCATTACTGTAAAAGGTAGCTAGCTAGGTAGTTATGTAATAGGTACCAGGTTTCGAATCTACTTACTCACGTGGTTTCAACATGCAAGTACTTACTATTTTTATTTTATTTTTTATTATTCACTAGCTGATGTTCGCGACTTCGTCCGCGTGGATTGAGTATTTTTGGTTTCGGCGCGGCTGTATCTCTTTAATTTTCCGGGATGAAATGTAGCCTATGTGTTACCTGTCTGTCTGCTACGCTATCTCGGCCCATCTTTCAACCTTTTTCGACGAAAGGTTAGGTTAGGTAGGTTGTTGCCCGGGGAAGGACATAGGCTACTTTTCATCCCACAAAATTAAAGAGTTCCCGCGGGAATCGAAAAACTTTAATTCGTCTAGAACATAAAGAAAAATACTTACTATTCAAGTAATAGGTATTGGTATATGTTATAAATTTTATCATGTAAAATATCATGAGCTTGAGTACCTACGCAAACTAGGTATCAAAATATCTTTTTCGGCCTACCTTCTTCTGCGGCATGTGTGAGTTCAGCTAACGGTATCTGTGCTGTGTACAAATTTTCGATGTGTACAACCTACAGCTTCCAAAATAGGCCAAACACGCGGATTTAAGCGGGCGGGAATTAAGGAATACGGATTCTTAATCGTTGTGTCGTGACTCGTGAGTGTGACTCGTGAAGGAGTAGTAACAAACATCCAAACTTGCAAACTTACAAACATCCAAACAATCACATAGCTATATTAGTAGAATTTCTGACATAGGTATTTAATGTTCAAATAATTTATCAGATTAATCATGACTTACCTATTAGGTACTCGTATGTCATTAAGAAAAAGAGAACAATAAAATTAATGAATTACCTACTTAATAAATCTGTTATTATCTACTGAATCGAGAATATAATCATCGATTAAAGTAAGGAATTTATTCACAACAGTATAGAAAATGTAAGGTCACGTTTTCAAGTATCGGATAATGTAGGTAGGCCCGTTCACCGTAAACCGACATCAACTGAGAACACTTCTCAAGTATCGGTTAATGATAGCTGTGATGATAGTCTCTAGTGCTTACTGCTTAGATATCTTAAAGACTATGATATCTAAGCACTAAAAACCATAATAACATGTAGTCCACGAACTGCAGAATCTAAGTTATTAGTGACTTTCTTAGTAATGACACTACACAGACTGCGAGTTTTCGAAAGTGACTAGATACATACCTAACCATATTATTATTGTACGCAAATCTTTCTACCATTAACCAACCAACAGATTTAGCAACAAGCTCATTCAACTATCCCATTATAAACCGGTTGCGCTGCATATCTCACGGCCGAGTGTCGTGTGTCGACGCCATCTTGGATCTTGGCGTTTGACAACTCGTCGAGAATGCTGATTACAGATAATAAATAGTGAGTTGGTGGCAGGAAACTTGAGGCATTTAGCATAAGTCGTTTGAACATGAGTTATTTACGCAATGTAATAGGTACACTCTTGTATGTCGTGTATCGTATGCAAATGTTAGTTAGGTACGTAAGTTACTTACGTCATAATTTTACAGGTGTAATACGAGAGAGAGGGAGTGAATAGGTAGACAACTTCTAGGCAAGTGCACTCCACCTTAGGCTGCATCACTACTTCCAGCATGTCTGATTGCAGGCAAGTGCTTGTCTATAAATTATAAAAAAAGACCTGACAAAGGCTGCAATTACACTTGTAAATTTTAAAATGATTACCTACCTACCTAGTTTAAATCTTGGTAGGCGCCTTGGTTTCCTGGGAGCTATGGTAAGAGTACTTGCCATATCTTTCTTTAGCTGAATAAAGGTTATTTATTTTAAATTTGTTACTAGATGATGCCCGCGACATCGTCCCAAGAAAAAGCTACCCATAACCCATCAACTCATCTAGCCCGGTGACCAAAATTCGAATTGATGATTACCTAGGTATTCCGGTTTAGTTTTTGTTTACATTTTATTTTTATATATTTAGCAACGCTGTCACCGGGTCAGATAAGTTTGTGGGACTATACCTAGGTAACACCGACATTTAAACCATCCTCGCTCAAGCTACAATAAAACGCGATAGAATATTTTATTGGGCATGTGTTGACCTTCGCCCGGCAACGGTTTTGTGTTTTTCTTTACCTAAATAGATACATAATATTAGGATAGTTTATTTATTATGGCTATAAATGATAAATCTTAAGTTAAAAGAGCTGAATTTCTAATACATACATATATTGAATCCTAACAATTGATAATAATTATATTAGGGTAGGCCTTAAAGACTAATAACGCGTTATATTTCGACGAAGTAAGTATAGGTAGGTATGTCAAATATTTTGTTTTTTCAAACCCCGATTTTACCACGGGATTTTTAGGGGTTGAATTCTAAAAATCCTTTCTTAGCGGAGGGCTACGTCTATCTGTAGTCTGTACTCTTTACCTAGGTACGCCGAACAGCCCGATAAATTCAGTGGTATGAGCTGTGCGTTGATAGATCAGTCTTTCAGTCAGTCCAGACTTCAGAGTCATACCTACAGTAAGTTACCTTTTCCTTTTATTTATGTACCTAACTTAAAAATCTCAGTGCCCATTATCATTATAGTAAATTTAGGTAAGGGTTTTCAAATAAATTAGTCATGGTAACTTAATAATATTTGAAAAAGTAAATACGAAACTATAAAATTAACGAATCTTTTCTCCAGGGACTGAAAAACAGACTCAAAAAGGTTACAGAAATTTAAGTGTTACAGAATGAAAGTGTAACAGAATCGAAGCTGTAACCCTTTTGAATGTGTTTTTAATTCTGTTAAACCGAAATACAGAATCGAATCTGTACCAGAAATGAAAGTGTTTTAAAGTGCAACCGAAATAGCGACGTTGCCAAATTTACTGTTGACGCGTACCTATTCGAATCGTCTCATATAAATGATTGTCTCCGTTGCATTTTAGATGAAATAGGGTGTTCTCCAGATTTCTCATTAGGTATTTTAGTATGGGAATTAAATTAGTTACCTCATACCGCAAATTATTTTTGCATAATATTTATTTAAATTAAACATATCATTGAAATAGGTTCTCACAGAGAAATCCGGCATCTTTACGTCATAGAACGACGATTCATCTTAATCTTCAAGTTGGTAGGTGCATGACCTAGAGTAGGTATTTAATAGGAGAGGTAATAATATGTAGTTACAATAAACGAGTAGGCATCAAATTGATACTTATAACTTAGTGTCTATAGTAATTCCATTATAGAGTATTTGCTTTGTAATCTTGTTAGTAGTTAAATAAATAAGTACTTAGTTACTTCTGCTTACAATTCTTCGTTTCATGTGTAAAATAGTTTATCCGACTAGACGAATAAATAACTGAACTATTGCCCCCCGATTGTGTACGGAATTCGTAATCGTAACCGTTTGTCAAACGTATAATTCGACCTGCACTTACCTATTTAAAGAGTTCATAGATGCCTGCACGTCAAAAAGCATGTATGACCTCCATATATAGTTCGAGTAATACGTTTTAAGCTGTCAAATGGTAAAGATTTGCCTATACAATCGGGCCTTTGAAGTTTGAAGTAGAATCGTGCACTCGTGTTCCAACTTCCAATGTGTCTCCGAATAAGTAAACTCAAACTAATGATTTATAAATAAAATTAATCGTCGATTGAATCTACCACTGGTTCGGAATGCCATTCCTACCGAGAAGAGCCAGCAAGAAAGTCGGAAAAACCAAAACTCTTTTGAAAACATTGATTAACGCCCGGCTAGGTCCACAATTATTGATCACTAGCTGATGCCCGCGACTTCGTCTGCATGGATAAAGGGTTTTTGGTTCCTGCGGGAACTCACGGCCCATCTTTTCAACCGATTTTGATGGACTTTTGTATAGAGATCGCTTGTATTCCGGGAAAGGACATTTACTTTTCCGCGGAAAAAAACTTAATCCACGCGGATGAAGTCGCGGGCATCATCTAGCTTTTGATAAAAGGTTTCATCTTAATTTTTGATAGGTACATAACGGAATCATGTTTATGTACCTTACTTGTTACGTTTTTGTTATGCCTACTCGTAATAGTATGCAGATTACGCCGTTTAACGTGCCGTAGAAAAAACGCAATAGACAAATTAGACACGCGTTCATGGTAAATTGATCGAAATTAAACCTATTATATAACGTAGATACTCCATAACATACCAATTTTAGAATGGCTCTTGTCTGACTGCTTACCAAATTAGAGCAAAAAATACATTGTAAAATGGGTACCTAAAGGTTCACCAAAATTATATGTCTACAGTCTACCTACACCCTATTTTAATGTGAAATTATAACCAAAAATTTTACATCTTGCTATTCTATTAAATCAAATGACTTCAAAATTATTATTGTCGCAAATGAACATCATAATTTTAACCATATTTTAACATTAAACATAGGTTAAGTTAGATACATAACATGTATCTAACCTACTATCATATATTATATGACAATAAAACCTAAGAGATCATGCAATATGCATGGATATATTTTGTTTTCTAACCTAACCTAACTTTAGGTTAACGTTAGGCAAATATAGTGCATAATAAACAAAATTTGGTGAACATTTACTGCATTTTGTCTTCAAAACATATACTATTTTGGTAAGAAAGCTTAGGGTCTGAAATAATTTTTTGGTAGTCGGTAAGTATATTTAATGACATATGGAATATAGTGTATAGTGGAATATCTTAGAACCAATCAAGAAATTTGATCCCTACCTACCTTCTCTCAAACCTGGGACCAATAAAAGACTCCAGCGCTTAGTTACCACTATGCCAGGGAGATCGTCAAGCATTACAAAATAGCTCGCGTAACTCAGTAGTAAATTAACTATGTAATGCAATCTATGCACATTATACACTAGATAACACGGAACTCGAAATTAGTTGATAGAACTGGTAACATAGACGTCAGGGGCCATACTGCCAACGCTAAAGAAAATTACTTAAGCGATATTACACAAAATGACAGTTTGATGTCACGTACGTTTAATGACGATTTGACGTTCCTAAAATAAGGATTATAATTATTCTAAAACACGAAAGTGAACGTTTGATATCGAAAACGCCATATTGATATATAGTTTCAATAAAGATAACGAGTTCAAATATTGAAACAATATGGCAGTATAGCCCCTGATAAGATTCCAAGAAATATTGCTACAATGCAAATATCTGTGTAAGAATTGTCGATCAAATCGTCTAAGTTCGGCGTCAAAGTAAAATAAACCATAACATCATTGAATTAGAGCTCAATTTCGTGTATCCATTCTCATACGTTTAGGTAGATTCGTTATTGGGCAAAATGCCGCCACTGGAATACCACAAACTCTGTCAATCACAACAATAATTCAGACTGTAACAATGATTGATGCAGGTTTTACGTGATAGGGTTACAGTGCTGCTACGCCAATGACCCAATGAGTCTTCTAGCGTAAAAACAGCTTTTTCATAATATGGTCGCGATTGCATTTGCAAAATTTTACTCACATACCCAATTCGCTGACATGAGTAACATATGTAACATCTAGAAAATAATACAATAGAACTTAATGCTAGCTAGCCTAACCTAATTACTATATAAATCATGCCCACGTGGAATGGTGGCAAGAATGCTGGCTGCATTTCCGCGCTGGACAGCCAGGCTGATCCTTTGCGCAAAAAATGAGCCAGCCCTTCTGTCACCAGATGAGGCAATTAACCGCGGTGAAATATCTCGCAAAAATTTTTTGGCACTAAGACTCCACGGCCCAAGGGTCTCCACGGCAAACGGAACAAATATGTAACTCTCTATGAGAGAGGCATACTTCCGCCGCTTGCCGGTTTCAGCCTTTTCTGCTGCGGCTCCCGGCCTTGATGCTGTCTCCCTGATATGACAGATAATGTTATTGTCTGTACTATATTTTTCCAAATAAATATTTACTTTACTTTAACGAAAAGAAAACAGTCTAGTCGCACATAATTTGCAAACATTAGTTATTAGATGAGGTCCGCTTCTTCGTCCGCGTGGATTAAGTTTTTGTTATTTCCGCGGGAACTCCTTAATT
The DNA here is from genome assembly GCA_964035005.1 of Erebia palarica. Classification (NCBI taxonomy): domain Eukaryota; kingdom Metazoa; phylum Arthropoda; class Insecta; order Lepidoptera; family Nymphalidae; genus Erebia; species Erebia palarica. The sequence continues at coordinate 24,303,930 of OZ035993.1, read as the reverse complement.
TTCCGGGATAAAATGCCTATGTTCTTCATCCATGTGTATCACCTGGATACAATCTACCTCTGTACCAAATTTCACCAAAATCGGTTGAAAGGATAAGGATCAGAAACGTAGCAGACAGACACACTTTCGCATTTATAATATTAATATTGATATGGATGTAACTTATTTACGTTAAAAAAAAACTTACAACTGTTATTGGTTCCTTTCTATAGTTCTTCTGATTTCTGTGGTACAAACGGATTAGTTTCACACGCCAGCCTTGAGAGCAACGTGTGAATGGGGCCTAATGTTTTCACTAAGTGAAATGTTATGTTCACGCTTTTACATTTTGCTACTAACTTACGCGTAGTAACTATAGTAACCTTATAAGAAGTAACCTATATATATGTCACCGTAAGATTGCAATAACCGTTAGGTTATAATCTATCTCGCGAAATTGTAAACTGTCGAAAGATTGTGAACCGTTCAATGTTCTGAATGTCAATTTTTGGAATATTAATTGTATTTAAGTTTTCTTGTCTTTCTTGTAGGTTAGGTTAGAGTTCGACATATACAACTAGGTAATGCCGTAGTGCCCTTAGGGCACTAAGGTTCTATCGGGTTTAATATACCTAACTAACAGATTACAATCTACTGAAAAATAGTGCGTTAAATTGTAATCTTTATATATATTATATAATATATCATATATAATATAACATATATATGTTAGTTAAATTATCTAGTATATTATTATTTTACGGTCAATCAAGCAAATATTGTTAAAGCGCAAATATTTTTTAATTACCCTCATGCCGTAAAAATGTACGACTTGACTGCTTTCACTAAGTTATTATAAACGTAAAGCTATGCGCACACTTAGAAAATCGTCTTCCTAATATCATAGGAAGTTACAAAAAATAGTATCTATTTATTTATTAAATACCTATTAAAATAATTGAGGAATAAAATAACGAAGGGTATTTTAATATATTTTTAAGCATTTCATATTATTTACTTACCTAATTATGCTTAACCCTAGTTTCCTTTCAACCTTCTACATTCTACTATTTCTACAAGATACGTAGGTAGGCAGTTTATTTTCAAATTTACCGATTTGTTTAACTTTATTTCCACTACAGCCTATTAACGTCCCACTGCTGGGCACAGGCCTCCACTCTCATAGGAGAAAGGGAATTAGAGCTTAGACCCACCACGCTGTTCCAATGCGGGTTGGCGGGCTTTAACGATTATTATCATGACGTTAAGGATAATAATCGGGACCGACGGCTTAACGTGCTCTCCGAGGCACGGGGGTGAAATACCGCCAACTTCCTAACTCCGGGCTAGTACTGAGAATTTGTAATCAGAAAAACCCAATGCTTAATTATGGCCCGACCCGGGATTCGAACCCAGGACCTCGTCAGCCGCAGTCGAACATGATAACCACTAGAACAACGAGGCAGTTTATTTATAACTGTGCAAATCTAAGCTGATTTTTAGAAAGCTGTGACACAGACACTGCGTGTGACTTTGAGACACACAGAAGGACTTGATGTTATTACCCTACTAAATAAAATTATTTATTGGACACACTTAAAACACAGACAATAAACAAAAAGGTTAAAAGATAAAACAGAAGGGTGCAAAGGCGGTTTTATTGCTAAAGCAATCTCTTCCAGACCATCTTTGGGGACCTCTCCCCAGACCCCAACAAACAGAAATCTCCTCAGACTATCAAAATAGAGCGCAGGATAGTGCGACATCTAAACACTAAAATATATAATAAATATACATACATGGATAGACAAAAAAGTATATATGTCACCGTAAGATTGTAAAAACCGTTAGATTATAATCTAACTCGCGAAATTCTAAACTGTCGAAAGATTGTAAACTGTTCAATGTTCTGAGTGTAAATTTTTGAAATATTCATTGTATTTACGTTTTCTTGACTCTTTCTTGTAGGTTAGGTTAGGGTTCGACATAAATAATCAAGTAGTGCCCGGCCGCAGGCCGGGCACTTAGGTTTTATCGGGTTTAAATACCTATCAGATTACAATCTACCGGAAAATAATGCGTTAAATTCTAATCTTTCGACAATTTAGAATTTAGCGAGTTAGATTATAATCTAACGGTTTTTATAATCTTACGGTGACATATACATAAATCTTACTTCTTACTAAAAATAAATAAATAAATTATAAATGCAAGAGTCTGTATGGAATTATGGATGTATGGATGTTTGGTACTCAATCAAGCCCCAACGGCTCAACGGATCTGGCTGAAATTTTACACAGAGATAGATTATAGTCTGGAATAGCACATAGGCTATCCCGGATTTTTATCCCGGAAAATTAAAGAGTTCCCGCGGGAACCAAAAAACCTCAAACCACGCAGACGAAGTCGCAGGCATTCGCTAGTATTAAATAATTCTAATCTAATATCTATCTAATTATTATTAATATGTGTTAATTGTAAAGTAAATTTCTTATTTCAGTTAGTACTAAACTACTCAGTGTATTGGACGCAACTACAAGGGTTCCTTATGGGTTCCTTAAACGGATCCCCAACAAGTCATTTTAAAAAACTTAAAAACACGACTGCCCTGCCAAAAATTGAACTAAAAAGTTAAAAATCTAAATTAATCTAGTTAAATTAAAATCTTATTCACATTTTTATTAATGATATTTTTTTCGTGAATCACTGGATATTGAACTATAGTGTTATATTATATTTTTGGAATCTACTCATGGTCACATGATACATATATGAACCCTGAAAACAATGTACTCCTTTTTCAGACAGTCGTATAAAAAGGTGTACCTACCTACAAATATATACGTGACTTTAGTACGTAAAGCCGGCTATTAATTTATTATGCATCGCCGAAATGTGCGCACAACTTTAAAGTTGCCTGACTCGCTCTATAGGAAGTGGCTTTCGATTTCTAACAACTATTAATATCCAAATAAAATCTGGACTTGGATAACGTGCTCATGTGCACTTATACTTACCGCTACAGAGCACGCGACACGATAGATTTTTATACGACTGCCTGAAAAAAGGAGTATATTGTTTTCAGCAGGGCGTCCGCGTATCTTCTGCATCAATCATTGTTACAGTATCAATTGTTGTGATTGGCTGAATTTATGGTATTCTTGCTGCGTCAATGGATTTTGTCCAATTGTAGAAGAGTGTTATTCAATCAGAGGTGATTGCGATCGTTACACTGTAGCTGTCAGAGATACGCGGTCGCCCAGCAGGGTTCATGTATGTATGTATGTATGTGAGTTTGTATATTCCACCATAACTTCTATACGCCCGAACCGATTTTGATAAATGAGGTATCGTTAGAATCCCTAGCTTATTCCGGATGGCATAGGCTAGTAAAATAAAAAAAAAAATGATGGGGTAACCATGGTCCCACATTAAAGACTAAAGTTGAAAAAAAATATATCGAAAATAAGATTAACTCTATAATCATCATCTAGAAAATGATGAGTAGAGTCCAAAAATATATAACACAATCAATATCCAGTGATTCACAAAAAAATATCATTTAATAAAAATGTGAATAAGATTCTAATTTAACTAGAATTACTAGATTAATTTAGATTTTTAACTTTTTAGTTAGTTTTTTGGCAGGGCAGTCGTGTTTTTTAATTTTTTTAACTATGACTTGTTATAAGCTGGCCTGATGCCTGTGACTACGTCCGCGATATTTTTAATATTCCGGGAAAAGAGCTCTTTGATTTTCCGGGATCAGTCAGTCAAAAGATCAGATTTTCAGTTGCGGCGTGATTGAAGGACAAACCAACACTTTCGCATTTATAATATCTGTATGATTAGTATGGACACGTCCCTCATACGGATTACGGATAGACTCAGAAGAAATAATAGGTACCGATAGGTATCATAGTTTTTCATAAGTCTATTAAAGTATATAGAGCGGTTATTGAATCGATGATTTTCTTTTCATTAACAATTAATAAGAGAAAAATTATTCATAAAAACGAGTTTCTAAACATTTCTTGGTATTTAGTTATGTATTTTTAAAACCACTGGTATTTTATTTAATAGCTAATAAAATATTATCTGAAAATCTATCGATTAATTAATTCTGAAAGGTGACTCGGGGTTATATTACGTAAAATTATTGCTACTGTGTAACGATCACAATCACCTTTGATCCGTTGACACTCCCTCTACCAATTGGCCGAAATCCACTGTCGCAGCAAAAATACCATAAATTCAGTCAACCACAAGAATAAAAGCTGTCACAATGATTGATACTGGTTTTACATAATAATCCAATAGTCCCGTTCCATAAACTTATCTGACCCGGTGGCCAAAATTGCAACTAATTTTTACGCCTGTTTAGTTTTTTGTTTTTATTTTACATACTTTTCATAGATACTAGGGACGCTATCACCGGGTCAGATAAGTATGTCAGCCATATACAGATATGTTCAATAAACCTAAATAAACAGGTGTAGGTATATCATTTCTCCAGCCAACCGGTAAATCTCAAATAGCTGAATTAAAAAAAAATTAAGCCCATAACCAAGTTCCACCGAGTAATTGATCGAAACCGAATTAAAAACGGTTTAATTGAACGAATCGAAATCGATTCCATACCGATATGTCTCTAGTACTGCAGAATACTACAAGGCGACCGCGTATCTTCTGCATCAATCATTGTTACAGTATCAATTTTTGTAATTGGCTGAATTTATTATTATTTATGGTATTCTTGCTGCGTCAATGGATTTTGTCCAATTGTAGAAGAGTGCGTTATTCAATCAGTTGTGATTGCGATCGTTACACTGTAGCTGTCAGAGATACGCGGTCGCCCAGCTGATGACTGAAACCGATTTGAAGGTTTTTTGACATTCATAACTTTTTTTTTTCTATTATCCTCAGGCAAACACCTAGTCTTCTCAACAGACCCAGAGTCGGTGAAGGATGAGTTCGCCTTCGACAACCCTGGTTTCAGACAAGAAGAGAAGCATTGGCAGAACGAAGCGCCAACCTTGCCCCTTGGCGGAAAACCTCATGCTTTGCACGCGGAGTTCACTAAACCCGAGCAAAGCAAGGACGATTCGCATTTACAGGTTAGTTTCAAATTGACAACCCATAGGTGTACACTGCACTTTTTACACGGCCCTTTGGTAAGGGTGGGCGTGGCTGCTAATGAGAGCGTCGCTTATTACAAAGCAATTAGGACCAATTTAGGGTCTGTTTTTTCCTAAATCTCATTACACTACACTGATTCAAGAGTAATGGTCCCTGTGAAAAGTGCAGTGTAATAGGCTTATTAAGACTAGGAGTGAGTGTGACTGCCTTGTTGGTCTAGTGGTTAGCATGATCGAATGCGTACGACGAGATCCCGGGTTCGAGTCCCGGGTCGGACCATAATTAAGTATTGGATTTTTCTGACTAGAAATTCGGTCGGTCCCGGTTTTATCACCTAATAGTCGTTGAAGCCGGCCAACCCGCATTGGAGCAGCGTGGTGGGTCTCAGCTCTAATTCCCTCCCTCCTATGAGAGTGGAGGCCTGTGCCCAGCTGTTAGACGTTAAATGAGCTGTAGTGGCGGTGGCTGTATGTTAGTTAAGAAATAATAGTATGTGTTTGTAATTCACTGTTTTCTGTATCAGTTAGGTATTTCATGGTTTGGAACAGGGATGTAACTTTATCGGAGTTTTTAATTAGATTTATCGGAGTCGAAACTGAGTCGGAAGCAGAGTTGGAGGCAGAGTCAGTAGTGGTCTCAAGAGAGATATTTTTCATTTAAGAACAAATCAAAACACGTAGCGGAAGGCGCGGGTGGCGGGGGACTCCCAACGCGACGGGTATGAACCAGAGGCCCAATTATCTAAGCCAATCGTATTCATTTGACAGTTCATAACGTATAACTCAAACTTTATAAGGAGTACAAACATGCGGTTTGACATGCAGGCATCTATGACCTCCATAAACAGGTCGAATTATACGTTTGACAGACGATTACGATTACGATTTCCTTACATAATCGGGGGGCAGTTCGTAACGGTCGACGCAGGCCACCGTCGCTATTTGCTACGTTTTGACCTCCGATTTAAAAGTTTCGGAGCCGAAATCGGAACCGAAGGTGTAATAATAATCGGAAGTTCCGACTTAACGGAATTGGAGTCGAAGCTCCGTAACATCCCTGGTTTTGAATAGTGATATTAAGCTGGAATGGCATTGCGTCTGAGATCGATTCGCTACGTGTCGACTGTCGCTGTTACGTTGGAATGCAATCGGAATGGTTACGTCGTCGACAGCCGGTTTTTGCGAGGAATGCCTGCCTGGTGCCGTTTGGAGGAAATCACTTAGACCGGTGTTATGAAAGTGTTTGGGATCATTTGAAATCTATCGATCTCATGACATGAAAAGCAGACTATTTGTTATTCGGTATTCCACACTATAATCTGTCTCCGTGCCTCATCCAGATCCGTTCAGCCGTTCTGGCGTGATTGAGTAACAAACATCCATCCATCCAAACTTTCGCATATTTTTAACATAAGTTTATAAATTATTATACATGTATGTTTTTAATGTAAATTACTGAGCCGATATTGATAAATAAGGTGTCCACTGTCAATCGATCCGTTATTATGGTCCAGGTGACATTTAAGCTACATTTTAGACTAACAAAATGGACATGACGGATTTTACATGCAAAAAAGTGGGCGACAGTGAAATTTTTCCGTTGTCGGGTTACAGTTTTTTTATTAATACTTACTGCTTTATTGCTACCTCTACTGTCTCGTTGGTCTAGTGGTTCGCATTTTCGACTGCGGCCGACGAGGTCCCGGTTTCGAGACCCGGGTCGGGCTATAATTAAGTACTGGAGTTTTCTGACAAGAAATTCTCAGTACTAGCCCGGAGTTAGGAAGTTGGTGGTGTTTCACCCCCGTGCCTCGGAGAGAACATTAAGCCATCTGTCTCTGTAATTATCACTAACTAGTAGTGTAAGTTAGTGTAAGTTAATCCTGTGGGACGCTGGACCCAAAATAGATTGCTTCCATACAACTTTGTCATTATGAAAAACGTCAATTGTATCAATCCTATATAGTACTTTCCGTTGACCTAGAATCATGAAATGACTACACACGACACTAATTACTTTTAAATCAATACCCATTAAAACATCCTTTAGGTAAGTATTTTTAAACCAAAATGTTAATGACTCAAAGAGTCAAGGCAAATTAGCCTCAATATAAAATAATGTATGCATCTCTTAATTATTGTTTAGATTGTTCAGGAAAACAGTTTTGAATGTCATGGAGTACAGCAAAGTCCGTTTTGTCCGGTCAGTTTGTCTGAGTGTCTGAGAGTCAGCCATTTTAAAAAGAAACTATTTTTTTTGTGTTGTGGTGTACAAATAAAGTGTATAAATATAGATTTGATTTAGTCGGGGCATCAGCTAGTACCTAATAATTTTGATAAATGTATATTATAGTCTGGAATCATCATCATCGGCTACTTTTTATCCCGGAAAATTTGAGTTTCCGCGGGAACAAAAAACCTCAATCCATGCGGACGAAGTCGCGGGCATCAGGCAGATAAGTAATTTTTTAGCAATTTAGGTTCCTACAGAGGCATATGTGTGTATAGTCCATTGCGTGCGTCTTCGCCCGTGTGTATTATGTATTTAGAAAATTCCCGAGGAAACTTTGATTTTCTGGAATAAATTAATGTAGTCTGTGTTCTTCCCCGGGATGACCTATCTCTGTACCAAACGTCAAAAAGTAGCTTTGCGTATTGTCATGTTACACACACTTGAAAAAAAATGGTTTTCAGTTTTTTTTTATTGTTACCTATAACCACAGTAAACAGTCTGTTTACTGTGCTATAACTCAGCAGCTGATCGATGCCTGTATTGTAAGCACCATAAATAGGCAAATACTTTTTGTCGAATCATGAAGTAGTTCACGTAGGCACGTTTTTGTACCTACTATTGTTACTTGTTACATTAAAAATCAAACAAAAACTTTATTCACATGAAACCTACTATTAAAACTTGTAATAAAAAATAACCTTAAATGTTTAAGAATGATAACAAGGCTGAGTTCACACAGATGCAAAGTGATGTCATAAAAATACTACGTGGCAAAACACCTCTTGGTATTTTTAATAACAAACATATGAAATCATACCTCAAACTAATTTGCGCGGTAAAATACCTAACAAATACCTGACTACGTAGGTAAAGCGGAGCTCAATGCTGGCTACAAAATGTTTTGTAGCTTTATCTGCAGGGCGACCGCGTATCTTCTGCATCAATCATTGCTACAGTATCAAGATTGGCTGAATTTATGGTATTCTTGCTGCGTCAATGGATTTTGTCCAATAGTGGAAGTATCCAATCAGAGGTGATAGAGGTGATTGCGATCGTTACACTGTAGCTGTCCTCTGACAGTTTAAGAATGATAACAATTATTATATTACCGCGTATCTCTTACGCGGTCGCCCAGCTGTAGTTATTTAGATGTGAAATACCTAATTTGCTTATTTTTTTTCAGAGAGCTCGAATCCGGCGAGTGAAGTTATGGGCGCGTGACTTCACAGGACTGGGGTTGACGTGTGGGGGCGGAGCCCGTGACGGAGTCTGCGTGCACTCGGTCCTGAGGAGCGGGCCTGCAGCCGCTGCCAAGTTACAGCCTGGTAATATTCCATCATCATCAACTCTTCAATAGTTCAACAGATTCCTACATAGGATCTTTTTATCTCGGATAATCTTACTCCCTACAGGATCGAAATCCACGCTGAGTGTGGGCGTTGAGAGGTTTAAAAAAACCAGTGATATACACCTTGGTCTTTCGTCAAGATCAGTTCAGCGGCTCTAAAGACAGTTTTCTTACGATCTGTTGTTTAAAATAAATTGAAAAATTATGTATAATAAATTATTAGTATGTAATGTTTATGTAAGTATTCTATTGTATGATTATAAATTGTTCCACTATCCCGCTCTTTTTAAAGATTCATAATGGATGGTTTGTCTGGTGTAGATCATTTTAGTGATAAAACCACCCTTGCGCACTTTGTTTTCTGTACTTGTTTACTTTAAGTATACCTTTAAGGTCGTGTGGCAATAAAGAAAGTATCTATCTATCTATGTTTCTAACTAGATAATATTTTCAATTCCAGGTGACAAAATCAAGAGCATAAAGATAGAGTTCAACGGCACACCATTAGAGGACGCGGTGGCGATCCTGTCACTTGCGTCTCCTTACCCCGTGGAGCTGGAAGTGGTGGAGGGGGGACGGGTGAGCGGCGAGGGGTGGGGGATACACCACCCGCTAATGAAGAGGGCTGGATCCACCGGCGACGTTAGTACGGTAAGAACTATACTGTACATTATACTCGAGAATAATGACTATATTGTCACTTCTGTCTCCATACCAAAGAAGGTGCCTAAAGTGTCATGTCACTCGCAACTTCTTACCAGCTGGGCGATTATGTAAGACCTGCATCAATCATTGTTACAGTCTCAATTGTTTTGATTGGCTGAAACCAGAATGACTGCGATCGTTACACTGTAGCTGTAATTTTTTGCCAATCGCCCTGCTGGTGAAGCTGAAGGTTGTGTGTGGGGGGGGGGGGGTGGATTTGAGTGGTGAGGAATGGGGGATGGGGGATCCTCCAGCGATGCTAGCACGGTAAGAGATCTATACTGACTATATTCTACATGCTTTCTACACCTGCTCAAACCTTGCATCAACGGTTCACATAACAGCAGTCAAGCCTGGCTATCATGATTAGGAGCTGAGTCTGCACTTCTTCTTTTCCGGTTGTTTGATTGCCGAGCCATCGGACTGCCATAATGAGGGGAAATAGAGGGTATCTGACATAGGTACTCGTTAGTCGTTACCCTTTACTATTATTTAGAAATTTTATTTTGATAAAGCTAGCCAACCCGCATTGAAGGAGCGTGGTGGGTCTAAGCTCTAATTCCCTCTCTTCCTTGAGAGTGAAAGCCTCTGCCCAGCAATGAGACGTTTATGAACTGTAGTGGTAGCCTTTTCTATTACTGTTACCCTTTCAGTTTGACCATCCAAAACAGCTTTCCTACCTTGTGTTGCACCTACATAACATATTTTACATACAATTTAGTATGCAGGCGACTCCCATAAAGACTTACATAATAATGTATTGTGTTGAATCATCCCGTCACGACCACCTGAACTATGCCATTGCAAATGAATAGCACAATGCACACCATTGACTAGGGTTACCAAGTACCAACCTTTTCACTCGGACCTTTTTTTAAATTTGATATCAAGCGGTTCCGCCCTTGAGTGTGATCTTTTGGTCTATCTGATGGTACCCTTAGATTATAACATGGAAATGAGTTAAACTGGATATGGCGGTTTTTATTAACCCCGAATCCAGCGGCGGGAATAAAAAAAAACTTAAAAACTTTAATAAATTTAGAGAAAAAGTTGTTGACTTCGGCACAGCGTAATATGAACTTTTATGTAGTTTGTTGAAGTAACGGTTTTAGTACTTTCGAAATTACCAAGATGTTCATTTTACACTATTTAATTGAAGGTTGAAAAATGCAACATGGAATCCCTACTTTAAATCAAAGCGAAGGCATGCGTAACTCATACTTCATCATTTCTCATACAAATTACAGATTAATCATAACCGCCTGCCAATTTCGATTGACCCCTGAATGCCAAGCTATTATTATAAAAATGGGCATCTATTAAAAATGGTTAACAGCTCAAATTCAGATGTAGAGAGATGTAACAATGATAGCAATGCACTGTATTTTGAGTCCTATTATAAACATTACAAGGATGTTTGCCGTTTGACAATAATATTTAGATAAGATATTATTGAATACTTTGTCTTGTTTGGAATACAATCATGTCGCCTACGCTGTGGAATGTCGTATAGCTATTGTGTTGGGTTTGGTTGAAGAAAGTTGTAAGCACCGTAGCTACAAAAAATTTTTTCTTATAATCACGGTTTTATTGCAAGGAAATAAAGATTAGTACTGCGTGTCACACAAAAAATTTGCTAATTAATATTCCATCTTCAGGTACAAGGATATAATGAAGCCATGAGAACCCACAAACCCAAATTAGTAGTAATTTGGGTACGAACATGAGGGATGTTGTAGTAGTAATTTGGGTTCGTGGGTTAACATTTTTATATTATTCTGCCCTACTGACGTATTTTCATATTGTAAATCCAACACATGTTTACAGTATATATTTTTTGCATGCAAATACTGATTGTATGCTTGTAAAAGTTGTATTTCAAATAATTGAAATATAGTATTTTCTTTTTCAGCTGGAAAAAGAAGGAAAACTCTTACATCCGCCGAGATCTCCCAACACATCGCATTCCAACAATTCCACACTTGAAACGAAACATGGAAAGGGAGGCATAAAGAAGATCATCACCGAAAAGATAATCCCCACCACGTTAGAAAGAAATAAGAAAGAGAAAAAAGAAGCACCTACTACGTTAGAAAGAGAGAATGAAAAGAATTTGAAGCTGGCAAACAAAAGACTCTCAGAAATCCCACCAGCTGTCAACAAACCGGATAGAAACAAAAACAGACACTCAACTGGCAGCGATATTCAAATAATACAACCTGAGAACGGCATAGGACATAACATAGATCACGCAGAAGTACAAAAGAGGGAATATGATCCTAAAAGAGGAATGAAATTCGGGATAAGAGTACTACCACCTAATGTCCCTGACGATGGAGTTTTAAAACAAAAAAGTGTAGAGAACGGGGCTGTGGTACTCGAAAAGAAAGCAATCGATGAACCCGACAAACCAGAGCCACAAAGGCCAGCTCCCACAGCTCAAATGAAACTCGAGAATGAAACAGAACAAAAGAAACCGGTCGTTGCAAAGCGAAGGGAAAAACTTGCACCACCCATACCAAATGCAAGGGTAAAGACGAATGAATCTGATACAAATATCAGCCACGAAAATTCTAAAATATCTGATACGTCTGTCTCATCGTCATTTACTAGAACAGATCTGAATTCTAGTGGAATAAAACGCGATGAGAACGGTGTCCCTCAAGAGTTACCTCAGCACATGTTCGATGCGGCAAAAGCAGCACGAAGTAACAGAAAAAGTTCAGCAGATTTGATACAAGAGAAAGATAAAGTTGAACACAAAAAAGAAGAAGCGCCTAAACCTTCAAAGAAATCCAAAGGCAAAGCACCATCGCCTCCAGATCCTGAAAAAAATAAAAGCGATGATAGCATTTTAGAGCAAATGAAGAATTTACATGATTTTTTAAAGAACGAAAAGCATCACTCAAGTCTTTTGCATGATACCTCTTTTACGTCCACTACATCCACCAAATCTATTAACTCGTACAATACTTCAACGCCAAAAGTAAACAAAATAAAATCTCGTATTGAAGAATCAATTAATTTCAGCCAGGATGATATCGATGATATTGTTTCGAAACCATTTAAACGAGAAAGTGACTCACTTAATAACTTCTTTGCAGATTCTAAATCTAATCTTTCATCTAATCAAGATGTACACTCCGTAGTATCGTTAAATAATAGCGACAAAAGTGATGATAGATCTACCACTATTGAATTAAATAATAGTGATATAACTATTCACAGTTCTCCATTAAATGAGACAGTGCGTTCCGCTTCAGATGATACATCATTATTAGATGAAAATGAACGCAAAGCAGCTTCGCTTGGTGATTTATCAAGATTCGAATTAAGAGCTAAACAAGCTAGTAAACAAGTCACAGGCACTTTAGAAAGAGCGCAAAGTTTGGATATAACAGCAGACGATGTCGAAATTCAAGAAAGTACACTTTCGCCTAAAAAAAGAAAAGCTATGTCAGTTGTAGAAACAACATTCTTTGATTCAGGTACTGAAGATGTGTTAACAGATATAGATTCTGACAAAGGTGTTGTTGTCAAACAAAAAGAACCCCGACTTAGCTTGAATATAGCGAAAACATCTGCCGTAGAAGGTTTGAATACATTCCAAAGAAATCGTTTAAAGAAAGCTTCTGAGTTTGGAAATCTAGAAGACGCCATAGTTAAAGGATCGAACAGCTCTATGGAATCGGGCCAAAATGATTCACAAGAAATGTATTTTAGGAAATACCAAACCAATATAGACACTAAAGAAAGTGAACCGCATGAAACTTCAGATCACTTAGCGCGAAGAATAATGGATGAAAATCTGAAAGTTCATTTAAAACTTGTATCTGAATTTGCAAAATCTACTTCTGACGGTAGCAACCCAAGTTCACTCGATAGTAATCAAGAAACAAATACTGTCACGGAATCTAAAACATCACCTGCCAAATATGAAGAGAAACTTGCTATGACCTATGACACAAACATTCCTGATGATATGAAAGTATCCCGCAGTTCGTACGTTAATAGTTTAGAAAGACCTAAATCAGAAATGATGAAAAAGCTTTTAGCGAAGAATCCCATTTTCAATGTTCATATTGACCAGTCAACCCAAAAGCAGGAAGCGTCATCGAGTAAAGACGTGCCAGCAATGACTGATTCTTTCAAATCAGCCAGTCAGATGCATCAACCTGATATTGTTAATTTTGATTTGAAAACATCTTCATCAACATCAGCATCTAAAACAAAAGATTACGATGAATTTGTTAGCAATATCAGAGTGGGTTCGAATAACAACAGCTTGAAATTAATTAAAAAACCTCAGGAAACATTTTCAAGCGAATGGTCCGACACTAAAAATAAACAAGAAGTCCAAGGAAGTAATATTGTAACTATATCAACCGATGAAAAGAATTTAGCTTCAGATACCAAACGCAATTCATATACAAAATCTATAGAGATAGGTGAGGCAAATTTGAGATTAGTGCCAGATTTGGTCGAAGGAACAAAGAGTCGAAGCGAAGGTAAAGAAACGAGAACATTATACATGGAACCAGCAAACGTTTCTCTGACAATGAAGCAGGAACCTGTACAAAAAACAGTAACAGTTAATGTTACAGAAGACGAATATGGAAACAAAGTGGTAACTCAAAATGTTGAACAAATATCAACTAGATATATAACGAGTAAAACGGAAGCTCCTCTACAAGTGGAACAGGTTACTTTCGGAGTTATGAAAGGCGGGGGAGACATAAATGAGTTGGAGTTAGAAGAAGGAACCAACGTTAAAGCTATAGACAGGAAAGTGCTTGAAGAAATAAAGAGACAAAACCCTAACATACATTTCACTACAACTGAACCATCTTACACAAGAACTGAAACTATAATTTTAAATACGACAGAAATGGATGAAGAACAAGCGAAAGCATTGATGGAGAAACTCCAGAACGACTCCAGTTTTATGGCACAAAAATCTAGCGAGGAATTATCTCGTATGGGTATAAGGGTAATCCAAGAGTTGGAAGACAAATCTAGCACAAACCGAGATGCGGTTGAAACGACAAAAACCAGATATTCTATCAACCCTTCTACAATAACTGAAAACAAATTTTGCGCAATAGAATCTAGAGATGACTCTCAAAAGGATCATGTCACAGAAATTCAAGTGGTAACACCTAGAACGGATAAAATAGCACAGCAGAAATCGGATTTAATGAAAGAAATAAATAAAATATCTAACAGACAGAGAGCACCGCCGTCAATAAAGCAATACGAGGAACCTCTTTTAACTTACGAATTGGACATTGAAATGCTGAACGATTTCATTTCCAACGAGAGGTACCACTCAGCAAGACACCAAGCCGAAGTCAGAAAACGAACGAGTCAAAGCACAAACGAACCAAAAAAACGACATTCAGATTTCGATCTACCTAGAAACAGTCATATTAAATTCCGCACAGCAACTTACGAATCTCCAAAAGGCACAATCGTCACAAGTACTGATTTAGAGAACCGTCGACTATCGCAACTCGACCAAATGCAATTACGGGCAGCTAGTGATCAACCAGTTTCCGGTCAAAAGCCGGTAATTTCTGCCAAACCTTCAAACATTCCTGTAAAACTGTCAGAGCCGAAGAGAGATAAGCCTTTAACAGGTTTCGTCTCGTCCAAAATTCCAGTTTTCGCCACACAGAAGTCGCTAAGTCAAGAGAATCTTTCAGAGAAAACATTTTCGTTACCTCGATCACCACCTCCGACGTTAAGTGGCAGTTCTGGAAACATAACAGTTACTTCAATCAAGAGTAGTTCTAGGAGTCCGAGTGGCGGTAGATTATAAACACAAAATAGATATACGTACAAGGACGGCTCTATACTAAAAGCCGAAACCATTTTTTTTATTTATTTAATTTAACAAAATAACTTTTACATATCCTAATTAACTTCACGTCCTGAAAATCGCTTGAGTTTATGCACATTCCTCCTAAACAACTAAGTTAACAGAACAGTGATAATACAATATACCTAGATATCAAAGGTGACCTCCCTGGCATAGTGGTTCAGTCGCTGTTGTCTTTAATTGGGAGGTCCCAGGTAGAGCCTTTTTGGGTATTTATAACTTATCAGCTATTTTCTCTATTCTGGTGATCTGGTGGAAAGCTTCAGACACCATCCTTCCGACAAGGACGACAACCGATTAAACGAAGTTACGATATCGTGTAGAAAGTCAGAAACCGATTCAGGGATATAGGCTGAATATAACTGCCATATCTCTAACATTAGCGCGGTATCATCTTAGACTGCATTATTACTTAATAGCGAATGCCCGCGACTTCGTCTGCGTGGTATGAGGTTTTTAGTTCCCGCGGGAACTCTTTATTTTCGGGATAAAAAGTAGCCTATGTGCTATTCCAGACCATAATCTATCTCAGTGCCAAATTTCAGCCAGGTCCGTTCAGGCGTTGGGGCGTGATTGAGTAACAAATCCATACACATCACATACATCCAGATATGCATACAACCATCCAAACTTTCGCATTTATAATATTAGTAGTATTACTTATAACCAGGTGAGATTGCAGACAATATTGACTAACTTATAGTAGAACTAGCTGATGCCTGCGACTCCGTCCGCGTGGATTGAGGTGTTTTAGGGGTATGAAAAATAGATAGTAGCCGATTCTCAGACCTATTGAATATGCATATAAAATTTCATGAAAATCGGTCAAGCCGTTTCGGAGGAGTATGGTAACTAACATTGTGACACGATAATTTTATATTTGTCACCGTAAGATTGTAAAAACCGTTAGATTATAATCTAACTAGCGAAATTGCAAATTGGTTTACAATTTCGCGAGTTTGATTATAATCTTACGGTTTTTACAATCTTACGGTGACATATATAAGAGATATATAAATAAAATGCTGTATGAACGTGACTGAGAGCGCTCGCTGGTTTCCGCTTTCAGTACAGAGCCTTCTGATTATTAAGTAACCAATGAAAAGTGATACGAAAATATTTGATTCATTTCGTCGTCACTTCGGTACACTCTGTTCCTTTCTAAAAGACCACAACTGCTTTGTACGCCATAATTGAAAGTTTATATCTACTTTAAGAAAGTTACAAATTACAATTAATTAATTACACTTAATTTATTATTAATTTGTAACTTATGTATTTCAATACATTTTAATTACAAAGGGTTTAGAGTGTGGAGTGTTTTAGAGACCTAACCTTTTGACGACGAAAGTCAAAATCTAACAAGTCATTCTCAAGTCTAAAAAGGGTCTATAAGTAATAAGTATATTTTGTATCGCTTTTCGCTGGCCGCACTTAAATTATATATTGTTATAATTTTGGAGGATTTACAGTAACTAAATGTTATTGGCGTTGAATAATAAGTCATACTGTAAAATTAGTTGTAAAACATTTGAGATTCTTATTAAATAAACGACGTAAGTGCCAGAAAAATAAATAATGTTAATTAATTGATGTCAATGTATTGCGAAAATGGATCGAAAGTCGAAACGTTAAAAAAATGTGCCTTATTTTAAAAAATTACAAAATTGAATATAAAAATATCACATATAATATAACTGTTTGTAGGGTTGTGAAAGGATGTATAGTTTACGGTCACAATTTGATTATAAAATATATAATTATTATACTGTTAGCAATTGTATGTAATAATTATTGTAATGTAATTAATAGGAATAAAATAACAAAAGACAGTTTTAAACCTCCCATACTAATTGTTTCGTCAACATTCCGTCCTTTAAGTATTACCATGTAACATAATATAATATTTTTAATATAGTTTTACAAAGTATAAGACAGTAATTAACTAGCAGCAGCTACATAAGTGTAAAATATTTATATAATCAATACCAGTAGTAAACTTATATTTTTTTTCTTACGTATAAACTGTAGTCGCCGCAGTCTTCCAATTTTTTTAAGGAGCATTTGTTTCTTTAAATGCCGCTAATTTTTATTTTTATTTTAACTGGTTTAACGGCTCTGAATTCTAGTCCTTCTGAGCCTAAAGTTACAATAGCAAGTCTGAAGTAAATGCCGCTAAATCAACAGAATACCACAAAACTGTACAGTAGGTAGATGTGTAAGATATCGATTATCGATATTCAACTTTCTTTTGTTAAAAAGTATTTTATTCCCATGTTTTAAGGATTAATAAATTTTTAATACATTTTAATTTTAAATCGTAGAAAATCGTCTACGAACAATTTTATTAAGACTAAAGGAAAAAGAAAGAACGATGAAAAATAACAGAGTAATAGCAGATATTGAATGAAAACAGCCAATTTTTTTTAATAACAGAACATAATTCGTATGTTTGCATTATTTGCATTTAATGACCGCATTTTTTTACGACGCAATTTTCTTCACTTTTATCTTTTTCCTTAGTCTGTGATATTTTATTACAATCATAGTAATATTTTATGGTTCATATAATATGTTTAATGTACTTATACTGGTATTATTTTGTGATCATGTTTGTTTGTTTATTAATATTTTGTATTAAATGTTACAATATTGTATTATACCTAAGTAAATAGCGCATTAATTAACAAGTTATCACAATTTATTATACAAAAATGTATTTTATTGATGTATATTATAAAAATAAAGAAGAATTTTAAAGTACTGTGTGTTTTTTTTAAATTTCATAAACTGATTTTGATACAAATGAAATCATCAAGAGGAACGAGTGGTCTCGTTGTGACAACGCATAACAGTCGATTGCGATTGTTAAGCAACTTTGACCCAAGTCGCTAACTGAATGGGTCACCGAATTTGGTCTTTTCTTTTCTTCCGTGCCTTGGAGAGCATGTTAAGCCGTCGTCGGTCCCGGTAATTATCTCTAAAATTTGATAATCGATACAAATACCTAAGAGTTTCAATACTCTTAGACGATTCGTATACGCATGTGGAAGGACGTGGGAACCCACCGCATTATTATCCCAAGAAAACTCCTACCAATATGTGATTAATGGAAAGGGGTCACGACCCTCAATTTTTCAGTATAAAAAGTAGCCTGCATTAGTACTCTTTATACTGAAAAGTTTAAGTTTGAAAGCAACAGGTGTTGATTGTTGATGCAAATCAAAATCCACGCATACGAAGTCGCAAGAATCATCTGAGTAAAATAAAACCCAAGTATGTAAAATAATAGCGTATGTAAGACATTACGACTAGAGAAAGTGTAGATTGAGGTTAAAACAAATTAAAATGCTGATACTAAAAACATTGATCTTTGCTCAGGCAATTTTAATTAATTTAGTAAGTTTTTTTTAAATTTTGTCCTTTAAAACTTTTTTTTCATTATTTATAATATTGATTTCTATTTCTAAACTTCTAACAATAAATTAGAATTTATAGTAGGTAATATGAGAAATTTGTATTGCAGAAATTATGTTCTTCAAAAATATATTTAAAGCCAGACAGGACTTTCGATTTACCAACCTCGTTGGATTCTGCATATTTAATGCCGGAGAAGAATAGTTTCATAGAATTTTGGCATGTAAGTATAGTCCCACACAACTGCCTCGTTGGTCTAGACTCTAGCGGTCAGCATAGTTGACCGCGGATCACGAGGTTCGATTCCCGGTCGGGCACAAAAAAATTGTTAGGTATTGGGGTTTTCAGTTAAGAAATTCTCAGTGCCAGCCCGGAGTAGGAAGTTGACGGTGTGTCACCCCCGTGCCTGGGAGAGCACGTGAAGCCGTCGGTCCCGGTTATTATCACTAACATGATGTTAGACGTTAAAGCCCGCCAACCCGCATTGTAGCAGAGTGGTGGATCTAAGCTCTAATTCCCTCTCTCCTATGAGAGCGGAGGGCTGTGCCCAGCCGCCGGACGTCAATGGTGTTAATGGATAGTCCCACAAACTGACCCGGTGGCCAAAATTGGAACTAATTTTTATGCCTGTATAGTTTTGTTATTATTTTATTTTTCATAGATTAGGACTAGCGACGTGATCACCGTGTCAGATAAGCTTGTTGGACTATATTATTTTTGTACTCTACTTAGTAGATAGTCTATTGGCGCATACAGGACAAAGGCATAAAGGGCAAATGCTATTTTTATCCCGAAAAATGTATATGTCACCGTAAAATTGTAAAAACCGTTAGATTGTAATCTAACGCTTTTTATCTCGATAGATTGTAAATTGTCGAAATATTGTGAACGGTACAACTGCTTACAATTTACCACAATTTATGTCAACCGGTTATCTCGATTTGTCTACCGAAACTATATGACATGGTTACTGGTCTCGTTACGTTAAAAGTAGAGATAGAAGTAATATTTCTTAACCCTTACATGCCGACTATTTTTTTCTTCCAATATACTGGATTTTGTGCATGTTAGGGTAAACGAGAAATTAGCCGGCATCAACAACATCTCTCTTTCTCGACGAGAGATATCCGTTGTGCGCATGCTAAGCCTGAAGGGGTTTTTAAAAACTAAACCACGCGGTTAAACGTGCCTTAACACCAGAGAACATTTGCTTTCTTGCGCTAAAAATGTCAAACCATGTCAAACCCACCAATAGGAGTAGGTACTAACATTTATGGCGATCTAAGCTATGAAAATCAAGCGCTCCTATTTGAGAGCACTAGGGTTTGACACATCCTTTGCTTTGCGTAGCACGTCTCTGGTGGAAAGGCACCCTAAACTCCCAGCCATCATCTAAATAAAAGAAGTTCGCTATCATAGCGTTTAAAGTTTAAACGTGAACTTAAATTAAACTTTAAACTATCGTGATTGAATAATAGTAACCGGTTGCTAGTCCGTGTTTTTCGGAATATGCCCAACTAGAGAAATTCGAACCTAGTCGGGCATATTTCGACAAAAGCATTTAGCAACCGGTTAGATATTACAGTACGTATGTCGCGTTAAGTTCGCGATCCCTGTTTATCTATCTATGAGCTGATTTAATTTTTCTTTTATTCATATTTCACAGAATGATAATTTAAAACCTACAGATGAATCCATTAAACTCTTAAAAGGAAAAGCTATTCAGGGACACAAGTTGGGTGAAATAGATACACCAGAAAATGTAGCGGCGTATCATTTAGATATACAAGAAACCGACTCGTCTGATTTAGACAGTGAAGAAATTGATTTATATACAGAAGATTCTGATCTTGAAATTGACGATTTGGATCTGGATAACGTGCAAAAAAGCATGTTAAGAAAAAGATGGCGAAGCTCCTGTGACAAAAAAGCTTCTAAAACTTGTACGACGGCATGCAAAAACGCATTTAAGATTGTTTGTAGCTCGTACAGATGTAGACGTAAAATGAAACGGGAATTTAAAAAGGAGTGTAGAAGAAACTGCAAGTCCAAATTTTTAACGTCGGTCTCTAGCATTGAAAGTGATATTGAGTGATATACAAAGAAAACTATGTATTGAATGTACGAAAACAAAAAAAAACATTTCTACATAGGTATAACCTACAATATAAGTTTTGGTTTTTTGTTCGTGGCGTCGGTTTAGAACACCTTAATAAGGTTTTTTGATTCCCTAATTATTTTTCCGGGAATAACTTATCTTCTTTCCAAAGGTGCAACCTACCTCTGTACTAAATATTATCAAAATCGGTTGAAAAGATGGGCCGGATAAGGGTAGCAGACAGACAGACACACTTAATTTATAATACGACGCATTATAATATAATATTAGTATGGATGGATTACTCATAGATTTTACTTTTCAGATATTTTCAACAGGTTTAACAAACTTTTAGAAGAAAACTAAGACAGCAATGTTCATTTGGTTACAACTGAATCATTAAACACTGTATTAAATTTAATAAAATAAAGACACAAGTTTATCTCTTTTAATTTCTAAAACGAGTGTCACAAGCATTAAAACAATCCTTTGCGAACACGTGCCGTTCCTTATTCCCGCATCTATGTTTGTCGCATATATTACCAAGCACCTCTTCACATGCTTCTATACATTTTAATTCTTCCTTTTCCCTTAAACTTTGAACTGACTTCTCGTCTTTGACATTTTCACTCGTTGAATCGATTATTTCAGAGGTTTTTATATATTTGTGTGTATTATTAGGGAGGAAAATTATTTTTTCTAATTCCGTACTGTTGTACTGTTCGGATTCGGAGCTTGGCGCCCTTTTACGTAGTGCTTCCCGATTGTGTTCGCTTGAACGACTTTCAGATGATGAATAAAGTAGTTTGTAGATTTCATTTGGATTTTTTATAAGTTTTGGCTGTAAAAAGAAAACATCTCTATTTCTATAAAAGAATTAATGAATGATGACCTTTAAATTAGTTTGGAGATGTAATTTGGTTATTTCAAATAGGTACGGTCCTACAAACTTATCTGACGTGACAGCGTCGCTTGTATATGTCACCGTAAGATTGTAAAAACCTTTAGATTATAATCTAACTCGCGAAATTGCAAACTGTCGAAAGATTAAAATTTAACGCATTATTTTTCGGTAGATTATAATTTCTTAGGTATATTAACCCGATAGAACTACCTGGTTATATATGTCGAACCCTAACCTAACCTACAAGAAAGACAAGAAAACGTAAATACAATTAATATTTCAAAAATTGACACTCAGAACATTGAACGGTTCACAATCTGTCGACAGTTTACAATTTCGCGAGTTAGATTATATTTAACGGATTTTACAATCTTACGGTGAGACTTAAAATTATGAAAAACAAAAACTAAACAGGCATAGAATTAGTTCCAATTTTGGGCACCGGGTCAGATAAGTTTGTGGGACTTAAAGCTACGTCTTGACTGTAAAGAAAGCATAAATTTCAATAACAAAAGACTATAGTAAAGAATTTTGACACACGAGCTTAAAATAAGTTTCTTGGTTGATTATTTGGAAAAATAATTATGAAAAAATGAATATTTATGGGTCCATAAATTAAATGAGTAATAAATAAGGCAAGGGTGAAATAAAGTGTGGACTCTAGAGCAAAAACGCAACGTAAAAGCAAAATCAATGTACTTATTTGTTGATAATTGTGACATTTTTAAAGACAAATATTAATATAATATGACTTACACTTAATAAAATAAGTCCTGGATGTCGATGATGCCATTTTAGAACGTGATCATGTGGATCATAATATATCTTACGTAATTTAGTATCCTCGTTTGCGTCTGTTTTGTAATTCTAGTATTTCAGACAAAATTGTGAAATTAGTTCAAAATCTGGGTTCCGGCAAAATAACACGGGGAAACTAAAGCAATTAAGTACTTACTATTATATTATACTCACCAAAATATAGATTAAAAAAGTTATTAAAATAATCCTATAGAAACTCATACTGTAGTGCGTTCTAATACTTTAGAAATTACCTCTAGCCATAAAAAAAAATTAAGTTAGGTAAGTTACAGTAACATAATCTATAAAATCCATAATGTTAACTTCCATTACTTGGCAGTTTTCATTATTTTTTATGATTATTAGTTTTATTACAACCGTCGTTGTTTCGATCGTCAAATGAATCTACCAGTGGTTGGGATGCCATAGCTGCCGAGATTCCTGTCATTTCTATTTTTTTACAAATATTTGCATTAGTTATTAACGTTGCATTTAACTACGTTTTTTAATTTAAATTTAATTATAAATGCAGATGTAATTTTGCTAGTAACTACACAATCAAAAATATCAATACTCAAAGGGTATAAAATACACATCGTGAAAGGATGGAGTAAGTACTTCAATAAAACTCAATATAGCAGCGTAATCTTAATAAATATACTCAATAGAACCACGATATACACTCACTTTTACAGGCACTTCTCAAACTGCTTCTAAGACTACTTCCACAGTAGTAATAGTCACATGCTTCCCTATATGCTTCTTTGCAAGCCTTAATACATCTAAGCCTACCTCTACCACATCCATAGAAATAAAAACTTCTACTCTGAGTGTCATTACCCTTAACTTCGTTTAACGATTCTTCATTCAGTTTTTCTGCTGATGTAGATATACTGTCATCTTTAGATTCACCCTTGTCATTGTCATCTTCCTTGCTACTATCATCATCGGAATCTTTATTGCGTAAAACGTTTTTAATATAACTTTCTTGTTCTTTGTTATTGTAGTTTTCAATTGGTAATATGAAAATGTGATCGTGATCTTGGAGAATTGCGTTTAAGTCGGTTTCATCGATTGATGCTTTCGGTGCTTGTTCCAACTGCGAAAAAACTAATCATTTAAACAATGACTTTCGTCACTAAAACAAGATATATAGACACATAGATAGTCTTTATTACCACACAAGTTTGGTTTCTTAAGCCCGCCATTTACGACAAGCCATTTAACTTAAGTCAAAATACTTAGCACAAATGACTTAGTCCAACAAAATTTTGCCCACTCACGGTCCACAATCCAAATGACATTCGAATTTCGATTTCTCGATTGTCCTCCTAGCCTAAGACTACGCGCGATTAGATCCCAAGGCCCACGTATTCCTTATTCACAGTGAAAATGTCATGACACTAAATGTCTTTGATTGTGTATAATAATGGGCACGGGATTTTCGTGGGCTAGCATGGCGCTAAAGTTTGGCTTTCAGATTTCACATGCACGATAAAATTTTGAAGTATATTGCGACTATCAAATTTCGATCGCGACTTACGACAAATGACTTGCAGTCAGTGGTCAGCATCGGACAATGATACTGATACAATATCAATCAGCCCCCCAATTGTGTAAGAAAATCGAAAACGTTTGTGAAATTTATAATTCAAACTGTTTTAAGAGTTCATAGATGCCTGTGCGTCAAAAAGCCAGTTACAAACTCTTATCTATTATATCTGTACTCACATTATATAATCTATCACAAACTGTAATCATGTTACAGTTTCAGTAACACGATTTTCTTAGACTATTGGGCCTCAGTTCTTCAAATTACTTTACTTACGTCGTCCAAAATGTATTTCAGAGTCCTTATCAGCCTTTCCTGAATTTTATCATAATCTTCTAGCTTATTTTCAATGGTACTCCTTAATACATCTTTACCATACGTTATACTGTTTAAGACATATAGTTTTTTCAATGCTATCACTCTTTCTTGGTTTACTTTGATCAAGGAGTTTAGGAGATCAGCATACGAGCTTTGCACTGGAACTTTTTTTGGTAACTCCCTTCTTTTTATCTTCCTGTTGTCTGATAATGTTTTTTCTAAACAGGCCTGAATAAGTTTTTTTTTGTTAAAACAACTATAACATGCTGATTTTAATTTTTTAATAGAAAAAAAATGCCATGCATGATCTATTCCATACATTAGGGACTTAATTTTATTTCATGTTCATGATCTTTTTATAAAATGTATTTTAAAAGAAATGATAGTATGATATAAATGTTTACTCACCATAAGTATCAGTAAAATAATTGATTTTGTACTACAAAAACTCATGTCTTGTTTTCCAATTAAGTAAGTTAAGCAAAGTCATAATTTAAAATCTCTTATCAAGCACCTACATGTTCTTTAATTATTTCTTTTAATGGAAATTTTGTTAAGAAAACATTTAAATTTTCTAATGCCTATTTGTACTTGCCTATGCCTGCCTTCACATAAAAATATACTGTCTTGAAGTTTTTCATAGAAAATAGTGCAATTATGTTTATATTAGTAATGTAAGTATGGTTTTAA
This sequence comes from Erebia palarica, assembly GCA_964035005.1. Lineage (NCBI taxonomy): Eukaryota > Metazoa > Arthropoda > Insecta > Lepidoptera > Nymphalidae > Erebia > Erebia palarica. The sequence continues at coordinate 24,278,869 of OZ035993.1, read as the reverse complement.
TATAACTGCCATAGCTCTAACAAGTTAGCCCACTACCTTCTTGAACTACATCATCACTTACCATCAGGCGCGATCGCTACATCAAAAAGTCAAGGCTTGCAGTGGAATAAAAATAAATAAAAACTAGAGATAGGCGGTCGCTATTTTCCCTATAATTAAGGAGGGATCCATGATAATTTATTCTGATTAAAGTTTAATACATAATTTTCTAAGTTTATTTGTTAAATTAAATTTGTACAAGATTCTTATAAGTATATACTTACCTATATGCTTATAAAGTATTTTGAATTAAAAATTACAGTTACCTTTACCTATGAAACAGTTTAAGCTACACTACGTAGAACTCTGTCTATAATTAGAAGTGTCCAGTATCTTTTTCCCACACATAGCACAGATGCCCTTTTTGTAAGCACACGCTTGACAGTAGTGGGAGCCAACTTGATGCACTTTTGTTCGGCAGATCCTGAAAAACAAGCGAACATAATCTATTCTTAATATTACAAATGTGAAAGTTTGGATGGATGGATGGATGTTTGTTGTTTGAATCTAAATGGGCACAGAGATAAATTATAGTCTGGAATAGGCTTCTTTTTATCCCGGAAAATGAGAGCGTTCCCGCTGGAACCAAAAAACCTCAATCCACGCGGACGAAGTCGCGGCATCAGCTAGTTTTTTCTAAATAGTGAATTTGTCTCACTTGCACTCTTGAAACTTCGACGTATAAGGGTTGTAGCGTCCTTTTTTGGCGGTCAAAGCTTTGTTTTCACCAACTTTCCGACCTCCAGACTCAACTGTGTTCCGCGCCCCTGTCTTCCACGGGTCTGGAGTTATTACGCGACCGAGTTTCTTCTCACATTTCTCACACACCATTTTAATATTCTTACTCTACTATCACTACTCTGTGTTTTTAATTTCGCTATGAGTAGGAAAATTCAAAATATCAAAACCAAATAACCATAAACCCATAAACAAACCACCCTCACTTGTCAACAGTGTTGTCAAAATAATCACAAACCATGTAAAACAAGTCTTTCTCTAAATCGTCTATGGTTTCATGCTTAGGTGTCAGGCACGAAACTAGCGACGGCCGAGCATCGGGGACAGCGGGGCGATATGGTCCGAGAGCAATTGCATATAAAATTTGCAAAAAAAAACATTTTGACAACTTAATTTTTTTATTTTTAAAAAATACTTACTAGAATTCGAAAAAAAATCCCAGACGTTTTCGTCGGTTATAAAGTTATAGGCCTATTACACTGCACTTATCACAGGGACCCTTAATCTTGAACCAGTGTAGTGTAATAACATTCAGGTAGTAAGTGTCCCTATATTGATCCTTAAAGGCCTATTACACTGCACTTATCCGAGGGACCCTTACAATTGGATCAGTGTAGTGTAATAAAATATAGGGATAAAGGGTCCCTAAATTGTTCCTTATTGCTGTGTTTTAAGCGACGCTCTATCTAGCGGCCACGCCCACCCTTATCGCACAGCCCTATTAAAAGTGCAGCGTAATAGGCCTATTATTGCTATATAATAAGCGACGCGGCCCTGGGGAAATTTCAGTGTAATAGGGCTATTATCAGACCTCTTCAAATTTTTTTCGGAAATTCGTCGCCAGCTCTCCGACTAATCGCGTCGCTCCGTCGCCGGTAATATCGTGCCCGTTCACTAAGACTAGTTTTTTGGTTCCGTATTGACCTGTCTCACCAGTTCACCACCGCCGTTAAGATTGAAATATAGGCCATAGCTTCTCAACGCGTTATTCGCGAATTTATAAACTTCGCACAGCCAGGTCAATAACGTAAAAGAGAAAGTTTGATTTTATTCCCCATAAATGTTCATACCCCTGGCTTATAAATAAATCGATTGTGAAGGAGGTAAACTTCAATTATAAAACCAGAGCTTAGATTTTTTAGAACATTGTTATCTTGGCAAGGTAAGACGCGGGAATCTGGGCCTGGTAAAATCTTACTTGACAAAAAAGCTATATGGTCTCTCTGTATGTAAATATTTAAGTGTTCAATGATTTGAACACTTCCAAAAACTAAGAAGCTCTTCGTATCTCAGGCGGAAAGAGCAGCGTCGTTAGCAGGAAGATAACTTCTGAAAGGGCTTCCAGCGATGCCTTGCGATAGCGATGCGATGCGATAGCTTGGCTTGGACACTGTACCTCAACCTCTATTTACGATAGGTATTGGCAAAGAATATAGCTATAGTAGTTAATGGTCTCACAACATGTGTGCAGTAAAATGTTAAAGAACTTTTTAGGCTATTGCATAGCTTCTATCGCGGGCCTTGAGCGTGGAGACCGAATCCAGAAATTCCGTAACGAAAATAACCTAACACCCCCCACTCCGACCGGCACAGCGGTGATACATTTAGTTTTGCCATCTATCGATGAATAGCAGAACTTTTAAGACTTTTTGAAATATCATGCTTGTCTCTTTAGTTCAGAAACTCGTCTCTAGGTGGCATTGGTTGTATCGGCTTTACTGCGCATGCGTAATCCCCCTCTTCGCCCCGCGATCTGGTGACTCATGCCTGCTTAGAGTTTCGGGGTTAGGGCACGTCCTCTTTGTATTTACTTCATGGATATGCTACTTGTCTCTGCTTCATGGTACGACTCTACGAAGCTCGCACGAATCGAGACGAGCTGCTCCGAAATCGGACGAATACGTAATCAGCTGTTTGTGAGAAAGTATATACTTAGGTGTATAGATATTTATCATTTAAGGACAACAGTGAATATTTGTACTCGTATAATTTGTGTACAGTGTTTTATTTAATAAAAGGAAAAAAATTGTTTTCTTATCGGTCACCACGCTCAAAAAGTGTAACTTGAAATAATATCAAAGAAAAAAAAACAAAGGAAAAAAAATACTGCATAAATAAAATAAATAAATAATTATAATTGCTGTTGTTAATTGTTATGAGTGTCAATAGCGCGAAATAAAACACATATGATTATTGTCTATCAACTCTATTGTATTGAGCAAAAATTATTTTTGTGACTCGATACATTTTATAATTAAAATTCTTTATTTTGACACAAAAAATTTAAATGATTGATTTTATATTTATACGTTTTGGAGTACGACGAATGACTGTCCAAAATAACGATGATTTATTCAATGATTTATAATTTTATAAGTGGACTTATTTCGAGGCAACCTAACATTTAACAATGTGCTAGAAAAAAAACGAAAAACAATCGTAGATCTTTGCTATGTACCCTTAAAACTTTTTAAGACAAATAAATTACTTTTCAATTTTTTGTGCCTAATATTTCTAACATCAAAAGCATAACTCATTTAAATTAAAAATGGCGAATATTTAAAATTTCACAACATAACTAAAGCTAAAGATTAACAAAAATATTGCACGTAAAATAAACGAAATCTTAACTAAGTTTTAAACGCTAACTTTGACTAGCTACTTTTTCTTTAGGTGTAGGACTATCCTTTTTTAAATCTTGCGGTATTTCAGTAGGTTGAAGTTGAACATTATTAGTAGGATCGATTACTTGTTCAGGAACGTTTTCAGAATATTGCTGTTCCGTATATTCTGGGTTATACTGCGTATTATCATAAGCCTGTTCAGTATAGTTACCATTTGTAGGATAATTTTCATATTGACCTTCATATTGAGCATTAGGATCTGCATATTGTTGAGGATACTGCTCATAATTTTCATATTGCTCAGTGTATTGTGGTTGTTCATAATTTTGATCTGGTTGCTCATAATTTTGATCTGGTTGTTCATAATTTTGTTCAGATTGTTCGTAATTTGGATCGTAATTCTGGTATTCTTCAGCACTGTACTGTTGATTATCGTAGTGTTGTGGAAGCTCCTCTTCTGCTCGTTTATTTTCAGTAACGTGTTCAACTTGTTCATGTTCCATTTCGTTTGTATTAGCTTCGGCAATCTCTTCTGTATTGATATTTGTATCATATTCATCACTTGTAACATTTGATTCTGTATGTCCCGTATTATCTGTTTCCATGTTAAGTGGTACAGGTGGTATCACATCTCTAGAAAGTTGTTTATGCAAAGATTTTTCCTCTCTACCATTTGATTCTCTTGAGTTTTGTTTGGACAGCCTCCTCTGTTTACTTTCATGTTTATTGTAATCTTGTTCAGGGATTGTGTGTGTTTCTTGTTTGGTGTAATCTTGGGGATTAATTGGTAGATCTTCTGCTTTGTAATTATTTTTAGCGTTACTGGTGTCTTGTACGTGTTCTTGTGTTACACGTCCTGTTGCTCGGTGGTCTCTTTGGGCATTTGTATCTGGTCTGTGGCCTCTGAATGTGGTGTCTCCGGTGGACTCAGTTCCGGTATAGTTTGGTCCGGCATTGGGTTGGGTATGTGGTATTCTGTTGGCTGCGGGTGCGTGCGAGGTAGGTGCTGTAAATAAATTTTAAATGAATATCGTTCATTTATTGGATGTCAAATATCTACACACAATTTTGGCTGATTTACGAACAGTAAGCAACCAAGTTAATGTTATGGTAATTTTATTAATTTGAAAAGTTACATTATGTCAGTAACAAGTCAACAACTTTAACAGTTGACGACATAAAAAACGTTGAAGGGCTCTGCGCCTTGTTGGACATGCATTTTTATTTATTTTTGAATAATCGCACAAACACTATTTCTAAATGATTCTTAACATATTGATAATATTAATTGAATAATTAATGCAAGCTATTGCATGGGTATTGTAAACAAAATAATATAGTGCCGATGATTTTTTTCAGTATAGCTGGTACTAATACGACCCGTTAACAGTCAGTCATCAAAGGAGCTGGTAATTAAATAATTTAATCAATTTAGAGCTTGGAGGAAGTTGGCGGTGTGGCATAAATGCCCCCATGCCTCGGAGAGCACGCTAAAAGTAGTCGGTCCCGGTTATTATCACTAGCATGATAATAGTCGTATTGCTCCGCATTGGAGCAGCGTGGTGGGTCCAAGCTCTAATGCCCTCTCTCCAATGAGACTGGAGAACTGTACCCAGCAGTGGGACGTTAATGGGCTGTAGAGGTAGTGGTGGCAGAGATGGAGGAAGAATCGGTATTCAAAAATTTTATTCCCTGATCCAAATACCTTGATAACTGCTAGGTGGGTGCGGGGCAGGGGTCTGCAGGGATCGCCCGAGGTGATCTACTTGACGCTGCAGAGTTGCCAGTTCTTTCCTGAACACACACACACACGTGGTCACACGCACACACTCAAGTGCCACACGAATACGTGCAAATATAGTAAATGGCACAGACATAATAAAGGTAACAGTTAATAGTTAAAATAAAATGGTTTATTTACACACTATAATAAATTATGACTCTTTTTATGGATTGAAGTTTGAAATATTTATAAAATTGATGCATAAAATCTTGCTAATTCGTTTGTACAAGAACCTGTGACGAAATTGATAAAAGTAAAAGATTTGCTTTACCCAAATATTACCTACTGTTGTTAAAATTTTACTTAGTGTGGAAATTGAATATGCGACATTTGCCGTATACAATGAATTTTGAAAAAATGTAAACATGTCTCATTAAAAAAATTAAGTATGATCGATATTTCTTTATTCGAAGTCAGAATTATTATATAATGTAGTATAATTGAGCAGAACATATCAACCATGCACTAAACTACTCTAATATATCCAAACCTATGTTTTATTTTTCCTCTTACAAGGTTTTGTTCCTTTCTTACCTTAACGGGATCATCGTCAGAATCGTCAATTTTATCTAATGAAAGATCGCTTAAATTCCTGCTTAAGTTGCCGATTTCATCTCTAGCATGACCAATATAACTATATCCATTGGCACCTCTAAATCTATTTCTATATGTATGCGGAGTGGAGGTCAAATAAGTGCGGTCTAAATCATAGCTTGTGCTACTTGGGTACCCACTTAGGGGGGTGTAGCTTCGATAAGGTGCTATGGTGGTGGTGCAGTATTTTTTATGAGAAGACCATAAGTTTCTCAGTTTTCTCATAAGTTCTGAGTTTCTGCAAAGCAACTGTGACTTTTCCATTCTGAAAGAGAGTGTTTGTGGGTGTATGAGTGTTTGTATCTAGTCGTTTAACTAACAAATTATAATTAGACAACGGCCTAGGAAACTAAACTGCTAGAATTGTAAAGAACTATTTATTAGCTTTAAATTATAATAAAGCTTATTTTAAAAAATAAAACGGTGAGGCCAAAAACTTCCACGATAAAAGAAAATATCCTTTCCAAATAAATTATTGATTGTTAGTTACCTAAAGATTTAAAAAAATATTATTAAAAATATTAAAGTTTACTTTCATGTTTTTTCTCAAACATTTAGCCGTTGTCTTAAATCAAAAACCTCAAATAATGTTTCTTTAGTATTTATTACATTTATTATTGAAAATTGCTATCATTACCCATAAGCTAAAATACAGATAATAATATAAATACCTTGATATGCATAAAAACATATATATAAAAACATTGATATGCATAAAATATTAAATCGATTAAGTTTTCTCTATTAATGCACATTCGTGTAAAGTTGAAAAGTAATAATTGCTAAAAACAATCTTTAAATTGATTAAAAAAATATTGCACATTTTAATTAATGCAATATTGCACAGTTATGACTCATTATCACATAAAATTAATTACCTACTATCACTAGACAACAAAATATTCTAAATCAAGCAACAACATTTAAAGCAGTTTAAGCAACATCAATACTACTAATAATTAATAATTGAAAAATAGAATTCAACAAAATAACACTAAAAAGTATAAACATTTATAGAAATCATGATGTTATTGTTCCATATTTGAATCCAAAGCTTGTTCAGATTCATTCGCTACTACTATTTCAGTTACAGCCTCAACATTCTTTGAAGGTACCAAATCTTTCTCTAAATCACTATCGACCACTTCATCTTCTTTTACTTTATCTTGCGGTTTATCTTCAGATTGAATTGGATCTGGTGGCTTATCTTGCGTTATATCTTTAGAAGGTCCAGAACATTTAGGTAAATTATCTGTTTTCTTTTCTGCACTAATTGCGTCTACTACCGTGCTATTTTTATGACTCTCAGTTGCATCATTGCTTTCCTTATCCTTAGAATCAACAATTTCTACACTTTCTTTTAAAACGTGAACATTCCTATCAGTAACTTCCATACTAATACTATTCTTAACACCCTTATTTCTATCTGAGGTAACTATTTCCTCGACATGCGATTCACGTCTCTTTTTATCTCTTTTCCTTGGTTTTGGAATAAGTTTGACGCTGATGTCAACTTTAATAGGCTCCTTTTTCTCCCGTAAAAAGGGTTGTTGAATCATCAGTGGCAGGTTGTAGATTTTCTCTCCGTGAGCATTAGTGAGATCCTGATTGGTCGTCAATGGGCCAACGATTATTGGCGCATAGTTATTCGACGAATCGGACTCTTTTGCGTGGCGCCTCGCCGAACGGTGTGTCGTGATTGGTGAATCTCGTGATCTTGAATGGTCGCGCTGTGTTCTGATTGGTTCGTCTGTACGGCTGCGACTCTGCGCTCTGCCTGTCACCAATAAAAACACAGCACGACGTTAGAATATCTTTATATTTTTATCCCAACATAGGATCAACATGGTCAAAATTGACCAAATGATTGTATTATTTTATTTTATCCCATGGAAAGTCCGTTAAATGTTACTGTAGTGTTTTCAATTTGGTAATTTTAAGCTACGTTGGTCTCAATGTTCGGTTTAAGTGAGATGGGTAATGATAGTAATGTTAAGATTTTGAAAGAGTCAAAGTGCTTCATAATGTTCAATGGAATTTAAAATTTATTTGCATGCAGTTAAAGTTGAAAGTATTCCGTACTTGTGCCTACGATTTGCGTCGTCGAGCTTGTCTGTAAGCAAGCGACATTCGCTGGTGAGTTTCTCCATCAGACTGTTTTGTGATTGTATCATGTGCTCCAACTCAGCCACGGTCTTAGCTGTGGAACCAAATTAATTCGCTAAAACCCTTCCATAAAGTTAACTAATCATTTCAACCACCGAAGATAACATACATAATGGTGTATTACTAAACTTAGTAATTCTTGTCTAAAAGTTGATAAAGTTGGTATAGTTAAATCTGTTGGAAATGAAAATTCAGGTGGCAAAGAACAATCTGATGAATAAACTATTGAAGTTAAGAAAGAAACAAGCCCTTTCAACTATGTAATTTCATGCAAGCGCCATAATGAAAGGGTAAAATATAAATGTTTTGAAGTGTAGTATGTATTACGAAAAAAAAAGATGGAGTCTTTCAAAACATCAATAGTTTACCCAATGAATGATTGTGGATTGGTATTTTAATATTTAATGCAAGTTTTTGTATTTTACTAATCTTTAAGAGGAAATAATTCTAGTCAAGAAAGCAATGGCTTTTAAGGCATAATTTAAATACAACGTCGTGTCTGAAATAACCATTTAAATTACCGTGTTTATTCTCCATGGATTCCAGCATCGATGAAAGTTCTTTATCTTTTTTATTCTTCTCTGGAGAAATCGGAGTTAAGTTCTTCATGTTCAACTGTGGATAGAAAAAAATCTATCTTTCTACGCTGGTTTCTATTTTTACTTTTCTTTTTTTAATGTTTAGTTTTTAATAACGTAACAAAAACAAATTCATTTAACAAAATAATATTATACAAGATAAATTAAAAACTAAAAACTAAACATTAAAAATATCATCTATGCCGCTGCTACTTACTTATCTTTTACTTTTCTTACTTAATATATTATATATCTTTCTTCCCATATTCAAAGGTAAGAATTTAAGAATATCGCCTTTGCCTATTTTTAAATGCAATATTTAAAGTAATCATTTTTATTTGGTAATTAAGTTTCCATAATACTATCAAGATTTTTGATTATTTTAAACTAACACATATTACTAAAGTTTCAAATAAAAATCTTTGTACCTCCTTTTCCAGATTAGAGATTTGTTCTGACAAACGCAAATTCTCTCGGCGTGAATGGACCAAATCTGCATCAGCTCGATCTAGACGTTGACGAAGAGATTGGATCTATTGAAAAAAGATTACATTTTGATTAAAGATTGAATGTTTTTAATAAAACAATAGTAAAAAATATTTAACTGATGAATTCGGTTAGAAGAAAGCTAGAGGAAGAAACGAAGGTTAGGGTAGAATAGAGGAGAAAGTAACTGTAATGTTGATGTAATGAGTCAGTTAAAACCTTCTCATTTTAAAAAGTGTTTAATAAATAACCGTGCTGTTCAGCAAATTGATTAATAACTTTCTGTCCTTGATTTTGCAAATAGGTATAGTCCGACAAACATATCTGACCCAGTATTAACGTCGCTAGTATCTATGAAAAATAAAAACAAAAACTAAAATGCAACAGAACAAAAATTTGTTTAAATTTTGCCCAACGGGTCAGATAAGTTTGTGAGACTATTATTATTATTATTATTGTATTCTTTATTGCACACAAGAAATAAATAGAAACATATAATTACAAAGAGAGAAGCTTAATCGTAGTGAAGCGTGCAAAGGGGGTCTTATCGCTAAAGCGATCTCTCCCAGTCAACCTTTGGTGATTGGATTGACGAAATCACGGACTATAGTATACTTATGTCTGGTTTGACTTCATCTATACTAATTATACTCATACTAATAATAAATATTATAAATGCGAAAGTTTGGATGGATGGATGTATGGATGAATGGATGTTTGTTACTCAATCACGCCAGAACGGCTAAACGGACCTATCTGGGCACAGAGATTAATTATAGTCTGGATTAGCACATAAGCTACTTATTTTCCTTGAAGATTAAAGAGTTCCTGCAGGAACGATTCCCATATCCGTGACTTACTTCTGAGTTAAGCCGATTGGCCTCATGCTTGGCTTGACGCTGGTGTCTTTCGATCGCAAGTCTCGCGCTCGCTAACTCTTCTTCCAGCGACGCTTTCTCCGCATAGGCTTGTGCCAAGTCAGCTTGTAGAGATGCTAAAAGAAAGGTTGCATTACACATTTGTCTAGTTCATTTATAGTGTTTATTGATTGCCTGATTGGTCAAGTACACAGGTTTTTTAACTGTATTAATTGTCTTACATGTTTTGTTTTTAAGTTCCATCTTCAGCTCCTCAACAGCAGCATTCTTCATCGACAGTTCACGTTTTAGGTCATTTTCTTCACGACGTTGCCTCTCTAGATCTAGCTGTAAAGGAAATTTAAAATTTTAACAACATCGGACATCGGAATTCTTAATCTACTGAATACTAAAGTTGACTGCGCTAGAAACTTTAGTAATTATGCAATTATGCAATTACTAAAGACTTATGACTTCTTTGCAAATACTTTTTCCGACTAAACTAAGGAACCTTTTTTCACCTTTAATTTCTTCTGTTAATCTTCATTCTTGGCTATAATATGATGCCCACAACTTCATACTTAATATATAAAAAAAAATGAGCCTCACTCTCTAGGTTGTCAACTATAAGCCATACAAAAAAATTACGTCGATTCGTTCATCTGTTGCACCGGGATTGAAGGAAATTGTGTTTGTTTAATGGTTTGTACCATTAAACAAACACAATTTCGCATTTACATAACTATTAGTATTCATTTTTCTATTTCACTCAATCATCATTACATAAAGTTTACAAGCTTGAGTACATGATCAGCATCATCATAGCCACCTGCTTATTTAATTATTAGTTTAGAAGGAATTATTAATTTTCCCTTTAAACAACGTAACCCTTAAAGCTATCTCCCTGGGTTAATCCATTGTGTGCATGGTTGCCTGGTAGTGATCGCTTTAAAGCGATAAGGCCGTCACTTGTACCATAGCTTAGTTTTGTTGTTATTGTTATGTTACACCAAGAAACATACTTATAGTAAAGACTTTTTCATTCATCTCATTCATTCAATAATTCATTTATTCATTCATTCATACCTCACTTACCTGTAATTTAGATACATTATCATACTGCGCAGCCAGATCATTCTGCAGTTCATCAAAATGAGCATTGTAGCGCTGCTCTGCTGCGCTTCTCTCTTGTATAGCCCGTCGAGTTCCTTCACCAGCCAATTCGCGTGTTTTAGATCTCTCCTTTGCTAAATCATCCTGTAAGCATTGATTTTATTATTGATTGTATTGTCATCCTATTTTATTATATTTATTCGAAGAAAATAATCAAATCATATTTTAGTATCTACTTTAAATACGATGATATATTTATTAAATGGCTCGCAGTGGCTATATTTTTCATCAAATCGTCAAAATCAAAATTAATCGGGTGTATATTTTTCTTTACCTTAAGTCGACGTATCTCCATCTCCAAATTATTCCTCTCCTCTCGCAGTTGATTCTCCACAGCATCCGAGCCTCTCTTGTACTTGTCATCCCCATCTTTGTGTTCCAAGTTTAACTTCAGTTTAGCTATTTGAGACTCAAGAGCCGATTTGTCTCTACAAGAATTTTGATTTAATTTTTAATCAATCAATCAAATCATCAATCAGATTGCCTATAAATTGGGGTTACATTATTAATATTTAGTAGGAACTACAATCTGACGTGTATTGGCATGCAAAAACTTTCTAATAATAATAAATACATAATCTAATCGTCATAAATCTTGTCATCAAGTATATGATAAGTATATTTTATTATTTTATACAATATATATCAAATTTATATTTTACTAAATTTGTTTAGCTTAGCTTCTCAAAACTCTCGCATTCCTCAAAAATTGTACCTTTGCAAATTGTCGATTTGCCTTTTAAAACCATCAAGGCACGTAGAGTCTACGAGGCCATTCGCGAGCTTGCGTTTGTTTTCATTATTTTCTTCCTAAAATATAAAAGTCTAGGTATATAGTATATTATAAATAGCTCAAATATTATTATTACTAATTGGTTATTAGGATCATTTACAGCAATATGTTCTTTATTTATAATCAATTCAATAGCCATTTAATCCTTTCTAGCTATCTGTTTCTTGGTATTCTGAACCTATCCATAAAAATTAATTAATTCTTAAGAACATCCGTGGCGCAGTAGCGAGCGCTGTTGCCTTTTAAGCGGGGGGTCCCGAGTTCGATGCCTCGCCGGGTCAATTTGGCAATTTCTAACTTCTGTATTTTCACTGGTCTGGTCTGGTGGGGTGCTAGGACCGTGGCTAGTTACCGGGAAGGATGCACTGACAATTAATAATATAGCGTTTCAGAGATGCCGTGTACAACATCGCAAACCAATAAGAGGTCCAAGTTTAATATAACTAATATAGTCCGGGGAGTACTGGGCAGGGCAATAATAGTGGGGGTTTAAAAACGGTATATAACACCGCGCATTTGACACGAACGTCACTAGACAATCCTGCATTGTAAAGTCGACATCTCCTGAAGATGCTCCGGTGTCGGGGCGAAACGTGCGTCGAGAATAGTATAAAAGTGTTGTGTGGTGGTGCATGTGAGTGGTGGTGGCATTGCTTGCTTGGGAACTTGGCTTTCTTGCTTGGTTGGGAAGGTAAACGGTGCTTCGCTTGTAACTGCATGCTTGGCCATACATATTTTTTTCTATTGGCGGATTATAGCAAAATAATTGTAATATTTTATTGCTAAATCGTGAAATTCCGCAAAGTAACGCCTGATTCTATCCAATATTTAATATAACTGCCATACCCCTAACAGGCTACCCCCTATCATCTGAGACTGCATCATCACTTCGCACCCGGTGAGATCGCAGTCAGGGCTTATGGATGAATAGATAGGGCTTATAGTACCGAAATGTACTTACCTGCACCTTCTTTAGATCTATTTTTGCTTGTGCCAACTGAGCCTCCAGTTCAGAGATACGTGATTCGAAGACGATATTCGGCCCTTCAAGTTTGGTGGATCGAGGTTTAGTTGTCCGACGAGTTTTAGATGGAGAGATCTGGGATAAAAATGATACAGACTATTGACCCCGATTGTGTAAAGAAATCGTTATCGTAATCGTACGTCAAACGGATAATGCGACCTGTATATGGAGTTCATCGATGCCTGCACGTCAGAAAGCATGTATGAACTCCCAACAGTTTGAGTAATACATTTTAAGCTGTCAAATGATTACGATTTGCTTACAAAATTGGGTCTCAGGTAATGGTTTAAAATCAGCTGTAGATATGAACAAAGATAATTAAGAAACAGATGGATGAATGGAGGAAGGCAAAATTGATAATTATGTTAACATAGATTAGGGTACAGAAAAATCTGTTAAGGATGTAGATTTGGGTACAGATTAAGAATTTAAAATAACATGAGATGTAGTTAAATATTTTGCTTTATTGGATTAAGGCGTATAATTCATAGATATAAGTTTACTCGCTGTAAAAACGGGTATTTATAATAGAATAGATTAGTGTTAAAATAGAAGTTAATATCAGAACTCTTTCTCTTATTTTAATTTAAAAATACTTAACAATACTTAGTAACACTATTTACGTCATGTTTGTACACCAAACATATATCTACAACTTTTATACGAAACAATGATTTGTGTGATTGATGTGAACAGTGATTTTTTGTCTTTAGAACAAAGCGAAAAAGAAGAAGCCTTACCTTATTATCACTATCCAATCCAGTGCTATCTCCCAAGTCATCCAGTTCATCAGTTTCAGAACCAGCGTTATACGAGTGGAACATTCTAGATATCAGTTTATTCTTCTGCGCTTCATGTAAATGCTCATTTTCTGATATCACTTCTTTTACTTTACCGAGCAGGTTGTTGAGTTCGTCCTGTGTTTTAAAAATATTTTTAGTTTAGGCTACTTTTTATCCAGGAAAATTAAAGAGTTCCCACAGGTACCAAAAAACCTCAATCCACGCGAACGTAACTTTAAAAAAAATCTTTGCTATTAAAATAATATCATGAAAGTTTAAAGTAATAATTTAACAAATTAAAAAATACGACTGCCCTGCCATATTATTTTTGGAGTTTACCTCCATAAGAAGCGATTTGCATAGCCTTTGGAATCTTATTAACATTTTTATTAAATGATATTTTTTGTGAATCACTGGATATTGAACTATAGTGTTATATATTTTTGGAATCTACTTATCATTTTCTAGATGATGATTATATAGTTAATCTTATTTTCGATTTATTTTTCAACTTTAATATTTATTGCGGGACCATGGCCACCCCATCAATTTTTTTTTGAATTTTACTAGCCTACGTCACCCGGAATAAGCTAGGGATTCTAACGATACCTCATTTATCAAAATCGGTTCAGGCGTATAGAATGGTGGAATATACAAACTCACATACATACATACATACATACATACATGAACCCTGAAAACAATATACTCCTTTTTTCAGGCAGTCGTATAAAAAGTTACATACCCTGCAATACTGACTCTCGCGTTCGAGTTGCTCGATATATTCCTCTTGCTTCTGAATGAAGTTGATCACGTCGGGGTTGGTGCCACCGGACAGATCCGCTGTAACGGGCTGTGGTGGCGCTGCAATAGGCATGATGACAGTAACCAAGAATCAATGAAATTATAAATTTATCTAATGAAATAGGATTCATGGATTATAAAAAACGTATTTAGTTTTCTATTTCGAGTGAGATTGCTATTTATTTTGATAAAATAAAACTATAAAATACAGCAATCCGCCATAATGGATTAAACAACAAGAAGCGAAGAATTTTAAAATTTAAATTTCAACTGCCAATTTTATCCACCATACCTTATTTTTCTGCTGAAATAATATATTTTTTCGAAATAGTAGATACTTCCGAACATAATCTGACCATTTTTGAAAATCAGTCACCATGCCTTTATTTGTTTCTTATTTAATTCATTATAGGCTTGACCACAACCACATTGGGAAGTTATGGGCCTAAGATGGGACGCGCTTCCCTAGAAGATGCCTATTCACTCTTGATTTAAAGATACCCGGCTTTAATTGGTGGGAAATACAGTTTTTGGTAGAGTATTCCAGACCCTAGCCATGCGAATGAGGAATGAAGACGCAAAGCGTTTCGTACGTGTGGATGGAACGACAACGATTTGTCAAGATGGAACGGTCTAACTTGTAGTGTATAAAAAAAAAATGTATGTGGAATCTCGCCCGGGTTGTTGCGGTACTATGGTAATAAAAAGGCGAAGGAGGTACAAGTTCGAAAAGCTCCATACTGCGCATAAAGCCATACTGTTTCATTATTGTTGACTTTCGTGTTTTAGAATTATAATCCTTATTTTAGGAACCTCAAGGTACGAGACATCTCATTGTAATTTTTAATAATATTGCTTTATGCCTTGGTAGTATGCGAAAATGTCCGTTTATCGGTTTGTCCTTCAATCATGCCGCAATGGAGTAACAGATTGACATGATTTTTTGGGATGGATATAGTTAAAAACCTGTAGAGTAACCTAGGCCATAAACTTGGAGCTAACTTGATTATTATTAGAAAAAACTAGATAATCTCACCAGTGGTAGTAATGGTAGGATGCGGCGGTGCATTGTACGCCTTGTTCAGGCTATCGGCGTACATGGTAGTATACTTGGCGGTCTTGACCGCGGTTTGTACTCTGACGGTGTGTTGTAGGAAGTAGAGTACTTCTTACCGAGATCTCACTTCACAAGAAGTACTCTACCAACTTGATAAGACTGCGACATCCTACCAACTTGGCGATAACTTGATTCTTAGAAAAAACTAGATAATCTTACCAGTGGTGGTAATGGTAGGGTGTGGCGGTGCATTATACGTCTTGTTCAGGCTATCGGCGTACAGGGTAGTATACTTGGCGGTGAGTCTCGACCGCGGTTTGTACTCTGACAGTGTGTTGTAGGAAGTGGAGTACTTCTTATCGAGATCTCCGTCCGATTCGTCGAGGTTCTTGATAGACGCCGATCCGCCATAGCTACGTACCTGTATGGGGAATGATAGGTGTTTATACTGGATTTTATATTATTCTGAATTGATTAAAATATATATAAAGAAATTATCTCAAAATTATGAAATAATATTTTTATATTTATGTTTATTCAAGACGTTAACCAACAAAAACGAAATCAAAAGTACTACGTACGAAAAAATTAGGGGCCTACAACATTTTTCCGGTCGGTGCCAGCAAAGCCATCGAATATAATATGACTAAATTAGAAACGATTATCTATATAAAGGTATCCGATACAAAACTGAGTTATTATTTTATTTTATTTGATACCTGTACGTACCTACTTTTCGTAAGTGCTGGCAAGTACAATAAAGGTGTCATTTTGGACCCAGTAATTAACTTTTATGACTGTTCGTACGCGAACTTTGTCACATAGTTTTAGAGCAATGTCCTTTTACCTAGGTCCTATAAAATAATCTAATAAGCACTGACAGTGATAATCCCTTGAAAATGTTAACGCGTTATCTTATCTTTGTCAGAAATCAAAGCGTGCATATACAGCCTGCACACCAAAATCGATTTTTGTCTAATCAAAAATATAAAGTATTTGTTTTAATTTTTGGTCCCGGGTTCAACTTAGAATTTTATAACTTCGGAATTTTCTCTGGTCTGGCCTGGTGGGAGTGGTGAGAGACTTCGGCTGTGGCTAGTTACCACCCTACCGGAATAGACAAGCGCCAAGCGATTTAGCGTTCCGGTACGATGCCGTGTAGAAACCGTGTATAGAACCGTGTTAAAACTGCCATCAAGTTAGCCCGGTACTATCTTAGACTGCATCATCACTCACCATCCAGGTTAGACTGCAGTCAAGGGCAACTTGTAGTTGCGAAAAAAAGGTGGGATAAAAAAATAAAAAACACTTACGCTCGATGCGTTGTTCCCCGATAAAAAATATCGCAGCTTCGACACCGCTTCTTTGTACGCTAACTCAGTGTAATCCGGAATCCTCTTCAACCCATATTCGTTCATCTTCACCGGCCGCCTACACGAAAAGTACGGGTTATACATCATAGACAATCTAGAGTTACATTTTTAAAAAGAAAATCAAATAAAAGAAAAATAAATTTTGAAATCGGAACTCCTTTTGCGTCGCATTGCGCTCCTCGAGTGAGTGTGGTTTTTTATTGCGGACTATCGATTACGTGGTTGCTATGTTTACCGTTGTCATGATAAACAGTTTTATTGCTTGGTTACGGTCCTTTACGGATTTGTGGTTAAGAGTAACTTTTTGAGAAGTGAGTTCAATTTCTCAATATATATTATCAAAGGTTCAATTACACCCTACTAGTAAAAGCGGAGAGTGTATTACCTCACGTTTTTCTATATTGGCAGCACTGTGGCAATGCAAAACGATATATGCATTTATTCAGTGGATTTAAAGATAAATTAGATGAAATCCCTATGAACATTTACGCTATGAGGTAGGATGTATAAAGAAAATGTTGATCTAAATTTTATTGAATTTAATGAAAAATGTTTCCGTTACGATTGTTTTCAAAAATACACTTGCACTCTACGTGCAGGGCTTAGGTACCTTCAGTATTAAATTGGAATTTATAAAGGCCCATCTCCCACCAAAAAATTATTCCAGAAACAACTATGAACAAACTATAAATTTATTTTCTTATTCATTTTTGAAGTGAATTGCAGGATCGTTGTGATTTGAAATTTCAACGAATAAAATGAAACGAAAACGCGAAACCAAAAAGAAACAAACATATTCATAAATATGATTTAGGCTGCGAGAGCATGAGATAGAATACAAGTTATATTTATCTCATTCCCTCGTAGGCTACTTTTCTGAAGTTGCACTTCCGCCGTGTGTGAATTTTTTTACACTTTTTTTAAAGATTGGAATCCCGCGTTTATATAGAGATTGTTTATAGACCGTATGAATGGGTATGGCACATGGCATTTTTAAAAATTTTTACTTTTTCATATGTCATAAGACGTTGTTGATACACCTTCACATTGAAAAATAAACTTTCAGCGTAAGTTTTCGCCTAGCATAAAATATATTCCAAGCTACTGAATAGCTATATATTTCGCTATATTATAGACGCGCTATGTATGGGCGCGTCTGACTCGCACTTGGCCGGTGTATATATAATATTATATTTTATAGCTATGGTAAAAAGTAAAAAAAAAACAATCATAATTATAAAAATTCCCACCTGATTTTAGACCGCTTTAGTTTCCCGTTCATCTCCTTATCAGAACCTCCGCTGGAACCACTCTTCGTACGATAAACAGATTTCGGTTTTAGGAAACTATTCGAGCCCATGCCTTGCACTTATTGAACAGCAAATTCGACAAACGACCAGATATGACCCAAATATACCTCTTTATTTTCGGTAATATGAACATCAAAATATAATTTAATTTAATCTGTGATCACGACCTATAAAATACCCTTAGTTAATAACAAATTAAAATAAAAAACAGAAAAGCTTGAAATTTAAAGATAAAAAAACATTAAAAGAAAGTTATCAGGCGATGAAAATCCATTCAGAAATAATGATTTTAATTAAAGGAATTCATTATAAAGGTAATTATCAAATTATTTTATTGAAATTACAAAAGTAATTTTTTTTAGCACTGGCAATGTCACACACCCACGGATTCGAAAATTAAAATAAGACCGCGAAAGACACGACGATTGCATGGAAAGCTTTTTGAAATAAGAACTCCACTTCCTGTGTTTTGTCTCACTCACACTTCACGATGTTCGATTGTGTTTTTCGTTCCAACGTAATATGTAGTTTTCCACGGGAATGGCTAGGCTAAGAGCATGTTGCCATTTTTTTTTTCACAAAGTTCTGCGTTTTGTTTTGGAAAACTTTGTGGTGGAAAACAAAACTATCAAACTTAGTAGTAACGTACGTAACGTTAGTAACGTTAGTAACGTTAGTAGTAACGTAGTACTTTTACCCCGAGTTAAAGTTCTCAAAATCATTTCTTACTAGAGTTTAAGTAGCGGCTGAGAGCTATATGTATAGAGTATTTTGATAGCGTTTTTCAGCTTTTGCCATTTAACTTCTATACCTCAGTTCTTTGTCTGTACCTCATTGGAGTTAAAGGTTTAAGAGACGTATTTTCACATTTTACTCCCTGATTGCATACCGTAGAAGTATTTTTATAAACTTTTGGATTCATAATCATGATCATTATCACTTCAACCCATTGCCGGGTCACCACTGAGCACCCTTCTTATTCTGAGAGTAGACTCATGCTCAGTACGCTTACTAGTTTTTACATTGCGAATTCGATGGATCGTAATTGAGCGTTCGATCACATTGGCGTCAAAGGAAAATTAACCCTAATTAAATTGATTTAGAGGTCAATTTCGTTTATGTATTTACAACCAGATCTCCAAAACGTTGAAACGTTTCTAGATTAAAATCGGTTGTACTGAATTTGTGACTTAATCAAGAGCTTTTGAGTCAATTTTACTTTGACGCCAACGTGATCGAACGCTCGAGTACGATGAACGGAATTTGCAATGTTAAAACTGAGACTAAGCGTACAGGTACACGTGCCATACTGCCAACGCTTAAATCCATATTATTTCATTATTGTTGACTTTCGTGTTTTAGAATTATAACCCTTATTTTAGGAGCCTCAAGGTTGGTGACATCAAACTGTCAGTTTGAGTAATGTTGTTTAAGTATTGCTTAAAGCGTTGGCAGTATGGCCCCAGTAGTAGACCGGCAATTAGTTGAATAGGGATGATGCCTATGTCAAAAATAAATTATTTCTTACTAATTATTAAATAGAGGCTCTTCCAAAAGACCTAAAATTCACGTCCTCAGTTAGTTTTAAGATTTATAACCATTTTAAACTATAGATTACAGAATGCGTTGAAATTTGATGACGTCACAACTATGTATTTCATACAAACTTCCATACTAGAAGCGCGTTTTTAAGCTTGATAAAAAGTTGCTGATTTGGTTGAGTTATCATCATCTCTATTAGTGATTGAATAGTGAATGATGATACACCGGTCAGCTCCTCGCCTACGTGACAGGTAGTGTCTGCCGTGCAAGCGAAGACGCCGCCATTACGGGGTTTTGGAGGGAAAACTCGATCACGCGAGCATTTCTTTTGTTAAAGTCACGACATCGTGGCAATAAGTAATTTACTGTTTGGATTGGTATATTACCATCCTAAATGACAGTTATAAATCTAGTCTAGCTTTAATAAACCTACTTAAAACTTTGGCAGGCAAAAAACTTTGCAAATAGTTTTTTGGGAGTTATTTTTGGCGAATGACTTATGACTACGCCATACAGGAATACAGGCTTTGCCTGCCCGACCTATATATAGTTATACTATCATATAGTTATACTATTGGAGCCTGTTGTATAGGCGATCCAGTACCTAAGGGTACCATACTAATATAATAAATGCAAAAATGTCATTGTCTGTCTGTGAGTCTTAAAGTCTTATAGTCAGTGGTTTCCGGGGAAGAACATAGTCATAGGAGACATAGAAGTTCCCGCAGAAATCAAAGAACCTTAATCCACGCGGACGAAGTCGCGAGAATCTTAAAGTAATAAATACTGCGTACTTACGATGTGCCCATATAATTATGTAGATGGTTGAAGTTCTAAGTAAGTATATCAATAGATGCAACTGAAAGTCGGTAAAGCTCGTAAAAGCCACAGTTGAAGCCAACGACGTCAAAAAGGACAGCACATAATGTAAGTCACGCGAACTCTGTGCAAGGCACGGGTTTGCACGTGAGCTATGAAAATACTTAACGTAAATAATACCTACAGTACTATTTGTTTCCCGGCAAAAATTAAAATCAATGCAAAGGGTATTGCGATGAAAAGTTTTCATCAGTTGCCGAAAACCGACTTCACTTTCACTGTAAAGTTAAATAATGTTTCTACACACCATGGGAAAGCTTCTATGGCCCCGTTGGCAGTTGGCACTTGGCACCCATTGCGTGCTATTAATTGTCCTCCGCTGTCCGGCATGCGCACAACGAGTAAAATGATGTTTACTCGTACCCTACCCCGTACCCGTATTTGTCTACCAAAGCTAACATGGTTACTTGTCTTGCCTTACGTTAAAAGCAGAGTTAAAAGTAATATTTCATAACTGTGGTATTTTCCTCTACGAACCCTTACATGCCGACTATTTTTGAAGTGAAAACTTCTTTATGCGCGTTGAGCACTTTTTGGTAGGGGGTAAAAATGTGGAAACGTGCGACATTAAACTTTAATGTCTTAATTTTAAGAATTATATTAATAAGTGCTGTGGAACCGTGACCGACACCTTGCGTTGTTACGAAGACAAAAGGTATGGGTAGTATAAATATACATATTTAAATGTACATTTGTAATTAAACTTTAATGCCTTAGTTTTAAGGTTTATATTTGTTTTCTTTTTGAATTACAAAAAAGGTTAGATAATTAAAAATAATAATATATTCGTTTTCACTTCGATTTTTTTATAATTACGTGCTAATTAGGAAAAAAACATGAGTTCTGCAAGTGATGAAGATATAAGCTGCACTCACTCCCGATTCAATGAAAATGGAAGCTGAAGCAGCAATTAACAATATTTTGCCTGAAAGTTCTAAAGAGAGATATTTGAAAACTTACGACGAGTTCATGCAGTGGCGAAAAGAAAATGTTTTATTCTTGTAATGCCGGTTTTTTCTACTTACCTCACAATCGAGATGTAAAGCAGAGTAGTTAGCTCGGGTGTAAGCATCAATTGCACCCTCGAACTAGAGGCGCCCTCGCTGCGCTCGTGCGCCTAAATATCTCGGGCTGCAATTGATGCCTTACAGCCCTTGGGTACTAATCTACTATTTAGACTAGACTACTATCTTTAAAATGATATACCTCAACTTTATGTAATGCTATAAAAAATATTGGAACGGAGACAGACAGACAGACAGACAGACAGACAGACGGACGGACGGACGGACGGACGGACGGACAGACAGACAGAAAGACAGACAGACAGACAGACAGAGAGACAGACAGACAGACAGACAGACAGACAGACAGACAGACAGACAGACAGACAGGCAGGCAGGCAGGCAGGCAGGCAATAATTACAACCCATAAAACAATTATTATGACCAAGAATGACAAATGAAACAGAGCAGTGCTAACGTTAAATGTGAGAAAAAAAATTTACTTTAAAAATAAATTACATATATTTGCGCATTGCGAAATTCTTGAGTGTAGGTATACCGGTTCATGGGACTCCCGGATGGAACAAAGTTCCTCACGAGTGTTTTCACACACACACACACACGAACACCTCTCAAGTTTTTTTTACTTCGCATTCGCTTCTATGAGAACCCCCCTGAAATAAAGATTTTTAAAACTTTTTAAGCCATATTCAGCTGGAGGCCATCGGTTTACATTTTAAAGTAATTACGTTCAGTAATTCATAAGTTATAAGGCTCTGACAGACGGACAATTTTTTTTGGCAACACTAGGACGGACAAGTGCTAATTCACTCAAGTAAACTCAGAGACCTTCGTTTCGCTTGAGTTAAAATGTTAAAGTTATTTAAATAAACGTCCACCGTTGGACATTCCGTTTTCCACCTCCGTGGCGCAGTGTTGAGCGCTCAACGTGCGGAGGTCCGGGGTTCGATCCCCGGCAGGAATCTGACCCCCGGACTGCGAATTTGTAGTTTCTGTATTTTCCCTGGTCTGGCCTGGTGGGAGGCTTCGGCCGTGGAAAGACGTGCCGCCAAGCGATTTAACATTTCGCTACGATGCCGTGTACAAACCGAAAAGAGGTATGAGTTTAATATAACTGCCAAGCCCCTACAGGTTAGCCCGCTACCATCTTAGACTACATCATCACTTACCATCAGGTGGGATCGCAGTCAAGAGCTAACTTGTAGTAGACAAATAAAAACATAGGCTTTCCCTATTGAGTAGTTCTTAGCATGGAAAAAAAAAAATATATAGTTTACGCTACAATTACGCCTCGAATTGACAGCCGCCTTTTGAAGTCGTTTTAAAATTACCCAGTAGGTAGACGTACATGATACCTTAGCCTAGTTCAGGATTTCATAAAAACAAAGATTACGAAACAGTTTATTGACGATCGTAATTTGACGAAGGTAAGTTAACACGCAAGATCGGTGTAAGGCACCAACTTGTACCTTACACAAACATTTTTTTCTTTAGGTCATTCATTATATTCTGTATGTAGGTAATAGTTAAGTACCTATACTATTTATGAAGTTGAATAAGGTTATTTAACTAATTTTACCAAGTTTTAACTCGATTAATGATAAGAATTCGAGGGCAATAGCGTAGCAAAGTAAAATGAACCTTAATATCATTGATTGATTCAATTTCGTGTGCATTCATAGACGTTAACTTGTACGATACGTTTCCAAATTAAAATCGGATGTACGGAATCTATGACTTCAATTATGGTTCCTTTAACTCTGACGCTAATGTCATCGAATGATCAAGTGTGTAGCCTTAGGGACCCACGTCTTCTTATACGATCAATCGAATTAAAACTCAGGGTAAGGGTGCCCTGTACCCTAGGGGACCCTTCGAGTTGGGGGATCCTTCAAGTGTGGATGACCCTACAAAAGACCTGCCCCACGATTGTGTAAGGAAATCGTAATCGTAGTCGTTTGTCATACGTATAACACGACCTGTTTATGGAGTTCATAGATGCCTGCTCAAAAAGCACAGTTCGTAGATTTGCATCAATGAAGAACTTTCCAGCCTACGTTTCTTAAAAACATCATAGGTGGCGCTGAAATGCTACCTAGGTATATTATGAGAGTGCAGTGAGGTGTTCTATTGCCTGATGCTTTTTGCTCGGATATTTTACGAAGAAAACTAAGGCAAGGCAATCACTGTTTCGATGCAAAGCAGAAAAAATAAATGAATTCAACGAAATCACGCAACCGTATCGCAAAACAAAATAGTGAATGACTAGCTGCCTTAGTTTTCTTCGGAAAAAATCCGAGCAAAGGGCATCTGAAGCCAAAGAGCATTAGAATAAGATACTTATCACCTCATTGCACTCTTAAATCCTTAGGTAGGTAGCTATTCAGCGCCACCTGTGTTTTTAAGGAACGTAGGCTGGAAATTTCCTCATTGGGCCTCTGTGCCTCATAGAACCGTGTAAATAGTAAGGTAGAAAATAAAAGAAGGCACCTAAGAAAAATCGTTTTATTATTATCAAAGTCTACCACGATATGGGCAATACGCAATAAGTAATACTTAGAAAACAATACTACTTTACTCTACGTACTCGAATAATGAGTTAATTTCACAACTTTCATTGTACAATGGTGATAATTTTGCCTAATGGTTTTGTGAATATAATATATAAAGATTATAAATGCGAAAGATTGTCTGTCTGTCTGTCTGCTACGCTTTCACGGCCCGTTTGTTGAACCGATTTCAATGAAAATCGTTATGGGGGCTACGTCCCGGGGGCTACTTTTTATCCCGGAAAAACAAGAGCACGCGAAAGTAGTCACTGGCATCAGCTTGTATTTAATAATTTGATAATAAAAAAATCGCGAAATCGATCAACTTAATTTATTATGCGCGATGGGTTTAAGAAAAAGCGACCTCTACTTAGCTATTTATCAATTTTAAAATTTAAATAACTTACCAAGGCAAAACTAAATAAATGTAAATGGTCGTTTAAAAAAATAAGTTATCCTATTCACAAAACCTTTATTTAGGCAATATTTTGCACTTTTAAGGCTTGAATACATTAGGTATGTTAATAAAATGATATTTTTTTACTATGTCAACTTTCTGCGCATTGTTTTATATTATATCTCATTCAATTTATTTTTGTTAAGTTTATTAAACACGCTCTACAGGCCGCCTTAGCCCGCGAATTGGGTATTTGACTACTAGTGAAATAAATTATTTTTTAGTGATTATTAAATAAAGGATCTCCCAAAAGACGTAGTATCCACATCCCTTGCTTGTTTTATTTTGAATAACCATTTTAAACTATCGATTAAAGTAAAATTTGATGCGATTATACGATTTGCATCGAAATTTGATGACGTCACATCTAAAATTTCATACAAAATCCATACTAAGCACGCGTTTTGACGTTTGAAAATAAGTTGCTGATTTGACTAGTTGTCAAATACCCAATTAACACTGCGGTCTGCGATGCTATAGGCAGTGCCGTGTAGCCTGTATGAAGTGTATCTCTGAGACTTCATATTAAACAGTGTGCAGAAAATAGTACTTAATTTTTAATGATAATAAGGCCCGTTTTAGAATAATTATAAAACATGTTTATAAAATAGAATATTTGCGATTATCCCTTTATTAAAATATTATTATGAATACAGGGCAGGCCATTATTTCATAAATTCTGATTATAATTCCGATCTAGCGAGTCTTGTATAGTTAACTTCAATAATATACCTATTAACTGCCTCGTTGGTCTAGTGGTTAGCAAGTTTAACTGCAGATGACGAGGTCCTGCATTTATTTCCCGTGTCGGGCCATGACATTTTCAGCACGAGCCCACAATTAGGTAGTGGGCAGTGTTTCACCCCTGTGCCTTGAAGAGCGCGTAAAGCCGTCGATCTTGCGCCTTATCTTTCACCGATCGTGTCGGATTTTCTATCCTATTGGCTTATGAAAGTAGGAAAATAGCGAGTGCACGAAATCGGCATTATAATAAGAATCATTATTATTCCTGATCAATACAATTCCTTGTTACATTAATTTTTATGTAAAGTACAAAAATTATAGTAAGTAGGTAGCAGTATCATTTCAGAGTACGCATAATGTTTGAGATTTAAAAAAATAACTTTAATGTTAGTATATTTCTCCTATAATTTTACGTTTTTAATTGAGCCATGGTCACATACAACGCACGACGTCAGTAACAAGTCTGTTGTACACAATCTCTAAACTTTAATGACAGTTTAAAATGCACAAAATTAAATGGTTTAAATTAAATTTAATGGTTTAAATTGGGCACAGTGCCGAGTTAACCGACGAAAGAATCGCGCAGCTCTACAAGTAACCACACCTTCGTACGTTACCACCAAATCTTAACTAATATTTTTAAATATGAATTTGTGAACATCTGTCTGTTTTTGACAAAACTTGGTACATAGATTTCTTGCATCACGGAGGCTAGCCCATTCTCAATCTATACTGAGAAATGGGTTAAAATAGCCTAACCCTCTACTAAATATATAAGTAATTAAGTTATTATATCTGTGTGAGTATGCTGAAAAGTGTTTGCTAATTTTGTTAGGTGCATTACTTAGCCGTTCTTGAAAATGACAGACATTTTGACATTTAAGTAATTTGTGCACAATTCTTTCAATAAAGTTAGAAGAAATTTCGCTGCCGTGACGCGTTGTGTGTGACCAAGAGTTCAATGTTATAACTTAATCAACTAACAGTCTCCATGAGTTAAGTAATTTAAGTAGGTATGCTTTGTCATCTGTTGCAATAAACTTTGTTAAAAATAAGAAAAACTTTATTTTTAACAAACTTGATAAAGGCTATACAAATCTTTTCTATTATAAAAAGTTGAACAATGCAGAGAGCTAATAATAAGAGTAAAATGTTGTGGTCCTAACTTCTATCGAACGCTGGGCCAACTTATACAGGTCAATTTTGCGTATTTTGGCAATGTGTGCTGGCACCATACTGATGCCAACGCATAAAGCCATATTGTTTCATAATTGATGACTTTAGTGTTTTAGAATTACAATCCTAATTTTAGGAACGTCAAGGTACGTGACATCAATCAGTCATTTGGAGTAGTATTACATAAGTATTGCTTTACGCGTTGGCAATATGGCCCCAGGAGCCTTTATAATGACATAATATAGAAAATCACAATGCCAGCCCCCTATGATGCCGCTATGCCGCTATGATATAACTAAACAAAATCCGTAACGTAGTTATATTTTAAGTAGAAACCATAGTTATAAAACGTAGGTACAGAAAATAATATATGACAATTCATAGAAGTGTAGGTAGTTACAAAAATACATTCATAACCAAGGTTGGCAGTGTTCGGAATTCGAAAAATCGGAATGTAAAAAAAATATCCGATGTTTAACTTTCGTTTCTTAATCGAGCGCAAAAATAAACGTAACCTAAAAACAACTCTACTTTTTGGTGTTAGTATACTACGAAATAAGACTTAAAAATTAAAGTAATAAATACTTTGAAAATGATTTTCAAAATTTAATTGCACGAAATGATATTTTTGAAAAATATATATTAAGTATTAATAATATTATATATCTAATGCTACATATTTTACGATGGCACTTTCGGATAAATATATAGCAAAATAAGCATAACAAATCTTTATGTACAATGTGCGAATTGATTAATTTTATTATATTTTGTGCAAAGTGATGTATAACATACCGCCAAAATATCAATCTTGTCTATGGCACAAGACATCAAAGCTCAAGGAGGTTTGACAAAACAAAAACATTATTTACATTATGGTACGTCCCACACAAGTCCAACGAATGCCAACGAAGAGATTACCAATATGGTTGGTAAACTAACAATTAAAGATAGCAAGTAAGTGTTTAAAGAGTAGGACAAACAACGTCTGGATGTCCAACTCCATATTTCTCCATTGGTGATCGATGAATTGGTGTGTACAGACCGTCTCAATAATTAACAATAACCTTATAAATATTACATTAAGTTCGAAAGTGGGATTTCAAAAAAGTGGAGTAAAAAATCAGACGGAATCATTTTTAAATGCATCGGTATATGATTATTATCAAGTTATCACTCAAATAGCTCATTGGAATTTATTGACAACCTGTTTTACCCAACTTTCCTTAGGATCATTTTCATTAATGTCCGAATTTTCTTCACTGTTTTTATTGACAACACTTGATCTTACAGTAACAGGTGAAAGA
Source organism: Erebia palarica (assembly GCA_964035005.1). Taxonomy (NCBI): domain Eukaryota; kingdom Metazoa; phylum Arthropoda; class Insecta; order Lepidoptera; family Nymphalidae; genus Erebia; species Erebia palarica. The sequence goes on along the minus strand of OZ035993.1, from coordinate 24,251,009 downwards.
ACAATTGGTTTCACATTTCTGACTTCTTTACTGTTATTTTCACTAACACTTCTTTCGAATGACGCAACTTTCGAAGTCACAGATTTAGGTTTAGGCATTGGTTTCTTCTGTACTGTCTTATTTGTTTGACTTTTAGTAATTTGTTCTATTTCCAATCGCCTTTCTAGAACTGATTTTGATGTTGAGGGTTGTTCTGTGGACGGTCGCTTATTTTCCATGACTGGTTTTATCTTTCTTGTCGCTGAATCTAGACTCGCTCTTTCAAAACTTAATCGTTTCATTTGTATATTCCCTTGAGGTTTTGGTTCTTCTTTAGATGATTTATTTTCAAGTTTTTCATTTTTATCTTTTTTCGCTACTTTATCTTCTACAGATTTTTTTTCTTTAGGTGCTATTGGGGTAGATTCTGATCTTGCATACGATGGTTTATAATTTAAATTACGTTTTATAGTTCGCGTATTAACAGATTCCGAAGATGAAGACTGTTCAATACAATTAACCAAATTATTGTTGCACGTTACAATTTTACTTTGAACAGTCGAGACTGTAGGAACATTGGTTATTTTTGGTTTAGTTGGTACTGGCGGAGCTACCTTCATTTTCACGAGCTTTTCAGTTTCAAATTTTTCATCTTTATGAATATTTCTAATACTTCCTATTTGTTGGGTTTTAATACTTGTAACGGTGCAGGAATTAATACTACTTTTCTCTGAAATACTTGCTGTTATGGTTACTTTTTTGGATTTAAATGAGGATTCACGTTTAATGCTTTCCACTCTAGTTAAATGTTTATTACCAACTTTATCAGTCTGTTCATTTTGTAAATCTTCACCGTCTTCTTGATCAGAATAGACGGCGGAATCCCTAAACATATCTGCGTCAGTAATTTGTTCTATCTTTTCAAATGATTTTTCGTAAAAGCTCTCATCTGAGTTTTGTTTTTCCACACACTTTTCAGTTACTAGGTTCTGTTGCATTGTATTTGCCTTGTTTTGACTTTCTTGATACGTACTCTCACTGGACGAAGTAACAAAGGATGAGTTAGAAAACAGACTATCGGGTCTTAGGGCATTTTTATTGATTAGTACATTGATATTTTTAAGTGCGTTCTTTTCATTCCTTAATGTCGTTGGATCTACGTAGTCCGATTGAGCTATTTTAGCGCCCATATGCTTGCTACCTTGCATATACGAGGAAACTGGCAATTTATTCAGGCTTTGATATGAACTGCAATTAGATTTAGACGGTGAAGGAGTACTACTGACAGAACTTGAAACATTAGTGACCATGCTAATACTTTTTTCGTAATTTGGTCGGTACAAAGTGGGCTTTTCGTTAATATTTTCGCAACTTTGGGATAAAATTTCCAAATTGTTTTTCTCTTTCTGACTTTCGCTCATAGTAGTCTGTTCACACACGCTTTTACTCAAAGCGTCAGTTTGAGTAGAATAAACAATAGTTGAGGTTGTAGGACTATTATCTGTCGACGTAATTATAACTGTTATTTCTGGTTTTGCAATATTATTCTGATTATCTCCTTTAATCTTAATTTGATTGTCGTCTGGGTGTTCATCACCAATAATACTTCTAAATCGCTGCAACAAGTTTTTAGAGTAACTTCGAGGATTCAGAGCAGATCTCTTTTCACCGGTTGGACTTTTCAAATCAGATTTCGGGCTTTCAAAACTTTGTTCATTTGCATTGATTTCCGTATCTTCATTATTTTTGGGTGGTGTACGACTTTTAAATCTGCTAAGCACATTCTTTAGAGAAAGCACATTACTTGTTGGTTTATATATTTTATGTTCTGGGTGTATAACATCGACAAGTTTTGTTTTTTCTTCACCCTGCTCCACTGTCAATGCCTCGCATGATGACGTTGTAGACACATTTAAGTTAACTTGAGATGTGTTTATTGGATTATCTTCCTTACTGGATTCTAAATCTACTTTTTCGAAATTACTTTTATAACATCTGTCTATTTCTTCTTCTAGTTCTAACGTCGACTTACTGATATTTTGTGGATATTCTTCATCTTTTGATTTAGAACTTTTATTGAACTTTAATATATCCCCTTCGCTCATGTAAGTTTCGACGTCATCGTAGCTTATTTCACTTTGATCGGACGCGATTGTGAACGGTCGATCTACGCTCATGACTTTACCGTCTCTATTTAAATAAGTTTTACTATTGCTATTTGGTTTATATTTAAACGTGCTTAAATTATCGTCTTCTTGACCAGGCATCAATACTTGAAAACTTCTCGGTAAAGACCCAGATTTTCTATCCCTAGATACGTTAAAATGCTCTTTTTGACGGCTCAACCATATTTCTGGTGTGTTAGGACTCTGCTGATCTGGACTCATAGGTAAATAATCAGTGGGTAAAGTAGTTGGGACTTCTTTCTTTCGACGACACACTTCTATTAAATTATCATAAATGTTTTCATCGTTCGTCGCAGGACCTTGATTCTCCATAGCAACATAGTAATCTGCAACATTTGTAGCTTGGTTAACATTCGCAACTTTTTCTGGAGTTTTCACTGGTACATCATATATCCCATCATCCAAATTTTCACGTCGTTTAACTTCATCAAATGAAAGATAAACATAGTCTGATTCTGGTCCACTGACTTTAGTAAGTTCGAAAGTATTCAGGGTCGGATTTTGGGGAGACGATAACCTTTTAGGTCGAGAAACGTGCGTATTGTGTTGTATTAATTTGCTTTTATTGTTCAGCTCATGTAGATTACTATCGAGTCTATTCTCTATTCTCAAGGTTTCGTAAATATGATCTTCATCAGAGCCATCGTCGACTTCGCTTTGAACATTTCTTTCAGTGTCATTATGCTCATTTATATTCAACTCTATATTTTCTGATAATTGTCTAGTATACTTTGGTTTTAACTTTGTTAGCTCATTTTTGGCTAAAAGTACTGTGTCCGGGATTGAGTGGGACTTTAAAAGTCTCTGGTGTCTTCTTTGCGCAGTATTTCGCAACTGTTGTTTCTTTAGAAGCTTTTGGAATTCTCTGTTTTCCAATAACAATTGAGATATTATTTGTTCTAAAGGCTGTTCAATTTCTTCGCAGATTTCTTGCCCATGTGTTTCTTGTAATTTATCAATATCATGTATTTTATCTTCCGTCTCAGTTCCTTCTGAAATAACTTTCTGCTTATTTAAAAACTTGACCTTTTCTAGTTCATTCTTTTTAAATGAATCTGTTTTTTCTATTAGCTTTTTATATGTTTCTTCATCTATGTCCTCATCTTTGCTTATAGAATCTGGAATATCTAGACTTGGTTGATTCTTAGCCTTATCAATATTCAGGCTATCCGTAGATTCCGATATGTGTAATATGTTTTCGGTAGAAACGTCAGTAGAAAAATCCGTATAAAATCGTGTTGTAGTATCTGATCCAAGACGCAATCCTTTAGCTCTGTTCTTTTTTATTTTAGAAATTTTCTTTGGTATATTTTTAGTATTGTACATTTTTATTTCTAAATTCGGTTTCAGACCACTGTTTGTCAATTTCTTTCTATTGTCTAGCTCAGGATCTGATATTATAATTGTTCCATCATTTGATTTAGTTTTCTTCGTTATTTTATTGGAACCACAATTACGACATTCGAATTCTATCTTTTCACTTCCTTTGCTTTCTGTTCTTTCGCTATCACTGTCTTGAGATTTCTTTGTAATTATAATGGCATTCTGAAGACCAGGTTCTGATTTTCTTCTCCAAGTACCAATTTTTGACAGTTTAGATCTCTGTGGGTCATCTTTAGATTTAGATCTTAACGTATCAACTCTATGCCTTTCAACGTTACATCTAGATTTCCTCATGGTGTTTTCCCTTCGTAAGGTTCCCGCAGTAGCTATAACTGCAATGTTTTCTTTTATTTTAGAGCATTTTAGACAAGTTTTTTGGATACTTTTAACATTGGCCAAAGGACTATTAGTATCAGTCAAATCTTCTTTACTTTTAACGTCACTATAACTAACGATATTGTCAGACGAGTGATAACCTCTTGTTTTGTTTAAAGAACTACTGAATTCTTTAGTAACACTTTCTTGTGAGGATTTGAAGTCAGAGCACTTGCAGGTTTTCTTCCTTTCAATCTGTTCTGTGCTCCCAGAATCTATATAATGAAGTGCCTTATCACATTCAGCACATTTTTCTCTTGATTCATAATCAGCACATTTGCAGCTACATTTCTCATCTTTGACTTTGTCTCTAGTAAGTTCAGTTTCACAGTCCGAACATAGATCCGTGTAGCAGACGTCACATGTGTAATCTGTGCCTTTTTCAGCTGAGTATTGAGTGCAGTCACACTCTTGAGATTCATCCCTGGAATTGTTCATTGGATATTTTCTGTTAACTTTCTTAAGTCTTCCTCTGATGCCATTCTCGAATGATTTTCTTCTTTCTCTCTCCAGCTTTCGTTTCTCAAGATATTCTGGAGCGGATAACTGCTTTCTCATCGATGCTTGTGTTATGAGATTGTGAGATTTTTCAGCGAGGATGTCATCTGCAAGAAAAGATAGATCATTAAGTACTTTCAAGTTAGAAATTCGATATTCACTGTGATAAGTTATCGAAATATTAATTTACGTACCGTCAGTTTTATTTTGTCCCAACTCCATCACTAATTGCCGTGCGTGCGATGGTATAACTGCATTGTAGTTCTCCAATATAACCTATAAAACAGAAGTTAATATTTTTTATCTAATGCATAATATCGCTGCAGTATGATTCTCATTCTATGGCTAATTTTGCCTACAGTGGATATATCATGATAAGGTGGCTTACTACCATCGCTTAAAGTAGTAATACTTTAATATTGCAGACGCCCTTGTTTCAAAATTATAATCCTAATATGATAGACGTCACGGTACGTCATATAAAACTGCAATGTTAAAATATTACTGCTTTAAGCGACGGTAGTAAGCTCCAGTACGATTAGTATAACATCAACTTACTCGTTTAAGTAATAAAGTCCATTCTCGTTTGTGTCGAGGAGACCGAGCTTGTAGAGTGAGCTGCGACCGAGGCGCGTCCCACGGGATCACGTGGAAGGATAATGGCGCCCCCGCGATGGACTCCACCAGCATCATGTTGTTGCACTGAAAATAATGGTACAAAGTTAAGATTAAAAGTCAAAATTATGCCTGCATAGCCGTAACAAAATGAATTTGTTAACTTCTTATAGGCTATTATAATACGCGTTATATTGAATCTTGGACGCTAATAGCGCTATGTGGTAAGAGCGTCGATAGCACGATTTAAACCCTGTCAGTTGAGATTTTTACTCATGCTACTCGTAGCGCCATCTATAAGCGTAATAGATGGTGAATATCTTTTTCAGGGCTATTATTATGCCCAACCATGATTATAATATGGGCCTCTTCAAAGGGCGGATAAACAAATATCTCAAAAGCCAGCAACGCATTGGCGGTTCCTCTGGTGGTAATCACTTATCATCAGCTGACCCGCCTGCTCGTTTGCTCGCTATACATATAAAAAAAAAAATAAAAAAAAATTTAATATTGGAAGTTGAGCTTAGAACTTAAAAACCCCACTCTGATCGCGCGGTATTTTTGAATGTATTAAAATTAAAGATTTTTTTTTAAATAATTCAAAAGTGAGTATTCTTACTATAACTATCACTAAATCAAACTTTATACCAAAAATGGTATTTCCTTTTCATTTTTGTGCGTAGTTAACCGAAAAAATCATAAATTAAGCTCTAGGACAAAAGACGATTTTTTTTGTACAGTCTTGTTATAAGACTGCACAGTGGCACCTAAGCCAAGGTAAAAAAAAAAATATAGTGTGCACTCACCATGATATGTGTTTTGTACGCCAGTATCCCGTCCTCTCGGTTCTTGGTGACGAGAAGCATTTTGTCGAAGAGGAAAGCGTGCCGCATTGCCTTGGCGCCGAATACTCTGCAATATTTGATAATGCACATCATTAATATTTAGATACTAGCGAATGCCCACGACTGCGACTGCGTGGTTTGAGGTTTTTTCGTTCCCGCGGGAACTCTGTAATTTTCCAGGCTATAATCCATCTCTGTACCAAATTTCAGCCAGATCCGTTCAGCCGTTGGGTAAAATAAGATTCACAAGCGTTCAAAAAGTGGTGAGTTTGGTAAACACCTTGTAAGAACTACATACACTAGCCCACGCCTATACCGCAACTACTAACTACGCTTCGGCCGTGGCTAGTTACCACCCTACGGGCAAAGACTGCCGCCAAGCGATTTAGCGTAGATCAGATGCAAAAAGATTTACCTAAATGTCCCTTCGGCGCACAACTCTCCATAGGTCGTCAAGTCTGGTCCGTTCCATCCGTACAATAACGACTGGATCTCCTGCAAGTAAACAATAGAGAAGCTTGGTTAATTATTTGTAACCTGCTAGGCTTGAGGGAAGATTTTCCGGGATAAAAAGATCCTATGTACATCTCTAGGAAGCAAACTATTTGTGACCGGTGGCCAAAACTACTACTTTCTGACCAGAAATTCTGAGTACTAGCCCGGTGTTAGGAAGTTGGCGATATTTCACCCCCGTGCCTCGGAGAGCACGTTCAAGCCTGTTCTGTGCCTGATCTCTCTCCGGTCATTCCGGATTTTGGATCCCATCGGGCTATAAGAGTCTCAGAGAGTACACCTGTATTTGCGCAAACACTTGTGCACTATAATATCTCCTGCGCAGATGGCTAATCTCTCTGGAGATAGGCCGCCGTGGCCGAAATTCGGTTTGGAGGACATCATCAGCTGAGGGAGGGTTTTTGATGTGAAACTTCTTTAAAATCGTTGTGATTTGAAAGTTCAACGAAACGAAAACATGAAACCAAAAAGCGACACTAAAAAGAGACAAACATATTCATAAAGAAATAAGAGTTAGCCTGCGAGAGAATGAGATAGAATACAAGTTATATGTGTACGACCAATAGATGGCGCTGTACGATATTGAGTCGCGCTACATTGTGCTCAAAAGGGTATATTTTATCTCATTCTCTCGTAGGCTACTTTTCCGAAGTTTCACTTCTGCCGTGTGTGAATTGCACACACACACACATACAATCTTTTTATTTTAATACGACTGCCTGTAAAAAGAAGTATATATGTCACCGTAAGATTGTAAAAACCGTTAGATTATAATCTAACTCGCGAAATTCTAAACTGTCGAAAAATTACAATTTAACGCATTATTTTCCGGTAGATTGTAATCTGATAGGTATTTAAACCCGATAAATCCTAAGAGCCTGCGGCCGGGCACTACTTGATTATTTATGTCGAACCCTAACCTAACCTACAAGAAAGAGACAAGAAAACGTAAATAAAATGAATATTTCAAAAATTGACACTCAGAACATTGAACAGTTTACAATCTTTCGACAGTTTAGAATTTCGCGAGTTAGGTTATAATCTAACGGTTTTTACAATCTTAAGGTGACACATAATATATTGTTTTCAGGGTTCATGTATGTATGTGAGTTATTATTGTGAGTGAGGGTATTTGACAACTAGTCAAATCAGCAACTTTTTTTTAAGGGTCAAAACGCGCGGGTCAAATTTTGTATGAAATTTTAAGTTGTGACGTCATCAAAGTTCGACGCACTTTTTTACTTTAATCGATAGTTTAAAATGGTCATTCAAAATAAAAGTAGCAGGGGACGTGGATATTACGACTTTTGGGAGATCTTTTTTAAAATAATCATTAAAAAATAATTCAATACTCAATGCTCAATATCATTTATTCAATATAGGCACACTGTAGGTACACTTATTGACGTTAAAAATTACTTACTTATAAAACATGATGGTGATAATTGGTTACGGTATCTTAAAACTAAAGCTACGAGCCTAACGCCTAATTTATCTCACTAGTAGTCAAATAAAGAAGAAAGATCAACTCATAATTGGGTTATGACTTGATCTTTCTTCTTTGTTTCTAGGTACCAGTAATACCTGCACTCTGACCGCGTGCTCGTGCCTCCTCTTCATGTCGTCGATGTGATGCGCGATGCCGGTCATCTTCAGCAACGCGTATTCCGTCTCGCAGGACGCACACTGCTTCACCACATTCTTGAAGCCCCAAAGAACATAGATTAGTGGCCTAAACAATGCTTAAAGCAAACTCAGCTAATTAAAGAGTCCTCGCACTTTAGGCAGCAGTAAATACCCATTATATATTATTCTGTACTATGGTGCCCACGACTTCGTCCGCGTGGACTAAGTTCTTTTGGCTCCCGCAAGAACTTCTCAATTTTCCGGGATAAAACTTATCGCGGTACCAATTGTACGTGATTGTGATTGAAACTAATCCTGCACACTTTAAATTTTATTTTAATTATGTTTTTTCGTGACAGACCAATTTTAATTGTCAAGCGTTTGAAAAGATAGGCTGTGAAAGCGTAGCAGACAGACAGACGCATTTATAATATTAGTATGGATATGCTAGGCTAGTCGCGTTCTGCAGTCGAAAGGCCAGCATTGCCTACCGCTCCACGGTTCTAGGATAACTGGTACAGTAGGAGGTGGAGACTGAGAAACCGATTGTGTTGTTGACGAAACATCGGGCTATGCAGGTCGCGTCTTGTCGACAAGTCTTACATAATAGCACAGATTATAGATTGTTTATAGACTTACTTGTAACAGCAAATGATACTTCAAAATCCTTTGCACAGGCTTCAACAAATAGGACGCCAAAGGTAAAGGATGCCTCAACTCCAGTTGTCTTTCCCTGAACTCCCTCGCGCTCTGCGGTCGAGAGGCCAACATTGCCAACCGCTCCATGGTTCTAGGGTAACCGGTGCAGTAGGAGGTGTAGACTGAGAAACCGGTCGTGTTGTTGACGAAACAACGGGCTATGCAGGTGGCGTCTAGGCGACAGGAGTTCAGCTCGCTGCATAGTGATCTGTAAATGACATGACAATACAATACAATTACTCAGCAGGGCGATCGCGTATCTCTGACAGCTACAGTGTAACGATCGCAATCACCTCTGATTGGATAACACTCTTCCACTATTGGACAAAATCCATTGACGCAGCAAGAATACCATAAATTCAGCCAATCACAACAATTGATACTGTAACAATGATTGATGCAGAAGATACGCGGTCGCCCTGCTGAATACCAATTGGGTATTTGACAACTAGTCAAATCAGCAACTTTTTTTCAAACGTCAAAACGCGTGCTTAGTACGTATTTCATATGAAATTTTAAGTTGTGACGTCATCAAAGTTCGACGCACTTTTTTTACTTTAATCGATAGTTTAAAATGGTTATTCAAAATAAAACTAGCAAGGGACGTGGATATTACGACTTTTGGGAGATCCTTTATTTAATAATCACTAAAAAATAATTTATTTCACTAGTAGTCAAATACCCAATTCTATTTAATACATATAAGAATTGGTATTCTGAGTATCTTCTATGATAATTTTAAGCATCAATCAAAATTCGGTTAGCGAAAAAGCAAAATAAATAAAACAACTTCTTGAAGTCTAGAGTATATCTATCTATACTAAGTATAAATGTGAAAGGTTGGATGGATGGATGGATGTTTGTTACTCAATCACGCGAGAATGGCTGAATGGATCTGGATGAAATTTGCCACAGAGATAAATTATAGTCTGGAATAACACACATGCAGTAGCCTACCTATGTGTTATTTCAGACTAATATCCCGGGATAAAAAGTAATTTATCCCGGGAAATGAAAGGGTTCGAAGTCGCGGGCATTAGCTAGTACCTATACATATATTAATTATTACCTTCCTAAGATTTATGACCAGAAATACCCACATAATATTTCCATTGTTCACAATCCTTAGTCCTATGTACAGTACCATTGTTTCTCGCATTTCTACACTTTTACGATCCGCAGTTCATAGCAATCGTGACTTTTCGAACCTTTTTAGGACCAAGTGCTTACTTATTTACTAAAAAAATCTAATTGTGCGTATAAAGTAGATATTCCTTTAGGTAGGTACAGCGAATAGAGCCTTGACTCCTTTTTAAAAGTCAGCTAAAAAGCTTTTTAAAGTCCTTCTTAAAGTTCCATAAGAAACGGGTTGTCTGGACTTGGAAGAGATTACTTTTAGTGATGGGTCCGCCCTTGCGCACGCATTGTTTTGTGTTTTTTGTTTATAATTTATTTCTATATTATTGAGTGACAATAAAAACTTTATCTATCTATCTTTTTATAAGTAGGCAATACAAATTATAAATTTCGTCCCGATTTTGGCTACGCCTTGGACGAAAAGACTACTATTCGTACAAGGGTCACGGAGATAAAATACTCAGTGACATACACTGAAAAGAGATACTGATATATATGTCACTCTAAGATTGTGAAAACCGTTAGATTGTAATCTATCTAGCGAGATTGTGAACTGTCGAAAGATTACAATTTAACGCATTATTTTTCGGTAGATTGTAATCTGTTAGGTATATTAACCTGATAGAACCTAAGTGCACTGCCTGATTGTTTATGTCGAACCCTAACCTAACCTACATGAATGAGACAAGAAAACGTAAACACAATGAATATTTCAAAAATGGACCCTCAGAACATTGAATGGTTCACAATCCGTCGACAGTTTACAATCTAACGAGGAAAAAGCGTTAGATTTTTTTACAGTGACATATGTAAGGATACACAGATCTTCACGATAGTGATGCGTAGTACCTATTTTTTTTTACTTATCGTAATAAATATTAAACTTGATGGAATTATGTAAGGAACAAAACGATTAGGTAGGCATAATATTTTCTCAATAAAAAACTACACCCTCTTGCTTTTAACGTCCTTCCCTATTATATCTATACATGCGAAAATGCTTGGCCAAGGAGGACCCTCTCTTATTTAGCAAGAGCCGCATTCGGACGTTACTTATTTAAAGTAAAGTGACTTTTTCTTTAGATTTTGATCCATTTTCCTTCATTTAAAGTTTATCCTATTTTAGTATTTTTAGTTTTTATTAGTTTATAACTCTTTTTATGAACTCTCTCGTTTTTTTACCAAAATAAGTCTAAATCGAACAGACGGACCGAGAAAAGCATAAGCGTTATAGACATACAGACAGACTCATTGCTGCATTAATTATGTGAGTAAATAAGTAGAAAGAATAATAACTCAACGAGGTAATAGCGCCAGTGTTTTGGGCACCATGCCTACTAACGATCATATGGACGGTATATATTTTTTGTAAATATAAATGTTATTATAGATTTTTTGTAGTAGGTTATTTGTAAATATTTTATTTATTATTGTTAATATCTTAATATTTTCTTTTATGTTTGTGGTAAATATAAATGATTATAGTAAAAAGTATCGGGCTGTATGTACTCGTAAATCCTTCCCTGTACTGAATGTCACACACAAAAAGCTGCTCATATAGCACCCTAGAAATATAGAAAGGCAAAATCGTCGTTTGTCGAGACATTTGTCGGTATGGCGGCGACAGGGGTGCTTTATTGCGAGTTCTCATATTATCTTTATTCCAACAGAGCGGATCAGAGAAAATCCGACACGACCGCAGAGAGATCAGGCGCAGGACCGACGGTTTAACGTGCTCTCCGCAGCACGGGGGTGAAACACCGTCAACTTTCTAACTGCGGGCTAGTGCTGAGAATTTCTTGTCAGAACAACCCTACTTGTCATGCTCATGGCCCGACCCGGGACCTCGTCAGCTGCAGTCGAACATGTTAACCACTAGACCAACGAGGCAGTGAAATAAGGAGATTACCTATTGAAGGCGTAGATGTCTTCAATATTATTAAACAGCTCCGACAGTTCTTCATCAGAGAACGTCGTGTCCCTTCGCCACACGTGCAGGTAGCCCTGGAATAAACAGACAACATTTTGCATCAATCAAACAAAACAAAACATCTGTAATAGCAATTAGCATAATCCATAATTGTCTTCCTATGTAGTATATATTAATATTTATTTTTCCACCTTTGCGAGCTATTTTTAACTCATGTAAATTCTATCCGTGAAAACTTGTAATTGGCGTTATACTTATTCTTTATTTATGTATCCATTTCTGTTGTAGCTGTAAGTTTTCTGTACTAAATAGAATAAAATAAAATAAATAAACATCCGTAAACAGACAGACACACTTTCGAAAAGTGTGTCTGCCTGTCTGTTTGTCTGTCTGCTACGCTTCAACGGCCCATTTTTTTAACAGATTTTGATGAAATTTGGTATAGGGGTAGGTTACATCCCGATTCAATAGAAGAGATAGAAGTACCTAATAGGCCTATTACACTGCACTTTTCACTGGGACCCTTACACTTGAGTCAGTGTAGTGTTCGATCTAAATAGGGGTCACGCCCACCCTTACCACAGGGCCCTGTAAATAGTGCAGTGTAATAGGTCTCTAATCACTAGGCCCTAGGTCATCACCGATTACATAGTAAGCACCGCACACAGGTATTAGGTAGGTAAGTTTAACATCAGAAGCATCCAGAAGTATCTTATTCAAAACTTTACGATTTTAGTATGCATAGCAGGTAGGTAAATAGAGTCTATTGCCCTCGCAGAGCTATAAAATGGAAAGCCATGCTTGGAAAATTATGACATGATCGGTTAATGCTATGTCCATATTGCATCCATATTATACTAACTTCATCAAACTAACTGGACTAACCAGATCATCAAATAATAAAGACTTCTATATGCTACGTTGACATGCGAGAGTTAACTCGATAGAGTCACTAACACCTCGTTTAAATCCATAACCATCAAGCAGATTGAAATCTGAGAGGTGAAACTGCCTCGTTGGTCTAGTGGTTAGCACTTAGCTTGTTCGACTGCGGACGACGATGTCCTGGGTTCGAGTCCCGGGTCAGGCCATAAGTATTGGGGTTTTGTGACTAGAAATTCTCAGAAGTACTAGCCTGGAGTTAGGAAGTTGGCGGTCTTTCACCCTCCTCGTGCCTCGGAGAGCACGTTAAGCTGTCGGTCCCGTTTATTATCACTAACAAGAATAGTCATTAAAACCCGCCAACCCGAATTGGAGCAGCGTGGTGGGTCTAAGCTCTAATTCCCTCTCTCCTATGAGAGTGAATGCCTGTGCCCAGCAGTGGGACGTTAATGGACTGTAGTGGAAATGGTGATGGCTTCTAGTATGGAAGCTTATAGTTGTGACGTCATCAAATTTCAACGCACTCTTTATCTTTAATCGATAGTTTAAATTGATTATCAACCTTAAAACTAACAGGTCAGGAATTTTAGGTCTTTTGGAAGACCCTCTATTTGACATAGGCATCATCCCTTTTGATAATACAAATCCAGTATTTATGTGGTAGGTAAACAGAATGGAGTTACGACCCACAGTAACGAGGAATACAAAGCAGAGAGAGAGCTAATATAAAAAAGCATGGGTATGAATTTTTCCAGCGGCTAGTTAATGTTATTATTATAATTATAAGTCTAATTATATATTTAATATGGTGATACTAAAAAAAACCCGGCTGAATTTGTTTTGGACTCTCCTCAGACCGGCGCGTAGGAATCATCACCATCACAACATCTTATACTTTGTAAACATGACGTTCAGAAGGTGTACTGTGTAGGGTAATAGGTAGGGTACGTTCTGAATTTTGAATAGCACGTATACTAAGTTCTAGCACAATATAATTGTGGTTCTAGTGACAAGTTAGGGCTGCCAATAATGATTCACAAAATTGATAATGAATCATTGTTGCATTTGTAGTGAACTTTACCGCTGCGGGACATATGCGGAATCACAATAAAATATTATAGTAGGTACATGATACATCCAGTACATATCTTCAACACCCAATGTATACTGCTGTCGATTACTTATATGTTGAATGTACTATTCAACATTAAAATGAATAGTTTAGTATAGTGCAGCAATAGTTAATGAAGAGTTCAGCGTAAAAATTTTAGCTTATGCATTAAGGTGTAGCACACGTTGTTAATGCTTGGTATAATTTTTTAAACGACTTCCAAAAAGGAGGTGGTTCTCAATTTAGCGCGTATCTTTTTTTTAATTTAAGTATGTACACCGATTTCTCGGAGGTTTCGGATCCATTTTTTTTTTAGTGGTTAGAGGAAGCTCGCGATTTGGTCCCATAATTTTTTTGGACTCCAACTCCACAATCCTGATGCTGTAGGGTACTTGCACTCCTAAGCAGTGGGGATTTTGGAAATGTTGATGGTGAATTGATATTGTAGGCAACGGGCATTTACTTCATGAACTAGCGAGTAACTAAACTAAATAGTTAAACTACCTACTCTACAAAGCCACTGTAAAGTAAAAAATAATCTTGATTTAGAGCTATACATTATGTTGAAGTCGGGTGAACTTGTAGTGGATAAAAAGAAACATCGCTAAAATCCGTATTGTTTTAAAATTCCTTGTTAATATAATCCTTATTTTAGGGACATAAAGGTACGTGACATAAAACTGTAATATTGCTTTATGCGATGGAAGTAACACTCCAGGATTGAAAGTTAGAAAGTGCTCGAAGATCGAACCGCCGGCCACCAGAATTGGAGGCCGACGGTTCAACCACTAGGCTATCATCGCCATTTTAGATAGAAGTAGATAGGTACATACTTACTACCTATTATTATAAATAGCATTTCATAAACACTTGTCATTTATAGTTAGTCACTATAAGACTCGTCGTTCAAGTCACGTAGGAGTAAACAATAGCGACACCGGTCTGCCCACTGTCATTGTCACTGTCACGCTCTTACTATCATCGTGTATATACAAGCTCGCTCTACCGGTTTGCCTCCTCGGGTTTTGTACTTCTTTACAAGGGTTTAGGGTTAGGGATTTGATAAAACTCGCACACAGACTCCATACTTCCATACTACTATAATCTACGATATAATTCGTTTTTTAAACATTACTAGCTGATGCCCGCGACTCTGTCCGCGTGGATTGAGGTGTTTTAGGGGTATGAAAAATAGAAAGTAGCCGATTCTCAGACCTACTGAATATGCATATAAAATTTCATAAAAATTGGTCAAGCCGTTTCGGAGGAGTATGGTAACTAACATTGTGAGTGTGACACGAGATTTTTTTTTTATTATTTTTTTTTTTTATCCACTATAAGTTAGCCCTTGACTGCGATCTCACCTGATGGTAAGTGATGATGCAGTCTAAGATGGTAGCGGGCTAACCTGTTAGGGGCATGGCAGTTATATTAAACCCATACCCCTATTTGGTTTCTACACTGCATCGTACCGGAACGCGTGATCGCTTGGCGGCACGTCTTTGCCGGTAGGGTGGTAACTAGTCACGGCCGAAGCCTCCCGCCAAGCCAAATATAGAAGATAATCGCGAAAGTGTGTGTCTGTCTATAATTTTTACGACCCATAAGCTTAAAATCGAGTTGATCCATTGCTCTATTGCCAAACCAACATACACACTTTCGCATTAATAATTCATATTATGGAGTTTGGATGGGGATAGATTATAGATAGGATGAGGTAAATCTACCAGTCCCATATGCACCCGACTCAGGAGAAAGTTTTCGTACGAGTATAATTTATTTATAGCCCTAGGGACGTAACTCTTTTTATATCGCACTGCGTGGGCGCGAACACAAATAGACACGTTCCAGTCTGTGTGGTGACTGTCACTATAGAGTTAACGTTAAACTGTTTGATGGCAGGTTTATGAACGACTTTAGAGAGGCTTTCGTAAGTTTACTTTTAAGTACCTAGTTGAGCAATAATTCGTTCACTTCGAAACTTTACACGTTTATTATTATAGTATTTTTGCCTACTATAACAGTATGTAGTACGCAGACCCGAATAAATAGTACAATCATACCAATATTATAAATGCGAAAGCGTGTTTGTTCGTTGGTTTGCCTTAAATAACGCAACAGCAGAGCAGATCGGATTGACGTGATTTTTTGCATGATAGAGGACCTGGAGATCGGATTGACGTGAGTTTTTTCATGAGTATAGAAGAGGACCTGGAGAGTTAGTTATTAGGTTAATTTTAGGTTAAAATATTAGGTTAACCCGGAATATTAAGGAGTTCCTGCGGGAATTAAATAAACTTAAACCACGCGAACAAAGTCCCGGGCATCAGCTAGCAGCTCAATAAATAGTTTGATTTTGATAAAAATAACTAATTGATTATTAGAAAATCCAAAAATGGAATTTAAAATTGCCTTTTTAGTCTTTTCCTAAAATACTATGTAAGTATATTTAGAGGTATAGGTATAATGTATTTTTAAAGAGCTTATTCTGAAAAATCCTATATTATGCTGAAAAAAGTTGGCAGCCCCTAGCTCCTTGTGAAATCGCTCAGTTAAAATTATTATTTTAATTTTTAATCTTGTTAGCGCTCTTGTTTCTGAATTATAAACCTTATTTTAGGGACATCAAGACTCAAGTTACGTCATAATATGTATAAAACTGCCATTTAAAATAAATACTACTTTAAGCGTTGGTATAGGTATGTCCCAAGTGTTATAAAATAGAGGAGGCCCAATTGTCTAAGGAAATCGTAATCATTTGAAAATTTAAAACGTATTACTCGAACTGTTTAAGGAGTTCATACATGATTTTTGACGTGCAAGCATCTATGACCTCATTAAACAGGTCGAACTATACGTTTGACTGACCATTACGATTACTATTTCCTTACATAATCGGGGGGAAGCCCCCCAATTGAGTACGGAAATCGTAATCGTTTGTCAAACGTATAACTCGACCTGTGTAAGCAGTTCATAGGTGCCTGCACGTCAAAAATCATGTATGAAATCCTTAAACAGTTCGAGTAATACGTTTTAAATTTTCAAATGATTACGATTTGCTTAGACATTTGGGCCTCTGAGGCTCTGTTCAACAATAGGTAGTACCTATAGTGATACCGATATCCGTCTTATGATCGATTACGATGCATCGCTTGATCGATGGACGTGTAGGAGCAACGTTCATGATCGAATATCGATAGTAACTGTAATACGCCCACAGATGGGAGGTTTATTGCGCGGAGGCTGTTGAATTATCGATAGCTTTGGGGCAAACATGTCTGTTGGAATACTGCCATCGCTTAGATCCGTATTTTTTTTACTAAGGTTGACGTTCGTCTTTTAGAATTATTATCCTTATTTTAAGGACGTGTATTTTTTGTATTTGATGTTAGTAACCGCCCTGGAAAGTATGTATCATGCAGATCAAGTATATGTATATGTATGTAGAGTAGATTAGTTTGGTAACGATTTTGTAGGAGTGATAATTATGTATGATAAATAATTATTCACTTCGTCTAAAACAACGACTTCATAACTATACCTGTACGTACCAACTTAAACTAAAAAATAAAAAACATTTATCTGGATATATATTTTGTTTTTTGTCGATTTTTAAAAAGCCCTAAATCAATTTCGATAACATTTATATGGGACCACCTCTGACGTATGATCTACCAAACAAAAAAAGAATCATCAAAATTGATTCATAATTGGCGGAATGATCGCGTAGCATACCTACAATGCAAAAAAAAACATACAGTCGAACTGAAAACCTCCTATTTTTTCCTCAAAGTATGATAAAAATACTGGAGGCATCATCTATATTTTAGAGAATTTAAGACAGACTCCAGTCTGCCCACGACATAGGTACCTACAAGACCGAGTTTCTTGCTGGTTCTTCTCGGTAAGAACGACATTCCGAACCAGTGGTAGATTCACTCGACTATTCAAAAGCACTTGAACTTATTCTCTTCTCAGTAGAATCAGTTTTCCGAACCGGTGGTAGACTTTTAACGTATCTTAAGTGACAAGTTGTCCTACATGAAATAAATAAATCATTTATCATTAAAAGTTAATTTGAATAAAAAACATTTGAGTTTGAGTTTGAAATGACTAAAATCGCTTTTCTATTAGGTACTTTGTGCAAAATGTCGAATACGGAAAAAATACCTATTACCTACGATTATAAAGTAAACAATGAGTACCCTATGGGCCTGCAGGTAGTACCTACTACCTACCCAGTACCCATATAACTGTTAAACTTCTAACAAGCTAGCTTGATTAATCATCTCGTCAATTTTACACTGACCCTTACCTAACACTGACTGAGTTTACCGTTATGAGAAAACCTTCGGGATGCGAAGACCATTTAAAACTGGTCGTATTAAAATTATATAACCAAGCTGTTTTGAACTCTATTTGAAGGAATGTAAGATTGAATTGTCCAGTATTTATGTTTCTAGGTTGTTACTTGTTAGTCTCCTAACGGGATGGCCACAGCCTAAAAAGGGATGATTGTAGGGTGGCGCGGGTTTTTGTGAACTGCTCGTGATAGACGTAGGCTATGGCTTTATTGGGTTACATATAAATCACTGGTAATGATGTTACGGGTGATAAGTGATCCCGGATTTTATTCCTTAAGGAGTACTAAATACACCTGGTATTTTTTTGCGATAGTCTAAGGTGGTCTAAGTTTCTAAGTTCAGGCAATTTTTCGGAGCTTTAGATCAAACAGTGACATATTATGTTTAAAAAAAAGACATATTTTGTTTTCAAGACCTTTAAGCAGCCATTGACGTACTAATATTATCAATGCTAAAGTGTGTCTGTCTGTCTGTCTTTGTGTGCTTACCCGGCCCATCTTTTTAACAGATATTGACGAAATTTGGTTAGTTTACGTTCCGGGGAAGGACATAGGCTTTTTATCCCGGAAAATAGGGATGATGACAACTCAATCAAACCAGCAAATTTTTATCAAACTTAAAAACTCACTTCTAATATGGACGTTGTATGAAATTCACAAATGTTACGTCATAAAATTTCAACGCACTTTTTTTCTTTAATCTATATTTTAAAATGGTTATCAAACTTAAAGCTAACCGAGGATGTGAATTTTTGGCCTGTTCGAAGACCCTCTATCTATAATAATCAGTTAGAAATAATTTATTTTTGATGCATCATCCCTATTATGGAGCTCCCGCGGGAATCTAAAAAACTTAATCCACGCGGACGAAGTCGCGGGCATCATCTAGTTATGTATATATTTTTGACCCTAGGCAACATCCCTCTTCCTCTCACAATAGGTACACCGTACGCGCTAGACTATTCAATTATCATTAATAGTCCAAATTGTAGTGCATTAACAGTGTAACATAAGCACTAATTAGGCTTGCGGAAACTTTTAAGAGAAAGTTAAAATGTAAAGCCGCACTTTACCGGCGAAAGTATGCAATTTGGCCATAAATTCTGTTCCGACTGAGATAATTGGACGGTGGACATCCAACTTATGGTTAACATGCAACATTTGTTCTGCTTTGTGTTTTAGAAAATGTGTAGCATACAAACAGAAAGCTACAATGGCTAGACTACCGAGTACAAGTTGATTTACTTACTTTGGATTCGGTGGATCGTCGCATTAGATAATAAAATTCAAAATTCGTTGAAAAATGTCTGGATTAACTTAGTAAGTATAAATAATTAGATTGATTTTGATTATAGTAACTAATTGGTAATATAAAATCAAAAAATGGAACATAAAATTAGTTTTTTTACTCTTATTCTAAAATACTTACTTATTTTTGAGGTGTGCTAACTATATTATTTAAGAGCTTACTCTGAAAAATATTACGTTTTGCTGAAAAAGTTGCCAACACTAGCTACTGGTGAAATTGATTTGTTAGCAAAAGCTCAGGGGGCCTACTGTTCATCGTCTTCGTTATCAATCGAAATCTATAGGTGTCACAGAGAGCTGTCATAGGTCTCTTTTAGGTTAGGCGAGATTTCTTAGATCGGTACCCTCTATGCGATAGAGGAGTTTAAAGAAGTTATAGGTACTCCTAAATCAATCAAGGTAATCCTTTGGCTTTAAATGTAAGTTTTAAAAGTCATGTAGGTAGGAATGCCTTTAGACTCATATATAGATGTCAAAGACAGATGTCATTGGTATCTCTTTAGGTTAGGGAAGATTTTTTAGATCGGTACCCACTAGTCGGTAGAATAGTCTAACAAGTTTTACTCCTAAATGAAGTTGAGCCTTTGGCTTTAAATATTAGTATTAAAAGTCAGGTAGGCAGGTACTTACTTAAAAGCTTACCGTAGTATTTATAGACGACTTTTCCAGAAGGGACTCGAAAATAGCCCGGAATAACTTCAGTAAGGGCTGTCAAGTGTCACCGGTGTACCATTAGCGCTTGTCAAAGCTAATGAGCAATAGCTTCGCTTGACAAATAAGACGTCGGACTATTTGTCAATCTTTCGAAGATCGAAAAAATATTGTTTCGAATTTCTCACCTCATAAATTGAAGACTACGAAATAAAATGAAATGAAATAAATGTAAGTTTGACTTTTATTTCATAAAGATCACTTATTAAGTTATCATAACTTCATCCTACATGAATTTTTATGATATTTTTTTTATTCTCTGAAGGTTTACTACGAAAATGTTATTTTGATTTGATAGCAAACCTTCAATGAATAATAAATATATGTCAGTGGCCTTTATTTTTTAATAGCCCCCGAGTTATAGACTAGGACTGCTGTCTGCAGCAGCCCTATTCTGACTGAGACTGGAGTTATAAAGAGTTCCTAAGGCAGTTTTAAATCCACGTGGATGATCAGAGGATTACACATTTATAAGGGGATTTGAAAGACTTAAACTGATTCTTCTCAGTGGAATTTTTTCCGAACCGGTGGTAAAGTATCATAACGTACTTAGGTATGATAACTTGTTAAGTGAAGTTTAAGAAATTAAAGTAAAACAAATATTTAGTTCCTGTGATTTTATTAAATTTCGGAGTCTTCAAATATATTTTAAGCCTTTATTTATGAGAATACTAGAAATAGAGATAGACTCTCTGCGTCGTATTCCTCAATACTGAGGGTCGTGACCCCTTTCCATTAATCAAATAATGGTAGGAGTTTTCTTGGGATATGCATATCCTTAGCGTCCTTCCGCATACGACTCGACTAAGAGTATTTACTCTTAGGTTAACTCTTAGGTTTTTGTGACGATTATTATCAGATGTTAATGATTATAACCGGGACCGACGGCTTAACGTGGTCTCCGAGGCACGGAGGAAACGAAAAGGCCAAATTTGAACGTCCAAATTCGGTCACCCAACCAGTTACCGACTTGGCCACCGTTGCTTAACAATCGCAATCGACTCAAATTCGTTGTCACAACTAGACCACCCGTCCCTAAACTACTAGATTCTAGTATTCTCATTAATAAAGGCTTAGATCTGTGTCAACGCTAAGGACGTCTTAGGTAGTATAGGTAGTGTATTAGGGCACGAAGTTTGTTTTGCGGTTGCCTAGCGAATCCCTTGCCCTATTGACCTGCTAAGTAAATAGAGCACGGAGATTCATGTAAAGTATTAGTCATTGACATTTTGTGAACTATTTAACAAAAGTGCCTAATATGCATCATTAAACGGGGTTTGAAATGAATACGTATTTTGGCTTACATACCGTTCCGCCACTGTTATTTTGCGAAATAATGGTAACTCATAAAATTTGTATTAATCAATATCAGTGATACAAGCAATTAGTACCTATTATTAAAAAAAAACTTATAAAGCGTCAGGTTACCAAGATAGTTAATATCAAAGTTAGTGTCTACTCGATAATGATTAATAGCGCCACCAGTACTTTAAGAAGTGCCTTCTGCCTTTAAGGCAAATCTTCTTTAGATATGTCACCGTAAGATTGTGAAAACCGTTAGATTGTAATCTAGCGAAATTCTAAACTGTCGAAAGATTGTAATCTGTTCAATGTTCGGAGTGTCAATTTTTGAAATATTCATTTTATCTACGTGTTCTTGTCTCTTTCTTGTATAGGTTAGGTTAGGGTTCGACATAAATAATCAAGTAATTAGGTTTTATCGGGTTTAAATACCTATCAGATTACAATCTACCGGAAAATAATGCGTTAAATTGTAATCTTTCGACAGTTTAGAATTTCGCGAGTTAGATTATAATCTAACGGTTTTAACAATCTTACGGTGACACATATAAGGCAAATCAAATGTAAAAATCAAAAATGTAGAAATAAAAAGGAAGTAGGTACCACCTTCCGACGTCTAATAGGGTTGCCCAACGTTGTTTATTTGCGGTTGCTTCCTCTACAGAACGCTTTGAAACGTTAGCTCCGTTTCAATTCATCTGGATGTGGTTATATAATTAGCTTTAACTTACGCAACAGCTCTATTCGCAGGTTAATGTGAGTATATTTTTATAATGTTGCAGTGATTTTTGTTAATGAATCGACAACGCACGATTTCTACGCATTACGGAACAAAAACACTTATATATGTGCAATTGAGTTATTTTTTTTTGTTAGCGTGGAATAAGTTTTTGAATTCCCACAGAAACTCCTATGTCACTCTCCAGGTCCTGATTATTTACCTACCCATGCAAAAATCCACGTCGATCCGTTGCATTGTTGCTGCGTGATTGAAAGACATACCAACAAACAAATACACTTTCGCATTTATATTATTAAGTATTCTAAGGTTGGCTGGGACCAGGCGATGAATAAATTTGGATTTCCTGACCAATCGAGGTATGAGAGTGAGGGATCAGAGAGTGCACCAGTGTTTGCGCACGCGTTTATGTCTTGTAAGGGATTAGGAAGTTGCAACGGGCAACTTTTTGAGATTCCGTGGCCGAAATTTAGTCAAAAGCAAAAGAAAAACACTAGCTTACCTCTACAACTTGCCTGAGGTCTTCAACGTAGACGTTTTCCGTTTGTACAATCTCGGCACAGACTCGCTCCAGCTGTGACAACCCTGGCATCTCCTCGAAAGCGATTTGTCCTGGTCAAAGACAATTTGCTTTATTTTAAAATCATAGATTTCAATAACAAAATATAGTCTAAAAAAGTTATCTGACCCGGTGACAGCGTCGCTAGTATCTATGAAAAATAATATAAAAACTAAGACTAAACAGGCATACAAATTTGTTCCAATTTTGGCCACCAGGTCAGATAAGATTGTGGGACTATACCTTAAATTAACACAATTAATTAAAAAAACCGACTGCGGTTTGCTTATATTCCTAGTCCTCTGAATCCTCTGATGGTTTGTCTAATTTAGAATGATAATTTTGACAGATGAGAGGTGTATATAGCAATACTGAAGGACAAGAGTGAGACAGATTGAAGCACTACTGCAAACGGCATGATCTGCCAAAATTACATTCTAAATTAGACAAACCATCAGAGGTCTAGGAATATAAGAAAAACACAGTCGGATTTTTTAAATTAGTGCTTGCTAGAAAGCTGTGTTTTCGCAAGGATTTCCTCCCTTTCTCTTTATAAAGTAAGCTATAGTTTACACGATTAGGCAATAGAAAAAAGGGCGTTTCCGCCTTATTTTAAATGTGTCGGGTGGGAGGCTTCGGCCGTAGCTAGTTACCACCCTACCGGCAAAGACGTACCGTTAAGCGCTTAGCGTTCTGGTACGATGCCGTCTAGAAACCGACTAGGGGTATGGGTTTAATATAACTGCCATACCCCTACCAGGTCTGCCCGCTACCATCTTAGACTTTATCATCACTTGCCATCGGGTGAGATCGCAGTCAAGGGATAACTTACAGTGGAATAAAAAAGAGAACTTTTAACATAAGTTACTTACTTGGCAATTCCGTCCGACTGTCTTCTGACACACTAGTTTTCAGCATGCCAGTACTATTCACGAAGTTATTGCTCCCATTCGCCGACGTCATGTCAGCATCGCTATGGTCATCCAAACTCTCAATCGAAGCTAAGTACGCGGAGTTCACTCCTCCCTTATTTTGGACCCCACTACTCGATGTCGAGCTTGATGAAGCAATGGAACTCATTGATAATGGTCTAGTCACTTCTATAGCTGGGTTTACCCTGATAACTTCTTTTTCTTGTATCATTTTTAGATTCCCAGTAGATGCTACCGCTTCGGGATATGGCCCTGATTTAAGAAGCTTACTTGGTGAACCCTCGTTTTTGCTTCCGAAGTTTTTTCTATGTAAACTATTCGTTCCATCATTTAGGGTTTTCGGGAACTTTATTGGAGATGCTTCAGGTGTTGAGGTTTTGAGTTCAGGCTTTTGTGGGGAACTGTCTTTTGAAGGCAATTTGGTATCGAATTCCCTATCGTTAGCAGATATAGAGAGCTCGATGGATTGGTCGATAAAAGGTAGGGAGAGAGATTCGAACGCTGTCTTATTAGGGTTAGGAACATCGTATATAGCGGGTTGATTATTCGTTGGGACATCGTACGTCATTTGTTCTTCATTGATTTTGAATTCTGGTTTGATTGGCGCTGTTTTTGCTGGAGATTCGTTGCTAAAAGTTTTCAATGTCGGCTGATCGTAGATTTCTACGGACGGTAATATTTCAAGTCCCGACTGAGAAATTTTTGACGTTGTCCCAACTAGCGGTATATTACATCGCCTCGTTGACGATCTACCAATAGTTGTGGATTTCTTTTGGAATTTTAGCGTAGTCGTCTCCGCCGCGCCTGAAATCATTCTTTTAACATTTGGGGAGAGATTATCAAAAGCTGTCGCTTCTTTGTTAATTTCTTTAAACGTTCTTTGCACTTTAATTGTATCACTGGTAAGGTCACATGTGGGTTCATTAGCACCATTGTTATCACTTTTAGTTCGTAATGTAAAGAGGGAACTTTTGTTTATTGTTGCGACGGGTAGTTTGATGCCGCCTGCTATTTTCGAAGGATCTTTCGGTGGACTTGCGGGTACGGTGGTTTCCTTTTCCTCTGTCATATTGTCTTCAGTGTTTTCCTGTACAGGTGGGTCGTTTCTGGCATCTTTGGCTGTTTCGAGGCGATCCGCTTCAGGTCTCAGGCTCTTGACCGGCTCCAATAGGGAGTCGTATATGCCGATGAGCGTTGGTGTGAGATCCGTTGTACTACCTGTAACAACAATAAATTATTTTATAACTTCTAGTAATCTGCGATTAGCTTAAACTGCTCATCTACATTGTTGTCTAGTGTCGCATATATTATGTAGGACACGAAATACTAAGCAATACACTATGAATGCCTCGTTAATTTAGTGGTTAGCATGTTTGATTGGGGCTGACGAGTTCCCGGGTTCGAGTCCCGGGTCGAGACATAACAAGTATTGTATTTTTCTGACAAGAGGTTCTCAGTACTAGCCCGGAGCTAGGCGGTATGTAGGCGCCTGTGCCTCGGAGAGTCTGCGCCTGATCTCTCTTTGGTCGAGTCGGATTTTCCGTCCCATCAGGCTATGAGAGTAACGGAACAGACATAGACAGATTTGTATATGCGCACACACTTGTGCACTATAATATCTCCCGCGCAGATGGCTAATCTCTCTGGAGATTGGCCGCCGTGGCCGTAATTCGGTCGGTAGGACATTATGACACACTATGAGAGCTAACCTAACTTGTTAACTGTCAACGTAACATGCATTGTGAATGCGGTGTTAACGGATTATCTCTGTATCAAGGGCTTTGTGGGCAACTTTTCTGTCGTATGTGAATAGCACACACAATCTTTTTATTTTTATACGACTGCCTGAAAAAAGGAGCACAATTTTTTCAGAGTTCATATATGTATGTATCTGAGTTTGTATATTCCACCATAACTTCTATACGCCTGAACCGATTTTGATAAATGAGGTATCGTTAGAATTTCTAGCTTATTCCGGGTGACATAGGCTAGTAAAATTTTTAAAAAAATTGATGGGGTGACCATGGTCCCGCATTAAAGACTAAATTTGAAAAAAAGATTCGAAAATAAGATTAACTATATAATCATCATCTAGAAAATGATGACTATATTCCAAAAATATATAACACTACAGTTCATTAGCCAGGGATTCACAAAAGTATATAATTTAATAAAAATGTGAATAATGATTCTAATTTAACTAGATTAATTTAGATTTGTTTTACTTTTTAGTTGGTTTTTTGGCAGCGCAGTCGTGTTTTTCATTATTTTTTATTATTGAATACAGTAGGTAATAGGTAATATACCTTGGATATTAGTTCTACAGAAAGTATCATGTATTCTACCACAGTGTGGTGTAGAAATCTATTAACTTAATTACAAATTACTAATTTCGAGCATAAATTGTAAGGAAACTTGTCTCGCAAAGTGCTAGTCTAGTACTTAGCGACAGTAGACTCGCAGTGTATATCGGAACATACCCAATATGCATCGAAAAGCTACATGAAAAGTTGTGATTGGTTGAATTCATGTTATTCTTCCAACAACAATCCAGCTGCCAGCAAAAAGAATGAAATAAAAAACCAAAGCACACAAACTACAAGTGAATAGAAAGCAACGATAGTATGGCGTTTGATGCTTATCATCGTAACGTCAGGATTATGTCATTTGGTAACAAAAAGCCTTTTAACTTCGGTAATGGAATCCTGTTTCATATGACGCAATGGAGACGATGACGAGATGGTGTTTTTAATTTGATACTAAATGTTTTAAATTTGCCTTTGCACAAGTTTAAGAAATCCATTAAAAGAATGCTCCTGAAAAAAGCTTTTTGGGCAGAATTTGGGTACTGTTAAATATTGTCTATACTAATATTATAAATGCAAAAGTTTGGATGGATGGATGGATATTTGTTACTCGATTACGACAGAACGGCTGAACGGATCTGGATGAAATGTGGCACAGAGATTATAGTCTGGAATAACACATAGGCTACTTTTTATCCCGTTAAATTAAAGATTTCCCGCGGCAACCAAAAAACCTCAATCTACGCGGACGATGTCGCGGGCAGCAACTAGTTTCTGATAAAAGAGCGTGGATTTGACTCTTTTTGTTTTACCACTACAAGTTAGCCCTTGACTGCGATCTCTCCTAATGGTAAGTGATGATACAGTCTAAGATGGTAGCGAGCGAACCTGTAAGGGGCATGGCAGTTATATTAAACCCATACCCCTAATCGCTTTGTACACGGCATCGTACCGGAACGCTAAATCGTTAGGTAACGAGGAGGATGGCCGGAGACTCGCTCCAGCAATGCTTAGGACTGTGGTTATTTATGTATCAACAGTCAATACATTGATGTAATTGGATATAATTTTTTTTCAAAAGAGTAACAAGTTTCCTGCTGGTTCTTCTCGGTAGGAATGGCATTCTCAAACGGTGGTAGATTAACTCGACGATTCAAAAGCACTTGTAAAAGTTTATTTGAATAAAAACTATTTGAGTTTCATGATGCCTGCGACCTTGTTCGCGTGGATTTAGGTTTTTTGAATGTCATGTAAGCTCTTTGATATTTCACTTTTCTGTACCCTTCAACCGATTATCGGCTCACTTTTTAAACATGAGTCACTTCTCAGATAGAGTTTTTTTTATTAACTACAATTTAACCCTTGACTGCGATCTCAGTGATGATGCAGTCTAAGAACCGCCCTGTCCCTAACAGGTAGCGTGCAAACCTGTTAGGGGCAGGGCAGGTAAATGAAATCCATACCCCTAATCGCTTTGTACACGGCATCGTGCCGGAACGCTAAATCGTTTGACGTCTTTGCTGATAGCGTGGTAACTAGCCACGGCCGAATACTCCCATCAGTCAAATAGTACATAGTCAACCACGCTGGCCAAGTGCGGATTGGCATCCATACTATCCATATCCATACTAATATCATTAATGCGAATGTGTGTCTGTCTGTCTGCTACGCTTTTTTTTGCCAATTGCTCAACCGATTTTAATGAAATATGGTACAAAGACAGGTAACAAGGTAAAGTCTCGGGGAAGGACAAATGCTACTTTTTATCTCGGAAAATTGAAGAGTTCCCGCGAGAATTAAAAAAAACCAATCAAAGTCGCGGGAATCATCTAGCAATATATATTATAAGTAGGATTTCTATGAGCAATCCAATATCTCTCGTATAATACTTGTCGTAACTCCTAATCGAATTTGTTCGGCCACTTCCCGACGGTAATGGCGGTTTTATGGCCCTTTAACTACAGAACGTAGGTTCGGACCCGTATTGAGATGTCTTTCTATTATCATTTAAATTAATACCACCGGCGCCAGGCTTATCCATCTTTATTGAAACGTGTTATCTTGAGGAACCTTGAAAGCTATTTTGTCGTCTGTTTAAAATAAGCTGGGCAAATGCGAGCCAGAATCACCAACAGCACCAAAAGGTAACTGACAACTGTTAGTGTGAACGCAAAGTCCTACTTCATCCATCCACCCATCAGCCTGTATGCATCCACTGCTGGATATAGGCCATTTCGAAAGCGCACCACCAAACACAGTCCTCTGCCTTCCTCATCCACCCCAAAGAAGGTGGCGGCTTCTTTAGGTCATCGAACCTGCGAGTTGGAGGTCATCCTACACTGCGCTTACCTCCACTCCAGAACACGTCTGACCCAACAGCCATCGGTTCTGAGACAGATATCCACTACAGCCTATTAACGTCCCGCTGCTGGGCACAGGCCTCCACTCTCATAGGAGAGAGGGAATCAGAGCTTAGACCCACCACGCTGCTCCAATGCAGGTTAGCGGGCTTTAACGACCATTATCATGTTAGTGATAATAACCGAGACCAACTTAACGTGCTCTCCAAGGCACGGGGGTGAAACACCGCCAACTTCCTAACTCCGGGCTAGTACTGAGAATTCTAGTCGGCAAAATCCTATACTTAATTATGGCCCGACCCGGGACTCGAACCCGGGACCTTGACGGCTGCAGTCAAACATGCTAACCACTGGACCAACGAAGCAGTTATGAATCCTACTTATTTAATAGAAATTACTACTTTTCAGTAAGTTAACTCTTTTTGTACTAAGTAATTATCTTATTGACTTTCGCGAGACGTGACGATCTCTATTACGACATGAGAGCGCTATAATTTGGCAGCCAACATCTGTTGCTCCGGAAGCAATTTATTGTGTAGGACAAAGGTCATTAGCACAAGTAGTATAGTTAATAGCAAAATAAAATACCACCGTCCACCGCCGAGTTTCTTGCTAGTTCTTCTCGGTAGTGTTTTCTGAACCTGTGGTAGATTCACTTGACGATGCAAAATTTATTAATAAAGAAAGCAATTATTTTTTTTATTGAAAAAATTTCAGAAATATCTATCTATCCATCAAATAGGGAAGGAAAATGGGTTTCTAAACCCTTCCTTTCTCATTTCCAGTCTGCTTACTGAGGGCAAAAACACATGAATTGTTTTAACCATCGATATATATGTCACCGTAAGATTGTAATAACCGCTAGATTATAATCTAACTCGCGAAATTGCAAACTGTCGAAAGATTACAATTTAACGCATTATTTTTCGGTAGATTGTAATCTGTTCGTTATATTAACCCGATAGAACCTAAGGGCACTACCTGTCGAACCCTAAACTAACCTACAAAAAACAGACAAGGAAACGTAAATACAATGAATATTTCAAAAATTGACACTCAGAACATTTAACGGTATACAATTTTTCGAAAGTTTACAATTTCGCGAGTTAGATTATAATGTAACGGTTTTTATAATCTTACGGTGACATATATATGTAGGTACATGACATAGATTTAGGATTGGCCAATCCTAAATCGACTGGATGAACCAAAGTGTGTAAGACACAAACTTTGATTTAATTGACGTATAGTGGTCAAAGTTTAAAACATTAACGTAACTGTAATATAAAGTAACTGTCATGCAATCGGTCCTAAGCAAAACAGCAGATTTATATTAGTAAATGAAATGACCTATTTAACCATGTAATCTGGGACAAAAATAATAATATTATGAAAACGGATGCGCCGCGCGACGATCGTATCATTTGCTGCACGGATGGACCTTAATTTTCTAGACTGTAGACTAGATACTAAGTAAAACTAGATGACATTGACTTTTTCCGTATGATTTCATTTTTTTAAAGTGAAACTTCTTTAGAATCTTTGTGAAAAAAGAAAAAGAGAAAATAAAAACAAAAACTAACAGGCATAAAAATTTGTTCCAATTTTGGCGGACCAGATAAGTTTTTGGGACTATACTATCGCATGAAGCTTATTTTGTTGACGCTCTTGTTCCAGAATTAATAATAGGTACCTAATCCTTATTTAAAAGACGTCAATTGGGTATTTGACAACTATGTATTCAAATTCTCAACTCAACTGTAACTCAAATTATTTATTAGTTAGGGTCAGATAATTTTGTTGGACTATACATAATATTTAAGTCATTTAAATCTTGCATTTTAAAATTATACTGCTATATGCGATGGTTGTAAACCGGAACTGTTTTATTTTCGTAGTTCTTATTATATTTGTAATCTAGTTCAATATCTATTAGGGTATTAGTATTAGGCTATTTGATGTTTTGATTCGACATCTGTCCAAGGTTGGCTCCATTCGTAGAACAATGGAATTCCTTGAACCGACAACCTATGTTGACACCAATACCGAACCGACAATAATTGGGTATAGAGCGTGAAATCGACAATGGATAACCGAAACAGTTATTTTGAAGCTGTCAGTGGCCTAGGCGCGACACACACCTGCAGAACGGAGATGCCTTTTAAAACAACTCAAACTAAGCATAAAGCTAGGAAATAGGAATACACTACTCTGGTGTCTGACGGCTTGTTTCGTCTCTTTCTAACTGTAGCGTCGCAAGTACTTACCATGTAGGTACTTACCTCGCTTTACCCAGATACCAGTTACTTACCATCAATCAGAATATACCTTTAGAATAACCTATTACCTTACCCGTCAAATAACCAACCACACATTTACCTGGATTACCTGAATAAACCTCGTTACCAAAGAATACCTGGAGGAAGGATCAAGTGGAAAGGAGAAATAAATACACAGGGATCACTTTAATAACAAGAGGAGATAAATAATGAACACTGAAATCAAGATGCAATTCTTTAATGTCAAAATCCGACACCGTTTTCATCGAGCGACGCTTAGTTAACAGGAAGACGCGAGATTGCCTCGAAAAAGGCAAGAGCTCGCAGCGTCGTTTCGAAGGAAGGTGTTTGCTGTACTTACCACGTTGAGGACGTCTGCACCGAACAGTGAAGATTGTAAACAATCGAGTCAGGCAGTTGCATTGGACGTAGGAAGGAAAAGGTTAGCCTTGAAAAAGGCTGTCCGTACAACCATTGCGCCAGGACTGGAGATGCCGCTGATTGCCCCACTAGACACTAGTTGAAGGAGTCACTAAGAGTTCACTGTCCACAAATACACCAGCCAGTTCATATTAACCACTTCGCGCGTGTTATAAATTGCGTCGCGCGCAGGCGCCGTCTGCCGCGGCCGGCAGCAAACGGGCTAATGCGGGCGCGCGGACGCGATCGTTCTATTTATAGTTGCACGGTTCCAGACGGAAGAAAATCACGCAATCAGCGAATGTGTTACACCTACCTATATGTATGTACATATTATGTTAGTCGTAATTCTTAATTATTATTATTACTTATTTCTGATTGGTGGATTTCTGTAAGGATTTTTATATAAATATGGGCATTTTTCCCAATATATTCATTCTAAACTCAGCGTTTAATCAGAGTTTTATTTCCTCCAAAACCTCCGCTAAAGTGGTGACCCCGAGCCTGAACAAGCTGAAAAATGGAAGATCAGAAGCCATCCACCTCTGAACAAGCAAGACTCCCAGGGCAGGAAGAAATTGCCGCCATCGCCCTATCACTGCGTGTTCCACCATTCTGGAGAGACAAATCCCGTCTATGGTTTATCAGTTTTGAGGCTGCAACGAGCGAACTAAAGAAGAGCCAGGAGCAGCTAGCCCAGATGGTCATCGCTCAACTAGAAAAACAAGATATAGAGCAAATTTCGGACATACTCTGCAATCCGCCACCTACAGAGCTGTACAACGCCGTGAAGAATCGTCTGATCTCCGTCTATGAAGAATCCGACAGTCGCCAGTTACAAAAGCTACTTTCGGAGATAGAGCTCGGTGACCAAAAACCTACTCAACTCTTGCGCCGCATGCGTTTTCTCGCCGGAAGCAAAGTACCAGACTCAACTCTACGACTGATGTGGACGAACCACCTTCCAGCACACGTCCGATCAGTATTGGCAGTCAGCGAATCCTTCAGCACGAAGACTGCACTCGACGAGTTAGCACTCCTAGCCGACAAGATGCTAGAATCAAACCCCACCCCGCAAGTCACAAGCGTCGAAGCCGTCGCATCAACCAACGCCACCGCAAGCACGCACGCCACCTCAAGCAGCGATATCCAATTCCTCGTGAAAGAAATTACCAAGCTAACACTCGAAGTCGCTGCGCTCAAGACACAGTTCAACAATAAACCATTCCAGAATAGAGGCCGTTCCGCAAACCGTCGTCGCTATGGCAACTATAACAGATCTCGAAGCGCAACTCCTTCGCCTTACTGTTACTATCATCGAAGATTCGGCAATGATGCAAGAAGATGCACGCTGCCGTGTTCTTTCAAGAACGAAAACACGAAGCCGGAAAACTAGCAACTACGCTGGATGAAGCGGGATCCGGCGTATCTGAGAAGTCTTACCGCTTGTTTGTCACCGATAAGAAGTCAAAAACTACATTTTTAATCGACACAGGCGCTAATATTTCTGTGTTACCGCCGCGTAAAGGTGAAACACAGAAGCCATTGAATTTGCAACTCTACGCCGCTAACAATACGGTCATTCCAACCTACGGAGAGAGAACTATGGAACTCGACTTCAATCTACGCCGACCATTTAAATGGAAGTTTATCATAGCCAAAGTCAGTAAACCAATCATCGGAGCCGATTTTCTTGAATACCATCAGCTGATCGTCGATATCAAGAATCGAAGACTTATCGACGGGAAAACTAACTTAGCGTCGCAATATTTCGTCCGTGCCACAAACATACCTACAATAAGAAGTATCGACGTGCAACAGTCATACCACAACATTTTAGCCGAGTTTCCCGGAGTAACAAGATTAACTTCAATGAATCTTACGCCGAAGAACAACGTCGAACATTTTATCGAAACAACTGGACCGCCACTTCACTGCCGTGCTCGACCAATTGCACCGCATCGCTACGAACGAGTCCGCAAAGAGTTCGAAAATATGATAGAACAAGGACTATGCCGCCCAAGCAAAAGTCCTTGGTCTTCGCCACTGCACATTGTTCCGAAGAAAAACGGCGATCTGCGAGTCTGTGGTGATTATAGAAGACTTAACAGCATTACGATACCCGACCGCTACCCAATTCCAAGAATTAAGGACTTCACACATCAATTAGCGGAGAAGACTGTATTTTCTACAATCGATCTCAACAGAGCATATCAGCAAATTAAAGTTCGTGAAGAAGACATAGAGAAGACTGCAATTATAACTCCTATGGGCCTATTCGAATTTCCGAGAATGGCACCAGGTTTGAGAAACGCTGGCCAAACCTTTCAACGGTTTATCCACGAAGTTCTACATGGTCTCGATTTCGTCTACGCTTTCATAGACGACCTACTAGTTGCAAGTTCGGACAAAATATCACATGAAGAACACCTACGAGCTGTATTGCGAAGACTAGAAGAGAATGGCATTACAATCAACCCGTCAAAATGCAATTTCGGTCAAGATGAAGTTAAATTCCTCGGTTTTACTGTAAACAAGTGCGGAATAAAACCGCCTGAAGAAAAGATCGCGGCAATCTGCAACTACGCGAAACCAAAAACAATCGAAGAGCTAAGGCGTTTTCTTGGAATGATAAATTTCTACCGAGAACACATTTCTAAGGCCGCAGATATTCAAGCCCCACTTCATGCCTATCTTCATAATTCGAAAAAGAGAGACCGCACGTTAATCGAATGGACCGACGAAGCTACAAAAGCATTCGAAGCGTGTAAAAATGCAATTCAAAACGCAGCTTTACTCGCTCACCCATCGCACGATGCTACGCTGGCAATTTTCAGCGATGCATCCGACTCGTGTGCCGGAGCTGTACTTCAACAATTCGTCAAAGGCAAATGGCAACCACTTGGGTATTTTTCGAAGAAATTTTCCGACGCACAACGCAACTACAGTACATTCGACCGGGAGCTACTCGCTATATACATGGCAGTAAAACATTTCAGGAAGACTTTCGAAGGACGAAACCTAATCGTTTTCACTGATCACAAGCCATTAACCTATGTACTACAGAAACCACCTTCGCCATCTGAAACTCCACGACGAGCGAGACAACTAATTTTCATCAGTGAATTTACTACGGACATACGTCACATCAGCGGAAAAGACAATGTCGTCGCCGACGCATTGAGTCGCATACCTATCGAAAGCATCGTTTGCCCGACAAGTCTCGACTACGAAAAGTTAGCCGAAGCACAAGAAAGAGACAGAGAATGCGAGCAACTTACGAAGCAAAACAATCTCACTCTGCGCAAAATGACTATGCCAAATTCGCAAGCTTCAATCTACTGTGAAATTTCAACTGCATTCGTACGACCATACCTACCCGAAGAATTTCGACGAGTCGCTTTCGATGCAGTTCATAACATCAGTCACCCCGGTATTCGAACTACGAACCAACTCGTCACGCAAAAATTTTTCTGGCCATCAATGAATAAGGACGTCCGTACATGGGCGAAAAACTGCATACAATGTCAACGGTGCAAAGTTCAACGTCATACAACGAGTAGTGTATCTGCATTTCCGTCTGCCGAACGATTTCAACACGTACACATAGACATCGTCGGCCCGCTTCCCACTTCGCCCGAAGGACACCGTTACCTCGTCACCATGATCGACCGAGCAACGAGATGGCCTGAAGCGATTCCGACCGACGATACGTCAGCTGAAACTATTGCAAAGATATTTTACGAGCACTGGATCACTCGTTTTGGGACGCCAGTAATCCTGACCTCTGACCAAGGACGTAATTTCCAAAGCTACCTGTTCTCCAAGCTTCTCAGCGTCATGGGAATACAACAAACTCGTACGACACCCTACCATCCACAATCTAATGGTATAGTCGAACGTTGGCACCGCTCTTTGAAGACCTCACTGAAAACACGTCTATCTGGACATACAAAGTGGATCGACGAGTTACCTACGGTTCTCATGGGTCTGCGTGCCGCAATGCGTTCTGATACTAAAGTCAGCGCTGCAGAGCTTACCTACGGATTCAACCTACGGCTACCATGTGATTTTTTCGCAACTACACAATCAACCGAGCAAGATTTGGACTACGACTACGTGAGCAGACTACGATCAACGATCAACTCCGTCATGCAAAATCAGCCTACAGTACATAGCAACAAGAGACCTATTTTCGTTCATCAGGATTTGGAAACCTGCGAGCAAGTTTTCGTTCGAAATGAAGGAGTGAAGAGAGCCCTCCAACCTTCATATGAAGGACCATACAAAGTGTTAGAGCGAGATAGCAAGACTTTTAAACTGCAGTTGCCAGAGAAGCGCTCTGCAGTTATATCAATCGATCGTCTCAAACCTGCGTACATTTTAGATAGTACACCAGAGTACTCGCCTGCATTATCTTCATCAACGAACAGACAAGAATCTACTTACAACCCCGCGCGAAGCAAGGAGAACGAGGCAAGCCAGGCGCCAGCATCTAGTGCAATTCAACCAATATTAAAGAAGACTAGACTCGGACGCATAACTAAACCTCCTGTACGCTTTCGCTAGGGGGTGAGTCCTGTAGCGTCGCAAGTACTTACCATGTAGGTACTTACCTCGCTTTACCCAGATACCAGTTACTTACCATCAATCAGAATATACCTTTAGAATAACCTATTACCTTACCCGTCAAATAACCAACCACACATTTACCTGGATTACCTGAATAAACCTCGTTACCAAAGAATACCTGGAGGAAGGATCAAGTGGAAAGGAGAAATAAATACACAGGGATCACTTTAATAACAAGAGGAGATAAATAATGAACACTGAAATCAAGATGCAATTCTTTAATGTCAAAATCCGACACCGTTTTCATCGAGCGACGCTTAGTTAACAGGAAGACGCGAGATTGCCTCGAAAAAGGCAAGAGCTCGCAGCGTCGTTTCGAAGGAAGGTGTTTGCTGTACTTACCACGTTGAGGACGTCTGCACCGAACAGTGAAGATTGTAAACAATCGAGTCAGGCAGTTGCATTGGACGTAGGAAGGAAAAGGTTAGCCTTGAAAAAGGCTGTCCGTACAACCATTGCGCCAGGACTGGAGATGCCGCTGATTGCCCCACTAGACACTAGTTGAAGGAGTCACTAAGAGTTCACTGTCCACAAATACACCAGCCAGTTCATATTAACCACTTCGCGCGTGTTATAAATTGCGTCGCGCGCAGGCGCCGTCTGCCGCGGCCGGCAGCAAACGGGCTAATGCGGGCGCGCGGACGCGATCGTTCTATTTATAGTTGCACGGTTCCAGACGGAAGAAAATCACGCAATCAGCGAATGTGTTACACCTACCTATATGTATGTACATATTATGTTAGTCGTAATTCTTAATTATTATTATTACTTATTTCTGATTGGTGGATTTCTGTAAGGATTTTTATATAAATATGGGCATTTTTCCCAATATATTCATTCTAAACTCAGCGTTTAATCAGAGTTTTATTTCCTCCAAAACCTCCGCTAAACTAACCATCATAAACGTATGAAACCGATAGGTGTACTGACGCGTCACGACTCACGACTCACGACTCACGAGTTCATGACACAACGCGTCAGAGTAGTGTATTTCTAGCTCTATGCTTAGTTTGAGTTGTTTTAAAACGCATCTTCACTCCTTTCTGCAGGTGTGCGTCGCGCGTCGAGTGCTCCTGTTGTCCTCAGTGAGCGACGAAAGCGACGCGACGCGATATGGTTCCGTAGGAAGTCACAAACTTATCTACAAGACAGCCAACAACGTAGGCCACGTGAAGTGTCAGCTACTATTTGATATTGTCGCGTCGCTTCGTATCGAGTCACGTTGTCGCGTTTGTCGCTGATGTAGAAAGGCCCGTGCCTTATCTATAACTTAACAAGTTTACACACATTGGTGAGATAACGGCGAAAACACATTCCGGATAAAAATTTTGTCTGGCGGAAAAAACCGCGCTCACTTTGATATGGAGCTGCCCAGACTGCCGCGACACGACACAGCTTGTTTCCCACACGACGCGGGCGTTTCACGCGTATTTATTTTCCCTTCCTGTTTGTAGTGTGTTTTGACCTATACTGAAGCAGTGGTGAACGTTGTCTTAACTCTTAAATATGTGGGAGGGTCCCATATATTCGATTTCCGCAAGGGTCAAAATTATTATGTATCACAAAAGGAGATCTTTACAGTTTCTATGACGCTTCATGTTCTAATTAATTAACTTGGCCTTACAGTACCTAGCCACTAAAATATACTTAACTATGTTGCAACGCCCAAGCAGTCTAAATGAAGTGATTATCGTAAGTAGTATTAATTTATAACGTTATCAATATCGCAAACTGACAGTAACTGTTAAAATCTAATAACGTTAGAATAACGATGGTCATAATAATTTACGTCGCACTTGACCATCGAAACTCAACTCTAAATTCTAAATTCAAATATCCAATATGGAGTCGTAAAGATTCCCCGGTTTATGACACCCTAGTAGTTAAATCTCCTTTGTAGATAGACGGATACCAAAACGTTTATAGCGTTTTTATTGTTTACTTTAAAGGTGAATACATGTGAAGTAGCACGGAAGAGGTAGTAAATTTATGTTTATTTTAGTCACACGGGAAAATCGCGGGTAGAATTTTGAAAATTCAGGGTCAAAATAAGGAAAACTGCAATGCTGAACGAGACTTTATATTACAATGTAAGGAAGTATCGACCGGTGACTTAACCTTAAGGGGTTAAGAAGGCCGAATGACCTTGACGAAACGCAGACCAGCGGGACTTTTGCCGACGGTAATGCCGTACAGCGGTCACGCCCGGAACTACGCAAACTAGGCCAAAGACTAATACTGCAGAGGGAACAAGTGCTATTTTATGGGATAATGCCTATATTTATGTTTGCGCATAAATATCATAGGTCACAAATAAACTTAAACTTAAACTTTCTTTAATACCTACCTTTAGCTTTACCTTGAGACCTTGCCATGAAATGTTCGATATCGTATCCGATACTAAATATTGTTTGCGCTTGTAGTAGGCACAGATTTAGGTATAGGTACAAGTAATATTTCGTATTGGATCAATGCTAAA
Source organism: Erebia palarica (assembly GCA_964035005.1). Taxonomy (NCBI): domain Eukaryota; kingdom Metazoa; phylum Arthropoda; class Insecta; order Lepidoptera; family Nymphalidae; genus Erebia; species Erebia palarica. Next base: position 24,212,840 of record OZ035993.1, on the reverse strand, counting down.
ATGTAGGTAGTTCAAGTTAGTGTTGCAGAACTATCGATAGTTGACATCAAGCTAAAAGTTTTGAAACGTCCTACCTCCACCGAGGGATGAGTGGGGTACAGGGAGAGGAGATAGAGAATCAGGTACTAACTGCTCACAATGAACCCCACTTGCCGGAGCTGCGTAGTTTTTTTTGTGAGTTTACTCCTTTAGAATCAATTTTCATATGTATGAGCCTGTGGTATGAAAATTTATGTGCAGTACTACGTCATGCGCAGCTCTGAGCACAGAGTCACTTAAAAAAAAGTCAGCGCCATTTTGAAATTCTTTGTTAAATAACCGATTTCGTTCAAAATTGATATTTACGGCTTTCTGGGATCACAAAACAGGAAACTGTTACCAAAATTTAAAAAAGTCGGTGCCATTTTGAAATTCTTTGTTAATTGACCGATTTCGTTCAAAATAGCATACGCACTACGAGTAAAATTATGTCTACCCGTTATCTCTCTCTGTCTACCGAAGCTAACATGGTTACTTGTCTCGTTACGTCAAAAGTAGAGATAAAAGTAATATTTCTAATCTGTGGTATTTTTCTCTACGAGCCTTTACATGTCGACTACTTTTTTCTTGTAATATACTGCATTTTGTGCATGTTAGGGTAAATGAAAAATTTGCCGGCAACGACAATATCTCTCTCTCTCGTCGCGAGATAATCTCGTTGTGCACATCCTAGACCTACTGGGATCACAAAACAGGAAACTGTTACCAAAATTTAACAAAGTTAGCGCCATTTTGAAATTCATGTTGTTATTATGTTTCCATGACTATGTAATGTATTTTGATGAATATAAAATACATGGTAATTAATATATTATGATGATAGCCACGGAGTTAGAGAATAGGAGTGCAGGTGTTCCCAGCTTGTCATCACGAATTTCGATTCCATATTATGATATTATCGATAAGGTTGTCTGGAAGAGATCGCTGGTTAGCGATAAGACCGCCTTATTGTACCTACATTTTAAGTTTTAAGTTATTGTACATACATACATACATACATACATACATACATACATACATACATACATACATACATACATACATACATACATACATACATACATACATACATACATACATACATACATACATACATACATACATACATACATACATACATACATACATACATACATACATACATACATACATACATACATACATACATACATACATACATACATACATACATACATGCTTGCTTTTCCGCAGTCTCTCAGTCGCAGACAAAATGATTTTGTCTCGGTAGCATAATCGATTTACTAAAACAAAAGTTGTTAGAATTCAAAAATGGCACATTTACATCTGAGAAAGACAGACAGAAAGACACACTTACGCATACATTATAATTATTATTAGTATGTATTTTAGTTATTAGTAGCATTAATATTATTAGTAAGTAATTTTGCATTAAAGATATTATAATCTATTCCGTCGGGTCGGAGGAAAAAAAATCAAATTAAAGCATAGAAGCTTTAAAAACAATCAAAATATGTAGCGAGTGCAGGTAGGTTGTTCCTCATCAAAATCATCTTGATTTGAATTTTTACAATCACTTGTCACTACAGAACCTTATTTAGTCTTTGCACCTACTTTGCACACTTAAAAAGTTAAATTCTTAAAAAAAATATATTTACACCTACTAATTTACAGATAAATACTGAACTAAGTATTTCTAAAATTTTAAATATGTACAAATGAGTATAAACCCTTCAAAATCGAAAATTAACTTTAAAAAATTCGCTCCGACACCGACGTGCGGTCCACCTTCGACAATGTCCCGAAACGGACTGCCGAAGGGCTCGCGGGTGTTTACAGGGCGACGGAGCAGCCACGTTCTCACTAATATACTTAAATTTCGGGGGAAAATTACTTTACACGAATGTTATAGGGAGTAAAAATAAAACTCTCCGTTAAAAATATTGTAATTTTTAAGACCTATTTTTGTGTGCAAGAACTAATTAAAAAGCTTGTGCCGTTTTGCAGAACATTTTCAAAGTATGACAAAAGTAGATACTCTTTGGGGATTTTTTTCTGAAAGAGGGTTTGAAAAAAGTAAATTTTTTTTACAGTAGAAATGTTTATTAAGCCTATATCTTCCGTTACATATTTTTTCTTTACGGATTCAACTATCAGTTATTAAGACAATTTGACTTAAACATCCTAATACTGAGGCAGTTTGTCATCTCTTAAAGCCTTAAATGACGGCGCTAAGGCTGAGATGATGAGATGTGCTTTGACTTGGCTCACACGTTACTTAGAGTTCAAACGAGATGGACTTACGTGAGTAAGTGACTGTCTCGTTTTAACGATGTCTACGCCCTAAGTCTAGTGCTGTACTTATCCGGAGAGAGTATTTAGCCCAATTTACACAGCGAAATTAATGGCATGAAATTAGTTGCGTAAAATAATTTCAACATGGATGAAAGTATTACATTCGACTTTTTAAAAGGGGTAGCAATATATTTAGAACTTTTTATTTTTAGTTTAAATCATCTCTAAAGTTTCAAAGAGTTTTCGTACAACAGAATTAACCACATTGAAAAAACTTACAAGTTTGAACAAAGAAATAAAATAAATACTTAACTAATAGCTAATAGTTATAAATAAGGCTTAGATAAGTGTATACATTAATTACATTTATTGAATAGAAGCAGGCGTTACTTTGCGGAAGTCCATGATAGTGAATGAACTAGAAGTTTAATTCGCTATAATCCGCTACAGTAGACAAATCTGTGTGGTACAGTGCGTGTCTTTCACCTGCAGCATGCGACACCCACCACCCAGCAATTCGCACAGGCACAACACCACACCACACAAATCCTCCAAATCACTCTCAACGTACGTTTCACTCCGACACCGGAGCATCCTCAGGAGATGTTGACTCGACAATGCACGATTGTGAAGATTCACAGGATTATAGCGAATTAAACTTCTAGTTCATTCACCATTAATTACATTTGTTTAAGTCTTTTATAATAATTTATATTTGTTGAGCATTGCCTATTCATTGCAACTTTAAAGCACAAAGGATAAAAAATTAACATAATAAAAAGGTTTAAGTAGCTCAATACACATAACATAGAGACATCTGTGGAATGAATATCAAATTCCTATTAAAGGGAAACCGCGGACACGGTAACTAGAGAAAGTGTACAAAAGGTATGCATTTACAAGGAACAATACTAGCCTCACTCTATCTATGCACTACGCTGTCACAGTCTAAGAAGCTACGTTCTTTCCTATCAGTCGTTCCATGGAGGGGTATAGAACTCTAGAGTCTAGACAGAGCAACACTGCAGGGTGACAGCAAACGACGTAACAGAGAAAACTGACAGAATTTCAATGCATATAATGACTATAATGTCCAATTAAAGAAAACTATATTCCAATAAAAAATGTGATGAATTTTATGTCAGATTAGTGCAGTTTCTCCGACACTGTACCTTTAGGTGCTAGTTGCGAAAATTGTCATTTTTTTTCCACTACAAGTTAGCCCTTAACTGCGATCTAACCTGATGGTAAGTGACGATGCAATCTAAAATGGTAGCGGGCTAACCTGTGAGGGATATGATAGTTATATCAAACCCAAACCCCTAGTTGGTTTCTACACGGCATCGTACCGGAACGCTTAATCTTTGCCGGTAGGGTGGTAACTAGCCACGGCCGAAGCCTCCCAGACCAGACCAGAGAGAAGACCAGAGAAAATTCAGAAATTATAAAATCCCAAATTGACCCTGCCGGGAATCGGACCCGGGACCTCCCACGTTAAGACAGCGCTCAACACTGCGCCATGGAGGTCGTCATGGTAGCTGAGTCTGTTATTTGTTTGGCGTTAATCCACTGTATGAATATATACGCTATGGATGCTGTATAGTGTATCTTTATGACATTATATGCGAGTGCAATCGACGCTGAAAGGACAGGGAAAGTCATATATCAAGCGTATGGTAATGCGCGGTTGTGGGTTGTGTACTAATATACCTTGGCTATGCATTCATTCGACACTAAATACTGTTGTTAGAAACCGATCGTATAAATCACGTCTTTGGCGCAGTGGCGTGTATAGTGGCCTCTGATTGAAAACACTATGGCCCTATCACTATCAGTGGATTCAATTCCACGGGACCCGGGTTATTCAGTATTTAAAAAAAATCTGCTGTGGTCAGGCTCTATGCAGGAGCTAGTAACCGAGAAAGCCGTATATAGAAAGGCGTAGAATAGGGATGATGCCTATATCAAAGATAAATTATTGATAACTGATAAATTAAACCTCAAATTCACGTCCTCGGTTAGTTTTAAGTTTGATAACCATTTTAAAATATAGATTAAAGAAAAAAAGTGCGTTGAATTTTGATGACGTCACAAACTGTGAATTTCATACAACTTCCATACTAGAAGTGCGTTTTCAAGTTTGGTAAAGAGTTGCTGATTTGATTGAGTTGTCATCATCCCTATTGCTACCAGCATGACTTCCCATTCTTTCTTCTTTTAAATACTTCACTTATTTTTATTTATTTATTATTTATTATTAGATGCCGTGACTTCGTCAGCGCTCTTTAATTTTTCGGGAATAAAGTAGCCTTTGTCCTTCCCCTGAATACCACCTATCCCTGTACCAAATTTCATCAAAATGTGTTAAACAGATGGGCCGTGAAAGCGTCTCCTTTTCGCATTTATAATATTAGTATGGATTTGATTGATTATATTGAATTTTATATATTCTTTCCTTAACTTCAGTCACCTTTTGTCTGCGAATTTAACTTGCCGAGAAGCAAACTCAGTACCTCTCTGGCCTGAGCTCCCACTTACAAATAAGACATTTTAAGCTCTTACCGCTGCACCATAGAGGATAAATTACTCCGTCAAAATTATCTGGTCAGATTGCATGGTCATGAAACAAAATTTTACATCATGCAATCATCGCTATTTTATGGCCATGACTAGCTGATGCCCGCGACTACGTCCGCTTGGTTTCAGTTTTTTTTTGTTCCAGCGAGAACTCCTTAATTTTCCGGAATAAGAAGTAGCCTGTCACTCTCCAGGTCATACCCATGCCAAAGATCACGTCGATCCGTTGCTCCGTTGCTGCGTGATTAAAGGACAAACCAACACAATATTAGTATGAAGAATGATGAACTAAGAACTCTCGCTAAAATTGAGTATACTAATAGTTAAAACCAAAGAATACTAAATATTATTTCTAAATAAATACTGTGTAATAGACGTAGTAATATAGGTACTAACTTTTCTACATACCTTTCATTTTATACATGTGGCAAAATACTAATATGGCTTTCGGAATTTCTTAAATGATCAATCGTTAAAATATACGTTAAATATATTGCTAATAGCCAAATACTTTAAGAAACTTGTTGATTTTCGCAACTACTTATAATCTGCTTTGATAGAAGCGTGCGTGTCTTTACGGAATACTTATAGTCTAATGATAGAAAGCCTATAAATGTCTAGGAATATCGTTCAGAAACACTGATGGACTCATTTTGACGACCTCTCTGGCGCAGTGGTGAGCGCTGTGGGATTGGGCGTATAATTCGGATGCTTTGGGTTACATCCCTGCGGGCTCAGTATGCGCACAACGAGATATCTCATGCCGAGAGAGAGAGATAGAGATGTTGTCGTTGCCGGATAATTTTCCGTTTACCCTAACATGCACGAAATCCGGTATATTACAAGAAGAAAATTGTCGGCATGCAAGGAAAAATACCACAGATAAGAAATATTACTTTTATCTCTACTTTTGACGTTACGAGACAAGTAACCATGTTAGCTTCGGGAGACAGATAGAGATAATGGGTAGACATAATTTTACTCGTTGTGCGCATGAATTGCTACTGGGGAAATGGGAAATTTGGTGTGACCAGATCTTTAATATTGCCACACTAATAAATAATTTTTAAATACTATCTTGAAAATCTGAAACTATACAAATTATACATTCTTGTTTTAAAATCATCCTATTATATTATTATTAATTATTATTAATTATCCTATACTTATGAGTTCCTTATCCACAGTTAGGTACTTGGGCTAATTTGCTTAGGTACATCCGAAAAGAAAGAGTACTCGTTTGCTTTTTTTTCAATTCAACCGAATTGAGTAAAGACATAAATATAAAAATTACTCGTAATTATTAGACTTATCTCTTATCTCTTTGTTATCATAAGTAACGACATATTTATTGTTTTCTTTTTAAAGTACTTATTTATGTATTTATTGGTAGGTAAGTATGTCTATTTAGTTTATGTATGTCTATTATTATTATTTTGTATATATTAGTTTATCAAAATATAATGTAATATATGGTATTGGTTAGTTTATTAAGCTATTAGTATTTAAGTTTATCATTATTTTTCCACCACCTCCCTTTATCTTCTTTTTCATTTTCTCCCTAACGTTATGGTTGTCTGGAAGAGATCGCTGCTTAGCGATAAATATTTAAATATTATAAATATTTTTATATTAAAGCAGGTAAAAGAAAAATATTTGCTTATTTCGTTAAAGTTCACGAGATGATTCATTAATAGGGTAGTTAAAATCAAAATTATTAGCCGTAACGCTATATACAAATGGGGGCCAAAACATTTTGCCCGAGTAACTATAATATTCATGAATTTTTATGTTTATTCATTCACTATTTTTATATTTATTTATACCAAAAAAATATATCTAGTTACTTAATTTATTTAAGTTACAATTTTTTTTTTGTTTTTTTTTTAAATAATATTATACTATATAATAATTATTATATTATATTATAATTTATTTGTTGTTTTGATATATTGTATTGATAGGACTGTTCGCGCGATATTTGAATTCTCCCGCTAAGAAGCGCGAAAGTGGGGGTGCGGGCAATTGCCGGGGCGCGGGCGGCCCGTCTTGCAAAAAAGGTGCAATAGGCATGATGACTGATTTTGAGAAATGGTCAGATTATGTTCGGAAGTATCTACTATTTCGAAAAAATATATTATTTCTGCAGAAAAATAAGGTTTGGTAGATAAAATTGGCATTTGAAATTTTAATTTTAAAATTCACGCCAAAACGCCCGCCGGTGTCATGGCGCCGTTTGTGACGTCACTATTGTTATTACCAATGTACTCTGTGCAGTGTGCAGTAAACATTAGTGCGATTGTCAAAGCTCAAAAACAAACAATTGTGACGTCATTCGCTTCTTGGTGTTTAATCCAATATGGCGGATTGCTGTATTTTATAGTTTTATTTTATTAAAATAAATAGCAATCTCATTCGAAATAGATAAATAAACACGTTTTTAATAATCCATGAATCCTATTTCATTAGATAAATTCATAATTTAATTGATTCTTGGTTACTGTCATCATGCCTATTCACGGCACTTACTTACTCACACTAGGTCAAGCGACTGCCACCTCAATCTAAAGCAAACTCGCAAAATTTTGTAATATTACTTTTTTATTAAACAATTTCAAAGTTAAACTTGCTTTTATAAATATCTTATGTGCGGTACTGCACAAGGACCGCCTTATTGTACGTACTTATAGTTGTTTTCTTATTTGTAACATGTTGTTTTTGTATATTCATGGTAAAGTGTATACATAAATACATACATACATACTTATCTGTCATCAATCTTTATATAGCCTGTGGTGAGTTTTCCCGCGTCTCCCCGGCGAGGCGCCTACGTCACCGGCGCCGGCGCAGAATCTCACGCGAGTTTAATACGAGCCGCATATCATAAACCAGCCGGTACTTTCGAACGTGGAAAGTGAAAACGCTTATTTATTTCTTTTCGATTTAGTTTATTTTATTTATAGGAGAACCTACATCTACATATGGAAGCGGTGAAAGCTTAGTGGTTTTAATGCCTACGTGTACGGCTACGGGGGTCTAGGGCTCGAATGCCGGGTTCTTCTTTTGTTTCACTAGACTTACTTTAAATGCACTTCTTACTTTTTCATAATACACACCCGCTAAGACATTTATGACATTTAAATATTTTGTTTTGGCTCCAAGACTCGGAATGAAAAGATTCTACTGAGAAGAGCCGGCAGTTGCTCTTTATTTTACATGACCGTTACTTAACCAGTATTTTTTATCGTTACTAAATACATACTATCCATACTAATCGTACTAGAAGAATTACCCCCAATCCGGCTTGGCACAGCAAATTTAGACCTCAGCCCCCGTGTTAAAAACCTTGGCATATACATTGACAGTTCCTTTTCCTGGGTTCCTCAAATGGCTGAGGTAAGCCGGAAAGTTTTTGCGTCAGTTGGCTGTCTGAGACGCTGGAAATATTTTCTTCCCATCAAAACTAAAATCTCTTTGGCTCATTCCATTCTCTTTCCAATCTTAGATTATGCTGACTCCTCCTATCCCGACTTAACTGAGGAACAACTCAATAAGCTCGAGCGTCTCCAGAATCTGTTCATTAGATTTATCTTCGGGCTTCGTAAGTATGACCATGTGTCGGAATTCCGAGCCCGCTTGAAGTGGCTACCTATCAGACTCCGCCGTAATCTACACCTGCTCTCTCTTCTCTACTCCATCCTTTACAATCCACAAACTCCTTCGTACTTAAAGCAGCGCTTTTCCTACCTTGGCTCGAACATTGAACGCCAACACCTGCGGTCGTGCAAGGACAACCGTTTGCACATTCCCGCCCATCACACGCGGTACTATGACAACTCCTTTACGTGCAAGTCTGTAATACTGTGGAATAGCCTGCCTTCTGAAATCCGCCATTCCAAATCGCTCTCAATTTTCAAAAGTCGTTTGTATAATCATTATTTATCTCTTTGTAATTATTAGTGTTTACTTTATTCTTTAATGGAGAATATAGTGATATATATTTATTTATATAGGTATATTTATATATGTAGTTGTGTAGTAGTAGTATATATTTACATCTATGTATTGGTCTAAAATGTATGTACTTTATTATGTATGTATGCATTTCTTATCTATTTTTTTTTTTTTTTAAATACAGCACCATCCCGCGCTTCCGTTTATTTATCCTTTCACCAAAGGTTGTCTGTAAGAGATTGCTTTAGCAATAAGACCGCCTTTGCACATTTCTATCTAGTTTTACTAGTAATTAATACTTTAAAACTGTATTCTGTATATTTTGTGTGTGCAATAAAGATATCTAAATAAATAAATAAATAATATTATATTTAACTGTATATATAATAGTCTGTCTGTCTGTCTGCTACGCTTTCACGGCTCATCTGTTCAACCGATTTTGATGAATTTTGGTTCAGGAATAGGTTGTATCCCCGGGGAAGGACATCGGCTTTTAATCCCGGAAAATTCGAGAGTTCCCGCGGGAAACAAAAAACCTTCATTCACGCGGACGAAGTCGTCTAGTTTTTGAACTTTTGTCCTTTAGTTATCAATTTTAATGTCTACAACTCAACTTAAAAAGCCCATGTTTCGAAATAGGCTATTATGCAAGCTCATCGGTAAGAACATTCATTGAAATCCACTTAACACTTTTTTAATGACCCTCCTTAGTTTTCATGGTTATTTCAACGCTATAACATAATGCGATGACATTCATTTTGTTTAATAAAGAAAAACTGTTATACAAAGCATTTTCAACTCTACTACATTCGGAATAAGGAATGAATAACACTTAAGTAATAAGATACCCTGCTGTTAGCAATTCGATACGGTAGGTATTTATTCGTATGTAATTTAAAATGCAATTTAAACTTATCGATTCATCGTATTCAAAATCGGTGATAAATTACCGTTAATCGATTCATAGCTTACTACTGTGTTATGTTATATTTTGTGAAAGCCTTTTATGTAATAGGATTCATTATGGGATTTCGTCCACATAATAAAATCTATATAAATTATAAAGTTTGGATGAATGTTTGTTACTCAATGACGCCAGAATGACGGATCTAGATAAAATTTGGCACAGAGATAGATTATAGTCTCGAATAACACATAGGCCACCTTTTATTCCGGATTTTTAATGAAAATTAAAGAGTTCCCGTGGGAATCAAAAACCTTAATCCACTTCCACGCACGAAGTACGCGTGGATTAAGTACGAATACGTTAACCACCAGATGAACTACAAAACACAATAATATTAACTTTATTTACCCACCCACCCACAATAGGTTAATTATTCAATCCCCCGAGAATTGAAAAATAAACAATGAGTATAAGAAATAGGAATCATCTTTTGCAATGAAGAGACATCAAATGAAAATGAAGATCTTACTTCTTATCTTCGATAAAATACCTCACAGCTTCTATTATAGAAATAGAGCAGAAAGGCAAAGAAATAGTTCAAAATCGTTATTATATTATATTTTCTCGCAATCGAAGTGAAAAGTTAGTGTAGTGACTTAGGACTAAAAGCCATTCTACTTATATAGTATGATGCATCCCTCGGTAGGCTCTTTTTTGAAACAATTTTGACTTACGTCTTATAGCAAATAAGACTATCCGTAGGCAAAATAGGTTGGGATATAGGAAGAGAAACTGGGCATTAGGTAGTCCCGTGTTGAACAATCTAAAAAGGCAACTTTCAGAATAGCTTATGTCGAGCAATAGATGCATACAGACTGATGGGGAATACTAGCTGTCAATCGATTGTTAGTTTATTATCTTTAGAAAGAAATCTTATTTTAACATATAAAACAACTAGTAGATGCCTGTCACTTCGCCCGCGTGGTTTAAGTTTTTTGGATTCCCGCGGGAACTTCTTAATTTTCCGGGATAAAAAGTAGCCTATGTCACTCTCCAGTCCTCAACTTCCCATGCCAATAATCACGTCGATCCGTTGCAGCGTTGCGCCTTGATTGAAGGACAAACCAACAAACCACACAACAAACACACTTTCGCATTTATAATATTTGTATGATGAAACTCAAAAAAAACAAAAGAAAAATAACTCGACAGCTTACTGACATGTTATGTCAGAAAGCCGTTGAGTTATTTTTCTTTATAACATTGTTTGTAACTGCGCTCTCGTGATTAACAAATTGTTATCAGAGACAGGAACTCAACCGGTATGGTTTCAATATAAGACAGGCCACGAAGATGGCCGCTTTAATATCTCACGACAAATTAATGATACGGCACGACAAAAAGGATCACTGCAGACCGAGTAGCACTATACGATCACACGCTCAAGCACGGTTTCATCATTTAAATATCGTACTGATCCAACAGAATACAAACTGATTTATAAATAGGATCGGACATTATCAGTCTGACATTGCTCTACTATATTGCTATGCTCAAAATTGCTTCCCGGAAATAAGAAAGTCCTAGTGGCGTATGTAGTACGTACCTATTATGTTACAAATTACAATGTAAGGACTTAACACATTTTTTACCAGACCAGAATATCGCTAATATTGTTATATTTTCTTTTAAGAACGTTTGTAATGTTTGTAATCTATTTTTTTTGTTTTTGTGGTGTACAATAAAGAATATACATACCTACATACATACATATTCCTATGCAAAAGAGAAAGTCAACTTTTACAAATCGCACCTATTAGATCTTACAAGACTCATGATTTATCTTAAGGTGTCTAACACTAATTTACTTATTTTTATCGTAATACCATTTTATTGTTATTATTGTCGTTACGACACCATAATGTTATCGTGTCGTAACTGTGAAGCAATATACCGGTATGCGTTCAAGCCAGATGCCAGCGTTATCGGTCACAGATAACTAATGAATATTCATACCATACCGTTTACTGTTAGATTACTCATGGCTCCGGTGTTGCCACGTGTGAATAATGTGATTAATTATTACATTTCTTTCACGGACAAGTTAAAAATCTCCTTAAAAATACTTCACTCTCTGACTCGTGACTTCTTTCTATAAATAATGGTAGGAGTTTTCTTGGGATAATAATGGGAAACAATACACATAATATGTTTTAAAATTATTTCTAGAGCCTTTTAGGGAACAAGAAACTACCTATCAGCTAATTTGTATTTCAGGTTAGGTAGGTATAATTATTGTAAGTAGTTATAAATAAAAATATAATATATAATGTAATTACCTACTAATTATTATTATTGATTTAGTTATAATAACGGTTTAAATACAGTAATACTTTTCCTACACCTGAATAAATTAATAGGCCTATTACACTGCACTTTTCACAGATACCCTTACCTTTGAATCAGTGTAGTGTAATAAGTTTTAGAGAGAAAGGGTCCCTAATTTGATCCTTATTGCTGTGCAATAAGCGACGCTCTAACTAGCGGCCAACGCTGTAGTAGGCCTATAAGCCTTATCACCCTTAGAACCTTAAATACTTGTGACCTCGCGTGTCAGACTCTGATAATATTATAAATACCTAAAACCCTACGTAAGGGGTGAAAATGGATTATGAAAACTTATTTTGTGTTATAATAAATTAAGGCATTACTGCATGCGTCATATTGAAATGAACATTAAATTTTAAAATGGTCATGTACCTTTATAAATAGGAAAATTACAATTATATACTTAGCTACTAATAAGCTATGTTCCTATACTTATTCATACTATCCCGGTTCCTACACTGATTTAACCGATTTTCATGAAATTTGTTACAGGGATAGGTTATATGCCGGGGCAGGACATATGCTATTTTTTATCCCGGTAAATCAAGGAGTTCATCAAGGAGGGAATCATCTAATCATACTAATATTATAAATGCGAAAGTGTTTGTTTGTTGGTTTATTGGTTTGTCCTTCAATCACGCCGCAACGGAGCAACGGATCGACAAGATTTTTGGTATGGGTATAGTTGAGGACCTGGAGAGTGATAAAGGTTTTTTTCCCGTAAAATTAAGGATTTCCCGTGGGAATCAAAAAAAATTATTGCACGCGGACGATGTCGCGGGCATCAGCTAGTTATTAATAATGCGAAAGTACTAGACATTCCTATACTTATAGTATAATTCCATGTCGCCCATTTCTATGGCCGCCTAATGGTCGCCTTGATATAAAAGATGACCGTCAAAGTTTTTGCTAAATACGTAGATGACTATAGAACTCTATAGGCCGACAAACTTATCTGACCCGGTAGGTATCTATAAAAAAAAAAAACAAAAAATTGTGTGTGTGTGTGTGCAATTCACATGGACACACGGTTTCACAGGCAGAAGTGAAACTTCAGAAAAAAAGACTACGAGAGAATGACATAAATATAACTTGTGTTCTATCTCATTCTCACGCAGCCTAAATCCTATTTATGTATTGTAATCCTTGTAGCAATAGCTTGTGATTTGTCTCTTTTTGGTGTCGCTTTTTTTTCATATCGAATTTTCAAATCACTACGATTATAAAGAAGTTTCACTTCAAAAACTCAACAGGCAAAAAAATTTGTTCCAGTTTTGGCCACCGGATCAGATAAGTTTGTGGGAACTTGCTTTGACCATACACTTTACTCGTTTTATCATCAAACTTATAGTCACGGTGTTACATGAATGTAACTTAATGAGTAACAGTAAGCAACATTTAAATAAAGTAGGTAAAGTAGCCAGGTTACAATTTTCTCTTTGGTAAGTGTGTCTTTTCTCAAGATGAGGCCAAGTATGTGACTCGGAATGCAGAATCATGCATAAGTGAACATTCAAATTCGGAATGTCGTTCGTAATTCGAATGTCATTCGTCACTGACTTGGCGCCTAGGTTGGCGCCGCGGCTGGCTTCGTTCAAAATTATTACCACCAGGGCTGTCAGATTCTTACGTAATCTTCTTTTTTTTTTAAATAAACAATACTGAAAACAAACACGATTGAATAGGCTGTGTGGTCTTGGATCTTTGCCTGTCCCAAAGGGGGACAAAGTGAAAAACAATTTCTTTTTTTAATTTAAACTTCAGAGAAGTAGTAGACTGTTGACTGTTGAAGATTATATCAATGACAAAACAGCATGGATTTGACTCGCGGCAGCAATGCTAGGGACAGCGGTTACTTTTGTATCTAGACATCAATGTATTTAATTGTACATTATTTTTATCAAAAAAGCAACCACCGAGTTTCTTGCTGATTCTTCTCTGTAGGAATAGCATTCCGAACCAGTGGTAGATTCAAAAGCACTAGCTAGATTTGAATTTTGAATTTTAGAAGCACAGGCAGAAACAGCATTTGTTACGAGGTAAAAATTGACCGACCTCTGGTGGAATCCATAATGGTTGACGCCTTAAGTAAGGCTAGGTAATGCTAAATAAAAAATAAAATTTTATAATTGTGTTTTAAAGTCTGTTCATGCCCATCTGTTCCACCAATTTTGGGAAGTAAGTGAGCATATCTCGGGATGCAACCATCATCTAAAAACTTTTGTCATTTTAAACTAGTTTATAATATTAGAAGTACGGATCAGCATACTACAAACATATTTTGCTACCTATTTATTACTATTAGGAATAGTGCATTTTTGTGTATTTTTAATTTTAATAGCCCGCATACAAATCGCAATGTTTGATTAGTGGTCATCCCACGATATCTTATTACATATCTATATTCCAACTCGAAAGATTACTAACTGGCATTTTACTGCCAACCAAAGACAAAATCGTAACTTTTATTATGCATTCGTTTAATTTATTACCTACATTCATATTTAAATTAAAAATTAAGTAACGCCTCTAGAAGTGTGACTCATATTATATTTCACTATAAAATATATTAAGTGGAGGTATGATGCAAAATCATTAAACTAAATTCCTCTCTCATGATGACAAAATATTTCACTTCCAAGAATCTTTTTTTCCTATCATAAAGTTCTCCAATGATTTCATTATTCTATTCTCAAATGGCTATCATATACTTATTCCTTCTCGACTGCCTCGTTGGTTCAGTGGTTAGCATGTTTGACTGCGGCCGACGAGGTCCGGGGTTCGAGTCCCGGGTCGGGCCATAACAAGTATTGGGTTTTCTGACAAGAAATTCTCAGTACAACCCCGGAGTTAGGAAGTTGGTGGTGTTTCATCCCCGTGCCTCAGAGAGCACGTAAATCCGTCGGTCCTGCGCCTGATCTCTTTCCGATCGTGTCGGATTTTCCGTCCCATCGGGCCATGAGAGTAAAGGGTCAGAGAGTGCACCTGTGTATGCGCACACACTTGTGCACTGTAATCTCCCGCGCAGATGGCTAATCTCTCTGGAGGTAGGCCGCCGTGACCGAAATTCGGTCGGGAGAACATTATTACTTCTCGACCAAGTGATCAAATCAGAAAGTAAGAGATCCGTAGTGGAACCAGAATCACATATTTAGACTCAATCATTCAAGTCTACAACGTTAGTTTTAGTTTAGGCAAAAACCGAAACACGTGTCGAATATACCTATACAAAATTTCATTTTTTTAAATAAATTTATAAAGTTCTTTAACTAAAGTGTAAATGTGTCGTTAAAATTTTAACGACGCATTCGAAGGCTTCTATTTTCCCGAAAATCCAAGAAATCCATTTCGTCTGCAATCGTAGGATTACGAAATTTTACGATTGTTAATATGAAAATTTGGATGTTTATAAGTTTGTTTCTTTGATGTATGTACGTGTTAAGTAATGAGATAGTTACCCTTCACGCCACAGTGACTGACCTGTTTTTTTAAAACCGAATTGAACCGAATTCCATGCCTTCGATGTCGTAGCCCGTAGACATCGATTAGTTTCAAATAATGGCAACATTTTATTTAATTACTCCACTACAAACTTACATGGAAGAGTGAATGAAAAATTAAGTTATTTAAACTCATTCCGGCATCGCAGCGTGATTATAATGAGCGCGTGCGCAGCGCCACGTGTTTTTCAGGTCTCCCGCAGTGACGTGTGTTCGAAATTCGAATACATTCCATCGGCCATTTTAACGCACTGTTTGAAAAATTATGCTATTTTTGAGAGCTTCCTATTTGAAAACTATAGGATTAGGATATAAATATTAGTGCGGAAGGACGTGGAAAATGGGAATCCAACGCTGAACGCATCATTATCCATGAAAACTCCTACCTGATTACTGGAAACCCTCAATAATGAGGAATCCGTCGCAGAGAAAAAGGAATATGTATAATTACTTTGATATTTCGGTATGTGCTTTTTGTGTGTTAATGTGCAGAATCCCACGACTGGCAACAATTTTCTCTTCTCTCGAAATTGCCAAAAATTTAAGTGTAAATTTTTCAGATGCTATAAAAAGATTTTTCCTGATTGTTCCCCATGAAACATAGGTATAGTCAAACAAACTTATCTGACCCGGTGACAGCATCTCTAGCAAAATCTTACTAATATTATAAATGCGAAAGTTTGGATGGATGTATGAATGTATGGAAGTTTGTTACTCAATCACGCCCCAACGGCTGAACGGATCTGACTGAAATTTGGCACAGAGACACATAATAGTCTGGAACAGCACATAGTTTACTTTTTATCTCGGAAAATTAAGGAGTTCCCACGGGAAGCAAAACACCTCGATCCACGCAGACGAAGTCGCGGGCATTAGCTAGTAAAATAAAAAGAAAAACTAAACAGGCATAAAATTAGGTCAAATATTTGACCACCGGGTCAGATAAGTTGGTGGGACTGTATGTGTGAGATCTATAGGTTGAACTTTGATTGCTTAGGCTTAAGACATGGTTAAAAAGAAACAGATTTATGTTACTCACATAAGTCCATCACGTTTTAACTCTGAGTAAAGTCTGAGCCAAGTCAAAGTACGCTCTATAGATCTCAGCATAAATATAGCTCGTTAAATTTCCAAAACCACCCACTTAAAAACTAACTTAACAGTTATAATAGCGTAGGTACTGATAACTAATGAAATTACTGTAGCTAATCGAACAATGGGGCTGATTCTGTAGTGCACAATCTCTAAACTAAACTAAAATGAATTATTGCTAACCCATTCGTAATAGTCCCTTCGGAAAGGGACATAACTAGTTTTAAAGCTGACATTTTAGTTTAATTTAGAGATTGTGCACTACAGAATCAGCCCCATTATCAGTAAAAAATATCGTTTTATTGAGACTTAATGAACGGTCGGACCAGTGGTCCCCGAGCACAACACCCGCTCGGAGGATGATCATCCTTTGTTACGGTCGAGCCATATCACCTGCTCCCGTACATATCAATAGATAAAAAAGTTGTATATAAGTAATTAAAAGTTGTAAGTTAAAAGTTAAGAAGTTATGTAATTGGTAAAGATTCAAAGATCCTTTAATAAATCAGAACTATAACAAAATATAATAGCACGAACCATAAACTTGGGAGTTGGGACGCAAAGTTACCGCTGTTACAGCATCATGATGCCCAATCAAATACAATACAATGACTCGGAAAGGAAGTAAAGACATCGGTCCCAAGAACATTTTAAAAGGTTCTAGATCAATAAATATGTAAAACCTGCTTCAATCATTCTTACAGCATCAGTTGTTGTGATTGGCTGAATTTATGGTAAACTAGCTGCATTAATGGATTTTGGCTAATAGCGGAATATTTTGCATGGGTATAGTTGAGGACCTGGAGAGTGACATAGGCTAATTTTAACCCGGAAAATTAAGAAGTTTTCATGGGAAATAAAAAAACTTAGTCGCGGGCATCAGCTAGTAGTCTATAGAATTAATTCCAACTGAGTGCAGTTTAACATATAGTAATAGCCGGATAAGTAGACGGCGCCATCTCAAACGTGTCTTCATACATCTTGATTCTTGAATAACTACCTTCACCATCACGTGTGACGTGACACCCTTTAAAGCATTCCTTGCATTCCTGTCATGGCTACGTCAATAAGAGCCTATTCATTATCCACACATCAACACTATTAATTTTATAAATGCGAAAGTGCGTGCGTCTGTGTTCTAGGGTTTCTCATTTCTCGATCTATTGAGCACTTTTTTTTTATTCCAATACATGTTAGCCATTGACTGCGATCTCACCTGATGATAAGTGACGATGCAGTCTAAGATGGTAGCGGGTTAACCTGTTAGGGGTATGGCAGTATTAAACCAATACCCCTAGTTGGTTTCTACACGGCATCGTAACGAAACGCTCAATCGCTTGGCGGTACGTCTTTGCCGGTAGGGTGGTAACTAGCCATGGCCAAAGCCTCCCACCAGGCAACGCACAAAAACCTTAAAGACAAAGCACAAGATTCGATATGGACGCATCAGCGAAAGCTGCCTAGCCTATTTATTATAAATACCTAGCTGATGCACGCGACTTCGTCCGGGTGGATTGATATTTTTTTGTTCCCGCAGGCACTCTTTAATTTTCCGGGACAAAAAGTAGACAAATCTATCTCTGTGCCAAATTTCATCCAGTTCCGTTCAGCCGCTCTGGCGTGATTGAGTAACAAACATCCATCCTTCCAAACTTTCGCATTTATAATATTAGTATAGATAATAATTATTAGTATTTGTTTCGGCACTTGCGAATTCTCGATTTTTCGAGGAATATCTAAACTCTAAAGCACTTGAAAAGCCTAAACCTGTTCGGAACTATAACATTTAGCTAAATACATACTATGTACATATATATACCTAATATTATAATATATACAATAATACTTACCTATAATCGATTTTGAAAATTCATCTCTCATATCAACTTAAACGGATGAAAAGGACTTGACCGGTGGAACTATGGCAGCTTGCCTAGGTGTCAAAAATCAATGTTCAGCAATGATTTCTTTATTATTGTAATTGTAATATTTCACTGTTTTCAGATAAAAAAGTCTCAGAAGTCTGAAGGCTCGGAAAACTGCGAAAATGAACAAAAAAAGTTTCACCAAAAGATTGCTTTCCCACACTAGATGGCGCTATTTATTGTGTTGAGCGAGTCTAAAAAAATATTTTCAAGTATTATTTCTTTATTATTGTAATTGTTATATTTTATAGTTTTCAAATAAAAAAGTTTCAGGAGTCTGAAGGCTCTGAAAACTGAGAAAATAAATAAAAAAAGTTTCACCAAAAACTGCTTTCCCACACTAGATGGCGCTATGTATTGTGGTGAGTCTAGAAAATATTTTTAAGTATTGCTCACTACATTTGTTAACAAGTTCAACTATTCGACCACAGATGGCAGCATATGCAATGTGAAAGGGCGTTCCAGTTCAACTATTCGACCATAGATGGCGGCATATGCAATGTGAAAGGGCGTTCCTTTAAACGCAGTATTTCAAAATGCTTTCTTCGATCTATTAGTTTGAGACTTGTCAAAAAATAAAAATAATTATAAACAAAACATACATTTCCTTTTCATTACTATTTAATTGATCAAAAATAAATCATTCATAATATAATGACTAAGGTACTTAAATGGTATTCATGTAGGGTTACAAGATTATTAATAGGCATGGATATAATGGAACGTCAAAATGGAGTAGTGCTTAAAGAGGAAAGCGGACGCTCAAGATTTAAACAATAAACGTACTGTTTTTTTTGTCATTTGAACCCTGACCTTATTTGGAATAATAAATCCATAATAATTTCGTTTTGAATTTTTAAACCTTACTGTAAAAACGGAAATCCTGTGCATTGTCCCGAATCGGAGGGCAATTACTGGTCATGTCCTTTCCACGCTGCACTGATACAACTGAGTAACTTTTATTATCTAACTAGTCTGCAACGCTTTCACGACCGGTCTGTTCAATCGATTTTGATGATATTTGGTATAAGGATACGTTGTATTCCGGTGAAGGACATACAGGTCTAGTCTACTTTTTATCCCGGAAAATTAAAGAGTTCCAGCGGGAATCAAAAAGGACGGAAGGAAGGAAGTTTTAGTAAAAAAGATCGCTAAATAATACTTTACTAGTTTATTTATTTTTGACGCCCAAATCCCAATTGATGACGTGTTTAAAATGAAATTGAGGAAATCCGAACTTAATAAATAAATATATTATGTAAGTAAGTATCTACCTACCTATGTACCTACAATAATATTGATGTTTGCTTTAGGTATTTCGATGATGAAATCATTCAATGATTTAAATATTCAAATGAGCCTATAAAACCGTCATGACCTAGAGTAATTTTAAGCAGAATCGTCTACTTGAAGGCCAAATACTTGATTTCGTCATTTTTAATTTAATAGCACTTCACTTGGAAACCAGAATGCATGCTTGAAATCTAGTTTTAGACGTACTTATCGTGACTCTATGTTTTTAGTACTTCTAATAATCATTGTCAAACATCAACATTTCCTGAGGATGCTCCGGTGTCGGAGTGAAACGTTTATTGAGAATATTTGGAATATTTGTGAGGTGTAGTGTTACTTGTGCCTATGCGAATTGCTAACAAGTAACTTCTTTCTTTAATATACTCTGTGTAACAGTAGTGGTGGCCAATAAGTCTTATAGCGAATTAAACTTCTTTCTTTAATATACTCTGTGTAACAGTAGTGGTGACCAATAAGTCTTATAGCGAATTAAACTTCTTTCTTTAATATAAGTACTCTGTGTTACAGTAGTGGTGGCCAATAAGTCTTATAGCGAATTAAACTTCTTTCTTTAATATAGGTACTCTGTGTTACAGTAGTAGTTGCCAATAAGTCTTATAGCGAATTAAACTTCTTTCTTTAATATAGGTACTCTGTGTTACAGTAGTAGTTGCCAATAAGTCTTATAGCGAATTAAACTTCTTTCTTTAATATAGGTACTCTGTGTTACAGTAGTAGTCGCCAATAAGTCTTATAGCGAATTAAAATTCTTTCATTAATATACTCTGTGTTACAGTAGTGGTCGCCAATAAGTCTACCGGTCAATATTATCTCCCACAATTAATTACAATAATAAAATCACTATCACAATAGGTATTTGCATGCGTCAATGCAACTGCCCCGGTTATCGACTTGTGTAGAAAATACCTATTATTATAACAATTGCAGGAAACACTGATATTACATAAATAATGTTGGTATTATGTTACATTACCTACATGCGCCTTGTAACTGGGTACATCCATACTAATATTATAAATGTGAAAGTGTGTTCGTCTGTCTATCAGCTACGCTTTATCGGCCCATCTTTTCAACCGTGATAGAGATAGGTTGCATCCCGGGGAAGGAAACAGGCTACTTTTAATACCAGAAAGTTAGAGTCTCGCGGGAATGAAATGAACAATCCACGCGGATGAAGTCGCGTGCATTATTTATAGTCGTGTCTATTTCTGTTAAGTAGGTACATAATGTTTAAACTAAAATTACAGCACAAATTTTATTACTACCCCTTCCATAATACTTATTTATTTTTTATTTTATTTTTTATAGGTTCACTATACATATTTAACACACAAATTATTAAATTAAAACCTTAAAACTTATTACATACCCCACTAACTTACTCCCTGTGGAAAGGGAATGCCATCGATTAAGACTTACTCCCTGCGGAATTAAAGGGACACTAATAGATTTAGTCCTGTCAATTTAGTTTAGTATATAAAAGAGGTTTAGAAATCGACTGACAGTGACACATTTTTCTAAGTCAGAAACTATTGACTTGGCCTAAATTCACGCGGCCGAAACCGCGGTAAAAGCTAGTCTATCTCAAGCCTGAGGCATTCCGTGATCTACCGGTAGTAGATATGGGTAGTAGGTACTGTTGTAGGCTCTGGTAGGTAGCCTGCCTAGGGCGTATAGAAAGTCTGGGTGGTGCAGTTCAACCCGATAAGTAACTTATCTTGAGTGATATTTTAAGATGGGTCAGTGAGGTGAAAACTGAAACCATTTACCTACCATGTTTATTATATAATTAAGATACAAAAATTAAATAATGAAATCCATACTAAGTAATTCATCATCATCATCACTATAGGCTATAGCCCATTAACGTCCCACTGCTGGGTACAGGCCTCCACTCTCATAGGCGAGAGGGAATTAGAGCTTAGACCCACCACGCTGCTCCAATGCGGGTTGGCGAGCTTTAACGACTATTATCATGTTAGTGATAATAACCGGGACCGACGGCTTAACGTGCTCTCCGAGGCACGGGGGTGAAACACCGCCAACTTCCTAACTCCGGGCTAGTACTGGGAATTTCTAATCTGAAAAACCCGATACTTAATTATGGCCCGACCCGGGACTCGAACCCGGGACCTCGTCGGCCGCAGTCAAACGTGCTAACCACTAGACCAACGAGGCAGTTATAAATACTAAGTAATTATAAATGCGAAAGTATGTCTGTGTGTCTGTCTAATACGATTTCACGGTTCAACTACTCAACCGATTTTGATGAAATTTGGTACAGTGATAGGTAACATCCCGGGGAAGGACATAGGCTATATAAATGCGACGCGAAAGGTACAAGCAGTGGCTGACCATTCACGTGGCCTACGTTGTCACGTAGATACGAGTAAGTTTGTCATACCTATCCTACTTGGACGAATTAACTGCGGCCATACCGGCCATATTCGCCTTACCCTCAGAGTAAGAATAATATTAAACTAGATGATGTCCGGCGAGTGCGTCCGCGTGGATTAAGATTTTTGACTCCCTCGGGAACTCTTTAATATTCCGGAATAAAAAGTAGCCTATGTCCTTCCACTGGATACAAAATATCCTTAAACCAAATTTTATCAAAATCAGTTTAAGACAATTTTTTTTTGATTCCTGCGGGAACTCATGAATTTTCCGGGATGAAATATAGCCTATGTCCATCCCCAGGATACAATAAAAACTATTCCTGTACCAAATTTCATCAAAATCAGTCGAACAGATGGGCTGTGAAAGCGTAGCAGACAGACAGACACTTTCGCATTTATAATGGTATATAGTATGGACTCTATGGCCTTACCCCTCTAGCAGCGAACTGTGGCAGTTTCGCCATTAATTATGATATTGTGTTTTAAAGTGATTACCAACTATTCTAACAAACCCGAACTTTAACTGACTCACCTTATAACTTTTGACTGCAATCCAACAAAATAACACTTCACCGTGTCACACTTATCTAATCCTTAACTTAGAATGGGCAAGAATCCAGAGCCATAAATCCATTTACAAAAAAAAAACACCAAACACAGCTTCAAAATACAGGAACCAAATTCCTAACTAAACTTAGCCTGGCTGAGAGACTCTAGAACCGCGCGTTTTGTTCAAAAAAAATAAATAAAAACAAAATGGACGTCTGTTTTCGTCCTCTCACACGCGGCACTGGCGCGATGAATCACGAATAAGGCAAATAATACCAATTAAACTTGTACAATAGGATATTTTAAGATCTTTTTGCTATAATTGCAAGCGATTTTCAACTTTATATCCTAGTTACTATAGTAGTAAGGTGTTTGTTTGTTTCGCAAACTTTTTCACACTTTAGCAAAGACTAAACGACATAAATAAACGGATGGAGCAGAAACAGACATTTATATAATTACTAGCAGCCAGCTGATGCTAGCTTCTATTATGCTAGCTGCTATAATAGCAGAATAGGTATTAAAAACATTGGAAAATTGACACGAAAATTAATTAACTTATTCCACGCGGACGAAGTCGCGGGCATCAGCTAGTAATTATATAAATGTCTGTTTCTGCTCCATCCGTTTATTCCGAAGAGCAACAAATCAAAAACCATGCAAATCGGTCCAACCGTTCTCTAGAACGGATGGACCGATTTGGGTTTGTTCGAACTCTTTGTTATTGCATTACTTTAAAATGTTTTTAGATGTGCTAGCCGTAATTCTGTTAATTTAACCAAAAAAATATTCATATTATCTTACTACTTATTGATTACTTATTTCTATTGTGTTTTGTGACTTGTTTTATATTGGGTTTTATATGCCTTTTAATAAATACATTATTATTATTATTATATTATTATAGGTATACACAGCTATTAACATTTAGCCGCCCGTTTCCAGTCTATATTTCATTTAGTCTGTTCACTGGAGAATCCATGACGTAGTGTAGAAATGACTCAACATTCTATACTTCAAGACAAGTTCAAGACTTCCTAGTAGTATGACGTTATAGTAGTTAATTATTTAATTCATGAATGCTTTTACGTTGTTTGTTTACCGTTTTAGTTAATACAGGAATAAAGGCTCAGTTATTCGAATATTCGCATTATAATTAAGTAATCTAGAATGCAAAGTATGGTAAAAAAATACCTCAATCGAACTTTAAGCTCTATTTGGTTTTTCAGGATTCTCTAATCTCTAGTCTTTGAGCGAAACTAAAAGTGCGCGTGCGCAGTTTTGAAATCCACTCTGATGAAGTTTCAACACCAAGTATCTTGCTGATTCTTCTCGGTATGAATGGCATTCCGAACCAGTGGTAGATTCACTCGACGATTCAAAAGCACTTTTAATTAAGTTTATTTGAACTAGCGAATGCCCGCGACTTCGTCTGCGTGGTTTGAGGTTTTTGGTTCCCGCGGGAACTCTTTAATGTTCCAGGATGAAAAGTAGCCTGCTTATGTGCTATTCAAGACTATAATCTATTTCTGTGCCAAATTTCAGCCAGATCCGTTCAGCCGTTGGGGCGTGATTGAGTAACAAACATCCATACATCCATATATCCATCCAAACTTTCGCATTTATAATATTAGTAAGAGATAAGATAAAAAAAATATGAGTTTGAGTTTAAAGGCGTATTAAAATAGTATTAAATTGTTATAACTTCTTTATATTTGCAGCACATTATAATAATAAGTTAGTTCATAATATAGTTTTAGTTACAAAATATCTAATGTTGCGCAAATCTAGATCGAAACATTTAACGCCTGCTAAAGGTCGTGCACCGATTATGCAAAGTGCATTTTTCTGCTGTGTCACACATTTGTATTCTGAGGTCGTAGCCAATAGGCATGATGACTGATTTTGAAAAATGGTCAGATTATGTTCGGAAGTATCTACTATTTCGAATAAATATATTATTTCAGCAGAACAATAAGGTTTGGTAGATAAAATTGGCATTTGAAATTTAAATTTTAAAATTCACGCCAAAACGCCCGCCGGTGTCATGGCGTCGTTTGTGACGTCTCTATTGTTTTTACCAACGTACTCTGTGCAGTGTGCAGTAAGCAATAGTATGCCTGTCAAAGCTCGAAAACAAACAATTGTGACGTCATTCGCTTCTTGGTGTTTAAGCCATTATGGCGGATTGCTGTATTTTATAGTTTTATTTTATCAAAATAAATAGCAATCTCATCCGAAATAGAAAAATAAATACGTTTTTTATAATCCATGAATCCTATTTCATTAGGTAAATTCATAATTTCATTGGTTCTTGGTTACTGCCATCATGCCAATTCTCGCCGTGGTCGTCTGTTGAGCGATAGTTGGTGTGACAGTGACGAATGTTTGGTGTTGTGGATCTGTAATTTATTCATTTATTCCTCTCACCTCGTGCTAGAATTCCGTCTGTTATTTGGTTTAGTCTGTTTGTTATTCTCAATATTAAGATAATCGTACACCAAAGCCGGTTCTTCTCAGTAAAATCATCTTTCCGAACCGGTGATAGATTCTTATAACTTATCATAAGTTGCACAAGTTGTTCTATGTGAAATAAATAAATCATTTAATTTCATTTCATAAATCAAAGGACTGATAGCCTAGTGCTTAAGGCTAAGTCTCCTATTCGATGCTAAGGGAGCCTTATTACGTAAAAGTGATTGCTACAGTGACTGTTATGATCGCAAGATACCCACACTTCCACGATTGGCCAAAAATTGCCTAAATCGATTGTTGCGGGAAATAACCAACCAAACCAATCATAACAATTGAGATTGTAACAATGATTGATGCAAGTTCAATATTTTAAATGCGAGTCTGTCTATCCGTCTGTCTGCTACGCTTTCGCCCGTCTGTTGTACCTACCGATTGTGACAAAATTTGGTACAGAAATAGTTTGCAATCCAGGAAAGGGCCTTATACCCGGGAAATCTTGATTTATATACCAGAAAATTAAGATTTCCCGGATCAAAAAATCAAGGACACTCGATTTTCAATCCTCACGGACTGACGAAGGATGAGAACGGGGGATTTACTAAAACAACGACGTGGGCGACGGGTGTTGTCTAGTCACACTCATACTAATATTATAAATGAGAAAGTTCGTTTGTTATTACTTTATTGGTCTGTCGCTGAAACCTGCAATATCGCCGCAACTGAGCAACGGATCGACGTGATTTTTTGCATTGGTTTAGTTGAGGTCCTGAGGAGAGTTACACAGGCTACTTTTTATACCGGAATCTTGAGTAGTGGGAATTAAAAAAAACACGTCTCACGTTATTAAAAAAATATTCCATGTGGACAAAATCGCGGGCATCGTCTAGTTGCAAATAAAACAAAGCATCTAGTATTACGAAGCCTCAGTAATTAGCAATCAATGGAGCGTAGCTTCGAGGTCGTCTGGAAGGCCGTCTTCCCACGACTGACGGCCAGATAACCTCCGAGATGATATTAGATGATTTGTCATTAGTTCATTACTCACAACTGAAATCTATACTAATACTAGTGGTTTGCCCCGAACTGAGACCTCGCGGTATCCTTAAGATAGTTTTAACTATATTATGTTGTAATAGTTAACTTTTAACATTAGACGCAAAAGAGCTAGAGAGTTATTGGAGAAACGAATTAACTTTTACAGAGCGCCACATCATTGTGAAGCTCTGTTAAAAATACTGCAGCTCATTAAAAGTTTCATAATTTCGTTTCCTTAAAATATTTACCTTATTTTAGTTGTTCAAGTACAGGATATAATTCAAATAATTGATCAAGTTTCAGGCTCAGCCTTTCAGAAATTGAGAGTTCTGAGGTCAACTTTGGACGTTGGAAAATCTCCACTTTGGAAGCCCCCCATTTCGTCAATTTTAGGAGAAAAATTAAAAAAAATATTTTTGGACTCAATTCCTAATTATCTTTAAAATGATATACCGAAACCCTATGTAACACTATAAAAAAGCTTTTACTTTGCATTCGCTTCTATGAGAGCCCCCCCGAAATAAAGATTTTTATAACTTTTTAAGCCATATTCGGGTGGAAGCCATTGGTTTACATAATATAT
Source organism: Erebia palarica (assembly GCA_964035005.1). NCBI lineage: Eukaryota > Metazoa > Arthropoda > Insecta > Lepidoptera > Nymphalidae > Erebia > Erebia palarica. The sequence continues at coordinate 24,185,829 of OZ035993.1, read as the reverse complement.
TTAAATTTGAAGTAATTACGTTCAGTAATTCAGAAGTTATAAGACTGACAGACGGACTGACGGACGGACAATACAAATTCACTCAAGTAGACTCAGAGACCTTCGCTTCGCTCGGTCAATTATAAATGCGATAGTTTGTATGTATGGATGGATGTTTGTTACTCAATCACGCCATAACGGATAGGTATGGGTGTTTGGCACATAGATAGATTATAGCCTGGACTGATACTTAAGCTACTTTTTATCCCGGAAAATTAAAGAGTTCTCGCGGGAATTATAAAACTTCAATCTACGTGGATGGAGTCGCGAGCATCATCTAGTACATCAGTACTAGAGCATCAGTAGATAAATACTACTAATTAAGTAGTATTTCAGGGTATTCAGGGTTCCTAAAGGAGGTCCACTCCTTAACAGAGTCGCGCTTTCGATCCCCGGGCACGTACTTTTAACCTATCGGAGTTAAGTGAATTATAAAAAGTGAATGTGTTATTCCAGACTATAATCTGTCTCTGTGCCAAGTTTCATCCAGATCCGTTCAGCCGTTCTGGTGTGATTGAGTAACAAACATAAACATCCATACATGCATCCACACTTTCGCATTTATAATATTAAGTAAAGCGAATCAGTTTTCCGAACCGGTGGTAGTCTTAACGTTTCATAAGTGACACAAGTTGTCCTACATGAAATAAATAAATCATTTATCATTTAGGTATGTATAGATGATTTATTTCTACCATGGTTTATTTCTAGCTTTTTTAAAACTCGGCCTAATCAAGCCGCGTACTTCATCACTACAGCCCATTAACGTCCCACTGCTGGGCGCAGGCCTCCACTCTCATAGGAGAGAGGGAATTAGAGCTTAGACCCACCACGCTTCTCCAATGCGGATTGGCGGGCTTTAACGACTATTATCGTGTCAGTGATAATAACCGGGACCGACGGCTTAACGTGCTCTCCGAGGCACGGGGGTGAAACACCGCCAACTTCCTAACTCCGGGCTAGTACTGGGAATTTCTAATCCGAAAAACCCGATACTTAATTATGGCCCGACCCGGGACTCGAACCCAGGACCTCGTCAGCCGCAGTCAAACAAGCTAACCACTAGACCAACGAGGCAGTTAAGGCAAGCCGAGTACTTACTTTTTTTTCAATTCACAATGGATCTCCATCGGTTATTCATTGCTCATGTTCTGCCGCGGGCCGTAATTACCATTCATATCTTCGGACATTTTCTAGGCGTTTAGTTTCAGATAAAAAATATTTTTTATCTTCACGAGCGAGTGCATTCATTAGTACCATAGCGGTCATTGACCGCACGCATATCGCACGCAGGGCTGCGCTTTGTCGATAGTGATTTATCGATAATTTTTAATTTTTTTTTTTAATTATATAGGCCAGCGCTTGGCTGCAATCAGACTTGCTTAAAGTGGTGATGCAGCCTAAGGTGGAGCGCGCTTTCCTAGAAGATGCCTATCATTATTACGTAATAAGTTTTAAGGTACGTAATCAATTTAGGCTTTTAAATCGGTACTTCTGGATTTATATTATAAAATACTCAATATACTCAATATCATTTATTCAATATAGGTACACTGTAGGTACACTTATTGACGTTAAAAATCACTTACTTATAAAACATGATGGTGATAATTGGTTACGGTATCTTAAAACTAAAGCTACGAAATACTAGATGATGTCCTTGACTTCGTCCGCGTGGATTGAGGTTTTATGTTCCCGCGTTAACTGTTTATTCGTAATAAGTTTTAAGGTACGTAATAGGTTTAGGCTTTTAAATCGGTACTTCTGGATTTATATTATAAAATACTAGATGATGTCCTTGACTTCGACCGCGGGTTCACTACAGCCTATTAACGTCCCACTGCTGGGCACAGGCCTCCACTCTCATAGGAGAGAGGGAATTAGAGCTTAGACCCACCACGCTGCTCCAAAGTTGGCGGGCTTTAATGTGCTCTCCGAGGCACGGGGGTGAAACACCGCCAACTTCCAACCCCGGGCTGGCACTGAGAATTTCTTAATTGAAAACCCAATACCTGACTATTTTTATGCCCGACCGGGAATTGAACCCAGGACCTCGTGATCCGCAGTCGACTACGCTAACCGCTAGACCAACGAGGCAGTCGACCGCGTGGATTGAGGTTTTTTGTTCCCGCGTTAACTCTTTATTCTCTGTGCCAAAATTCGTCCAGATTAAGTAACAAACATCCATCCATACATCCATCCATCCAAAATTTCGCATTTATAATATAGGTATAGTATTAGTATCTAGATGATGCCCTTGACTACATCAGCGTGGATTAAGTTTTACGAACTCCCGCGAGAATTCCTTCATGTTCCGGGACAAAAATTAGTCTATATCCTTCCCCGGGATACAACCTACCTCTATACCGAATTCATTAAATTTAGTTTGGATGCAAAAGTGTGTTTGTTTGGTGGTTGTTCTTGGAAATATAAAAGTTATAGTGAGTATTTATAATTTATTTTAAAGCGCTTCTAAAAGTCGCATAATTTTTCACAATATTATGGAGCCTTAAAGCTGCCTTTAAACAAAACAAATTGACGCATGTCTACAGTCCACAGTCTTATAATATGTTGTAGTCCTTTAAGTGAAATCGATCTCCATATTTTTTCAATTGACTGCGTTGACATATTATTTTATCTGCTCACTGTAACTCTCTCTTGTAATCAATTTATTTTTACATCGGCATCGTTACAGTATTTCTCGAATGTGATTAAATGTGATAACAAGGTCTGATAAATGCGATCACGATGAAAAGGGCATAGCAATTTACAACTTGAAAAAATTATATCCATTTTGGTGTTAAACAAGCGTGTTTAATAAATTGGCAAGTGATACTTTTTTAATCACACCAAAAATTATTATACTTAAACCAACAAAAAGAAAAAAAGTAGCCCACGAGAGAATGAGATAAATATTTAACTAACTTTTTTTTCGTTTTAACGAATTTTCAAATCACAGCGATTCTAAAGCAGTTTCACTTCAAAAAGGATAAATAAAGTGGAAAATGGAAAAACAAAGTCGGGTTTGTTCGAACACTTATAACTCTAGAACAGCTGGACCGATTTTCATGGTTTTTGATTTGTTGTATTTCTCTCCGTTCCGAATAGCAGAATAACTATTAAAAACATTGGACGACGACGACGACGACGAATTGACGAAAAATTTAAATAAAAGAAAAATCATTTTCCCTTGATTTTTCCATACAAAAAACCACGAGGACGAAGTCGCGAGCATCAGCTAATATCTCTATATATGAGATCTTTGAGAGTTTTAATCGGAATTGCTGATCGAATATGTTGCGAAGTCCTACTGAGTACTGACATATTGATGACCTCTCAGCAGCGGTGAACATTGCGATCTTATTTAAGTAATCGGTCCGCAGTTCGGTTCTGATTAGATCGAATCGCGAAGTTATTGTACTAGATTATTCCTAAGTCTGGTCTAGTCTGTCGACCTCCCTGGCGCAGTGTTGTGCGTGTTGTTGTGTTGTATTGTCTTAACGTCGGAGGTCCCAGGTTCGATCCCCGGCAGACTCAATTTGGGAGTTTATAATTTCTGCTCTGACCTGGTGGGAGGCTTCGGCCGTGGCTAGTTACCACCCAACCGGCAAAACGTGCCCCCAAGCGATTTAGCGTTCCGTTACGATGCCATGTAGAAACCGATTAGGGGTTTGGGTTTAATGTAACTGCCATACCCCTTATAACACGTCAGCCCGCTACCACCTTAGACTGCATCATCACTTACCATCAGGTGAGATAGCAGTCAAGGGCTAGCTTGTAGTTGATTTAAAAAAAGTAGTTTCCCAAGGGAGGACCAAAACATTTGGGAGACAATCGATAAATGTTCGATATAAATAATTAATATCGACAGTATAACGTCACTACAATGCAACAGTATACGAAATAAAAGCAAAGTCCTAATATCCTGTACCGCACGTGCGATAGCCGTCAGTTCGACTCCGAGTCAACAAGCAACTCTACATCTCTCTCCAAGGGGAGATGTTGTACTCAACATTCTCACTACTAAAATACCTGACCACTAGGTCAACATGTAATAATTTTAAGTTCTTATAAAACCGGCTTCGGTTGCGCTGCATCATAATTATGAAATATGTAGAGATCCAACGCAGACAATCTTCAGGTTCTTTCACGGATTTTGAAGCGGAGTTTATAGCTGTAAAATTCTTTGAGATCATCTTGATTTTTTAAGATCTATTTAGTATTTAGTAATATTATGCCACTTTATGATATTTAACCTTATTTTTTTGTCGTGCCTCTCTGGTCTCTATCACTATTTTGATAGACACCTTATTGATTAAAATTGGTAAAACATCAACGTTGGTATACTTCGAGGGTATCTACGAAGACGGTGAACGAGGAATAGTTCAACTATTGAAGCTCTTTTTGTTTAAGATGCATCAAATGAGTTTCAACAGTTCGACACAGGAAAAAAGATACAGTAGTCTGAGAGGGAAAGTGTCGCACCGACATTATTTTCTTTGCATTTTGTCATTAAAGTTCAAATTAAAGACATTCAACTCGAGCAAAGCGTGAGCACTAACACAGGCCGAGCCAGGCACAATATTGCAGCGTTGTAAATTGTGATTAAGACCTAATCACAATTATCAGTTTTGTCTATTGGAATTGCCTATTTTGTATGAAGATACGAGAAATTATGCATTCGCATCTTCATACAAAATACCTACCTATTCTTCTATAGGTAAAATGAATCGATGCTGATAAATCTGATTCAGGTCTATGTCTCCTCTGAAGAGTGTTGCTCTTTAGTTTCAGCTCAAAGTAGAGCCTATAATACTCACAATACTACATTTAGACTCAAGCACCTCCATTGAACGCGGAGATGAATGGAGATTTGCCTCTCGACTCCAAACATGTATGATAAATATGTATGCGTCTTGTAAAAATAACTGTTTTGTTATTGAAGGCATATTATATCTTTAAAGGAACAAAAAAAAACGCCAAACGAAAAAGCCGTCATTGATCGATCGGGCACACTTTCACATATTTATAATATTACTAGATGATGCCCGCGACTTCGTCCGCGTGGACTAAGTTTTTTTGATTTCCAGGGTAACTCCTTAATTTTTCGAGATTAAAAGTCCTTCCGCATGATGTAACCTAAGTACCTAGACGTATACCAAATTTCATCAAAATCGACTGACTTCAAAAGATTAGTTAAAGCGTTGCAGACAGACACACTTTTGCATTTATAAATGTAGGTACAGATTTAATCTCTAGAAAAACAAGGAAAATACTACTAGGTGGAAACTCGTGGAAAACTTTGTCAAATCAACGTACAGATTATTCAAATAAGTACACAACACCGGTCAGTTGTAAATGCAATCGCTCAACGGCTTATCTGTGTTAGCTCAGATCTAGGCGCTATCTAGATGACCTACTTCCTTGAGGGCTCGAATGAACTAGTGCGACTTTAACTCGAGTACCAGATTACCTATTCTGTGGTACTAGGCTTAACTAGTCGTATTATTATTATTTTATACATTACTAGCTGATGCCTCAGCTAGTAATGTATATTCATAATGTATATGCCACCGTAAGATTGTAAAAACCGTTAGATTATAATCTGCCTCGCAAAATTGTAAACTGTCGAAAGATTGTAAACTGTTCAATGTTCTGAGTGTCAATTTTTGAAATATTCATTGTATTTACGTTTTCTTGTCTCTTTCTTGTAGGTTAGGTTAGGGTTCGAGGCACTTAGGTTTTATCGGGTTTAATTAAATACCTGTCAGATTACAATCTACCGGAAAATAATGCGTTAAATTATAATCTTTCGACAGTTTGCAAGATGTGTTTGTGTGATGTGTGTGTGAAAACGTGACGGTAACATAGGTATACAGCGTTTATCTCAGAACCCCGGAAATTTAAAAAAAACTTATTCCACGCGGTTGCGGAAGGACCTGGGAACCCACCATATTATCTTATTATCCTAAGAAAACCCCTGCCATTATGTGTTTAATGGAAAGGGGTCACGACACTCAGCAATGAGGAATGACGCAGCAGATTTCGCGTGGACGAGATAGCGGGCATCAGCTAGTTTATAATATTGAGTACGGATAAAACTTATCTAACTATAGAGTACATCTTGCAAACCACGACTTGCGAATACTATATCAACTTACAATGCCAAAGTGTCAACGCAAAATAAACTTAATGTTAAAGGCTTTAAGATTGTAATTGTAAAAGCAAGGATCAATACTGGCTCAGTAGGTCGTGCCTTCGGTAATTAATTGGCTGCTAATGTAGAAGTGCCAGTTAGGTCATTGTAATAGGATGCCCTAGCCCCGTTTGCATACTTTTATATTATAACAGGTTCTCTAAAAGTTAACGGTGTTAATTTACCATTGTTAGTTGAGTTCTATTGAATAAATTGACCCAAATCCACGTATCAATAAATCTGAATCCATAAATGCTAGACGATTGATACTTGGTATGTTTAATAAATCTGCCAACCACATGTTATCCTGAAAATTAGAGCTTTCAACCATCATCCGTACCGAAGTTATGACTGTTCGAAAATACGAGGAAATGCTGTCAGATTTGCACCCCTATACGAAAGGTTGGAGGGTGAAAGTTTCAGATTTCTTAATTTCCCTGTTGTTTATGTGCAAACTCTAGCCTACATACCAAATTTCAGTCCTCTAGTACTTCAGGAAGTACCTTTTTCATTTTGATGATCATCAGTGATACACGAAATCGACGTATTTCATGTATCAATAAATCTGAAACTATAAATGCGAGAAAATTTATACTTGTTATATTTGGTGAGCCTGTCAATAACATCTTATCCTGAAAATTTCAGCTTTCTAGCGTCATCCGGACCGAAGCTATGACGGTTCGAAAATTCGACGAAACGCTTCCAGAAAAGGTAGGTAGTGCCCCGTCGTCGTGTTGGCGGGATCTTTGACAGAAACTCTTGGAGTCCTTATGGCGGTTTTAGACTAGCGTATTTTTTTGCGCATGAGCTCGTACATACTACTAACTACTACCTCACAAATGTGACCAACTGTAACAAGGCGGGGAGAAAAAATCACGAAATTAGTGTGACATACTTTATGGATGGATGTGAGTATGAAAAAGTCGATCACTATGACAACACAATATCATAATCTATGACGGAACTGCCACAGTTCGCGGCTAGAGGGGTAAAACGAATATGGCCGATATCACGCGTCCCGTGGTTAATTCGTCCAAGACATAAAACAATACGAATGCACAAGACGATCGTGTTATCGATGTCAGTGCAGTCGAAGCAGCAATTAATTTAACGAATTAAAAAATACGACTGCCCTGCCATATTATTTTTGGAGTTTACCTCCATAAGAAGCGATTTGCATATATGTATAGCTTTTGGAATCTTATTCACATTTTTTATTAAATGATATTTTTTTGTGAATCACTAAATATTGAACTATAGTGTTATACATTTTTGGAAACTACTCATCATTTTCTAGATGATGATTATATAGTTAATCTCATTTTAGATTTTTTTTTCAATTTTGGTCTTTAATTCGGGACGTTGGTCACCCCATCATTTTTTTTTTAAATTTTACTAGCCTATGTCACCCGGAATAAGCTAGGGATTCTAACGATACCTCATTTATCAAAATCGGTTTACGCGTATAGAAGTTATGGTGGAATATACAAACTCACATACATACATACATACATACATACATGAACCCTGAAAACAATATACTCCTTTTTTCAGGCAGTCGTATAATAAAAACCAAAGGAACGCCGCGCGGGACATCCGTCACACGTGGTCGCGCCTATTCGATATTCATAACGTCTGCTCCACTGCCGTTCAATGAAGAGACGCTCTGTAAATGTCAATTTCACAGTAGGTGAGTGGGTGTACAGTCCGTCAAACTTATCTGACTGTGTCAGCGTCGCTTTTATCTATTAACAAGCTTTAAGTTTTTTTTTTTTTTTTTTTAAATGAAGCTTAATGTAAAAAAATTAAAAACACGACTGCCCTGCCAAAAAACTAACTAAAAAGTTAACAAGTCATAATTTAAAAAATTTTAAAATACGACTGCCTTGCCAAAAAACGAACTAAAAAAAACTTAATTAATCTACTTAAATTAGAATCTTATTCACATTTTTATTAAATGATATTTTTTGTGAATCTCTGGAGTCTGGATATTGAACAACAGTCTTATATATTTTTGGAATCTACTCATCATTTTTTAGACGTTGATTATACATATACTGATTATTATTTTCGAATTTTTTTTTTCAACTTTAGTATTTAATGCAGGACCATGGTCACCCCATCAATTTATATTAAAATTTTACTAGCCTATGTCACCCGGAATAAACTAGGGATTCTAACGATACCTCTTTTATCAAAATCGGTTCAGGCGTATAGAAGTTATGGTGGAATATACAAACTCACATACATACATACATACATGAACCCTGAAAACAATATACTCCTTTTTTTAGGCAGTCGTATAAAAATCTAATAAAATCAAAAACTTAACAGGCATAAAAATTAGTTCCAAATTTGGCCACCGGGTCAGATAAGTTTGACGGACTATACTTTACATAAATCGTTTTAATATTATAATAACGCGGACGAAGTCGCCGGCAGTTGGATATTATAATTTTGTAGATCTTCACAATAGCCATACACTCTACAATGTACATGTAACTGCCTTATCCCTAACAGGTTATCCCGCTACCAACTTAGACTGCATCATCAATTATTATCAGGTGAGATCGTAATCAAGAGCTAACTTGTAGTGGAAAGTAAAAAAAACAAAAATAAATGTTAAAACACATTTAATTCACGCATAAACTAAGTATTTTGAAACTCTATCATTACATCACCTATCTACCATCTGCTTAGAAGGCAGCCAAGCGCATAACCTGTCGACAACGATGACAAAAAATATGAGAAGCTCATAAAAGTCCAAAAATTCCACGTAAAATGTAAGTATTGCACACTTGCTCTATCTCAAAAATATATAGTGCAAAAAGTTACGTTTGTTTACAGTGTAGTTAAACGGCCCTTAAAACTTAATAAAAGAGCAATCGCAGAATCTCTTGCGTATTTCTTCACGGTAGGAATGGCATTCCGAAACAGTAATAGATTCACTTGACGATTCGAAAGCACTTGTTAAAGTTGAATCAGAATCAGAAATTATTTATTGCATGATATACATGTAATATTACAAAGGTGGTACAATTGTATTACCATTGTCGTGACGTGCATTACTCAAAAATAATCGATGTAACAAATCACGAATCACGTTGAAATGGATAAAAAATCTTTTGACTGTGAGAACTTGTGACTTAAATACCTATACATTTCCAAAAGTGGAGACATTTTAACCAAATTAGGGATATACCATTAGAAACCAATAAAATACATTACATATCTCGCCTCTACGCCACTATAAATATCAATCGGACGCTAAATCGAAAGGTCACACGATAAAATGTCGATTCAGTTTAGAGTGTAGGACCGTATCGTAAATAACACGACTGGTGACAATATTGCGAATGGGTTTAAGCGTTAAAGAGTTTAAATGCATAGATTTTCAAGTCGGATAAAACTTAATCGAAATTTAATAATAATAATATCTCTTTTGCAATTCAAACTCAAACTCAAAATCAAAACATATTTACCCAAAATAGGATTGCGAATGGGTTTGAGCTTTAAAGAGTTTAAATGCACAGATTTTCAAGTCGGTTAAAACTTAATCGAAGTATAATAATAATAATATCTCTTTTGCTATTCAAATTCAAACTCAAAATCAAAACATATAATTTACTACTTTAAAATAAGTACCTACACATACACAGTACACCTTCTGAACGTCTTTCTTATCACACTAATATTATAAAAACGATAGTGTGTTTGTTTGTTAGTTTGTCCTTCAATCACGCCGCAACGGAGCAACGGATTGACGTAATTTTTGGCATGGGTATAGTTGAGGACCTGGAGAATGACATAGGCTAAACCCGGAAAATTAAGAAGTTTCCGCGGGATTCAAAAAACTTAAACCACGCGGACGAAGTCGCGGGCATCAGGTAGTACAATATAAGACGTGATGGTGATAATTATTATCTACGGTATCTTAAAACTAAAGCTACGAGTGTCACAAACGCGCCCTAGTCTAAGAAGAGAAGAGCCCACAACAAACTCGGCCGGGGGTTTTTTTTAAATTATTATTATCACCATCTCACAAATATCGGAAATTTCTTAATAAGATTTATAACTATTTTATAAGTTACATAATTAGCCGCTGGAACCATTCATACTAAAGCCTTCCTATCATTCAAATAATCCTTTACACTGTAATAGGACTTTTCAATTAGTTTACGAGTCTATGTGTATGGCCCTACAACTTGTTCATAACTTGATCTTGTTACACAGAACAGAAAAAGGGATAAAAACACATGGTATCCTCTGACAAACTTATCCGTGCGTATGGCGAAATTCGGAACTAACAGAACCTGCTCTATTTTTTGTCTTCAATGAGTTTTTAATAGGCAGTGGCGCCTCCTCCACACGCACAGATAAGTTTGTCAAGATTGTACACATCTCAGTTCCACGAGGCGACATGAGCACATGGACAACTTAATACGATATCTTTGTTTGGATTAACTTTTTTACTGCTGCGTCTAGTGATGTACCCGTTACTTGCTATGTCGATAAAAATTTACACAATTTCACAATCGTGCATTGTGGAGTCAACATCTCCTGAAGATGCTCCAGTATCGGAGTGAAACGTACGTGGGGGGTATTTTTGAGGGTTTATGTGGTGTGGTGAATATCGAGGGCATCAAGTTCAAGATACGCACTGTACCACATAGATTTGCCTTCTGTGGAGGATTATAGCGAATTAAACTTCTAATTTCTTCATTTTCATGGACTTCCGCAAAGTAACGCCTGCTTCTATCCAATATTTACATAATTACTTAATGCATCACTAGAAAAAAAAATGTTTATAACTAGTAAAGAGGATGTGTATAATTCTAAAACTTTTCTTATTTTTCTTCTGATAATGTAAAGGTTTACACTATCAGAACTATCCATTACTCTAGTTTTCCCCCGCGACTTACGACCGTACTTATCTTTATTCTAAATTTTGTCAGAGTTGCACAGATGGGCCATGAGAGCATTGCAGATAGACAGTCAGATTATAGAACTGAATCAATTTATGGCCCCATGAAGATCCATTTGAAACACATAACTTCTAACTGAACTTCTAGTTCCTTCATACATACTTAAGTTATTTTCAGAGCTTTTGCTCATTTTAGCTGTGTTAGTGGTAGCAGTTTTAGTTTTAGTTTGTTGTGGGTTCTTCTCAGACCCTGCAGGGCGCGATCGGAACCCTCGCAGCTTTAGTTTTAAGATACCGTGGTTAATTATCACCATCACGTCTTATATTTTGTAAAAGTGAGGTTCAAAATGTGTACTTTTTAGGTGCCTATTTTGAAATACTTTGAGTTTTAGTTTGGGTTTAAACTTAATTTAGTTGGAATTTTAAAAAAAGTGGTAAAACAAGCACACATTCGCCTCGCGCGTGCCTCCTTGGCTATTATCAGAAATTCCGAAGAAGGCTAAAGTTAGAAAATGGCGGGAGGTGTGTGTTGAACCAAAATTATACAGATCCGTTGGTCTCAGAGTCGAGACATGATATTTTAGGTAATTTTAGTGATTTATATTCTCCGAAATGATCGTTCTTTTAGTACTTATCCCAAAAATATTATGAATGCGAAGGAGTGTTTCTTAATTGTTGGTTTGTTCTTGAATCACGCTGGAACGGAGTGACAGATCGATGTGAATTGTTGCATGAAAATATAGTTAAAAACACCTTTAGCCCTATTATTTAAAATCTACGTCAATAATAATTTAAATAAATACACTAGCTGATCCCGCAACTTTGTCCACGTGGATTGAGGGTTTTTGGTTCCCGCGGGAACTGTGTAATTTTCCGGGATAAAAAGTAGCCTTTAAGTTATTCTAAAATCCCGACTATAATCTAAATCTCTTTGTCAAATTTCATCCAGTCTGTTAGATCTTATATTTATGACTCTATCTATCACAATCGTGAACTATAGCATATCTACTTTAGCTATGGTCTTCTACGGAAACGTAATAATAAATAACCTACCGTGTTTCGAAATCCAAAACATATCAGATTTCATGATGTCCTTTGTTCGACAAATAGTACCTACCCTAGCTTAAAACCGATAAATAAACAAACATTTTGATGTCAAAAAATCGGTTATAATATCAAATATCCTGTAAAGCGATACCTCCAAATAAAACTACCTCAAAGGTCCAAAAATGTAGAAAGGTAGTCCGCTATCATCACCGTATCTGTATCTTTAATTACCTGTGAACAAAATAACATTTATGTTAGTTTTATGGCGTTTTAAATGAATCGTTGGTTTTGCATTAATATTAGATAGGTAGTTTGGTAGGCGTGACTCTATACTATAAGGTGTGTATGTAACAAGAACAGTTTTTTTATATATATAAAGGCCAGCGCTTGGCTGCAGTCAGAGGCCCAGCTGTCTAAGCAAATCATAATCATTTGACAGCTCAGTTTGACAGCTTAAAACGTATTACTCAAGTTGTTTAGGGAGTTCATACTAGCTTTTTGACGTGCAGGCATCTATGATCTCCATAAACAGGTCGAATTATCCGTTTGACAAACAATTACGATTACGATTTCCTAACACAATCGGGGGCCTGACCTGCTTGCAAGTGATGATGCAGCCTAGGGTCCAAATCACTCTTGATTTGAAGGTATTATTTATATAAAAGAGGAGGGGAAAACGGCAGCCGGAAAGGCATTCCTTAACCTAGCGGAACCTAGCGAAGAGCGTACGAGTCCGCGGAATTTCGACTGCGTAAAGGTGCAATGTATGATGAAAATCGTGGCCGAAATTCGGTCGGACAAATGTTATATTAATTACTTTATGAAAAGTACTTTCTTCTTACAATTAGGACAATTTACTAGGCGTACCCTACTCAATAGCGAAAACAGATGCGAAGCGTTCTAAGGCACTACAACATTCCTTTTATACAGCTACTACTAGGTACAACTACAACTAGGGAGACAGGAAATGCGATCGGCCCGCGTTAACTGGAACGCGATTACTGTCAAGACAAGAAAAGAAAGATAAAACCAGTCAAGTGCGAGTCAGACTCGCGCACAAACGGTTCCGTACCACCACACAATATTAATTATTTCAGTTAATTACAAGTAAGATATCACAACAACACGTTGTCAGCTGTGAAATATTAGATATGGCGCTTGTCTGATAGCGCCTGAGTAAAGCGTAATTTAATAATTTAGGGTAATTCTCGGATTTTTTCCTATACTCGTGCTGTGGGAGTATGGACCTTGCTTCTTGTCTTTCATGATTCAAGTCAACGGAAAGTACCCTATAGGTCTTGATTTATTGGCGAGTACCATTTAACTAGCCTATCCTATAACTCGGGTTATATTATAGCAATTAATTAGTTAAAATGCGCAAAAATTTAGGGGTGCACTCTATAATTATTCTATACTCCCTTACTCCTATCAAAGATAGTTAATCATACTAATATTATAAATGCGAAAGTATTTGTTTTTTGGTTTGTAGTTCAATCACGCCACAACGGAGCAATTCGAGCAAAAATCGACGTGATTTTTGGCATGATTAGGCTACTTTTTATCCCGGAAAATTAGGGAGTTCCTGCGGGAATCTTAAAAAAACTTAAACCACGCGGATGAAGTCTACCTACTACTACTATGAATACTATAAAATATCTAATACTTGTAATAATAATCTATGCTCATCTATTAAATCCGATGAGACGGCCATCCAACATCCAACAAGAATAGAGAGAAACCAGACGTGAAATATGCACAACACATATTTCATTTTTAGTCCCATTTAGCTAGTCAATCCCATTGAAGTAATATGTACATATTACCGCAAGTACATCATACCTCAATGGCCAATCCTATGACTCATGTTGCATCACAGTCATAACTCCAGGATCAGACACGCTTGCCGTGTAAATGCACCATTTCCAACTGCAATTTATCAACGTTCTATTGTCGTGTTTACAACCATTTCTGTTAAACAGTAAACTACAGTTTAGCGGTTTTACTGTGGAAGGTAGAATTTAGAATGGAATTAGTTGAGCTGTTTTACTCTTTGATGGCAGTAATCGTGCTTTATTTATACTTCAATTAGAAGATTGAGATAGAGATGTTATATAGGATCGTCTGCAGTCCGAAAGAGAAGATCTCTTGATGAACTCCTTAAAGAAGTAACGATACAAAAATTGGACTCCATTCCACGAGAAATGAGATAGACATGTCTACCAAGCAGCTTAATATGTTCAATGATGTCTGATCAACAGGGTGAAAAACGAGAACGATCACCGTATAGTAACAGGCACATACACAGCTAGAGGACGGTGAAGTTTACGAGAGAATGAAACAAATATAACTTGTATTCCAACTCATTCTCACCTCGCGGGCTAAATCCTATTAAGAATATGTTTGTCTCTGTTTAGTGTCGCTTTTTCGTTTCATCGAATTTACAAATCACGATTCTAAAGAAGTTTCACTTCTATAATCCTTATCTCTACACGTTACTATTGCTAGATCGCTCTTTCACGTTTATGGGAGGAACGCGAGATGATATCGCGGCTGAAATGATGCGCTTTGAGCACTTGTGCAACGCTGTTTATGTAACAGAGCACGTGTAGCGAACCTTTTACGTTGTTTAAACTTTGATGCAAAGCGATGACTGGAAGTAGGGCAAGCCCTGATACAGCTGGAAACACACTTTATCTTTTCATGCCTATTTCAAAGTGTGTTAGTTTGTTGGTATATTAGTTTGTTTTTGTGTCCTCCAATCACACCGTAACAAAGCAACGGATCGACGTGATTTTTTGCATGGGTATAATTGAACGGAAAATTAAGGAATTCCCGTGGGAATTAAAAAAACTTATTCCACGCGGACGAAGTTGCGGGCATAACCTAGAAATTCATAACTCTTATCTCTTGTTACAAGCTACTATATCTAGATAGTTCTTTCACGTTTATGGAAGGAAAGCGAGATTATATCGCGGGTGAAATGATGCGCTTTGAACACGTCTTGTGCAACGCTGTTATGTAACAGAGCACGTGTAGCGAGTGTTAGCCTTTTACGTTGTTTAAACTTTGATGCAAAGCAGTGACTGCAAGTAGGCCAAGCCCTGATAAAGCTAGAGACATACTTTATCTTCATTGGATAGAAGTAGGTAGTTACTTTGCGTTACTTTACTACTAAATTAATGACAATGAAGGAACTAGAAATTTAATTCGCAATAATCCGCCACAGTTTACCTACTACTGTTTATATAGATAAAAAGAACAAACATTTATTATTGAGAATCATTTGGAAGATTTGTGTGGTGTGGTGAATATCGCAAGCTACAAGTGCAAGATACACACTGTACCACATAGATTTGGATCTGGATTCGTGTCTCCCCTGATGACCTCCCTCGGCCTGTGCCACTAGTCCCTACCAATGTATCCCCCCTGGGGGGTAAGAGTGGAATTTTTTTCCACCTATCCCTACGGTAGGGATGAGTGAAAAAAATATTTACACCTATCCCTACCGAATGATTTTAGTCAATAATAGGTACCTACTGTCAAGAAGAAAAATATTTATTAATACGTAAAAAGTTAAGTAGTTTAAATTAAATAATTACTACTGCTCGTAAAAGGAAAACAAACAAAAATGGTTTACTACTTAGCATTTTTTATTACTTGCAGACATTTGGGTTTTTCAGTCCTGGTGAAAGGCCTAGGCTAGGCCGGGGGATATAAAACAGAACTTATTTTAAAATAATATTTTAAGTATTCATGTCTCCCCTATCACAGCCCTGTCAAGTTTATACATAGTGGAGATCCCTAAAATATTAATACTTGGAGACTACAAAAACGAAAATCTGTGGCGGATTATAGCGAATTAAATTTCTAGCTTCTAGCATTACACTTTATCTTTTCATGCTTATTTCAGGTCCGGTATCCACGGAGCGGAGATAAGCGGAGGTGTTAAGCGGACCAATCAGATTAAAGATTTCATGATTACTTTTTCAAGTAAAGCCGTCGGTTCTGCGCTTTAGCTCTCTCTGGTCGTGTTGGATTTCCGTCCCATTGGGCTCTGAGAGTAAGGGAGTAGAGAGTAAGTATGTGAAATTGCGCACATACTAGTACACTCGGTGGAGTAATGCAATAGGCATGATGACTGATTTTGAGAAATGGTCAAATTGTGTTCGGAAGTGTCTACTATTTCGAAAAAATATATTATTTCTGCAGAAAAATAAGGTTTGGTAGATAAAATTGGCATTTGAAATTTTAATTTTAAAATTCGCGCCAAAACGCTCGCCGGTGTCATGGCGTCGTGTGTGACGTCACTATTGTTTTTACCGATGTACTCTGTGCAGTGTGCAGTAAACATTAGTGCGATTGTCAAAGCTCGAAAACAAACAATTGTGACGTCATTCGCTTCTTGGTGTTTAATCCAATATGGCGGATTGCTGTATTTTATAGTTTTATTTTATTAAAATAAATAGCAATCCCATTCGAAATAGATAAACAAATACGTTTTTTATAATCCATGAATCCTATTTCATTAGATAAATTCATAATTCAATTGATTCTTGGTTACTGTCATCATGCCTATTATAGATCAGCCAACTTTGAATATTTTTATTTTTGTTCTACCTGATGCCCGCGACTTTGTCCGCGTGGATTTAGATTTTTTTATTCCCGCGGGAACTCTCTAATTTTCCGGGATAAAAAGTAGCCTATATCCTTGCCCGGGATACAAACTATATTCCCGTACCAAATTCATTAAAATTTTCATTTTAAACGCGTAGTGTACACCGCACCTAATGCAAAGTGATGTACCTTATAAAGTAGAGCAAACTCTGATTAGACTGTTTTGCTTTCTGATTCATTGTTCCTTATGGGTTGCTATTTGAGCGAATAACTAGGTATATTGAGTATAACTTTACGGTTTTATATGGAGCTCATATCAGATAATTTGCTATATAAGTTGTAACAAAGGCTTTATCAAAAGGTAAGAATTATTTACCTCAGCAGAAAAATCTTATATATATATATATAAGATTAGATTGTATAATATATATATTCTTATATTATACAATACTCCTCCGAAACGGCTTGACCGATTTTTATGAAAATTATATAAGAGTTTAGTAAGTACTAAGTAGTAGTAGTTTAGAAATTAAAAATCGGCTACTATCTATTTTTCATACCCCTAAAACACCTCAATCCACGCGGACGGAGTCGCGGGCATCAGGTAGTAGTTCATAAAAAAATGCAATTCAGAGCTGACTTTTGTAATCGTCTAAATAGGGTTTTGTTTATCTGTTATAAAAGGGTCTGTATTAATAATGCTGTAATCATATTGCAGATAACACCGATGAACTGATAAAAGAACTAAGTCAGACATGATTACACTATAAAAGACGTGTGCAATTGCAAATAAACCTGGCCCGTAGAACGCTATATATCTTTCTGTTATCTGTATGTACTATCTAGTTATCTACATTATTACATCGCAAACATGATAAGAGACCTATAACTTCATAAAAGTAAGTCGCGATTAATGTTAGATGCAGCAAATGTTTTGGATACAAGCAGGCGTTATATTACGGAAGTTCATGATAATCAAGAAACCAAGCTGAGTTTTTTGTGGACTTTACACAGACCAGGGCGCGTTTGGTTGGAACTCTCGTAGCTTAAGTTTTAAGATACCTATCGTCGTTCAGTGGCATGCACAGGGTTTGAAGCTAGGGTAGGCATTGGTAAGTCAGAATACCTTTTAACTGACTGCTTTGTTAAACAATGAGCATTGACGTATTTCCATTTGGGTAAGCTGTGCTTTTATGCATCTATGAACTGCACACCATGTCGTTAATATCACCATCACGTCTAATAATTTGTAAACGTGACGTTCAGGTGTACTGTGTACAATATCGAATAATACGTTTTAAGCTGTCCTGTCGATTCGCTTAGACAATTGGGCCTCTGTTCGCCAAGACACGATCTCTACAGATATAATAAGAAAAAACAAATCGGATTAATAAAACCCCAACGAAAATACGTAACCAAACAATATAACATAATCAATAATCGAATAATAAAATCGATGTTGCAACATCTCGATATACCGGTCGTAAGCGTATTAACCGATTGTCATTAAAGTGAAAGTGTTTGACAGATGTCAACCTCGCTTCCATACCGTGTTAATGAAAGTTGCACCGAAATGGATGCATCTATAATATTCTGATTCGTATCGGGCAGCCTTCCTTTGAATGCGAGGTGAATACTAATTTTATAGTACGGGAACCCAAGAGGGGATTTTTTGATTTACTCCAGCGCGATAGATTAATACAAAGGACCCTGTAGAGTACCTTCACCATATATGAGCCCTGTATATTGGTGGGTCTGTCTAGGACAGCAGATCAAAATAGTAAATAAATAAATTCGATCATCAGAAATACTCAAGCGCGTCAGATAAAGATTGACAGCTTTCGGAGCGATGTTCGCAAATCGTAAATCATATATTAAGCGATATTTCAAAAAATCTAAATCTGATTGTCTAAAAACTATATTTTATTTTGTACGATAAAGATAGTACAGGTTCGCTTTTATAGCAGTGAAGTTGTAGCTTTAAATTTAAAGTACTTGATCACGCGCTATAAATTCTGTCAGAATTACATCACTATTCCGAGCAAAGAACTGTCATTGAACTTGATTCCCGAACGAAGGTGCGAGTTTGTAATAAATGCTTTTTTAATCACTTCTAAACGAAAGTTCCATTTTCAAATACGGAGATCTCACAGCCATTATCCATATTATGCAATAAACATTAAAAAAAATTGTTATCTTTAGAGACAGCTTAATATGTATTATTATTAGTTTACTATAATATACTAATAATATACTATAATATAGTAATAACTTCTATGACTGTCTAACTATAATATAACGGGAAAGTTCATAATAATTCTAAACATATTTTTAGAGGATGCATTTTACGAGTCAAAAAGTTAGTGAGGTTATTAATTATTATTATCATAATTTTAATATTTTATACATATTATGTAAGTTTTTTTTAATCTTTTGTAAAGTGTAGACTTTACTTAAATTAAAATGTATATTATGATAAAAGTTCCTTTAGCGTGCGTTTTAAATGAAATCTTATGAGGCTTAGGCTGCAAATGTTCTCCAACAATTTTGACCAAATCAGTAAATGTTTTACTTCCTGGATTGACGGGACTACATAAATTTACCATTAATTCATACGCCTACTCCCCAACAACGGAAATTAATGTTGGCACTTTCAAATTCTCCTTAATTTCGTGAGCGATAAAAAACATTTCCAATTGATCGCAATATGCCTCCCAATTTCCCTCGCTCACATCAAACTCCGCTATTTTCCATGAAACAGCCATAGTTTTTATTAAAATTTTATCTATAGATCCTCGTCGCCATTGTAAAATCCTTGAGTGACAACTGTATTGCTTTTATAAACCATCACTATAGACCCTCCTTACTTATCATTCCCGAAAAATTAAATAGTTCCTACGAGGTTTTTAAAACCCTTCTATTTTAATTCCATTACAAGTGAGCCCTTGACAGCGATTTTCTTTTAAGGGCATGGCATAAAATACTTCTAATCGGTTTCAACACGGCATCTTACTAGAACGCTATATCGCTTAACTTAACTATAGTTACCACCCTAACTTTGCCGTTAGGGTAGTAACTATAGCCTCCGACTATACATGTAGTCGAAGTCACAGTCGTAGTCTTATAAAAATACATACCCATACTAATATTATAAATGCGAAAGTACGCCTGTCTGTTAGTTTGTCTGTCTGCTACGCTTAAACGGTCATCTTTTCAACTGATTTTGGTACAGAGACAGGGTGTATCACGGGGAAGGTACTTTTTATTCCGAAAAGTTCATAAAATCCCGCAGGAATTAAACAAAATATTCCACGCCTATATACGCGATACTAATATTATAAATGCGAAAGTTTGTACTAATATTATGAATGCGAAAGTTTGGATGGAAGGGTGGATTTCTGTTACTCAATCACGCCAGAACGGCTGAACGGATCTGGATGAAATTTGGCACAGAGATAGATTAGAGTCTGGAATAACACATAGGTTACTTTTATCCCGGAAAATTAAAGAGTTCCCGCGGGAACCGAAAAACTTAATTAAACGCGTACGAAATCGCACGCATCAGCTAGTATATAATATATTACACGTGTATGTGAAATTGTTTTCATGTATATGTGGTACTTGGGTTGTTTTATTCGTATCGTGTTCACAAAGGTTTCATTCAGTCGGGAGTGACCGTGGGCGGACCGGTGGCTCCTACGCAGTTAGTAATTCCACACTGGTTTGAAATGAGTGTTTATACTTGAGACTAGCAATGAATATACACAACTCGTCAGTAAGTTTTTAAAAATAAAATGCTCGAAAACTTATATTATAAACCACTGAGTAGGGAAATCGTTTTGTTGTCTATGGTATAAACTATATACCGACGTAACTCAGCAATCACTACAGCCCATTAACGTCCCACTGCTGGGCACAGGCTTCCACTCTCATAAGAGAGAGGGAATTAGAGCTTAGAGCCACCACGCTGCTCCAATGCGGGTTGGCGGGCTTTAACGACTATTATCATGAGAGACTTAACGTGCTCTCCGAGGCACGGGGGTGAAACACCGCCAACTTCCTAACACCGGGCTAGTACTGGAAATTTCTAATCCGAAAAACCCGATACTTAATTATGGCCCGACCCGGGACTCGAGCCCGGGACCTCGTCGGCCGCAGTCAAACATGCTAACCACTAGACCAACGAGGCAGGCAGTTTCTAGTAACTCGGCAATACGAGTACCTAATCACAATAATCTAATCACATCTAATCTAATCTAATTATTAACACATCAAAGAAAATCACATATTTTGCCTTTATAAAACTGACATTATGATTTTCTCGAGAAAATAGTGGAACGATTGTGATGCGATGTCTTGCATTACACAGATATACCTCTGAACAGGTTCTCAGATAAGTTTTTTTATCTTAATTTTATGAAATATTTATTAATTATATATTTTTAAGGAAGTATCGTTTGCATCTTTTATAAGGGCATGAAGAAATCGTGGCATTTCGCAATCTAAAATAAATATATTTATAAAGTGTAAAACCAGCTTTATCCTTCTTCAAAATAAAACAACGCCATACACAATTGAAGTTGTTTCGAACCGACATGGCAGCGAAATGTTTAAAATAAAAATAAAGCATTCTTTTATTACACCTTCTCCAAGGGACCGTTTCATATATTCCAGTCACGTTCAACCAATGTACCTACAACAATCGGTTGTAAATATGTCTGTATGTCTGTGTATTTTGCGGTAGGTCGGGTACATAAGTACCTACTACATACGCAATTTTGTAATGAACAATACCACGTAAACTGTGGATGACATTTTAAAGCTCTGAGGCCATACTGCCAACGCTTGAGGCCATATTGTTTCATTATTGTTGACTTTCGTGTTTTAGAAATTATAATCCTTACACTAGCGGCACGCTATGATGGCCGGTTTGACACATTACAATAGTGATGTGGAATGTCAATTTATTCTCGAACAAAAAACAATTAAGTTTTGTTTTTGTACCTGATTAAATAGGTTTAATAAAACAAAAATGTATATGTTTATTTAATTTATTTGAACGAACTGAATATTTGAACGAAAATGAATATACATACTTTATATGCACACAAGAAACATATGAATACAAAAGATACCAAAAAAGGTGCCACAAAAGGCCATAATTAATCAGATTCGCCCATACTACTATTTTCACTGTCGTCACTGCTATCATCACATACATTAATAATTATATGTTCGTTTTCTATAATATTATCTATTTTCACATCTCTTTCATAATCTTCCCTTATTAATTTAACAGTTCTATTCACAACCTTTTCCCAGTCTCCTTTAGTCACATGTTCACAAGCTTCTTCTAATAATTTTAGCATTTTTTTTGTGGTAAATGGGGGTTCTGTATTGTGTCTTGCAGCATATCCCTTAATTTGAGCCCACACCAACTCAATCGCATTATACTCACAATGGTAAGGCGGTAACCGTATAACTCTGTGCCCATGTTCTAATGCTATTTCGTCAATGACGTATCGGATCTTGGTTGGTTTGTTTTCTTTTAAAAGACGTACTAATTCCGCTTTTAACATATTCATGTTTGCATCTACGCCATTTTTACGAAGCCATGCGACGATATCAGCTTTCTTTTGGGATTGGGCAGGTGGCTTGTCAATTTGCATCGAGTGGTATGGGGCGTTGTCCATAATTATAATAGATGGTTCAGGGAGGCTACACAACATTGAGGTAAACCATTCAGTAAACTTTTCTCCATTCATGTCTTCATGATAGTCTCCAGTGGTTTTTGACGCAAAAGCCATGAGAGAACCTTCGACAAACCCGTTGATGGTTCCGGCGTGACAAATTATAAGTCGCGATCCTTTTCCTACAGGAACTTTGGAAGTAGATGCTGCTGTGTCATCGTTCCAAGAACGGCCTACAGTATGGTTAGCATTAAGCCATGTTTCATCCAAGAACACAACATTTTGCCAATTTTTGATTTCTTTCACTTGCCGTAAAAAAGTATACCTTGCCATCGCTATATCAAATCTTTCCATCAATATTTTGCGTTTGTTACATTTTTTGTATCGAAATCCAATGGTCTTCAAAATCTTCGTTAAAGAACTTTCCCCACCGAAGAATAATCCAGCTTCCTTCAGTGAATGCACCAACTTTTTTCTTGTTGGATACTCCTTCTGTAAATAGTAGCCGTAAACATGTCTTCGGATAGCATCGGCATCAAAGCTATCGATGCCTACGACTGGTTTTGCTCGTTTTCTCTTTTTTGGTGTGTGAAGTTTATTTTCTTCTGTGCCAGTCTCGCCATATTTTTTTTTAGTTATCCGTCTAACAGTTCGTTGTCCAATATTAAGCGCATCAGCTACGCGTTCAACCACTGACGTTATAGGTAAAATTGGCCCTCCATTTTGAGCTTCACGATCGAAATAGTTACGAAGGCGTATTACGAACTCACGTGTCTGACTATTTAGAACAGTTCTCTGCGTACGTTCGGTCATATCGACGAAATCCACAACAAAGGGCTTGAACAGAGTCCAAATTAACGAGCAAGGGTCAACAGTAATGCAGTATCAATATTTGAAATCCAAAGCCAGGTCAAAACTATATCACAATCGCATTGCACTGACAGTTTATACTTTTCGAAGCAACGTCAATTCGAAACTGCTTTGTTTTGCATTGAGCATTGACGCGAGTTTGCCGGAGGTAGTAGTTGTGCTAGCCAGCGATCCTATGTGACGATCGTATTAGATTCCATTTTTAAAAATTTATTGATATTTTTTTGCGATTTCAGAGGTTTGTCCACATAGTGAAAATTGTTCATATTCACAAGTACATTCACCCCTTAAATGGTGCAAACTGATTTTTCTACACTTGTATACATTTAAGAAATCAATTTAATAAATAAATTTTGAGTCCTAAACCTAAAACTACATTCGATAAAATTTATGAATCTCTGCACATCACTATCGTCAATAAAGTAATACAATTATTTCCTTCAAAGTCGTTATCAATTAATACGGAACTTCATGAGCGGACAAACGTCAAACCGGCCATCATAGCGTGCCGCTAGTTTAGTTAGGGAACGTCAAGGTACGTGATATCAAACTGTCATTTTGAGTAAAATTGCTTAAGTATTGCTTTAAGCGCTGGCAGTAGGCCCCCTGTGGCTTACTTATATGAATAACTGTAAATCTAAGAATATACCAAATTCGCTTTACATTTTTGGCAATTATTAAAATAGCCTGTTTTGAGAAGCAGACTGAAATCTTATGGGAAGTTGATATAAAGTAGAGGGTTCCCGCGACTCCGTCCAAGTGGATTTAGATTTTTGAAAAATCCCTCGGGAACTCTTTGATTTCCCGGGATGGAATGCAACCTATGTCCTCCCCAGGGATGCCCGATGCAATCGGACTCTGTTCAAAATTTCGTCTAAATAGGACACACTTTCTCATTTATAATATCACTTGATGATGCCTGCGACTTCGTCCGCATGGATAAATGTTTTTAATTCCCGCGGGAATTCTTTAATTTTTCGGGATAAAAAGTAACGTCCTAAAAAGTAATGTCCTTCCCCGGTATACAAACTATCTCTGTACCAAATTTCATGAAAATCGGTTGAACAGATAATTCTTTCGGTTAAATTTCATTAAAATAACATGAACAGATGGGCAGAGCTAATGTATGGTGACACATACATTAGCTCTGCATTCAACTCGCGCGCGTACTATACGTGACATAAAGCTGTCTTTGTGAAATAATACTGCTATATGCGATAGTAGTATCCCCCAGTCCTGACTCACTCACTCACTGACTCATCAACACCCAGCCCAAAACTTTGGACACGGTTTGCTCATTTTGGCTCAGACGTTCCCCTTTAATTGTGTAGGTACAGAATCTGTTCAGTTTACGAAACCCTAAAATATAGTTCAAATATATATGTCCAAAACTCCATACAAACAAAAGAACAGGTAACTAAAGCTACAAGAAGCAGGCGTGTCATGCCTGCCAACTCAGATTCGATTGGACAATGACAAACAATGGAATAATATTGGTAACAGCTTGACAAACTTACCTGCGCTTCAGGTGGAGGCGCCACTGTCTATCAAAAATCAACATTATTGTGACTTCACAGTGTGGATTCTGTTGGTTCCGAATTTCGCCACACGCACAGATAAGCTTGTCAGAATGTAATAATTAGGTGCTTTATCTATCACGTTTAGTTAGCGAAGTTACACAGCGGTATGGCACTTGCAATAATTAAGATGCACGATAAAAAAACCCAAACAATGGCTGCGGTAACAATACCGCCCACTGGGACCGTTTATTGCTTTTTGCAAGACTGGTGTCTGGCAACATTTGATTGCAGAATATAAACACATTTTTCTTATACATAAACTTTTTTTAATTGCGCAAGTCGATATTAAACCATCCAGTGTTAAACGAAATACGGATGAACTCGAGCCAATAATATTTGCAAGGAAATAAAATTAAAGATTAGAAAAAAATGGACAGTACGGCTAATTTCGTTGTACCCGAACTCTTAAGTGAGCACTAAATCTAGTGTTATCCTTTTCCGCGGGGAGCATTATGGAAGGGACCCTTGCTGTCCCAAATAAAATTATTGTAGTCCTGGCATTCTAAATTAATTTAGAGATGTTGTTCAACAGAATCAACCACAGTAGGTACCTACTTGTTCTGCTCCAAAATGCACACATGATTTTCATCTATCTGTCTGTCTGCAAATGTCTTCATAAGCCATTTTTTCAACCGATTTTGCCGAAATTGCATCCCGGAGAAGGACAAAGACTAAGTATGTACTTTTATCCCAGAAATTCAAAGAATACTCACGGGATTTTCCTCCCTTCTTCTTCATCCCACCATCTTCAAGAGATGTTGACTCGACAATACTCGATTGTAAAGAGTCAACAACTCCCGAAGATGCTCCGGTGTAGGAGAGCGAAATGTACGTTGAGAATAATTTGGAAGATTTGTGTGGTGTGGTGAATATCGCAAGATACATACTGTACCACATAGATTTACTTACTGTGGCGGAATATAGCGAATTAAAGTTCTAGTTCTTTTATTATCATAGACTTCCGCAAAGTAACGCCTGTTTCTATCACATAAGAGATAGTATATGTCACCGTAAGATTGTAAAAACCGTTAGATTATAATCTATAACTCGCGAAATTGCAAACTGTCGAAAGTTTACAATTTAACGATTATTTTTCGGTAATTTAATCTGTTAGGTATATTAATCCGATAGAACCTAAGTGCCCGGACTGCGGCCGGGCACTACCTGGTTATTCATGTCGAACCCTAACCTAACCTACAAGAAACAGACAAGAAAACGTAAATACAATGAATATTTTAAAAATTGACACTCAGAACATTTAACGGTTCACAATCTGTCGACAGTTTACAATTTCGCGAGTTAGATTATAATCTCACGGTTTTTACAATCTTACGGTGACAAATACATCACGCGAAAGGGCGTATGCTACTTTTTATCCCGGAAAATCAAAAGTTTCTATACCTATAACGGGATTTTGTAAAACCTAAATCCACACGCAGTATCGGCTAGTACTTAGTAGCATGTTAAGTATCCTAACTAATCCATACTAATATTATAAATGCGAAAGTGTGTCTGTCTGTCTGTCTGCTACGCTTACACGGCCCAACCGTTCAACCGATTTTGATGAAATTTGACGCAGGGATAGTTTGTATCCCGGAAAATTAAAGTTAAGTTCCCTCGGGAATCAAAAAACCTCCACGCGTAGGAAGTCGTGGGCATCAGCTAGTAGTAAGACTAGTAAGTATATAAATAAAGTCTAGCGGCCATTGACACTGATTCAGAAGCCAGTAAATCTATTTGACGCATTAAAGCACACGCAGTTATGTCAACACACAAGTTTGAGTGGCCAGTGGCCACCGTTACTCTGACAGTTCACCGTTTGCGCATGCGCAGTATTAAACCCATAAACTTTGTGTATTTACTACCGAAACCAGATACTTACTTGTACTTCGTTGTTCTTTTAATTATCACTTGGATGAAATAAACACGGGATAAGAAAAATAAGAAAAATTTATGAAATTACGTTCAGCTAACTTTTGCGGGGGTAGGGGAGAGTGCCGTGTCATTTTTCTGTCCAATTATTGACACTAGTGCATGAAAAAGTCAATCACAACATAATAATAATATAATTTTTTCATTCAATATCATAATTATTGACGGCGAAACTGCAAAGTTGGTGGCTAGAGGGGAAAGGCGAATATGGCCGATATCACGCGTCCCGTGGTTAATTCGTCCAAGGATTATCATGTTCTTTAAGGATATCCTTCGTTCGATTCATTAGTAGGCCCAAAAATAATACTTATGATATTTGGGGCACAGGATATAATTTAAACGGTTTTAAATTAAATTTGTTAAGTTCTCTAGAGGTATCTAAAATGTGTATGTATATGTCTAAAATTTTTGTAAGTATGTAAAACTAGATGATGCGACTTTGTCCGCGTAGATTACCTAAGTATTTTTTATACCCGCGGGAACTTTTAAATTTTCTTGATAAAAAGTGATAGTCCTCGGGAAGTAACCTACCCCTGTGCTAAATTTCATCAAAATCAGTTGAAAATATGTGCTGTGAAAGCGTAGTAGACAGATAAATGGACAGACACTTTTACATTTATAATATTAAGTAACTGTAGTATGGATTCACTAGTTCCACTAATTTCATGGCATGAACTTTCCCGTTGATACTGCGCCTGTTCTTTTTCCGGTTGTGACGGATTACCGTCCCATAATGGTTTAGACGTCCCTATTATGGTGGAAATTTGCCCGAACTTATCTCGAGTACTCCACCGTCCGTATTTTTACTGACTTTCGAAAAGCGCAGCAGGTAAACTTTGAAAACTTCGAAAAACAGTGGTTTTTGACTCAAGCAGGAATCGATTCCTGGACCTTCATAGCCAGCAGCTACTGCACCAAAAAGGTTAATCTTAATCTTGTAAGAGAAATGCAATCTCTCAAAGTTAAAGCTAGCTTACATAATAAAAATCAGTTAAGTATTTGCGTAAACGTTTTGACAGCGGGTCGTGAGTTGTGAGGGGGTCAGTGGGTCAGGGGTCATCGGAGGTCAGGATTACGAGTTAATCGATAAAAAACAATGACAGGTACCTGATGGACTTGCTTGATGGTGTATTGGTAAAAGCAGCCAGTCAATATTATGTCATTTTTTTTTATACACTATGTGGCGGTCTTCGCAGTCCGCACATAATCCAATAGATGGCATTACTAGTACGATTCACTCGACCACGAAGAGCCCAACTCACGATTACGAAGCGTTCTCTGAATTACGCTATATATACGACCTCCAACGATGAACGGTCGGACCAGTGGTCCCCGAGCACAACACCCGCTCGGAGGATGATCTGCATCCTTTGTTACGGTCGAGCCATATCACCTGCTCCCGTACAACTACAAGTTAGCCCTTAACTGCGATCTTACCTGAGGTAAGTGAAGATGCAGTCTAAGATGGTAGCGGGCTAACCTGTTAGGGGCATGTCAGTTATATTAAACCCATACCCCTATTCGGTTTCTACACGGCATCGCACCGGAACGCCAAAATCTCTTGGCGGCATGTCTTTTACCGGTAGGGTGGTAACTAGCCACGGCCGAAGCCGCCCACCAGGCCAGACCATGGAAAATTCAGAAATTATAAATTTCTAAACCCTGCCGGGGATCGAACCCGGGACCTCCGCACGTTAAGGCAACAGCGCTCAACACTGCGCCACGAAGGTCGTCAAAACATCGGATTTTGCATTTTATTTGTGATCTTCTTTATTAAAAACTAGATGATGACCGCGTAGAATAAATTTTTTAATTCCCACGAAAACTCCTTTATTTTCTGGGTCAAAAAGTAGTCTATACCCGTGCCAATCATGTCGATCTGTTGCTACGTAGCGACGTGATTGAAGGACAAACAAACAAAAAACACACTTTCGCATTTATAATATTAGCATGACTAGATGACGCCCGCGGTTTCGTCCGCGTGGATTGTGACCAGGGAAAATTCAGAAATTATAAATTCCCAAATTGACCCTGCCGAGGATCGAACCCGGAACCACCGCTCGTAAAGATAGCGCTCAACACTGCGCCAGGTAGGTCGCCGTTTGTATACGCCACAATACCTAAGTTTAGTACTAGTAGTAGTATAGTAGTAGTACTAAGTTTAGACTGCTAAGCAAAATATAAACAATTCATAATTAACAAAATTAAAAAACACGACCGCCCTGCCAAAAAAAAATAATCTAGTTAAATAGAATCTTATTCACATTTTTATTAAATGATATTTTTTTATGAATCACTGGATATTGAACTATAGTGTTGTATATTTTTGTAATCTACTCATCATTTTCTAGATGATGATTATATAGTTAATATTTAATCAATAATTAATCAATTTTTTTTTTATATTTTACTAGCCTATGTCACCCGGAATAAGCTAGGGATTCTAACGATACCTCATTTATCAATATCCGTTCAGCGTATAGAAGTTATGGTGGAATATACAAACTCACATACATACATACATATATGAACCCTGACACCGATATACTCCTTTTTTCAGGTAGTTGTATAACAAAGGATCTAGTGACTAGGACTTTAGTGTGCTTGATAAACAACTCTAGGTGCGTGTGACACCTCTAGAGAGACCAATCAGGTGTGTGATACTGTAAACCATTAGTCACCGCACGAGTGTGGAAAGCAGCTGCGAATGTCTCGACTCATACCAACAACATTTATCATGCTAACATACGCAAACTCACGTTATGGCGAATGGCGACTTGTGTGCTTTGTTGCGTTTGAGACATAGGTTCGAATCTATACTATATACCTAAATGCGAAATTTGGATGGATGAAAGGATGGATGTTTGTTACTCAATCACGCCCCAACGGCTGAACGGATCTGGCTGAAATTTGGCACAGAGATAGATTAGGGCCTGGAATAGCACATAGGCTTTTTATCCCGGAAAAGTAAAGAGTTCCCGGGGGAACCAAAAAACCTAAATTCAAGCGAACGAAGTCGCGGGCGGATTTCATCCAGATCCGTATCCGTTCAGTCGTTCTGGCGTCTTTGAGTAACAAATATCCATCCATCCATACATACATACAACCAAACCTTCGCATTTATAATTTTCCGGAATAAAAAGTAGTTTTATCCCGGAAAATTAAGAAGTTCCCGCGGAAGCCAAAAAACCTAGATCCACGCAGACGAAGTCGCGGGCATTCGCTAGTCAATAATAAATGTATAGATGTATCCTTTGCAGGCACCGGTTACAAAAGTGCATTAGGATTATGTACAGACAATCGCAAACTTTGTTCGTGTCAGCGGCAGGAAGAGTCAGGTCGTGGAATACATAAGCATTGCATAATGTATGCGAGCGCGCACGCCACAATGTTCCGATGTATAATGGAAAGTATCGCTTCTGTTTCCTTTTATTGGTTAATGGATAACTGCCTCGTTGGTCTAGTGGTCAGCATGCTCGACTGCGGCCGAGGAGGCCCTGGTATCGAGTCCCGGTCGGGCCGTAATTAAGTATTGAGTTTTTCAGATACTAACCCGGAGTTGAAAGTTTGCGGTGTTTCACACCCGTTCCTCGAAGAGCACGTTAAGCCGTTGGTCCCGATTATTATAAATAACATGATAATAGTCGATAAGCCCGCCAACCCGCATTGGAGCAGCGTGGTGGGTCTAAGCTCTGATTCCCTCTATCCTATGAGAGTGGAGGCCTGTGCCCAGCTGTGGGGCGTTAATGGGCTCTAGTGGTGGATAATTGCCCGATAGTTTAGGATGCACGCAATGATTGCTTTGGTTACAAGACTGAGCACAAGACATGAGTCTGGTAGATTTTAACGTTCTTCTCTACCATTCAAGGAGCAAACAGGCACAGTAGGTAAACAGATACATGTTTGTATTTGTTTACTGTGATACAGGGAAGCGTATCTCCAAGCTGGCAGAATTTTCAGCTTTTAATTTTCAACTTTTACGCTCACGTATTTTCAGCCAGCTTGGAAATACGAAAACAATTTATTTTTATTTCTGTACTTATGTTTTTTAAATTGTAGAATAAAAGTTCTGTATTTAGATTTCACCATACACCTACTCTGCATTCAACTCGCGCGAGAACTATAGATACGTTGGTACACCACCTACCAAAGTAATTACTTTTAAGATATTATTGGATATGTAATGTGTATGTCACCGTAAGATTGTAAAAACCGTTAGTTTATAATCTAACTCGCAAAATTCTAAGCTGTCGAAAGATTGTAAACTGTTCAATGTTCAGAGCGTCAATTTTTGAAATATTCGTTTTATTTACGTTTTCTTGTCTCTTTCTTGTAGGTTAGGTTAGGGTTCGACATAAATAATCAAGTAGTATCCGGCCGCACTTCCGGCACTTAGGTTTTATCGGGTTTAAATACCTATCAGATTACAATCTACCGGAAAATAATGCGTTATATTCTAATCTTTCGACAGTTTAGAATTTCGCGAGTTAGATTATAATCTAACGGTTTTTACAATCTTACGGTGACATGTATATAATTTAAATTAACTCTATATAATGGTTGGTTTTTAACGAATCATGGAAGTGTAACCTGTTTACCTGAATACGTTAGTTGTTAGCTTAACATTTATAATCCGTGACACCTTGATGAAAATGAACCCCGATGCCTGAGCCCTGAACTACAGAATACTAACTACATATCCCTCAGTACAAGTACCTACCTACCGCCCAGGAGCGGCCGCGGCGAAGGTGATCAATATGTCATTGAACTTGAACTGCCATCAGTTAATTGCGCCACGCCTAGCGCCACAGATTATATTAGCAAGAACTATCCAACCATAGACAATTTTTTTTTTAATACGGACTAAAATAGAGGAGACATCGACCCGCACACTAATATTAGAGGATGCCTGAGACCACGTCCGCGTCTTGCAAACACAGATTGGATAGGGAAATAGAAGTGGAAAGCATCTGCAAGCTGGTCAAAGACGAGAATGGTCGGGCTGCCTTCCAGGTGTATGCCAATTAATCCAACCGGGGCAAATAGATCAACTATTTATAATTACATATTTATTTTATTTAGTTTTAGTTAGTTTAGTCGAGTAATAGTTTAAATTATTTAATTTATTAGTTATATTTATAGTAATTTATAAGAAAAAATATCTCTAAAAGTTGCTACAATTGAATATGGTACGATTAAAAAAAACGTCTGCGTATTTTTTGACAAACTACGTGGAAACTCGGATTTTCCGGGATAAACTGTACAGACAAACAGTAAATATTTAAGTTTATGGATTACCTACCATAGATGGTTGGATTTATTTATGGTTATATTACCGACTATTACAGTAATCGAATTTCGTGATCTGCAACTAGATCAACGGCCAACGGGGCAGTTCTGTCATTATGAATGCGAAAGTCTGTCTGTCCGTCTGTCGGCAGTCTGCTTGTTTTGACAGCCAATATCTATTCAAGCGATTTTGACGGGAACAGAAGAGATAGGTTTCTAAGATCCTGAGAAGTAGGTACCGAAACCCCCCCACAGGTTAGCCCGCTACCTTCAGGCTTCTTAGAGGCATCAGGTAAGATAGCAGTCAAGGGCTAACTTGTAGTGGCGTAAAAAAATCCAAGGACGAGACTATCTTTAAAAACACAAATAAACACAATCAAAACGGATTTAGGGGACAAACTATCAGCGCTCAAACCGTATTGTTGTAATATTGTTGACGTTCGTGTTTTAGAATTAGATACAATCCATATTTTAGGGACGTCAAGGTGCGTGACATAAAACTGACACTTTAAAGTAATACTTACTGCTTTTAGCAATGGTAGTAACCCTCCACTATTTAATTGCTACCACTTCCTTAGTTAAGCCTTTCCACTAAAGTAACTCGAGGAATAAAATCAACACTCCAATGTTTAGACAACTCGAGAATAGCTCTTCGGAGTTCGGAATAACTCTTTCTCATAGTTGATACTCGGTTAAATATAATTAGCTATCTCTAATAGGTCATTCAACTTAGATTTATATCGATTGTTAAAAGCAAGACTGCTGTTCACGAAATCACGACCAAAGAACCGAGGAACGAGAAGCTCAATTCGCTATAATGTTTTTATACCTACAAATAATTGACGACCTCCCTGGCGCAGTGTTGAGCGCTGTTTCCTTAACGTGGGAGGCCCCGGGTTCGATACTCGGCAGGGTGAATTTGGGAATTTATAATTTCTGAATTTTCTCTGGTCTGGTCTGGTGGGAGGCTTCGACCGTGGATAGTAACCACCCTACCGTCAAAGACGTGCCGCCGCAAGCGATGTAGGGTTCCGGTGCGATGCCGTGTAGAAACCGACTAGGGGTATGGGTTTCATATAATTGCCATACCCCTAACACGTTAGCCCGCTACCATCTTAGACTGCATCATCACTTACCATCAGGTGTATCGTAGTAAAAAAAAAACAAGTGGCAAAACAGACAAATATCTATGCTACGTGCACCATGCTATATGCACCGCCCGCACTCCCGCTTCTAAACCTAAACATGCAGGTAAAGGTCTAGGTTCAAATCCTGCTGGTTCCGGAATTTTTGATATTTATTTAAGAGTAGTTTAGAAACTGCCCTAGTGTTAGAAACACTATGATAGAAATTACAAATTTACGATACTTACATTTTTTATTAATTAGGTAAATATTAGCTACTGTCGTCTGTCACGCCAATTCTGAGCATTAAAAATGCAATATAATAAATTAAAAAGTATACATATCGCTTAATATTCATAGCGTTATTTCTGGTTATTTCCCACGCATAATGACAAAAATACATCCTGCAGTCTGAAAACACTACATTCTTCAAAGCAATAAGGTTGAAAATATAAGACAATCCCTGTGAAATATTAAGTTTGCTCTTTGAAACCCAAACGAACAATGCTCTACAAGGTTTTTGAAGAAGCACTCTTCTCCAGGACTCTTTGACGTATTGAGTGTTGATGACGAAAGCTTTTAGTAAACAGCGAGACTCCATACAAGGATTGGGAATCGAAATGTTTCACTAACACTAAGTATGCGTTCGTACGTAGATCGCGTTTTGTTGCTACTATTATAATATATCCTCCGATCCTATATGCATCCGAATACGAATTATCCGAATTTATAATGGTATTTGCATTAGATTTGGAAAAATTTCTTTTATTTTTATTAAACTGAAGACCATATATAGCGTATCCAACCCTAAACCTTTCCCATCATTAGCAATCTTAGCAGATTTAAAAAAAAGTTATTCTGTATAAAAAAACATAAAGCGCAATTAACGATCCCTCGCTCCCCCGAAGCACTCCCGACAAAATAAAACAGGCCGAATGGATTAGTTTAACGCTATGAGTTGATTTATTGCGAACCACCCCTGTACCCTATAAGCACCCCTACACAAAATGGTTATGAGAACCCATAGAGAAATTGCGTTTTGTTACAACTTACAACAAAAATTAAGAATTCAATTAAGTTTACGTAGTTAAAGTGTTTAAAATGTTTTACGTACTGGATGACTGGACGAAATTCCACGGACATGTACAACGCTAATTGCTTCTTCTTTTTAATTTGCCTAATTCGAACCGCCAGGATATAGAATGCTGTTTTCCCTTCCACTTTTTAGATCACCTTCAAGGCTTCAAATCGAGTGACGAGAGTAAATAGGTAGGCATATAGGTTCTATCTAGGCAAGCGCGCTCCATCTTTTAGGCTGCATTACTATTTGCAAGCAGATCTAATTGCAGCCATGCTTGAGCCTATATTATTATTTTTAATTGCTTTTTTGTGAAAGTACGGCATTTACAATTTGAAGGAGAGAAGCGGTGAAAGATATCAACGTGAGGAAAGCTGCATACCTGAAAGTTCTTCGTAATGTTCTTAAAAGGGTGTGAAGTCTGCGAATTCGGACTTCGCCAGTGTAGAGCACTAGGTAGGTACTTTATCTAATGTTACCACCAGTACAGTCCAGTAACGTCCCACAGCTGGGCACAGGCCTCCGCTCTCTTAGGGATAGACCACCACGCTGCTCCAATGTAGATTGGCGGGCTTTAACGACTATCTATTATCATGTCCGTGATAATAACCGGGACAGACGCGTGACGGCTTAACGTGCTCTCCGAGGCATGGGGGTGAAACACCGCCAACTTCCTAACTATGGGCTAATACTGAGAATTTCTAGTAAGAAAATAATGTTTATGCAAATTTACTAAATCTTCAGCGGCATTTTTTTCATATAATTACGTCTGTTTTCTGTTTGTCTTCGCCCGTAATGTGGAACAAGTAGGTAAGGTTCAATGTCGGACCCTACTCTGTTATCACCAGTTTTGGGGTAGGCCTGCGCGGTTCGCCGGTCGATAGGCCCCCTAGTGATACAAGATAACAGCTGTAAACGCCGTTATGTTAACAATTTTGTACTCTTACGAGATAAGAGCAATACCTATAAAGGAAGCGTGTTTAATTTTAATTTTAAAAAAATTGCGTTATATTTAATATCACCCGACACTTAATACCGACTTGACGGTGACATATATAGTTACTAAAAATAAAACAATCAATCTCGTTGGCGCTCAACACTGCGCCAAGGAGACGACTTCCGTGGCACAGTGTTGAGCGCTGTTGTCTTAACGTGCGGACTGCGGAGGTCCCGGGTTCGATCCCCTGCAGGCTCAGTTTGGGAATTTATAATTTCTGAATTTTCCCTGGTCTGGCCTGGTGGGAGGCTTCAGCCGTGGCTAGTTACCACCCTACCGACAAAGACGTGCCGCCAAGCGATTAAGCGTTCCGGTACGATGCCGTGTAGAAACCAAATAGGGGTATAGGATTAATACAACTGCCAATTACCCTAACAGGTTAGCCCGCTACCGTCTTAGACTGCATCATCACTTACCATCAGGTGAGATCGCAGGCAAGGGCTAACTTGTAGTGGTTAAATAAAATCTAAACTAATGTTATAAAGGGGAAAGATTTGATTGTTTGGTTGTTTGTTTGTTATGGATAAAATCAAACACTACACAACTGATTTTTAAATTTATGCATTAATTATTATTTTAATTTTATGCATCTAAGTTTTTTATCCAGTTTTTTTTCTTTTAAACAATTGTTAAAATGAATGTTATATAATTATTGATAGTTATTTTCATTAATTTTTTATAGTCTTGTATCAGTAATCTTAATTATTTATTAATAATTCCCCAATGTATTCTTGTGTCAGTTATGTACGACTTTTCCTATGTGCATGATGTAACTACCTATAAATTGAATTGCTTGTTACCTATTGCCTAAGCCACTCAACATTTTGTATTCCTACTACTTGTAATTCTGTTGGTAGTTCAAATAAATTAAATTAAAATTCTTTCACCTATAGAAAGCTACTTTATCAGCGAGAAACATAGCTATATTTTATTTTTAAAAAAATTAAAGATCCCTATTGCAATAATGTGAATGAAGTCGGAAAACATCGTTTCATCTGACAGTTTCCGTGGCGTGCGCTGCGTAAATAGTTAAAATTACATGAAAACAACTATTTTTTAAGATTGACTCACAATAACCATTTTTATGATTTTCAAATTGGCCTAAAACAATGCTTTACTTGCGAAGTTTTTACCAACATAAATGTAAGTCATCTCAAGTCGTTAATTAAAATCACTATTGCTCTTTCCACCATTTAATTTTGATGAATATCTTATGAGATATCATAGAATTAATAAAGTAACGTGCAGCAGAGAATTATATTGATATTGTCAGCGCTATGTTAATATGTTTGATACAGTATGCGCACTCCTACAATGTGCTAATTTGTAAAACCTATGTGCTGGGTATGGAGTATTATGATGATAAGTGCTACCCGTGCGAAGCCGGGACGGATTGCTATTACTTGATAAAAATCCACAACTTTTACCAATAGGAACTGTTCCGTTTTTGAGATAGTTCCTTTTTTGTTCATCATTTCGATCGAAATATTGCGCCGTCGAAAGTTTGTGCGTCTGGGCGACGGATGGCACAATGCCAAGACAATACAATGAACAACCCTCTCTGTCCGCGTTTTGAATCCGTAAAGCCCGTGAGATGAACAACGCAAGGGGGTGGACATAACAGGGACTGGTTCTCCAGACAAATAAGATTTCAGAAACAAACTTATTTGAGTTCAGATAGTTGAGGATTCAATCCTCAAGATTTCTACGATAAATGCGTAATGACTTATGAACCATTTAGCTAATGCCCGCGACTTCGTCCGCGTGGATTGAGGTTTTTTGGTTCCCGCGGAAACTCTTTAATTTTCCGGGATAATAAGTAGCCTATGTGTTATTCCAGACTAAAATCTATCTCTGTGCCAAATTTCATCCAGATCCGTTCAGCCGTTCGGACGTGATTGAGTAACAAACATCCATCCATACATCCATCCATCCAACTTTCACATTTATAATATTTATTTGATTTAACTGTTTTGATTTGATTGATATAATTTTTCTAATTCATACTAATATGTATTTATAAATGCGAAAGTATGTCTGACCGTCTGCTTTCGCGGCCCATTTTTTCAACCGATTTTGTTAAATTTTGGTACAGTGGTAGGTCCTTGCATCCTGAGAAAGGACATATGCTACTTTTTATTACACAGACTAAAGTCGCAGACCAATCCACATTTGGTCAGCGTGGTGAACTATGGCAGCCAAACCCTTCTCATTCTAAGAGGACGCTCGTGCTCATTAGTGATTGAAAATCATGATGTGTAACCCAACCTAAATTGTGAGAAATGAAGGGAAAAATTTGAACAAAATCAAAGCACCGTTGAACAGTTATGTCGGAATAATGTTAAGTAATATTGTTAAAGTCTACCTGACCGGTCGAAGACTGGCACAGTGCCAAAAACAATTCAATTAACAACCCTTTCGGTGCTGTCTGCACTTTGGGGTAGGTCTGTCTGAATTCATACAGCCTGTGAGATAAACTACTGCAGGGAAAATGGGGCCAATAATTTTAAATGATTTACTGTAACAATTTGAAAAAAATTCAAAAGCCGTGATTGCATTTTGGTTAAAGACTATGACTAAGACGGCCTTCTATTCGGAGACCAGGGGTCCGATCCTCGGGCACGCACTTCTAAGTTTTCGTTGTGTTGAACTAAATATTGTGGTTATCGGTGAATCAAAATTGTTCTCAACCCTACCAATCCCCACTTAGCCAACGTAGGCAAGCCAAAAATAAACTACACCCTATAATATTCAGGGAATACAGTTTTGCGACATCCAACCGACCTCCCTGTCTCAACGTCATCCTAAGCCGTGGTCCGAGCCTAGCCGAGCCGAGCCGAGTCTGAGGAGGCGTCCTTGGGAAGACGTCGCTCCACGATGTCTTCGAGTCCTAGGGCTCCATCCAACTTCTCGGCGACGCATAAGGTTCGCCCACCCATCAGGTGAGCTGTAGTGGCCAGTGAGAGGGGGAGTTACTACTATCGCTTAAAGCACCATTTTTTCAACATGTCAAATTTATGTCACGAACCTTGACGTCCCTGAAATAGGGATAGTAATTCTAAAACACGAACGTCAACAATATTAGAATAATACGGATGGAAGTATGCCTACGTAGCATAGTCAATCCAAAAAAAATATTGGCTGTTATAGGGGACTGTCGATTTTAATGAAAATGAAAATTTAAATACCTATTTATTTTTGTAAATAAAAAAAATTAGAATATAAACCTTAACACTTTAAAGTTTAATTTCGAATGTAGTATATTTATATTTAAGATCTTTTTGTCTTCGTAACAACGCGAGCATGTGGGTGACGCGAATCCACAAGTTTACCCCCTACCAAAAAGTGCTCAACGCGGCTAAAGAAGTTTTCACTTCAAAAAACAGTTTTGTGACTGTGTCCTTAATAAACAGATATAATCATCAATCAGAGTCTGGCCGCATGATCCGAATGACATCAAGGCGGTGGTGTAAAAAGTTAGTCCGCGTTCTGAATCCGTACTCGATAACGCATTTATCTCAAAAACCACATGCTTGAGGATTCAACCCCCGACCATCGGAACTTTTACGATTTTAAATGTTTCTGAATACTTATTTCCTGTGTTCATGTGATAAGGAATAAAAACTTAGTCTAGTTTTTAAGGATTTTGTACATTGTTGTAATAAATAAATTGAAAACGAAATTTGTCTACACTGGAGAACCCTGTTAAGTTTGTGTCTGTGTTTGTGTCCTTAAAAACAGATATAATCATCAATCAGGGTCTGGCCGCATGATCCGAATGACAAAAAGGCGGCGGTGTAATGAGTTGACTGCAACAAGAGTTAAGTGTTCGCCGACATTCGCATCAGAGTGACTGCGTTTCGGAGAATAATATCATCCAACGGCCCGATGATTGAGACACTTTGAGGTGTACGATACGACTATTAAATTACATTACGAATGTCGTTGCGTCGCCCTGCTGAGAATTCTGAGTGATGTGCGTTTTAAACCATTAAATACCCATCACTTGCTAAAACAATGAAAGAAAGCATCGTGAGAAAATCCGCATGCCCGAGTTTTTAATAATGCTTTCAAAGGTGTGTGAAATCTACCAATCATGGGTTATTAATGGTCAGTCAACGTGCTGAAATATCGCCAAACCCGTCACATTTTGAGCCGTCTTCAAAAAGATGAGGACGTTCGCAATTCGGTTGTATTTGAGGAGTGCTCAGTACCTAGTGAGTGATAGAAATGATGACAAATGACGTTTACTTGGTAAAAGTAAACGTCATTTGTCGTTACTTTGTGCTTATCTTTTTATCGACCATATAGGCACACATTTTATATTATAGCTACTGGGATTAGTTGCATTGTTCAATCATATATTGTCATGAATTTTAATTTGTGTTATGTTCTTTTATAATTATAATAATTAGTGTGATTGGATATTGTCAGTTCTAATTAAATAAATGAATGAATAGGTCGAGTGTAAGTTTTGGAAAAATAAAACTTCTTTCTAGAGCTACTAAATCGTAATAACAACCGTTATAGTAACTCTACACTATAAACACGAAAGTGTGTCTGCTACTAATTAAATCTGGATAACTTTGTTATGAACTACATTTTTCTCTACAAGACGACAAGGTTCACAATTTGTCGTGTAGTAGACACTAAACGACCAGTCGAAGGCGTGCAAATTGTTTTTATTGCATTTTTTAAGGTTATGGTGCTGCGGAATCTCGCATTTTTATCCTTCGAGTCACGCATCCCGCCGGCGCTGTATTATAAATGACGTTCTACTTAATATTGTTTTTTTAATATGCTATCAATCACTTTTATTATGCCGTCTGCAAACCATGGGGGGTCATGGGATCTTAACTTCGACGCCGCAACTTATTGAAATATATCTAACGGCTTACAATACAAAAAGACGCCAATTACAAGCTCATGCTTAGTGAGAGCACAATATTATAATAACTAACTGCCTCGTTGGTCTAGTGATTAGCATGTTCGACTGCGGCCGACGAGGTCCCGGGTTCGAGTCCCGGGTCGGGCTATAGCAAGCATTGGGTTGTTCTGACAAGAAATTCTCAGTACTAGCCTGGAGTTAGGAAGTTGGCGGTGTTGCATCCTCGTGCCTCGGAGAGCACGTAAAGCCGTCGGTTTTGCGCCCGATCTCTCTCGGGCTATGAGAGTAAAGGAATAGAGAGTGCACCTGTGTACATGCGCATACACTTGTGCACTATAACATCTCCCGCGCAGACGGCTAATCTCTCTGGAGATAGGCCGCCGTGGCCGAAATTCGATCGGAAGGATATTTGACATTACGTACCATTAATAAGTCAATCACATCCATTGAGTTGGTAACAATGATACTTAATAGGGTTACTATTAACTGAAATGGAGCAGAAAATTATGAAAATCTAAAGCAAACCTATAAGGCTCAAGATTCACTGCGGTAGATACTGTAGAGTCGATTGTGAAGCCCTTATCAAATACTACTGGACGCGACTTCGGTCAAGTGGATTGAGGATTTTTGGCTCCCGCAGGCACTCATTTTAATTTTCCGGGACAAAAAGTAGCTTATGTGTTATTCCAGACAATAATCTATCTCTGTGCCTTTCATCCAGATCCGTTCAGCCGTTCTGGCGGGAATGAGTAACAAACATCCATCCATCCAAACTTTCGCATTTATATTAGTAGTATAGATGGAGAAAATTTCGAAAATCAGTGACCTAAAGCTCAAGATTCACTACGGTAGAGACTGTAGAGTCGATTGTGAAGCCCATAACAAATATAGTGTTCCAGACAAAATTGATTTCACATTTCACAGGGGTAGGGGCAGATATAGAGGTGGAAATCTCCATTATGTTCATGAATGGCCAAAAAGAACAGTGATTCGGTCTTAGCCTACATTATAACCGCGAAGCCACCCCGTCTAGACGTCTGCAGCGTAGCGCATGCGTACGAGGTGCAACCCTGAGTTGCCAAAAATCGACGTGGGTATATAATTTAGGATAATAAAAGCTTAATAAAACCTTAGCCTCAAGAGATACTTCATACAGTCGGTCGGTGACTGTCTCGTTGGTCTAGTTGTTGGCATGTTCGTATTAAAGGGCCATAATTGAGTATTGAGTTTTTCTGACTAAAAATTCTCAGTACTAGCCCGGAGTTGGCGGTGCTTCACCCCCGTGCCTCGGAGAACACGTTAAGCCCTCGGTCCCAGTTATTATGACTAACATGATAATAGTCGCTAAAGGCCGCCAACCCGCATTGGAGCAGCGTGGAATGGTCTAAGGTCTAATTCCCTCTCTGCCTGCCCAGAAGTGGAACTGTAATACTTTAATGGGCTGTATAGTGGTGGTCGACGATCAATCACAGCGGCGAGAGGGGTCTATAAAAAAATGACTAAATTAAACTGGCCGAAGTCTATAGAAAATATCTCTAAGTATTTATTATTTTAGGTATGGCGATTTCACACAAAGGCAGAGCCGCTGCTCTGATTGCACC
The DNA here is from genome assembly GCA_964035005.1 of Erebia palarica. Classification (NCBI taxonomy): domain Eukaryota; kingdom Metazoa; phylum Arthropoda; class Insecta; order Lepidoptera; family Nymphalidae; genus Erebia; species Erebia palarica. The sequence continues at coordinate 24,143,960 of OZ035993.1, read as the reverse complement.
ATGTTTGTGAGTTCTGACTTCGTGTATGCTCTGCTCTGTGCTGTCTGCTCTGTCCACGTGTGAAATCATCAACTGCGTCGTCTCACTTTATTGCGTAAATACATTCAGACCCCCGATTATGTAAGGAAATCGTAATCGTAATCGTCTGTCAAACGTATATAATTCGACCTGTTTAATGAGGCCATAGATGCATGTACGTCAAAACGCATGTATGGATTCCTTAAAAAGTTCGAGTTATACGTTATGAACTGTCAAATGAATACGATTGGCTTAGACAATTGGGCCTCTGATTTTTGAAGTGGAAACTTCTTTAGGCGCGTTGAGCACTTTTTGGTAGGGGGTAAAAATGTGTCCGTGTGTTCTTCTTAAGACAAAAGACATTAATGCCTTAGTTTTAAGGTTTATATTTTAATTTTTTTTTATTTATTTTTGTTCTTTAGATTAGAATTAGAAAAAGAATATATTCGTTTTCACTTCTATCGGCAGTCCCTATTTTTTTAACGCACATATTATCTCAGGCAAGTTATAGCCTAGAAGTGCGTTCTTAGGTATCGAATCCATATCCATGCCTCGCTACTAGGAGGCCGTAATCTTAACCACTAAGCTATCACTGATACATACGTCTCACTAAGGAAATGATGGTTTTACAATTTTACATTGGTTGTTTATTCCATGACCGTTAGGTACGAAACATGTGCTAACTCGTAAGTATGTAAATGCAGTCATTTTCTTACACTATTTATCTTCATTCGTTTGCTTTAAAACAACAAACAAAGAAACAAGCAGAACATTGCAGCCCTTGTTAAGAAATTAATCGAACAGAGCTAGGGTTGCCTTAGGGGGGTTTTCAGAAATCATACTAATATTATAAATGCGAAAGTGTGTTTGTTTGTTGGTTAGTCCTTCAATCACGCCGCAACGGATCAACGTGATTTTGCATGATGGCATGGGTATAGTTGAGGAGTAATAATTAGTGTCGTGATAATATAAAAACACTAGATGATTCCCGCGACTTCGTACTCGTGGATTTTGGTTTTTGAAATTAACCTATAAAAGCCTGTGCTCCCGCGGGATGCAACCTATTTCCGTACCAAATTTCGTCAAAATTGATTTGAACAGATGAGCCGTGCGAGCGTAGGGTACCGATTTTGATGAAATTTGGTACGGAGATAGATTGAATTCCTGCAAAGGCTACTTCTGTGTAACTACTTATTTCAAATACTGTTTTTAATTGTGTGTTTTCTAAGTACTGTTGTTATGATTTTTGTCGTAATATTGTTTTTAATTTTTACTAAAATAAATTTAATCTCAATTACCTATTTACAATCTTTTTACGCCGATGCTGGATGTACTGGACTCTGTTTTTTTAGACCTAACATCTTATTTTACACACATTATTATTAAAATTATATTCTTATTCTGAATTTTTAGGCAGTGGCAACCCTAAACATAAATGACGTCATGGCGTGCGAACTCAATGCAACGTGCGTTCGTTGACGTGTCATGTCGAAAAAATAAATACGGCTCGTTTCTGCGCTCAATTTCTAAATGCTAAAGTCATAAAAAAAAAGTAAAAATTATAATGAAAGCTGAGAAAAATGGCGGATATGTCACCGTAAGATTGTAAAAACCGTTAGATTATAATCTAACTCGCGAAATTATAAACTGTCGAAAGATTGTGAACCGTTCAATATTCTGCTGTTCTAAGTGTCAATTTTGGAAATATTCATTGTATTTACGTTTTCTTGTCTCTTTCTTGTAGGTTAGGTTAGGGTTCGACATAAATAATCAAGTAGTGCCACTTAGGTTTTGTCAGGTTTAAATAACTATCAGGTTACAATCTACCGGAAAATTATTCGTTAAATTGTAATCTTTCGACAGTTTGCAATTACGCGAGTTAGATTATTATCTAACGGTTTTTACAATCTTACGGTGACAGATACATATAAAAAAAACCGGTCAAGTGCGAGTCGGCCTCGCGCACCGAGGGTTCCGTACAAACCTGTAGTAAGTTTAAAATTATTAAAAATATTTTTATTATATTATCATGTAACTAAAAATTTATACTTTTCGCAATTTTTCATTTATCTGTGCTATAAGACCTTGCTTTGTACCAGTAGACTTGAGTATTTGATATGAATTTCAGCTTGATACCTTCATGCGTCCTTGAGAAGAAGGGTCTTGACAGACAGACGGACGGACAACAAAGTAATCCTATAAGGGTTCCGTTATTTTCCTTTTGAGGTACCCTAATTAGGTCGGGTATCCCCGGATGAACTAGGATAAATATACACCACTGAATAAATACTTGATCACTTTCTATTGCTTCAATGTTCCCATCAGCAACAATTACCTAAAGAAGTTTAATAAGTAATTATACTTATCAGAAACTGAAACTGCCTCGTTGGTCTAATCACTAGTGGTTATGTTCGACTGCGGCCGACGAGGTCCCGGGTTCGAGTCCCAGGTCGGGCCATAACAAGTATAGGATTTTTCTATCAATAAATTCTCAGTACTAGCACGGAGTTAGGAAGTTGGTAGTGTTTCACTCCCCTGGCTTGGAGAGCACGTTAAGGCGTCGGTCTTGCACCTGAACTCTCACCGGTCGTGTTGGATTTTCCGTCCCATCGGGCTATGGGCGTAACGGAACAGGAAGTGCACCTGTGTATGCGCACACACTAGTACACTATAATATCTCCCGCGCAGATGGCTAATTTCTCTCGAGATAGACCGCCGTGGCCGAAATTCGGTCTGGAAGACATTATTAATTTTGTGCTAGATTGTGTGAATCAAAATTCTGCCAACTTGGAGATACTCTCCCGGCTCCCCGCCACCCCGCAGCGTCGCTTTGTCTAGACGTCTCCCTCGGACGACTGTTAAACAGGATAGACTATGTAACGTGTATGGGTAACATTGACAATGCTCATCAGTGCATGATTTAAACGCATCACACAGTTGACTGTGTGTGTAAACCAGCTAAGCATAAATTAACATCCAGTAGGTATCTGTAATACGTTGCACTATAATTATAATCATGGGTATCATCTTCATATCTTATTTTATGTTTTATGCTAGCGGTATGGCAGTCGATGTGGCAGCTTAATAGCCTTTCAGCAGACCAGAGAAAATAATGAAACTATAAATTGTCAAATTGACAACCCTACCTGACCCGGGACCTCTCAGGCGCCATACTGCCAATGCTTAAAGCCATATTGTTTCTTTATTGATGACTTTCGTGTTTCATAATTATAATCCTTATTTTAGGAACGTCAAGGTACATAAAACTGACAATTTGAGTATTATTGCTTATGCGTTGGCAGTATGGCCCCTGTTATAAGTCCACAGCGCTGACCACTGCATCAGGTAGGTCTTCAAAAGTAGAGGTATATACAACTGAGAAGACAGATAATCATAATCATTTAATTGCTGATTGTAGGTTATTACAGAGAGAGAAAGAGAGAGTAGGAGTTTGTGTTTATGTCACCGTAAGATTTGTAAAAACCGTTAGATTATAATCTAACTTGCGAAATTCTAAACTGTCGAAAGTTTCAATTTTAGAAATATTCATTTTATTTACGTTTTCTTCTCTCTTTCTTGTAGGTTAGGTTAGGGTTCGACATAAATAATTAGGTTTTATCGGGTTTAAATACGTATCAGATTACAATCTACCGGAAAATAATGCGTTAAATTGTAATCTTTCGACAGTTTAGAATTTTGCGAGTTAGATTATAATCTAACGGTTTTTACAATCTTACGGTGACACATATACAAAACACAGAAACCTTAGTAAAACGCATAACTAAAGAAAAACTGACTTGACAAGTAATAAGCAGATGAGTAGATACAAGGATATAAAATTCGCTATCAAAAGGAATGCCCGTTAAAATAACTTGCTGTTGCGAGCAAACTTGAGTGTTTAAAGTTATGTAATCACCAGGTATTGATCGCCGTAAGTGCCGCATACTTAATAATAATTAAGATGCGGGAGACATACCATTCCGTAAATGATGAAATTATGAACTTGTCTTACTCAAAACGTAAATGTTCTGACGCGCGGAATCCTAGGGTCGTCAGACTTTCTTGAAACAGTATTACGTCTGCAATCATTGTCACAGTTTCAATTTGTAGTGATTGGATGAATTTATCGTTTTCTTAATGCGGGTGTGGATTTTAGCCAATAGCGGAAGAGTGTTGACCAATGGGAGGTAATTGCGATAATTCACTGTAGCAATCATTTTACACAATAAGCATGCTTTTTTATGACTGATAAAAATTTGATCTTAAATCTCCCGCGCCATCACTCCGAAAATTATTGGTGATAAAAAATATATCTAGTAGTTGGCAACCCCAATTTAAAAGGTAGTTTTACTTCAAGCAAAAATAAAACTAACGTTTTATTTAATATTTTAGTTTAAAAAATTCAAACAATTAGGTAGTTTAAAACTGTTTTAAAATTGAATTTAAACTCCCCTAACCCCATGAAGTAAGATTACACACAGAAATACGTATCTGTTTATTTTGTTTCATTTTAGTTATTTACTGACGAACTCGAAAGTTCTCCTTAAGTTTCTGAACACAAAAAGGATCATATAAAACATTTAAACTTAAAGGGTTAAAACTCCAAGACTCCAAGCAATGCTTGGATTGCTTTTCTTTCATTAGACATGTTCGTATTTACAAATCATTATTTTCGGTGCGTTGGGCGACAAACGGTGGCAGACGCCAGGCATATTACTAATGGGCACTTCCCCATTTCATTTGAGAACAATACGTTTTTTGGTACTGTCTAGGTAAAAAAACAGCTCTACCTGTCTCTACCTAAAAAGCACTAAGAAAATACTTGAACCAAATGCTCATGCTTAATATTATAAATGCGAAAGTGTGTTTGTTTGTCTTAAAATCAAGCCGAAACAGAGCAACTGATTGACGTGATTTTTGGCATGGGTATGAGGACCTGGAGAGTGACATAGGCTACTTTTTATCCCGGAAAGTCAAGGATTTCACGTGGTTATTGAAAAAACTTATTCCACGCGGATCACGGGCATCATCTAGTTACTTTGATAATATCCTGATACTACCACCGCATAAAGCAGTATTTTTTAAAAGTATCAGATTTATATGACTACCTTGGACGCCCTCTAAAATAAGACATATGTAAGCAAATAACTCTTTAAAAAAAATGACAACAATGTTTCTATTTTTAATCTCTTTTTTTGGGTTTTTATTCTAAAAAACATGTCAACCCCATCGCAACATGATTTTAAATACATTGAACAAAAAAAAACCTAAACATAACTAAAACAAGAAATAAAACTATTTAAACTTAAGATAAGTCGACCACCGATGTCAAGCAGTGATCAAATTAACCAAACTTTTCGCCGATTCTGATGTGGGACTTGCCAGAACGCTCTGAAAGACTCTATTCCAATTAAATTTTGCCATCAGTGACGGGACGACAATATTGAAATAATACTGTTGAGCGATATAGTATTAAGCCTCCTGTTAGTATAGCTCTCTCTACGGTTCTATAGCTTAACTCATGTGATGAGGGTGTTGCAATACAAGATTGGCAGGAAACTCGACGGCGCCAGCCATCTTTGCCAATTGCCATGCACGAAACGTTTTCTATTGTCGACGCAGGGAAAAAATCACTAAGTAATTTCTAAAGATAGGATTTAGTAGTTTTTGATATAAGAGCGGTTAGTAAACTCTATAAGTATTAGTATAGTTAGAAGATGGTCAAGCCCGATGCCGCTGTAGGTACCAAGTACGTGAATGATTGTATAGTAGTGTAACTCACTATACAATCATTTACAACACACTTGCTCGAAAAATGCACTTACAAAGGCAGTAAATAGCCCGAAAGCAGTAACAGTAAAATTGCCCCTGTGCTATTTTGCTGCCGAATTTACCTACTGCCGACGTGCTATTTTTTTTTTGTAGTTTTTTTTTTAATTTTTGCAAGTCCACTAAAAAGTGTTATTCCAAAAAGGTTCATAATGATATTGACTTTGTATGAAGAAAGAAAAAAAAATAACATTTTGATGTGGATTGATGAAATTAAAAATTTTATTTAATATTGTTTTTTATTGAAAATAATACAATAGAACTTAATGGTAGCTAGCCTAACCTAATTACTATATAAATCATGCCCACGTGGAATGGTGGCAAGAATGCTGGCTGCATTTCCGCGCTGGACAGCCAGGCTGATCCTTTGCGCAAAAAATGAGCCAGCCCTTCTGTCACCAGATGAGGCAATTAACCGCGGTGAAATATCTCGCAAAAAATTTTTGGCACTAAGACTCCACGGCCCAAGGGTCTCCACGGCAAACGGAACAAATATGTAACTCTCTATGAGAGAGGCATACTTCCGCCGCTTGCCGGTTTCAGCCTTTTCTGCTGCGGCTCCCGGCCTTGATGCTGTCTCCCTGATATGACACGGGGCCAATGTGTCTACGCATGTTGCGTCCCACATTAGCGCCCGTCCCCGTTCCCAGGGAACCAGCGTCAATCCATCAGGTCTCTTGCCATCATCCCGACTAATCCCTGCCGGCTCAATGAGCGCAGGAATATCTATGGTGGCAAGAGCCCTTTTGTAATAATATTAAAATAATAAAATAAATAATAATAATAATAATAATATAATAATAAATAATAATAATAAAAATAATAATAATATTGTTAAAATATTGTTTTATATTGTCTAATATTGTTTTGTATTTTATCTTATTCATTGGTAAACAAATAGGTACGCGCACAAAATTGCTAAAATATCTAGGTCACTGCTGGTATTTCATTTGTAGGCACAGGCAGTATAATTGCTATCAATTTCAATAATAAAAAAATATATACAAACACACCTTGAACTAAAATCCGGCCACCACGCGATGTCGTGTACAGCAATAAAATCGATAGTTTACGATCTTTTTATAAATTTACTTACAAATACGTTAAATACGAGTATGGTTTTATAAAATCCAGTAATTACTTAAGTACCTACCGAACATTTTTATTTAAGCGTTCGCAAGTCGCAACGTTTTCATCGAAAAATAAATATACTTAAATCTACTTTAACATTTAAATAACAAGACGAAACGCGCGACTTCGTCCGCGTGATTAGGTTTTTTAATTACTGAGGGAACTTCATACCACTTAGATACAAAAAATCAAAATCGGTCATAACGATGGGCCGTGAATTATATATATATTATATAGTATATTAAATAGGTATGGATCCGTAATAGGGTAGGATGGGGTAGGAGGAAATTAGTCGATAAACATGATAAGTAGTAAGCATGTAGTAAGCCTATGTTCCACTATAGATGGACACGGACGAAGTCGCGGGCATCATCTCGTTTTATAATACTAGTAAATATGAATATGTGCGAAAAGATACATAGGCATGTAAATATTAAGTAGGTTAGGTAGTATATACTTTCAATTCTCATCAAGCCAGAAGGCAGACAGACGCATGCTGCAGTGTTCTTTTTTTTAAAAAAAAAAAGCTCACGCCAACTACAGCTCATTAGTATTCATTACTTCGTCTGAAAAGACAAAGGCAAAGGAATACAACCACAAAGCCTGAGTAAAAACTTCTTACTAGTGTAGAAACCGTGTTCAAATAAGAAATCCAAAGGATATTTAGTGAAAGTTTTGATTAGTATGCGAAGTCTAGATCGTCGTTACATTGGTTGCTATATGAGAAACTAGAGGTTGACAGCGGGCCACGACAATCCGCGTTGGTTTAGGTTTTATAACTATAAAATTCCCATGTAAATTGGGTAGTATTTGACAACTACTAGTCAAATCAGCAATTTTTTTCAAACGACAAAACGCTCGCTTCGAATGAAATACTGAATCGTGACGTCATCAAAGTTCGACACTCTTTTTAACTTTAAATCGATAGTTTAAAATGGTTAATCAACATAAAACTACCAGGGGACGTGGATTTTACGACTTTTGGGAAATCCTCTATTTAATAATCACTATTATAATTTGACTAGCTGTTGTCAAATACACAAATGTTTGATTTTTAAGGGTAAAAACTTGCCTATGTCCATCTCCCGGATCCAAGCTAAATCTGTACCTAATTTCGAAAAATCTTAAATACTTAGGTGAGAAGAGAAAATTCAGAAATTATAAATTCCCAAATTGTCCCTGCGGCGAATCGAACCCTGGACCTATAAGACCACAGCGCTCACCTCTGCGCCAGGGAGATCGTCACCAAGCTCATAATAATTAATCACAATACAATGCGTATAGCGTTGAAAGCTCTTCTAAGCTTATCGAATGATGAACGATAGATCGGTTCGAGCGATAGAATTAAAACGACATAATTATCTTGCCATGTAAAGGGGTTCACGGAAGTCCATCGCATTAATTAGGTTGCCTTATACGATACGAGGATCCCACAAAGGGACAAATGAATCACAATTAAGGAGTTCTATACATTATGTTGATGGATTAAGGATTAAAATTGATTAACATTAATCGATAGCTTAGGAATGATTTACAGCAACAATCGACGATCCCTGCCTTGTATAATGCATTGATTATGTCATTTATGTAGTTAAAATGCTGTCGAGAACGCAAATCTATGTTAGCTACCTACTTAGGTACTTAATTATTATTTTTCTCACGAGTTTAGAGCTAGAATGCTGTTCTTTAGAATGTTTAAATGACAAAGCTAGGCTATTAAAGTTTACTACTTGATCTACCCCGTCTTTGCACGTGTAGATTAACCTTAAGGAAACTAAATATAATCGACTGTATCAAGGAGGGTAGAGGCAAAGGAGTAAAATGGCCCCTGATCACGATTCATTTTCTATTACCCGTTGACAAGTTCCGCGTTTCATCTCCAAACGATTCAGAAAAGCTTCATGATGTAGTATGAAAACGACTTTTATCTCCTATCCTGAAAGAAACCGACAAAAATATATCCTACATTTAACATGTTATTTATATATTTAAGATGTTAGCTATAAGCGGCGGCATACAGTTCTTATAGGCATAAAAGCACAGCTTACCCAAATTGAAATACGTCAATGCTCATATTTCAAAAAAAACAGTTAGTAAATAGGTATTCCGACTAACTAATGCCTACCCTAGCTTAAAAACCTGTGCACGCCACTGGCTATAAGTATACCAAGTTGCTATCTAATCCAGTGGTTTCAACGTTATGCGATATAAGGCAGACAGGCAGATAATTTTTTTTCTAAACCGATTTTCGATCCTAAGAAGTTAGCCGTGGCTCTGGTTCTGGAATCGAACTCTGAACCATCTGAAGACGAGGTCTATCTTAACCACTTTGCTGTCATCGCAGAATTTACATTTCATTAAATGACAAGGAAGCTTGGCAATAATTTGCTCTAATGGCTCCGATAGTTCCTAAGATGATTTGTGAGATGGTGATAATTTAAAAAAAAACGGGCTGAGTTTTTTGTGGGCTCTTCTCAGACGCTTGCACTGACTTAGCCACATTAGCCTCGGGAAAATCACAATGTTACAGTCAAAACTGCTTATGACTATCTAAAAGGTTAGTCAAAACTCAAAACTATCTCAGTAACTTATTACATAAATTAAAGTTAAAAACCTGACTGAGTTTGTTGTGGGCTTTTCTCAGACCAGGCGCGTTTGGAACCCTCGTAGCTTTAGTATTTAGATACCGTAACTGATTATCACCATCATTTTTTTTAAAGTAATTGGACGTCAATAAGGGTACAGTATAACTAATTAAAATAAATAAATATTGAATTGAATTAAAATTTCTTTCCTTTTTTGGTACCTAGTCCACAATCTCTTCGAGTCTCGCATAATTATGTTTAAAATTGTTACAATAACAAAGAACATAACTTAGTAGAGTGGTTATCTCAAGAATGTGGACAATGATAAAAAGTAGCTCAACCATTTCCTTGTTAAAACATACTATCTTATTAGTATCGTTGCGGCTAATATACCTAGCTTTTTATTATAATACTTAAAATATTACCAATATTATAATAGCAAAAGTTTGTATAGATGTATGGATGGATGGACGGACGGATGGATGTTTGTTACTCATTCACGCCAGAGCGGCTGAACGGATCTGCATAATTTTGCACAGAGGGAACCATTAACCAAAAACCTCAATCCACGCGCACAAAGTCGCGGGCATCGGCTAATATTTAAAATAAATTATTTTCTTTAAAGTGAGTAAGTATATAGTAATGATATAACATAATATTTAACACAGCAAGATTATAACAAGTTGTTTTAATTAGTCATTCCGAGTACAAGTAATAGATGGCTGTTGGCCGAGGTATTTGGGTTGCTATGACAACCGGATAACGCTCCATCCATCCGGTTGCGCTCTTTGAAATAATAAAGAAAAAATAACTTTCACAACTCGTTACATTATAATGATTGAAGTGCGTAATATATTGAATAATAGAGTGTAGACACCGCTCTCTAGGTACCTATCACTAAATGCATAATTGCATGAATAATACCTTGTACCTACCTACCATGAAGAAAACTAACTCGTGACGATGGTCAACCCTTACAATACAGAGCCCCGATTATCTAAGCCAATCGTAATCATTTGACAGCTTAAAACTTGTACCTCGAACTGTTTAAGGAGTTTATACACGCTTTTCGACGTGCAGGCATCTATGAACTCCTTTAACAAGTCGGATTATACGTTTGACAAACGATTACGATTACGATTTCCTTACACATCACTATCGATGATTTTATTAAAGACAAAGTTGCATGGAAGCAACCGGCCTCGCATCCAGTGACCCACAAGTCAGTGTAATACTTGTAACGTATGTGTTGTGTTGTCTACATATTGTAACCTTTTCTTTTCTATGAAAAGAGCAACTGCTGAGTTTCTTGCCGGCTCTTTTCACTAGAATCACCTTTTCGACCCGGTGGTAGAGTCTTAACTTTTCTTAAGTGACACAAAATTTCCTACATGAAACAAATAAATCATTTATCATTTATTTCTCAATCGGAGGGCAGATTTATTCTGTATTCTGACGGTCAACCCTTGCGGCTCGGGCTTACCTAAAAGAGCCAGCTTTAAAAACAACCTACTTACCGCTAAATATTACGAACTACTTACTTACTATTAATATTCAAAAAACAGAATACTTAAATACTTAATTAAATCGCAACAGATATTAAGTTCAATCTTAATGGAGAAATGGTGACCCAAAACTCAAATGAATGTGTATCACTGTATTTCCAGAATAAGGTACCTAACTAATTAAAATAGGTAAATATATTTGAATTTCTCAAATAAACTAAATTATAGGTAGGTAATAGGTACTTATATAAATGCAAATACATTTAAAATGTTGAAACACTTCCAAGAGAGTGCGTTGAATGGTTGTTTCCAAACTTCCAAAGTCAAAGAGTTGATAAATCACGTTCACAAGACGTAAGTAGCTACCTGTGGTAGCTACCAACAGGCAACAGCTAGGTACAAGCGATTAAAACCGATTATAGATTTTTTATGGTTCCTACTAACTAGAAGACGTCAGCCCTTGACTGCAATCTTACTGGATTGAGCTAAGCTGCGCCCCGATTGTGTGAGGAAATCGTAATCGTTTGTCAATCGGATAATTCGACCCAATGACATTTACTTAAATATAATAAATCTATATGTGTCTATGGACTTCATAGATGCCTGAACGTCAAAAAGCATGTATATGAACTCTTAAACAGTTTAGAATAGTCTATCTTTATCTGACCCGGTGGCCAAAATTGGAAAAAAAATTTATGCCTGTTAAGTTTTTGCAGATACTAGCGAGGCTGACACCGGGTCAGATAAGTTTGGCGGACTATTATAGGATTTAAGCTGTCAAATGATTACGATTTCCTTAGAAAATTGGGCTTCTGAGGTCCAATTTTCTAAGCAAATATTTATCTAAAATCTCTATCATTTGACAGCTTAAAACGTATAACTCGAACTGTTTAAGTAGTTTATACACGCTTTTCGACATGCAGGCATCTATGAACTCCTGTAACAAGTCGGATTATACGTTTGACAAACGATTACGATTACGATATAAGTTACACAATCAAGGGGCTTAACGAAGTATGGAACAAGAAGTTAAATTAAACCCTGACACACGGCATCGTATCGGAACCACGGAACAGACAGTAGGTAGATAATAGGCATGATGACTAATTTTGAAAAATTGTCAGATTATGTTCGGAAGTATCCACTAGTTCGAAAAAAAATATTATTTCAGAAGAAAAATAAGGTTTAGTAGATAAAATTGGCATTTGAAATTTAAATTTTAAAATTCACGCCATAACGCTCGCCGGTGTCATGGCGTCGTTTGTGACGTCACTATTGTTTTTACCAATGTAATCTGTGCGGTGTGCAGTAAACAATAGTGTGATTGTCAAAGCTCGAAACAAACAATTGTGACGTCATTGGCTTCTTGCCGTTTAATCCAATATGGCGGATTGATGTATTTTATAGTTTTATTTTATCAAAATAAATAGCAATCTCACTCGAAATAGAAAAATAAATACGTTTTTTATAATACATGAATCCTATTTCATTACACAAATAGAGATAACGGGTAGACATAATTTTACTCGTTGTGCGCATGCTAGCCATACAGATGTCATCAGTCTAATACTGAAAAACTATTATTGGGATTTGGGAACCCAATTGCACTCGTGATTTTTTATTTAAATAACCAAAAAACTATTATTCATATTTCTTCAGTATGTAAATTGTATTTAAATATAATTTCCAAAAAACACGACATACCAAAATAAAAAATACCAAGCCCAGCTCGGTCACCCAGGTACTTTGAATGTTGTTGACGCTCTTGTTTCTTTATTTTAGGGACGGCCAACGTCAATTTACATTATGTACTACTTCTCCACGCAATGGTAGACGGTAGTAAGCCCACAGTGGGCTCAGGCAAGATGTAGGTACAGCAGGCAATGAACCGATCTGAACCACAGTCTGAACCGACTGAGCGCAACGCACACATGCCATATGGGGAAATGCTAAGCGAACCTGTCCCTAGTCCCTACCCGACTTAACCGCCTTAGCCTCGGGAAAATCACGATGGCAGAGTAAGTATGTCCCGGGCAACTTTTATTACTATTTCTTTCTATTCCTACTAGTTACATTAAACACGTACCCCCAGTCAGGCTAGTCAGTTTCGACACATCATCATACCGAAACGCTAAATCGCTTAGCGGTACGACTTTACTGGTAACTAGCCTCGGCCGAAGCCTCCCACCAGACAAGACCAGAGAAAATACAGAAATTATAAATTCCCAAATGAACCCTACCGGGAATCGACCCCGGGACCTCCAACGTTCCTAAAAGATGATTTTAAGACTGTTCATAGAAGTTTAAACTGGTAACTTTGGCGTAAACACAAACATTAGGCCATGTAAAAAAAAAATATGTTTTGAATCCCGAAACCCGAGATAATTCTAAGTTAGAATATGAGGATTCTAACTTAGATCTCGCTTCGCTTGTAAGGGATGATGTTGATGGTGACTGTGTCCGAGGATTTTATAAAAGGGTGACAATATTATTCAAAAATGTGGAGGTCCTGAATGAAGCGAGCCTATGAGGCCGGGCGGAGCGAAGGGGGGAGGTGGCGAGCGAAGCGAGCCGGTTGCTTCCGCAGCGAAACGCTTGCACTGACTTAGGCACATTAACCTCGGGAAAATCACGATGTTACAGTCAAAACTGCTTATGACCATCTAAAAGGTTAGTAAAAACTCAAAACTACCTCAGTAACTTATCACTTAAATTAAAGTTAAAAACCCGGCTGAGTTTGTTTTGGGCTCTTCTCAGACCGGGCGCGTTTGGAACCCTCGTAGCTTTAGTTTTAAGATACCGTAACTAATTATCACCATCATGTTTTATATGTAAGTAATGGACGTCAATATATTGTGTACCATCGAAATTATTAGTCTAAGTTGTGTACCTAAATTGAATAAATGATTAATTAATTGACTATTGGTCAATAGTAGCTACCTACTTTATTTTGACTGAAAAAGATAAACCAGCCCCTTGGCCCCACGTACCTAGTCTTAACAGCTGTCCCGACTTCTAGTTAGTCCCACCCCTAGCTAGAGTGGTAGTACATACCCACCTACCTAACATTAGTAGCGGTAGGAGCCGGTTTCCATAACTGTATCAAATGTACAGCTTTTAAAGTTGATTTTTAATTTAATAAAGGCTGTAACACACAGACGGATTGGACCAAACTTTATGGCGATCCCCGTTCAAATAAGGAACCCTAATAAATCCACGCAGCCGAAGTCGAAAGAATTAGTACTATATTTTATGTAAAAAAAACTGCAGTAAACAAACAGAAGTATAAAAAACATCTGGAAGTTGGATAAAAACTAAATGGAAGTTAATAATAGTGGGTTACTACCATCGCATAAAGCATTATTATTTTACAATGTCAGTTTTATGTTAAGTACCTTGAATCTTGATGTCCTTAAAATCATACTAATAGGTATTAGGTATAAATGCGATAGGTAGTGTGTTTCTTTGTTGGTTTGTTCTTCAATCACACCGCAACAGAGCAACGGATCGACGTGGTTTTTTGCATGGGTATAGTTGAGAACCTGGAGAGTGACATAGGCTACTTTTTATCCCAGAAAAAAATCCGTGGTAATTAAAAAATCTTATTCCACGCGGACGAAGTCGCGGGCATTACTTAGTGAGGGTTATAATACTAATATTCATATTATAAACATAAAACAATACGCATCTAAGTGATGGTACTATGCCCTTATATAGGTATCTCAAAATAAGTACAAACCGAAAAAGTCCTCCCAAGTCATAGAGTGATCGGAGTCGGCGCTCGCACCGTCCATCTTTTGAAGCACGATGCAGTTAACACAACACCAAGTAACATCCGATAAACATTACAGAACGTTAACCAAACCACATTAAAACCATTTTTAAATAATTTCACAGTAACACTTCATTTTGTTTGTTGGTAAACAAAACGCGACGGCTGCGTAGCGGAGATGCATACAGGCGCGCGGACGGCGGATGACTATTGAATGAAAAGTTCGAGTTCGGAGTCCCCATCGCCCTCCGTCGCTCCCTCCTTGATCAGCCGAATATTTACTATTCTAACAAGTCTATTTTACAACTAAGCAAATGCAGCGATGGATCGCACTAATTATTTTTAATCTACAAGTTAGCCCTTGACTTGAATCTCACCTGATTGTCTCACCTCCTATTAATAATATTGTCCTCCGGACCGAATTCTGAAAGAATTTCTGGTGGGAGGCTTCGGCCGTGGCCAGTTACCACCCTACCGGCCTGATGGTAAGTGATGATGATGATTTCTAAGATGGTAGCGAGCTAACCTGTTAGGGGTACGGTAGTTATATTTAAACACATTCATACCCCTACTCGGTTTCTACACAGCATCGTACAGGAACGCTAAATCGCTTGGCGGTACGTCTTTGGTGGTAACTAATCACGGCCGAAGCCTCCCACCAGACCATACCGAAAAATTCAGAATTTATAAATTTCCAAATTGACCGGTAATCGAACCGAACCGCCTAATTAAGTTGCAACGTGCTAAACTTCTTGATGTTGCAAGTTTACTGTAATATTACGGCAATACATAAATAAATCTAGTTTTACACTGCAATTCCGTTTGGGATTGAAACGAAAAGAAAATAATAACAATATGCAATAAAAAACTGAAAGCCATCTCAACGCCTTAATTTTATTTAACAAAATATAGATATAATACATATTATATCGATAGAATAGTATTTTTTATTTCAAGTCATACTAACCGATTAGTACCTATGTATAAAGTAATTATATTTTTCCTCGAACCGAATGAAGAATACAGACTAGGCAGTACCTAATCGTGGTTGTAATGCCACATTTTCGACGAAAATTCCATCCCTTTGGAAGTTCCTGAGCATTTTATAGTCCGGCAAATTTATCTGAACGGCAGATAAGTTTGTGGGACTATAAAGTACATTCTGATAAAAACCCTACAATCCTACGAACGATTGTTAGAAGGCCCTTGCAGAGAATCCTGGGGCTCTATCAAATTGCATTATCACTACCACCCGGCATCTCCAATTGCTCAGGATAATTCGTATAGATTGCAGCAAATTGTGGGGGGAACTGCCTTTCTGAATGTCTGAACATTCCCATATCAGCGTCAAAGAGAATTTTGCTTATCTTAAACTCTGCTTGAGCACGTGTATAGTCGTCATAAGTGTTTAGTTTATTAGCTACGTATTCTCCGAAACTGATATTTGGATTTCTTTCTTTATTTACGTTTTTAGGGCTCCTCTCTATTGGTTTTGGTTCCGGTGTTTGGGTTCTGATTTCTTTTTTAGGGGTCAATTTTGTCTGTGGTTCCTGTGAAGAACCCGAAGACTCTTCGGAATAAGGACTGTCATCATCATCCCGTTCGGTTATCTGAAAAGTTGTTAAAAAAAACAACAAATATTATAAATTCTACTGACAGAAGGGCTGGCTCAATTTTTGCGCAAAGGATCAGCCTGGCTGCCCAACTGGGAAATGTAGCCAGCATTCATGTTACCATTCCACGCGGGCATGATTTATATAGTAATTAGGTTAGGCTAGCTATAGCTATAAGTTCTATTACATTGTTTTCAACAAATGTTAATATTTAAATTTAAAAAAAACTACTTCAACGGATATAGGTAGGTAGGTAGGTAAGTAGCCCTCGGTACCAGAGTCTTTTTGCTATTAACGATTTTTTATAGCTGTCTTAAGTTTTTTTATTCCACACCAGTGACGATGCAGACTATAGGTAAGATGGATAAACGGGCCAACCTTTTATGGATATGGCTGTTATTTGGCTGTTATATTGATTAAACTCATACCCTTAATCGATTTCTACATGGCATAGTACCTGTTAACTAGCCACGGCCGAAGCCTCCCACCACACGTGTTATGTAAGTACAAGATTCACTTACCGGAGTTTTAGTAGAGTTTTCACTATCTGTTCCTCTACCCGCACCATCTCTTGACAAAATAAAGGAAATCGCGTCGTAAGCGAACCAGGAAATGTTATGTTTTCCCTTTTTTTTGTGCTCAGTTTGGGCATAGGTCCTCAAATTTCTGAACTTTTTATAGGCTACGTCAGGAGTAATATTAAATTGGGCTGCAACGGCCTTCCAAGCTAAAAATTTTGCTTTGCGGTTTCGATATGCACCAAGTGAGACATTCCATAATTCAGGTCTCATATGAACTTCTTTTATGAATTTTATTATTTTCTTGTTTGACCACATGCGCCTATTCATAGTATCTTGCGCTTCGCTAGTCATTATAAAAAGTTTAAAAAAAAAGCATAAAACACGTTTCAAATCAAACCGAAGCGCGGGAATTTGCACTTGCAAGAATTGGTGAATTTACAAACGATTGGCTAGCTTGTCGAACGAGTAGAAGAAAGAGACACGTATATACTATAGAGCAAGGTAGAGACATGGTAATTTATATTTCACACTTTTGCGTTTGCTACCTTGTTCAGTGTTCTCAATTCGTAACTTAGCAAATTCACTATTCACTTACACAATTTATCGGGCTAAATATTAGACGCTAGATCTAATTGGAATACAACATTAAAAGTAAGTAAATACCTTGCAAGATTGCAGTATTGCACGGAGTTGCGCGATATATAGACAGCAACGTAACTTGCGCATTTTATTGCTCGTTTCACAAAGCTTCGTCATAGGAAATAAAGCGGGCTACACAGCACTAGACTTTTCTGTCATCAAAATGAGTAAAACTGCTTCAATTTTCAAAAAATTTAAACATTTTGAAACTATGTCCTAATAATGATTATTGAAGGGCTCCTTTTCATTGTATTTCTAATAAGCTGATGCCCGCGACTTCGTCCGCGTGTATAAAGTTTTAATTTGTTCCAACGGGAACTCCTTAATTTTCCGGGATAAAAAGTAGCGTCAATTCCAGTCCCTAAACTATACCAAAATCACGTCGATCCGTTGCTCCGTTGCGGCGTGATTGAAGGACAAATCAACAAACAAACACACTTATGCATTTATAACATTAGTATGAAGTATGATAATTATTTTCGGCGTACAGCATACTACGCCCTTCAGAAGAATCACTAAATGAGATTGACGGTTAGTTTATGGTGCATTTTTTTCAATTTTGAATACGGCAAAGAGTCCCGACTCCCGAATAATGAAAACCCAATATAATAGACAATTTATTATACCTAGGCTTAAGATGCCAGCGGAGGGTGAATTGCCCATACAAACGTAATACCACTATCATTTGTAATTCGAAAATATTTCCACCATATTAAGCAATTATTTAGACTGAACTTGTGTTTATCTAGGCCCCTGGATAATTATTTTTTCAAAATACTTTTCCAAAATTAAATATAAGCGCATTGCGTTTTGCATATTTTTACACGAAGTTAAAAACATGACAAGTTTTCATTCATCATTTTTGGTATTTACGGAACAAGACTAAATGTATAACAAATTCTGATCGCTCATATTGCCATCGTGCTTGCACGCAAACATGTGTCATTAGCCAAATAGAGATAGCAATATACGAAGTTGCGAGCGGCGTTCGCCGGTCTCCTAAGAGGATATATCAACCGTCGCGTCGGAAGCCCCCTTGGCACGATGTCAAGGGCTGACCGCCCCCTGCGCTCCATCCATAGTGCACTACTGGCAATAAAAAATTTACGTTTGCTTGAAGGTAAGAAGAGCAAAGAAAATTGTGGCCGGTCTTGCAGAATAGCAGACTATTCACAATAGACATTCACAGCACAGAAGTTAATTGAAGTGAATGTGCAGCCTTATATCCTTTGTTATCTGTGCATTTACTATTACATCGGGGTTGCTAGTGTTAACCATAGATTTTATTCACTACCGCTAGAGTAAGAATGTAATCCCGGACCTAACTACAAACTGAGTAGTGAGTACATCTAGATCTTATTCAATTTTTGTCTATTAGCATCACTGAGTGTGAGTGAATCAAAACAGCTGTTTGTGTTAATTAGATGAGGAATTTGTAACTAAATTGTAAATTATTGTCAAATAAAACCTTTTATCTTTTAATATAGTAATCTTTTTTAATACCCTTTTGCTGGTTAAACTGCACGCTGCTAAAAATCTCCCTTCTTGCTCCCACCAATCACTTTATACAATCCACCATCTTTAAGTTTTTTCTTCCTCGTCAAAAATATTTTTCTCTAGCAACATCTCCATGTCAAATTGATCGTTGTGTGGTTGTGTTTTCAACAACATGGCGAACTTTCAATAAATTTACCAAATCACAAAAAGTGTAGAATAACGGAATTTATCTGTTTTTTATCATATCAAGTGTTGTAAATCTAGTGCGCTTTTGTTGTTGTTACTTATTACTAACCACTGATACAATTGAATTGATCAAGTATATATTATTTGAATACGAAGGTACTTAACCATTGAATATATACTTGTTTGGTAACTTTTTTTTAATGCATTTACTATTTTGTGCATAGTAAACACAGGTTTCACTTTAAAGTAGGTACAATCAAACCTTCTAACAATTTGATGTCATCTGACATAATTTTAGGCGCCCCCAAAGAGATTTTCTATCAAATCTGACCGATAAAAGTTTACGGATCAATGAACTTATAGATATTTTCTGTGATTTTAGTATGCCGCGGCGCGGGCATGAGTTGGAGATGCGAACTGCTCCTAAAAAGGGGAAGGCTGTTGAGGAGCCCTTCAGTTTAGACGTCAGTTTCAGCGACGACGAAGCCTTGCCTCCTGGAATCGTCTTCACTGATATTTTACAAAAGAAATGGCGAATTGGAAAGCCCATAGGTATGTATTCCTCTTTTTCATAATGAGTATAATACTTAATATGAAAAAGTAAGTAAGTTATGGCATCATCCATAAGTTGTGAAACTTTGATACAATCAATGTACTTACCTAATAGATCATAATCCATACTCATATTATAAATGGGAAAGTTTGTCTGTCCATCTTTTCAACCAATTTAGATGAAGTTAGGTACAGACGTGGGTTGTATTCTGGGCAGGGATATGGGATACTTTATATCCTGGAAAATATAAAACTTATATCCACACAGACAAATTTGTGGGCATCATCTAGTAATTTATAATGTGTAACACTAAAAATATTGTTCCAATTATCAAATCTCTTAAGAGTAATTGCTAAGTCTGAGATCTATTCAGCAGTTACTGCTTCCTAGACTTGTCAATAGAAATCACAGCTATGCAGACCCCAATACCCTCGCAAATATGTATGGTTATTTGAGAAAGTATATAAATCTATTTTTTCAAAGCATTATGGAAGGTTTTATTTCTTATTTATAGGCAGAGGAAGCTTTGGCAGAATTTATTTAGCTTCAGACGATACTGAAAAGGAGGTAACAAAGCTTAATGCTCGTTATGTGGTCAAAATAGAACCTCACACCAATGGGCCTCTATTTGTGGAAATTCATTGCCTTATTCGGACTGCACAAGTGAATGAAGGTATACTTATTGCATTTTCTTTCAATATTAGCTATATTAAGTATATAAAATCAAAGAAGGAAACTCGGTTGTCCTTTTAATTATACTTTTATTTAGCAATTCGCACAAACACTGACCAATGTGGCCTCATCTCCATTTTGACACTATCTTAGAGCTAAGACCATTTTTGTCACTTTCGAGAACCATAGAAGCAGTAAGTTTTGTACTTATATATTTTTATTTAATGTTCAGCCTAACAGTATGTATTGCGGATCCAGTATAACTTAGTAGGTTGGGAGATATACTTTGTGCTGATTAGAAAGATACCTATTACTGGACTGTTACATAATATCCCAGTTTCTTACACGCTCTTTTTGCTAGGAATGAAATATATTCTACCACTTGACAATTCAAAAGTGAAATCAAATAAAATTGAGAAATAAGAGTTTATTTGAATAAAAAACATTTACGTGATGCTTCTATTTTTTTCAGTCAAAGCATGGAGACAGCAAAACAAGAGGAAACGCTTAGGGATGCCTATCTACATTGCAAGTGGATCATTTACTGATGAGAACTCTGGTGTCAAATACAGGTTCCTAGTACTGCCTCGTTATGATGTTGATCTGCAGAAGGTCATCTCACGAACTAAAGTGTTGGACCTGAGAAATGTATTAGTGATAGCCATACAAATACTTGATGTCTTAGAATACTTACACAGTAAAGGATATACTCATTGTGACATAAAAAGCTCAAACCTTATGCTAGGTTTTGATGGCAATAAATATAGTAAGGGCGCCATTAAACCTCCACAGTCATTCCAAAAAGATGATAAGCAGATTGTATTACTGTCAAAGAAACATAGAAAAGCTAAAAGTACTAAGTCTAGAGCATCAAATTACTATGATGACGAAGATTATAAGACTAGAGAGAGATCGTCCACAGAAACTCAAGAGGAGAGTGATAAACGATTGGCTACTGTGAAAAAGAAGCTAAGAAAAATCCTCGCTGATAAAGACAGTAGAACTTTACACCGTCATCATGCTTTCAATCTTAGACAACTGTCAAATTGTGTCAACTACGAAGACTTGAATAGTTCTGTATGCTCTGACCAATCTTATCAAAATTTTCTCGATGATTTTGGTCAAATTTACTCACCTAGAAAGGTTTATAATGATAAATCCAATGCTGATAGTTGCATTGATAAAGAAACTAATGAAATCCATAGAGAAGCAGTTTTTTCACAATCAAATGGTCAGATCTATTTACTTGATTATGGGCTTGCATCAAAGTTTGTTGATTCAAAAGGGAGGCATAAACCTTTTGATATGGATGCTAGAAAAGCTCACGATGGTACATTAGAATATAGCTCCAGAGATTCACATATTGGAGCTCATTCTAGACGATCTGACTTAGAAACTTTAGGCTTCAACCTCCTTGATTGGCTAACAGGAACTTTACCATGGAAAACTACCGAGGTTTTAGCTGAACCAGACTTAGTACATGTTTTAAAGAAAAACTACATGAATGACACGAAATCCCTTCTAAAATCGTGTTTTAAAACTGAATTCTACCCTCAGTTTATGGAGAAGTATTTACAATATGTTAAAAGTCTGGATTTCACTGAGAAACCTGATTATGACTATTGCAGAAGTTTGTTCAGGAATGAGTTACTGAAAAATGGATATGTCTTAGATAAGGAGTTGAATGTCAACTTTGCTGAGACACCAATGTCTCCAATGAGAAATAAATTATGTTATTCAAAACGGCTCGGTAGGAAGAATACTCCACAAGATTTTATAGCACGAAATGGTATAAAGAAAGCATATGAAAGAGAAAATGTTTGTTCATTAGAAAACGATTTGAAGCTTGAGCTCTTAAAGCAAACATTAAATACATCTAGTGACGGCATCCGCAAACCATGTGCATCAAGGAACTTCTTCATATCTGATGCAGACTTGGTGGCACGTTTGAAGAAATCCCTAATGCCGCATGATGGCGTGTTTGGCAAAAAACTATCCCCTAAAAACTTGCGGTCGAAAAAAAACAGTGTCACGAAACGCAAAAGTATGAGGAGACACAGAAATAGTATCGGAAAATTTGGGAAATTTATGGGATCAGCCCGACAGTTCACTTGGGCGGAAATTTTAGCTGGCAACCCTGAAGATATAATCCGCAAAGAGCGTAACCCTGTCACGGATAATGAAGAGGATGATGATTCCACATGCAAATACAGGATAAGGAAACTGTCAAACGCATCAGAGAACTCCGATACCCAATCCCCTCTGTTACATAATGAGTTTTTGCATGACAAAAACCCTACTTACGCTATGAAGGAAGTTATAGCCAACTTAACAAATAGAATCAACCGTAAAATTACGAAAGAGGTTGTTGAGAAATGTCCTCAAATTGAAGGTTACACTCCCGCGATGATGAAATATTACTTGATCAAACAGAAACGGGAAGCCGCGGAGAAAATTGAGGCTCAGAAAAAGTTACATTGCATTAAAGAAGTTACTGTAAGATGTACTAGATCAATGACAACTAGAACTAAACCCAAGAAACCTCAAACAAGGTAAGTCTATTTATCTCTGTACTAGTTGATGCTGGCAACTTTGTCTGTGTGGTTTAAGTTTTTTGATTCCCGCAGGCACTCCTTAATTTTCAGTCATAAAAAGTAGCCTATGTCACTCTCCAGGTCCTCAACTATATCCATGCCAAAAATCACGTCAATCCGTTGCTTCGTTGCGACGTGATTGAAGAACAAACAAACACACTTTTGCATTATCATAATATTATCATGATGTCTTAATTCTTCTGTCTGGTGTGCATGAAATTAAGTCTAAACCTGTTAGGTGCATGGCAGTTATAATAAACCCATACCCCTTCGGTTTTTACACGGCATCGTACCGGAACGCTACGGCCGAAGCCTCCCACCAGGCCACACCAGGGAAAATACAGAAATTATAAATTTCCAAATTGACCCTGCCGGGAATCAATCCCAGGTCCGCACATTACTACGACTTTGTCCGTGTGAATTGACGTTTTTTGGTTTCCAACGGGAACTCTTTAATTTTCCAGGATAAAAAGTAGCCTATGTGTCATTCCAGGTTATAATCTATCTTTGTGTCAAATTTCATCGAGATCCGTTCAGCCGTTCTGGCGTGATTGAGTAACAAATATCCATCCATCCTTTATAATATTAGTATTGAAATATAGATACTGCCATACCTCTAACAAATCTGTTAGCCAGCTACCATCTTTGACTATAAGGCTAACTTGTATGGAATTTAATAAATGTTGTAAGTAAGTAAGTAAAAACACTTTATCACACACAAACAAATAACAGAACAGAGGTAAAACAAATCGTGACAGAATTTACAACTTGTTGTTGTTGTTGTCCTATTGCTACCTTAATTTTTTTTAACTTTATTCTAGGTCAACATCAACAAAAAGAAAGATTGAGGTAGATATTGATCAGAAATCCCCTGAAAAAGCTAAAGAGGTTACTCCCAGAAAAAGTAGAAGAAATACAACTAAGGAAAAAGATGGCCCAAAACGTGACGTGACAGTTGTGGAGAGCCCTAAGAATACATCTAAAAATAAAAGTAAGTAGTTTTTTGTTAGACTACTAGATGCCCGCGACTTCGCGTGGTTTAAGTTTTTTTATTCCCATGGGAACTCCTTAATTTTCCGGGATAAAAAGAAGCCTAGCCTCCAGGTCCTCATCTATACCCATGCCAAAAATTACGTCGATCTGTTGCGCCGTTGCGGCGTGATTGAACGACAAACCAATAAACAAACACGCTTTCGCATTTATAGGGTAGGGAAAGTATTAATTGGTAAAATCATTTGACTATTCATAAGCACTTGTAAGAATATCTATCTATCGATGTCTTTTTGAAGAAAACTTGAATTTTGAATTCAACGTTTTGTGCCGAAAATATGTAAAAAGAATCCTTATTTTGTAACTTAGTTTGTGTTTGATAACAATACCAATGAAATACCTTTAAATATAGCTTTTGGGCAAACAGTACTAATAACTACTAACTGATGACTGTGACTTCGCCAGGGTGGATTGAGGTTTTTTGGTTCCCAAGTCTTTAATTTTTTGGTATAAAAAGTAACATATTGTGTGATATTACTATAATCTATCTCTGTGCTAAATTTTACCCAGATCTGTTTAGCCGTTCTGCAGTGATTTTGTAACAAACATCCCTCCATCCAAACTTTCACATTTATAATATTAAGCCCAATTGCTAATAGAAGAGTTTTAGAAGTGTTTTCATAACAATTGAAATATATTTTTTTAAATATTGGATAGAATCGGGCGGTACTTTGCGGAAGTTCATGATTGAGCAAGAAAAGATTCCAATTATTTTGTTATAATGCGCCAACATAAAAAAAATCTCTATGGTCAAGCATGCAGTTACAAGCAAAGCACTGTTTACCTTCCCAACCAAGCAAGAAAGCCAAGTTCCCAAGCAAGCAATGCCACCACCACTCACATGCAACACCACACAACACTTTTATACTATTCTCGACGCACGTTTTGCCCCAACACCGGAGCATCTTCAGGAGATGTCGACTTTACAATGCAATATTGTCTAGTATTTTATACTTTATATATTTTTTTACAGAAACAGCAAGAAAAACCACTGTTACAGTAAACCGGAGGCAACTAAGAAGCAGTAGACGCAAAAAAAGTTAAGCAAATACGGCCACTTCTGTCTAACACGATCTCTGAAGTAAACTAAAATCACAGCTTTAAATCCAGTTCTGCCCCTTTCTGCAGGGAGTATTATGAAACGGTTAGCAATATTTTTAATGCCATCATTATAGTTCAGTTTAGAGATCGTGCACTACAGAATCAGACCCAATGTGATACATTTGATTAAAATGATCAAAGTTCAAATTAATTACAATTTATGTTAAGTACCTATGTGTAGTGATTTATAAGCTATAATTATATAATTATTAGAAACCTTGCATTTAACTGAAAAAGAATAAGAGTTGTGATAGCATACATCAGGCGTCGGGTAAAAAGAGCTTCAAACAACCATGTAGGGGTTAGGGGATATGTATTTTCCTATAATGTGAGAGAAGCAAAAGCTTGACTGACAAACCAAGTGTTGCGTTGCAGACACCACGCCGTCGCACTTCACTTCCCACCAATTATATTGAAAGGTTAAGGGCCTGTAGTTCAATTAAATAAAAACTGGGGCTTCACTGCCTACCAACAACCTCAATTTACATATTGTTTGCCCTGTCAAACAAAGAATGTGGACTTATTTTACTAACGCCATCTAGTCTGAAAAACGGGACAGCGCTATGGCGGGGACAAGGACAGGCTTATACAGGTGAGGAGCATGCACCTCAAGTCGAGCGCCTACATGACGTTTGTGTTTTAGAAATCTAATCCTTATTTTTTGAACATCAAGTGACATCTAACTGTAATTTTGAGTAATATTGCTTAAGTACTGTTTTAAGCCTTGGCAGTATGGCCCCTGCATCACCTGTCTCAATTATTGTGATTTGGTGAATTTATGGTATTCGAGCCACAATGGATTATGGCCAATAGTGGTAGTGTTAACCAATCACAGACAATTGCGATTGTGACCCTAGCAATAATTTTTTCAGTTTTTAAATAATAAGGCCCCTAATCTTTGCACCTGACGCCAAAAACTTTTGATGAAAAAAATACTACTCTCGTTTGTTACATACAGTGCAGAAATTTGCATTTCTGAAAGTACCTTTTATTTTTTTATTACTGACAATGAAAAAGAAATACTATTTTGTTTGTTACATAGGCACAGTGCACAATTTTTCGTTTCTGGAAGTTCTTTTTATATTTGAATTACTTACGATTGATGTATTATTAAGTCAGCAATTGCCTAGTTAGGATTTTGGGGCCCCAGGGTTTGATCCCCAGACATGCACCTTTAGCTGGATTACATGCGTTTAAGTTGAACTATAGTTAATGATGAAGGAGAAAATCGTGAGGAAACCTTTTAGGGCTTAGACCATTAGAGATGACTATAATGTTCTTAATGATAAATGATTTATTTATTTCATTTAGGACAAGTTGTGTCACTTATAATTCGTTAAGACTCTACCAGCGGTTCGGAAAGATGAGAAGATGATCATTCGATTCTACTGAAGAGCCAGCAAAAACTCAGCAGTTGCTCTTTTTTTTTAAAGAAGAAAAAGGTAATATGTGAAGTGTACCAATTTGCACTTGGCCTATGTGGGCGTCATCTCCTGTACAAATGGCTAATCTCTGGAGATTGGTCTGGAGGACATTTATTATTATAAACATTAGTTACAGCAGCTATCAACTACACAAAATACCCTCATATTTTGATAGTCCTTAGATAACTTGTACAATTTCTTTTTTTACATGTTAATCAAAATCTGTTATGAATTTATTTATCAAGACTGCTATTTTTTATATGTCACAATTTATTATTAAACTTCATATTTAAAGCTTGAATACCAACCTATAATAATACCTATAATATTGAAGCTGGGGATCTTTATAGAGTTACCCTAAAAGATAAATGATTTTATCAACGGTTTATAATAATTTAGAATAGTGAGTAAGTAATAACCTAAAGTGTGGATTGAGATCAACCTTGCTGGGGTGTAACAGTTATACCTATTGAGAACTTCTTTTTATCAACACATTATTATATCTTATTATTTAAAGTGTCGTCAATAGCTGTCTCAAATCGTTTTGTGATTTCATAATTTAGAAAATAAATAAATCATCTGTTTCTTACTTGTTGTTTTTCTATCATTTTATCCTCATTTACTTGTAAAATATCCTATATTAAGTAAGTATAGTTTTCATTCAAGAAACAAATTAAGATTCTTAAGATATTATTATCCATAATGCCGAAGTGTGTTTGTCTGTTAGTCATCTTTCACTGTTTACGGAATCGGAATTCCCACAGGATTTTTCAAAAATCCTATCTAGTATATAAATAAAAGTAAAATAGAGTGTTTAGAAGTGTTTTGGTAACATTCGGTATACGAAGTGGTGCATATTATTTACCCTTTTGTTTAGTTATAGATTACGTTTAACCTTGGCCACAATTCCTCAACAAATTTTAATTCACTTGTTTAAATATTTAATTAAATAACAGTTGAGAATTATATTATTATTCTTGTTTTTCTGTTCGGTGATCTATAAATCTTACAAAGTGGTAACTGGTAACATTATGAAACGTCGTTCGTTATATGTCATCACCGTTTAGAGATGTTGATCTAGTTATAGTTGAAGTTGACCTAGACATTTAATCGATTTTATATATTTTGTTTAATGTATATTATTGCTCGAAATATAATAAGCGCTGTAGGTCTTAAAGGTCTTTTAGAAGTGAAAACTTCTTTAGGCACGTTGAGCACTTTTTGGTAGGGGGTAAAAATGTGGATTCGTGACTGACGCATGTCAGTCACCCGAATCCACATTTGTCGCGAACAGCGACATGCTCGCCTTGGTACGAAGACAATGGGTCTTAAATATAAATATACTACATTTGAAATTAAACTTGAACGCCTTAGTGTTAAGGTTTATATTTTAGGTTTTTTAATTCGTTTTTTCTTCTATCGGCAGTCCCTATTTTTTTTAAGTGAAACTTCTTTAGAATCATTGTGATTTGAAAATTCAATCAAAAGAAATAAATAAATATATAAATAATAATAATCAGTTTCTACGTGCCATCGCACCGGACCGTTAAATCGCTTGGCGGCACGTCTTTGCCTTTCAGGTGGTAACCAGCCATGGCTGAAGCCTCCCACCAGAGCATATAATATGAATTGACCAATGAATGCTAAAAATCGAAATTCTGAACAATAATAGTTTACAACATCGATGAATAATTATTGTTCATTCGTCATTAACATTCACATCCCTATACCATCCCCACCCATAACATCTGACGTGGTTGTCAATGTCACTGATAAATGATAATTAAATTGGTACATGGAAGATTATTAAATTAAAACCGATACTAAATTTGTTCTATCTTAGTACTTGTCCACTACAGTGTTAGTGACAAGAGTTTGATTAGTTTTTTTACGATATTAATGCTTTAAGTGTAGTTCTAGGCGCCTACAAAGTTCGTTAAGAGCGTTATGGTTATAACCTATAAAAATTGTTTATTTAAATTGAACTAATTATTCCTGAAATGGATAGTCATGAAAAACATGTTACTCGTGTTGGTTCAAGGAAAAGCGAGGTAAGTGCATATGGAAATTTATTAATTGTAAAAGTTTAAAATTATTCTGAACTGGACTGGTTTTGTTACTCATCATTAATTAGTGCACCATCAAGTGCAATAATATAAATAATGTTCTAAATAACCTATCCTAAGTAATTAAGAATACTTGTAGAGTTTTGTCTATTATACTTTGTAGAACCAGTTAGATTTATATTTTAATCTTGGCCACTGTGTGTTTTTTTAAATTAAGGTTTTTTGACGACCTCAGTATGCGCTCAGTCTTCAGTCCTCAGTCTTAACGTGCGGAGGTTTCGGGTTCGATCCCCGGCAGGGTCAATTTGGGAATTTAAAATTTCTGAATTGTGCCTGGTCTGGCCTGGTTTTGGCCGTAGCTAGTTACCACCCTACCGGCAAAGACGTGCCGCCATTCAAATAATCTGATGATTTGAGCGAGACCTAAAGGAGTTGGAGTTTTTAAAGTTTGTAACTTTCCAACTCCTTTGGGTCTCGCTTAAATCGTCAGATTATTTGAACGTACACTTTTCAGCATGTAATTAACTCACTCTACCTTAATCTGACGTGCTCGAGTATTTCTGATGATCAATTTTATTTATCTAATTATTTGATCTGCTATCCTAGACAGACCCACCAATATACAGGGCTCATATATGGTGAAGGTACTCTACAGGGTCCGAAGAATCCCCCTTTATATTAATCTGCCGCGCTGGAGTAAATCCAAAAATCCCCTCTTGGGTTCCCCTACTAAAAAAAAATGCTTATCTTTTCTTTAAGTCATTTAGGTATAAGAATTAAGAAACCAACGAACATGTTTTTTTTAACTCTTATCAGTATTCTGTTATAAGTATATAATATTATATTATATAATTTTCTTTTAACATAAATAAGTGCATAATTTATGTTTCAGTTGGCGCTCATACAAACCAATTTTGTTATTGATAGCTTAAAGAAACTATATCCTGATAAAGAATTTACAATAGGTAAGATAATAATCACCCAAATTAATATCATAAATGCGAAAGTGTTTCTGCTGTGAAATCTGCTGTTTGTTTGTCCAATGAATCTTCTTTTCAACCGATTTTGATGTATGCATATAGAGATAGAATGATTGTGTCGACTGCGGTCCATCAATAGAGAATGCATCTGTGTTTGGGCAATATAATATCTCTGTGGTGAAAGGTCTGAATGTCATATTATTTGCCGATTTTTGTATCTACAAAATTCTACTATCCAAATTAAATTTACGAAAACGTAAGCATGCATTAGCCAGGGAAAAAATTCAACTCCGATGGGGCAGTCCAAAGCGCCTTCAAAGATTTTATTGTTTCCCGTCCGAATGTTTTTTTTAGAAGTACCCATGAGATGGCAAAAGTGCATAGATAGCAATGGTACATACTTTGATTAAATAAATATATTATACTAGCGGTCGCCCGCGACTTCGTCCACATACAATTTTTGATTACCTATGAGATTTTCCATTTTTATGCAGTTTATTATTATTACTTCAAACTAATAACCTTTATGCAGATTTTCAAGTATCTAACTTAAAAACCTCATGTAAGCTTCCAACCCCCATTTCACCCCCTTTGGGGTGAATTTTCGTAAAATTGCTCATACAGGTTATTATTATTTAAATCGAATAACCTAAATCGAGATTTTCAAGTCTCTAACTTCAAAAACTTGGGAGCCCTTATGTGAGCTTCCAACCCCCATTTCACCCCTATTAGGGTAGATTTTCGTAAAATTGCTTATACAGGTTTTTATTATTTATAGCTATTAACTTAATTGCCAATTTTCATGTCTCTAACTTCAAAAACAAAGGACTTTCATACAAACTTCCAACACCCATTTCAACCCCTAAGGGTGAATTTTCTCAAAACCGTTTCTTAGCGGCTGTCTACACCATAGAAGGAACCTATCTTCCACATTTGAAGTCTGTATGCTTTATAGTTCCTGAGATATCGTGATGAATCAGTAGGTCACTGATTAGGTTTTAGATTAGGCTTTTATATATATTTTAAAAAAAACGACTTTTATGTTTCTCCCTTACAAAACGCCAATTTCTTATGTAAGGACCTAATATTTAAATTTGAAGTAATTACATTCGGTAAATTCAGAAGTTATAAGGCTCTGACAGACGGACGGACTGACGGACAAGTGCAAATTCACTCTAGTAGACTCAGAGACCTTCGCTTCGCTCGGTCAAAAATAGTCCGACTCGCACTTGACCGATTTTTTTCAGTAACAATGACAACACTAGGAGACAGAATCCTAAATGTCTCCTTGCCGAAGATCGGAGAGAAATCTCTATTCACCAAAGATCTAGAGGATGCTTTAAGAAATGATACTGTAGACTTCGTAGTACATTCCTTGAAAGATCTGCCCACCTCGCTACCTGAGGGACTCGCTATTGGTGCTGTTTTTGAAAGGTAACATTATTTATAGTCCACTAGTATGTAGTGGTTTAAATATCGGATCTCCTACTTGGATACTTATTTAATTTAATAACTCTCTCTGCGTCGTATTCCTCATTACTCAGGGTCGTGACCCCTTTCCATGAATCAAATAATAGTAGGAGTTTTCTTGGGTTAGTAATGATAATAATGGAATGAAAATTTTAATATACTTGAGTCAAAAAATATGTAGTATGTGTCATGAACTAAGTCCTCTAGCGTTCAAGGCAGGACCTAACCAACTCAACGGCGCTAAGGCATTCACCGGAGTACTTAGATCTGTCCTTACTTCTTACCCGGACCCGCTTGGGTAAGGAGGCCATGCCTTGAGGCCTGTACCCCCACTTGGCCCTCACAAACTCATTGGAGAAGGCCACAGCAACGAAAGAAGTCCCCTGAAGGTGACGTTAGTAGTCGCAAATTTTGGCAATTTTGTATGTAGAATGTAATAGGTCCA
Source organism: Erebia palarica (assembly GCA_964035005.1). Lineage (NCBI taxonomy): Eukaryota > Metazoa > Arthropoda > Insecta > Lepidoptera > Nymphalidae > Erebia > Erebia palarica. The sequence goes on along the minus strand of OZ035993.1, from coordinate 24,112,309 downwards.
CCAATTACCGCGGGACTTCTTTCGTGACGCGCACTATATAAAACACATGATTCCATAGTTGCATAGTGCTTTGTATGTATTTTCCAGAGAAGATCCCAGGGATGCCCTAGTTTTACGTGAGGATGTGAAGGACTGCACCCTGGCGTCCCTACCAACAGGTTCAGTCATTGGTAAGAGTTGTTCCATCCACTTGGGTATTTGACAATTCAAATCAGCAACTTTTTTTAAACGTCAAAACGCGAGCTTAGCGCTGGGATGTCGTATGAAAAACTGAACAGTGACGTCAGCGAAATTCGACGCACTCTTTTACTTCAATCGATATTTTAAAATGGTTTTCAAACATAAAACTAACTGGGGACGTGGATATTTCGACTTTTGGGAGGTCCTCTATTTAATAATCACTAAAAAGTAATTTACCTGTTGGAATAGTTGTCAAATACCCGATTGTCGTATCTATATAACTATAGAATACAGATAAATATCCACAAAGACTCCAATTTTATTCATTGTGATGATGAGACCATTAAGCGTTGTCATTTTACACCCTTTGATGTAAAATTATTGGTTTATTATAATAGGAAAATATCGACCAAAAACACGCGACTTTGTTATAATAATGTAGGTTTAAATAATGGCCTGCCAATCCACATTGGAGCAGCGTGGTGGGTCTAAGCTTTAATTCCCTCTCTCCTATGAGAGTGGAAGCCTGTGCCCAGCAGTGGGACGTTAATGGGCTGTAGTGGTTGTGGTGGTAGAGCAACTTTCCTAGTGAGACGAAATATAGTGGGACAGGTCTTCGTGGATCGTACTAGGTATCTACCTATATTCATTGAGTGAAAGTTTATTTACACAATTGTTAACTTTACTGAATACAGAAAAGTTAACAACTGTTTAAATATATTTTTTATTGAGTGGAAAATAATGAATATTTTTGCATTTTAGGGATGTCTTTGTAAAGTCAAAAATAACACAAAGATGGCGACATCGAAATAGTTGTTCTTTGTGTGGCGGTCAATACAATATCACACTAGTGCGAGAATGAATATTCCGCGCTCCATAGGCTAATATAATTACTTGGAAAATCTATAGTTTTAACACCAGTGAAATAAGAGCCACTTTACGAGCATACTGTAAATAACGTAATAATATTGTGTAATATATAATGTTATTGTGTGTCAGAAATACATTTATTTTTTGTTTTTTCGGAAGCGGTAAAAAGTTTATTTATGTCAAAGTATTATTTAAAAGTTTTATAATATCAATAAATTAACTATAGTTTATTCAAAAAATAATTAAACTTTGTTTTTTCCCTTCTGTTGCGGCCTACATTCCTTTATGACCATTTTTTTTCACGCTGCTTGCATCGCTTCGGGCTCTTAAAGTCAAACTCATATTTTTTTATTGAAATAATTATTTTAAATGTACTTTTGCATCGTCAAATGAATCTACCACTTACCAGATACTTGAGTACCACTTACCAGTTTTACGGTAACTGCGATACGGCTTTGGAACGTTCTCCCTCTGGATATTAAGCTATCTCAATCTCTTCCAATCTTCAAAACTAAATTGAAACAACATTATCTATTATTATTATCTATTTATTCATCTATCGTCTATTACATATATATATATACTTATTTTACATTGTTATTATGTCTCAGTACACCCCTCCCGCTTTCTTTTAAAAGTTTCTATGCCCTAAGTTTGCCTGGAAGAGATCGCTGTTTAAGCGATAACGCCGCCTGTTGTGCCGTATCTATTAATATTATTGTTTTTGTCTTTTCAATTCTTTGTGTACAATAAAGTATATTTTACTTTTACTTACTTTACTTTAAATATAACTATTCAAGTAATTGGTAAGTGGTAGATTCATTCGACATCTATACTAGGTACATCGTCACTGCGGCGCACGGCGCAATTACGCGGGTCGTTCCCGCATCTATCGGTCTCGGACGTGCGCGGTAACCTCAATACGCGGCTGCGCAAACTGGACGCGCCCACCAAAGAATACTCCGCCTTGCTGCTCGCCTACTCCGGCTTGCAGCGGATGGGCTGGGGCGAGCGGATATCTAGGGTGAGTGTCATCATATATCTGAGATGTAAATGTAACTACACTCCTCAACACGCGGCTGCGCAAACTGGACGCGCCCACCAAAGAATACTCCGCCTTGCTGCTCGCCTACTCCGGCTTGCAGCGGATGGGCTGGGGCGAGCGGATATCTAGGGTGAGTGTCATCATATATCTGAGATGTAAATGTAACTACACTCCTCAACACGCGGCTGCGCAAACTGGACGCGCCCACCAAAGAATACTCCGCCTTGCTGCTCGCCTACTCCGGCTTGCAGCGGATGGGCTGGGGCGAGCGGATATCTAGGGTGAGTGTCATCATATATCTGAGACTAGCTAATGCCCGCGACTTCGTCAGCGTGGATCGAGGTTTTTTGGTTCCCGCGAAAACTCCTTCATTTTCCGGGATAAAAAGTAGCATATGTGCTATTCCAGACTATAATCTATCTCTGTGCCTAATTTCAGATCCGTTCAGCCGTTGAGGTGTGATTGAGTAACAAACATCCATACATCCATCCAAACTTTCGCATTTATAATATTAGTAAGATGTAAATGTAACTACACTCCTCAACACTCGACTGCGCAAGCTAGACGCGCCCGCCAAAGAACACTTCGCCTTGCTAGTCGCCTAGTCCGGCTTGCAGCGGATGGGCTAGGGCGAGCGGATATTTAGGGTGAGTGTAATAATGGGTATGTTCCGATATACACTGCGAGTACTGTAAGGTGTGACGTCAATTTAGTATACTGCGAAGCCGTTCCTTTATAGTTAGCTATACTGCTTACTGTTTAAAACGGAACGCAGTCAGCACTGAGAGCACCTTGAAAACGACAGTGCTCACAGTCCAAAAATGGCGACAATTGATAACGTCATATATTTCCCTAGGATATTGTGGTAGTATACTGTCAGTTCATAACGGAACTAATTTCTCCCCAGTAAGAGTTAGTTATCACGTATAAAAATGGATTGAGCCAGCAGCTTACCTAGGATCTTGCGATTCTGTATTAAAGCTGTCGTATCAGTTCTCTGCGCGGCTGAAGATACAGCTACTAATTTTATTAATGCTTTCACATTTGGAGTATTAAATTTTCTAAACTAAATTAATTAAAGTTTGAAATGATTTTGTGAGTAATGCCTACATTTTGATAACATTATCTGTATGTGTATCTCGCAGTGATAATCGGAACATACCCAATATATCTGACCTGTAAATGTACCTACACCCCTCAACACGCGACTGCGCAAGCTAGACTAGAATACTCCGCCTTGCTGCTCGCCTAAATGACATCGCGCATAGTCCGAGCAGACTCGTGTCTAATAACAGTTTTTAGTCCACAAAACCGTGCAATAATGCACTCAGATTGACATTCAGATTGAACGGTTCACAATCTGTCGACAGTTTACAATCTATCGAGATAAAAGGCGTTAGATTTAAATCTGACCGATTTTGTAATTTAACGGTGACACATATAAAAAACGATATAAAATTTCTTTTGCATCAAAAATAAATCTATAAAAAGAAAAACACGGTCTCGAAAGAGAACCTCAATACAAGTTGGTATCCCTCTCGCACACATGGCTACTGCCACAGATAAAGAATATTATAGATAGGTCCTACATGGTGTGGGATGTATTTTTTTGCTTATGTAAGCGTACTTTAAACAATTCGTCAAACTAATCTGACCTGCTGGGCGACCGCGTATCTCTGACAGCTACAGAGTAATTAGATAACACTCTTCCACTATTGGACAAAATCCATTGACGCAGCAAGAATACCATAAATTCAGCCAATCACAACAATTGATACTGTAACAACGATTGATGCAGAAGATACGTGGTCGCCCTGCTGGTCGCCAAAGTTGGAGCTAATTTTAATGTTAGGTTTTTTTTTCATTTTAGTTTCAATATAGGTATACTAGCGACGCTATCACCGGGTCAAATAAGTTTGGCAGACTATATTAAATAGTATAGTCGCTTAGTGCATCTAGAACGTACACACTATTTATTTGTCTAATTTCCGTCTATACGTACACACTAGTCTAATTTGTATATGATTCCGTTTGACAGGTGCTGTCATGCGCTGAAATGATGTACGCCGTTGGTCAAGGCGCCTTGGCAGTGGAATGTCGGGCGGACAACCAACATTTACTGGACATGCTTGCTCCCTTTAACCATCCTGAGACCTACTGCAGGATACTAGCCGAAAGGAGCTTCCTTAAGACTTTGGGTAAGACAAATAAATGGGTAGTTGTACAACACCACTTAATGTAAAGCCAATTTAAACACTGTTTATAGCAAAATGTGTAATAGATTGATTGTTAACAACTAATTATTATTGGCCAAGCTGACTTTCCCATGAAACAGTCATTAAAAAAAATAGAATACATATAAATAAAAATATAGATGTAACTTTTTAAAGGCGTGTTAAGAACATGCCTTTGAAAGTCTTTTATAAAACTTGGCACTTCTAATTTACTTCTATCTTTCCCTTAAATAGAACTTTAGTCCCCAGAGACTTATCAGGCCCATTGGCCAGAATTGGTACAAAATTTAACGCGTTATGTTTTTATTTTTCATAAATATACTAGCGACGCTGTTAATGGGTCAAATAATTTTGCGGGACTACAATTTATTCATGTGACGTTTCTTACTTTTAAGGGTCCTTATACAATCAGGCCGCAGCCAACTTTAGGTATATAACTCGCCACACTACAGCATATATCTGTACGCATATATAGCACTACGCTCTACGCTCGATTTTATAGCCAACTAATCAATTTTGTAACTTGAAATATTTGATTATTTATTTACTACATATTATTATCTATGCCTCCGCGCCACATTATTATAGTAAATACTAGCAGACGCACCCCTGCTTCGCTCGGGTGAAATTTTTAAAAATTCCTTGGAGATCGAATTTCCAAAAACCCTGAAACACGTGTTTATCCCTATAGTAAAAATCTGTAGGTATTTAACTCGCCACAATACAAAATATTTCTGCAAGCACGTATACTCTACGCTAGACCACAGTAAACGGATGAAACTACCTAGAAACGTTCGAAACAGCTCACTCACACAAACATGCGCATCGACATTGCCGTCAGTAGTGATTGCCGCGTCATGACGAGTGGTCACGTATAAATCTATTTCCGCGATCTTTTTAAAAATGCAAGGAGTGTATTGCGTAGTATACGGCTGTTTGAACTCTGCTTCAACAAAACCGGAACTATCGTTTTTTAAATTCATTCTAAATCGATATTTCGGGCTCCCTGGGAACAAAAAACAGGAAACTGGTAACAAATTTTAAAAAAATCTCTGTTATTGTACCGATTTCGTTCAAAATCGATATCTGGACGATCCCTGGGATCACAAAACAGGAAACTGGTACCAAAATTTAAAAAAAGTCAGCGCCATTTTGAAATTCTTTGTTATCGTACCGATTTCGTTCAAAATCGATATCTGGGGTTCCCTGGGATCACAAAATAGGAAACTTTTACCAGAATTTTAAAAAAGTCAGCGCCATTTTGAAATTCTCTGTTACTGTACCGATTTCGTTCAAAATCGATATCTGGGGTTCCCTAGGATCACAAATTATGAAACTTTTACCAGAATTATAAAAAAGTCAGCGCCATTTTGAAATTCTCTGTTATTGTACCGATTTCGTTCAAAATCGATATCTGAGGATCGCTTAGACCACAAAACAGGAAACTGTTACCAAAATTTTAAAAACTCAGCGCCATTTTGAAATTCTCTGTTATTGTACCGATTTCGTTCAAAAGCGATATCTGACGGTCCCTGGGATCACAAAGCAGGAAACTGGTACCAAAATTTAAAAAAAGTCAGCGCCATTTTGAAATTCTCTGTTATTGTACCGATTTCGTTCAAAATCGATATCTGAGGATCCCTTAGACCACAAAACAGGAAACTGTTACCAAAATTTTGAAAACTCAGCGCCATTTTGAAATTCTTCGTTATTGTACCGACTTTGTTCCAAATCGATATCTGGGGTTCCCTAGGACCACAAAACAGGCAACTGGTATTTAAATTTAAAAAAATCAGCGCCATTTTGAATTTGTGTTTTGTGATCCCAGGGACCGTCAGATATTGCTTTTGAACGAAATCAGTACAATAACAAAGAATTTCAAAATGGCGCTGAGTTTTTAAAATTTTGGTAACAGTTTCCTGTTTTGTGGTCTAAGGGATCCTCAGATATCGATTTTGAACGAAATCGGTACAATAACAGAGAATTTCAAAATGGCGCTGACTTTTTTTAAATTTTGGTACCAGTTTCCTGCTTTGTGATCCCAGGGACCGTCAGATATCGCTTTTGAACGAAATCGGTACAATAACAAAGAATTTCAAAATGGCGCTGAGTTTTTAAAATTTTGGTAACAGTTTCCTGTTTTGTGGTCTAAGCGATCCTCAGATATCGAATTTGAACGAAATCGGTACAATAACAGAGAATTTCAAAATGGCACAATAACAAAGAATTTCAAAATGGCGCTGAGTTTTCAAAATTTTGGTAACAGTTTCCTGTTTTGTGGTCTAAGGGATCCTCAGATATCGATTTTGAACGAAATCGGTACTATAACAGAGAATTTCAAAATGGCGCTGACTTTTTTAAATTTTGGTACCAGTTTCCTGCTTTGTGATCCCAGGGACCGTCAGATATCGCTTTTGAACGAAATCGGTACAATAACAAAGAATTTCAAAATGGCGCTGAGTTTTTAAAATTTTGGTAACAGTTTCCTGTTTTGTGGTCTAAGCGATCCTCAGATATCGATTTTGAACGAAATCGGTACAATAACAGAGAATTTCAAAATGGCGCTGACTTTTTTTAAATTTTGGTACCAGTTTCCTGCTTTGTGATCCCAGGGACCGTCAGATATCGCTTTTGAACGAAATCGGTACAATAACAAAGAATTTCAAAATGGCGCTGAGTTTTTAAAATTTTGGTAACAGTTTCCTGTTTTGTGGTCTAAGCGATCCTCAGATATCGAATTTGAACGAAATCGGTACAATAACAGAGAATTTCAAAATGGCGCTGACTTTTTTATAATTCTGGTAAAAGTTTCGCTGAGTTTTCAAAATTTTGGTAACAGTTTCCTGTTTTGTGGTCTAAGGGATCCTCAGATATCGATTTTGAACGAAATCGGTACTATAACAGAGAATTTCAAAATGGCGCTGACTTTTTTAAATTTTGGTACCAGTTTCCTGCTTTGTGATCCCAGGGACCGTCAGATATCGCTTTTGAACGAAATCGGTACAATAACAAAGAATTTCAAAATGGCGCTGAGTTTTTAAAATTTTGGTAACAGTTTCCTGTTTTGTGGTCTAAGCGATCCTCAGATATCGATTTTGAACGAAATCGGTACAATAACAGAGAATTTCAAAATGGCGCTGACTTTTTTATAATTCTGGTAAAAGTTTCATAATTTGTGATCCTAGGGAACCCCAGATATCGATTTTGAACGAAATCGGTACAGTAACAGAGAATTTCAAAATGGCGCTGACTTTTTTAAAATTCTGGTAAAAGTTTCCTATTTTGTGATCCCAGGGAACCCCAGATATCGATTTTGAACGAAATCGGTACGATAACAAAGAATTTCAAAATGGCGCTGACTTTTTTTAAATTTTGGTACCAGTTTCCTGTTTTGTGATCCCAGGGATCATCAGATATCGATTTTGAACGAAATCGGTACAATAACAAAGAATTTCAAAATGGCGCTGATTTTTTAAAATTTTGGTAACAGTTTCCTGTTTTGTGGTCTAAGGGATCCTCAGATATCGATTTTGCACGAAATCGGTACAATAACAGAGAATTTCAAAATGGCGCTGACTTTTTTTTAATTCTGGTAAGTTTCCTATTTTGTGATCCCAGGGAACCCCAGATATCGATTTTGAACGAAATCGGTACGATAACAAAGAATTTCAAAATGGCGCTGAGTTTTTTTTTAATTTTGGGTAAAGTTTTCTGTTCAGTGATCCCAGGGAACACCAGATATCGATTTTGAACGAAATCAGGACGATAAAAAAGAATTTCAAAATGGCGCTTACCGTACTAAAATTATTGGGAAAAAGTTTGTTAGTAGGATTGTTCTTCAATCACGCCGTAACAGACTAACGTATTGACCTAATTTTTTGCATAGGTATAGTTGGCTATAATAATAATTGAGTGTAGTTAAGGGCTCTGGAGTGTCATAGACTTCAATTAATACATTCATACATACATCCAACATACATACACACTCACACACACACGCATAGGCATACATAGACTCCTAATCTCGTACCCTTTCCTTTTGGCTTTGCTGTATGTAATCGGGTAAAAAAAAGGGTAATTGAGAACTTTCTTCTTTGTGTCGTAAACAATATCAAGTTTTATCGAGCGCAGTATACAACACGGTGTTAATTTTGTCGTAATAAATTTCATGCAAAAAAGCGATACACCCACCCGTTCACGAGCGCATCTCAGCGCGTACTGAGCGCCAAACGCCAAGCGGCCGGCTTCTTTCCATAGAAAATGTATGAAGAATTTTTTGTGTTGACACATAAATGACAAAGTATTTATTTGTATGCATAATGTTCCAGCATTTGGGTAGAGGACTATATAAGCCCCACTCTTTTGTTATTTTCAAGTTAAAATATGTAGCTGATCTAGATTTATGGGTTCCTATCCAGACCCCATTTTTCGTCATTTTCAGCAGTTCTTGCGTTCGTAGAAACGTATTTATTCCGAAAATTTGTATTGGAGTGTGCATTTTTTATGGGGTCTAACTAGAGATGAATACATTAACTTTAATTTAATACCATAATATCCCAACAGCTGTTATTCCATTTATCTATAAATGGTACTTGAAAAAGTATGATATCTGTATAAGGGGCCTTAAGTAAAAAAACGTCGTTATTTGATTTTATTATATAAAAATAAATGGCGCTTTAATCTTCAGGTGGCGGTTGCAGCGCACCAGTAGGCGTTTCAACAAAACTAAAACCCCTAGATGCGAATTTCCAACTAACAATCACTGGCGGAGTTTGGAGTCTAGACGGTCTCACTAAAGTCGACCACACATTGGAACAAACGTTTGCTCAAATACAACAAACGCACAAACATAAACTCAGCCCTACTGAAGAGGGTAGTAACAAAAAACTTAAAGTTGGCGACGACGATAGTGATGTTAAAACTAATGAAACAATCGATAAAAGTTCGGACGAAATCGATAAAAGCGCAGAAAAAATTGAAAGTCCACCAAACATATTAGATGGATTAGAAAATAAGACTAGAATTTTCTGCGGTTTGACTGAAAATCCTAATATTCCAATAGATGTAATAATCAAATGTGATAACTTAGGGCGTGATTTAGCTAATGAGTTGATATCCAAAGGTGCTTTAGAGGTAATGAAAGTAACACAGGACCTTATACGGAGCTCTGTTGTTAAGAGCTCTTGACGGGTAGTCAGATATTTTATTTTACACTTTGAAAAGCTTATCTGTGCGTGTGGCGAAATTTGGAACTAGCAGAATCTACATTGTAAAATTTTCTATAGACAAATCTTTAATAGACAGTGGCGCCTCCACCACACGCATATATAAGTTGGCCAAGCTGTATGGGATTGTTTTAAAACATGGCACTCCTTTTTATATTGTTTATGTAGAAAACGAATTTTTTGAGTATACAAAACTCAAGTCATAGACTAAAGAAAGACAATTGTTTTATGGATTGTTATCTTATATAAACTACTTTTCTACTTTTTAATCATGTTAGTAAAATAATGATTTTAGCCCTCCATGTTAAATATTCTGCGAGTTAAGAAACTATCATGAGCTCAAAGCTATAGCTAAAGACTGGAGTACTTATTCCTAATACCTACTTGCAGCAAATACCTACTCATCGCTGATAGCGATACTGTTAGACTTACAAATTAGAGCTCTAATGTACTAGAGACTCTTTCGCTGGGTAGTTGAAGTGGGATAGAGATAAATGTGATTGGCTTCAAATGCCTAAATATTAAGAGTGCGCACTCCATCTACTTTATATAGATTCAAGACCATAAGAATATTGCTCTTCTGGGCCTTATTATGTAAAAATGACAGCTACAGTGCAACGATCGAAATCTGATTGGTAACACTCTTCCACTATTGGTCAAAATCCATTGACGCAGCAACAACACCATAAATTCAGCCAATCATTACAATTGAGACTGTAACAATGATTGATGCTATTACAGTCCGTCAAACTTATCCCACTCGGTGGCCAAATTTGGAACAATTTTTTATGCCTGTTAAACATTTTTTTTCATAACTAATAGCGACGCTGACACCGGGTCAGTTAAGTCTTTGGGACAATACTTTAGAAGCCTGAAACTGAGTGGTTTTTCGAAAAAATTCGTGAGAATTGTTTTATTTTTCTTTATAAAAAGTAGCATGCCCTTACCTGGGAATGGGATGCCTATCTCCATATCAAATTGAGTCAAAATCGGATGAACAGATGTGAAAGCGTTGCAAACAGAAGGACACACTTTCGCATTCATCATATTAGTATGGTTTCGCCATTTTTTATATAGTTATCGTTTATTTTCTTTACTACGATGAATCGAATAATAATTATAGTAAAATTGTTGCATTATTTTGTCATAGACTAAAAGAAAAGATAGACAGAGCCGTAGATGACCAAAATTTGTATATTACAAGCTTGAAAAGCAAGCTCTTTGTGAGATATGGTATCGCGTTTTGCTTAATTGTCAATGGCCGTTTCTTATAGCAAATTGAATTTGTGATTTTAATATAGATTTATTTTCACCGTCTTTTCTACACTCTTTATTTTCCTCTGGCAGCTCTTCATCAGTCTTTTTTTTTCTACACAACAAGTTAGTCCATGACTGCGATCTCACCTGGTGGTAAGTGATGACTGATGATGCAGTATTCTATGATGGTAGCGGGCTAACCCTTACAAAGGGTATGAGTTATATTAAATAATTAAATCTGTTTCTATACGGCATCATACCAGAACGCTAAATCGCTTGGCGATACGTCTTTGCCGTTATTCTGACTAGTCTATTTTTTACTTTAGTCTATGCAGTTTTTGTTTATAGTTTTTTTGTAAGGTACTACTTACGTACTTCTACTTATTTTTCTTTATGGTAGATACTTCAAGGATAATATTTGAATGATCATAGTGGTACTTATTGCGTTATATTTTTTTGTTGTAAGCGGGTTATATTATTGTATTGTTTAAATAAAATTGTTATGACATGGGATTTTTACTTTTATTTATAACCTGTTTTGTTTATTTTATGAGTAATTAAAAAAATATTCCCTGATATCGATAAGGAATCGCTAATTTAAAGAACATATTTAGGCTTGTCGATTTTGACGCAAGCTGTGTCCACTGGCGGCACGGGATTTTTAGGCGAGGTATAGAAATATAACTTAAAAGTATGAAAATAAAATTGAAATTTCTATGATGATTATCGCAGGTACAAGCTGCGGTATTCTTGTTTATTCGTCGCATGAAAACCCGGTTACCAGTGGGCGCAGGCCAACCCCCAAACCGTCACTTATAGGCCTACTACACTGCACTTTCCACAGGGCCCTGTGGTAAGGGTGGGCGTGGCCGCTAGTTAGGGCTTCGCTTAATACACAGCAACAAGGATCAAATTAGGGACCCTTTCTTTCTAATTCTTATTACATTACACTGATTCAAGTTAAGGTTCCCTGTGATAAGTGCAGTGTAATAGGCCTATAAGTTTCCCTCTCGGACATTCCATTTTAAACACTATGATTTTCGATGACTGCATAGGAAGATGATAGTCTTTATAGTAATTTACCTAGTTCTTAATAGGTAGAGTACTAGTATTAAAGTGGAGAGTAAAAATACCAGTACATGTTATTTGTTATTAATAAAAATATATCTTAAATGTCCGTTATTTTGTTGTCAATTATTCAAAAGTAGCTTACTGAGATTACAATAACTTAAAATGTTAGAATGTGCGAGTGAGAGGGAAACTAAGGGGGGTGGGTCCTTATGGACCAAAATGAAACAACTAACTTTGTACAGTACGTTTATTTCACAACAAAACTTCAATGAAAGCTCAAACATACAATTTGAATACAAAAAAACAAAAACATGATTCCAATTCACATAAAAAATAAACGTTTTAAAAACAGTTTGTCTAGTGAAAGATCAGAGTGCAAAATGGTTCGGTTTACCCTGGATATACTAAGAATAAAATTACTGAAAGTTAAATAATAAATGAATATGGCATAAACGTACTTGGTCGTTTTTATTGCCCCAGTATAGCCAGTAGGTATCTAAAAACGTTAACTATCCACTCCCAGCATTCACTAGACACTTATGACTATAAAACTAATTTTGAAGTAATCATACATCCTACCTACATCTATTTTTAACTTTGTATCCATCAGTAATAAAGATTTAAAGAACAACCTATTATAATGAAGTGAGGTACTTTCAAGGAAATTATAACATTATTTTAAGCCAAAAATTCTTAGCAAAATATTATGGTACTTATAATAGTCAGTCAATTCGACGCACCTAGCTGATAAAATGGACAAGGTGTTGAATAAATAGGCAAAATATTAATTAAATAAACAGAGACAAGATAGTAACTTTTTAACAATATAATTTTGTGTACCAAGTCCATAATACACTCAGCCAGAGAATTTCGACTTTCGTGAAAGAATTTGACTTAGAAAAAGCACTGGAAAACATATACAAATAGTACTTTACTTTTTTTAAGTCGGTACCTATTTGACTGATGTTCAGTAATTTTTAAATGGCTGACTTGTACATGAACAGTTTTTAACTTGACCATAGACAAGCTGTTTTCCATTCTATTTGGTAAGGCCATACAGCCTCTTCAACAATTTTGGTTATATTGTGCTCGAAGACGACCTATGATCTAATGGGCCCCTAAGGTCAGTGTAACTATGTACTTACTCACGAATAAGTACGTGATCTTAAGGCTTTTTCCATAATAGGGCCTGTACAAAATGCCAACATACGGCACGGCAAGACAGGGGATGTTTCCGGCGACGAATAGATATATAACGTAATAGTAAGACAATGAAATTTAAATTCCATACTTACAAAAACACTTAAGGCACTAGGTCTAAAGTGTTTTTGTATATAATATTACGTTTTGTATAATATATTATATACAAAACACTTTAGACCTAGTGCCTCAAGTGTTATTGCAACTTTATGCAATTTAAATTTAAATGGTACTGTCATACTATTAAGTTATCTTTCTATTCGTCACAAGAAAATCCTGTGCCATCTATGAGCGCAGGCGTGTAACCTCACACTGACGAAACAGGGCGTTACTCGTTAATAGGCTTATTACACAGCACTTTTCACAGGGAGCCCTTACTCTTCAACAGTGTAGTGTAATAACATTTAGGAAGAAAGGGTCCCTAATTTGATACTTATTGCTGCGTAATAAGCGACGCCCACTCTTACCACAGGGCCCTGTGGAAAGTGCAGTATAATAGGCCTATAAGTCTTAAGTACGCGTACTAAATCGCGTGCCTATTAGGCCCCTAACAGAAATAATAGGCCAAGAGTTAGCGCAGAGTTTATTCGACGTCTTCTTCCTGGAGCGAAGCCCCACCGGCGCGCATAGAAGCGCGTAGGCGCTCCGACACTTCGGGCAGCTTCTTCAGCAGCAGGTGGAAGATCGGCGCTGGCATCGTTTGTTGAAGCACCTGACGGTTACAGAGTAAAGATTACATTTAGTCTGAGTAGATAGATAGATAATTAATTTATTTATCTACTCCCATGCTATAAATCCTCTGTAACAGGTTCTGAAACAGTTAGCTTATTGCCAACATTAAAACACCCAATGTCCTAATAACCATAACATCATCCAAACGCGTGATGTAATGTTGTACTGAATTTCATAACAACACTCCTTTGTTTTTTTTTTCGATCCCCTCTGCGCAAAGGGTTTGCTCAACAGACAGCCATATCTGCTCGATGCGTGGTATCTGTATGAATTACAAAAAAAAACATCTATACGAATTTCAAAAAAAGAACAATGCGCGCGTTCATACACGCGCGTTTCACTACCAGAACACCGCGTGCTGTAAAAAAAAAAATTTATTAGAATTTTCCCCGCCATTTTTCTTCGTTTTTTTTATTGTTTCGATAACAAAAAAATTAGCGATTCAAGTTTTTAGCAGTTTGGGTAAAACAATTGCTAACTATTTACAACTTCCTAATCCTGAGTTGTATACAGGACATTGCTTTCGCATACCTAACATCTGCCACAATATTAGTAGATGCTGGAGGAGACAACAAGTTTAAAACGGCACGGCGGATGGAAGTCTACATCTGTTGCAGAGGGCTATATTAATGACTATAACCAACAAAATCCACGTGTCGAATGTAATTTCGAATTCCATAGAAAATTAAAATAATAGTGAAGTGGTAAATATAAATATTCCGCCGAGTACATCGGGATCAGGACGTTCCAACATTAAAGAACATCAAGTCAAAGAGTATATAATCAGTACGTTTTACATCAAGTGAATTTTAATAATTGCACTATACAAAATGTTAATTACTACTACAATAAATAATTCTTTCATTAATACTTAGTTTATTTGTATATACTCAGTAATGGATGATATTAGGTTACTAGGACTGGATGTTTTAATGTTAGCAGTAAGCTAACTATTTCAGAATCTGTTATAGAGGATTCATAGCATGGGAGTAGATAAAGTCTTGTATGCAACTGTTGATAATTAGGTATTAAAACACTCATATGATACTATTATCACACTCCGCTTCGCGTCGTGTGATAAACCCACATTCGTGTTTTAATACCCCTTATTACACAACTGTTGCATAAATAACTATTGCCCACGAAAACAACATTTTACTTAAGTAATTAAATCTATTTTTATAGTTTGTGATGATAATAAGGCTGCTCACTCAGCACAAAGCCGCAGCAAGGTGCAGCGCTGGTTTTCAGTAGGAGCCTTAAAGTGTCCATAGACTTGTTTCTGACGGTTTTTGTAACTAAAATATATAGCTGGAACGGAGTTCCTTATCGCGCGTTGCGAAAGGGGGCTGGACGGAAAAAATTAAGACCAAAAGTTGTAACGGCACTTTTTGCTATAGTTGTAATAGGCCTATTACACTGCACTTTCCACAGTGCGCGTGGCCGCAAGTTAGAGCGTCGCTTATTACACAGCAATAAGGATCAAAATAGTGACCCTATCTCCCTTAATCTTATTACACTACACTGATTCAAAGGGTAAGGGTCCCTGTGAAAAGTGCAGTGTAATAGGCCTATAAGCCGTGCGGCGTGCGCGTGTTTCTCTGTCTGTCTGTCTGTCTCTCTCTCTCTCTCATAGAAAGCAAGCCAGTTATTTTCGTATCGTCTTTCTTTTTCGCATTGAACAGTGTGGTGTCGCGACGATCATTTTTGTTGAGTGTATACAGGTTTTTTGTACATAATAAATAATCAAAAATAATAACAATAATGAATCCTGACAGTGTTTCTGCACAAGTTCCGGATATTGCTGATGAACTTATTGCTTCCATCCGGGTGTCCCTTGACACCTCTCAAGTTTTTTTAATTAAGTAAAGTGGCCTAGTAGTGGTGGAGTAAAGGGTATTCTAAGGCACAAAAAGTTAAAAATCCATATTTCAATACACTTGCACAAAAAATGCACTTACAATGGCATTAAACCGGGCTTGTAAGTTAAATACCCTCGTGCTATTATTTTTTGCAATTTTTTAAATATTTGTGAATGCACTTTACCTCTAAATAAAAAGTTTTCTTGCAAGAAGGTTCCTAAATCCTAATGTCTTTGTAGGATGAGGATCTGACGAAATTATTTCATTACATTAAAATTTGTACATTCGGAATCTTTTTTCGGAATTCGGAATTCCGAACGCAGAAAATCCATATAAAATCTGTGGGTCTGTCACACACGCACAGTAGTTTTCCGTTCGAATTTATTTCCGTTTCGGAAATCCGAATGGGAGCCTGTAAGTTCGGAATTCCGAAAGGAAAAAATGGCTGACGTATCTAGTTTTAAGGGGATGCACCCAGTAACGGCGACGTATGTCTTCTTCTGAGCCGCCAGCTCGTGAGACCACATCCAAGGTACCATAGTATAGCATTTACACCAGGTCTTCCGCCGGGAGGAGCTCCTCACCCAGCTGGATCTGAGAGAGCTGATGAGTACAGTACTCACACTCAACAGTTGCTGTGTCTGTCCGCACACCGCGACCGCCTGGCCGAGGTGCTCAACGCCCGCCTCCAGGTCTCCCGCCGCCAGGAGCTCCTCACCCAGCTGGATCTGAAACAAACATTTTAAAATATAATAAAATAAATAAACTTTTTTTAAAATCTAGATCTGAAAGAAACATTGTGGACAATTCTGTCTACACAATCTCTAAGCTAAACAAAAATGACGGCTCTAAATCTATTACTGCTCCTTTTGTCAAGGAGTAATTATAGGGATAGCAACATAAATAAAGCTGTCATTTTAGTTTAGTTAAGAGATGGCGTACAACAGAATTGGCCTGATAATTTTAAAAGAAAGAAAAGAAAACATATTTTTTATACGACTGCCTGAAAAAAGGAGTATATTGTTTTCAGGGTTCATGTATGTATGTATGTATTGTATGTGTATCCTTTGGACCTCGAGGCCAAGAAAAAAGCACTGGAACACTGGTATAGAATGAAAATGTCTAAGCAGTGGAAAGGCAATTTTATGGATAAAGGACATACTGGCGTGGAGAGCATATATGGAGATAAGCTGTCAATGATAATCACACACAATGACCTTATCAAAAGGCAGCGTAACTTCGACAAGAAATACAGAGTGCACATAGGTTCAAAGGAGACATGGAAGATCGAAACCGCCAATGAAGATACGATTATCTGTTACACGGACAGATCAAGGCGGGAATCAACTAAGCTCAGTGGTGCTGGAATCTTCTACAGCACCAATCCTGATAAAGACCAAGTAATTTCCCTAGGTAAATTTGCAAGTATATTTCAGGCCGAAACGTATGCGATCATGGAGTGTGCTTTCGGCCTGATGGATACTTTAAGCAAAGAAACCGAAGAAGTTATCATATATAGTGATAGTCAGGCTGCTCTCAGAGCATTAGAAAGGAAGGATACCACATCAGCTCTAGTGAAGGAATACAAACGCATCTTGAACTCACTAGCTGAGAGGACAATTGCTTGGGTTCCTGGACACCAAGGAAACGAAGGAAATGAAAAAGCAGATGAATTAGCAAGAATGGGAGCAAGCACTCCTTTCTGTGGCCCCGAACCTTGCTTACCCATTCCATACTCGATCACTAAGAAAGTGATCAAAGGAATTATAGAAAGAGAATCGAATTCAAGATGGAACAACTCTACACAATATAGGCAATCGAAGTTGTTCTTGAAATCATTCGATAAAAAGAAGACAAAACAACTTATGTCGCTAAGTAGAAACAACATAGCACTTATAGCAGGCATAACAACAGGACACTGCCTGCTAAATAGACATCTCACAATAATGAGAATCGAAGATGACCCATCATGTTCAGAGTGCGGCGAGGAAGAAACCAGCTTTCACTTTATAGCTGAGTGCCCCATGTACTCATTGATAAGGTGGGAATTAATAGGCAAGGACAGGATCTGTGAAGAAGATCTAAGACATCTCTCCATAGGGGATATCGTAAGATTCACTAAAGCTACAGGTAGGTTCGGGGGGAGTAGGCTGCCGGGACACCAGTAACCTGTGTCCTAACACGGGGAAATGGTTCAATTAATGGACCGATCACCCGCCTGGCGACCGCGGGCGTCCCCTCTATAAGTACATACATACATGTATGTAGGACATTTTTGGGACAGCAGTCGTATTTTTTTATATTTTTAATTATGACTTGTTTGATTTATAGACCAATAATTGGCTGCAATAGAAACTAGCTGTCAAGTGTTGACGCAGCCTGTGGTGCAGGGTGCTTATCTAGAAGATGCCTATTCACTCTAGATTTTAAGTTACATAAATTATAAACAGCAGGGGAAAATGGAAGCTGTAAGGGCATTTTCTATATCCTGGTGGTTCGAATTGGAAACAAAACCTTCACCTAAAATGAATGCACCTCACTTAAATATGGTTGCATGCTTGTGCATAAACATTAATGTGCAACTAAGTCTTAGATCCCATCATCGCCTACTGTTGTTTGATACTTTCAGAGAGGATTTTAATTGAAACACAGTGTGCACTTTGCAAGCTGTACAAAAATCACTAATCACGACCATCAACAGTAAGGAATATGATACATAGAGAGAGACAGAATTATACAACACACTTATTAAACAACAAACTACCTGTTGAAGGAAGAATCTCTGCATGGCCTCATGGTCGCTCATGTCAGGCAGAGGGCCGCCTATGGTGCGCGACCGTGTTGAATTCTGTTGTGCCTTCTCACGACCTGCCAAAAAAAAAATTGGCTATTGATATCTTTCTTCTCTCCTACTCTGCACTTTAGTAGGAAGGCTTTTCTAACATAATAAGTTTAATTTAATAAAAAAACTCTAATTAATAATTCTGTCTGTTCTGTTGTTGTAAGTGTGTTTTTGTTGTTGTCTGTAAGTGTGTTTGCTTAGTTAAGGTGGCGAGTAGTAAGTAGTTGTTGGGGAGAGCCAGGGGATGGAGGGGGTGCAGCATAGCTGGGTTACCCTAGTCTCACCCAATTCCCTCACACCATTAATCACACAAATAAGATTTGTATGAATTTTGGGAAAATTTACCTTGATATGTTGAGATTTTGACATTTATTTCTCAAAAACTATTACAATTTGATTAAAAATATTTTGGAGTTATGTTTATTACACTAATACCTTTCTGTAAAAAAAAAATATGAACTCAGAACTGCATGGCACACATACTAATGACCCCTCAGCATACCATACATATAATTTGTAGTTACTTTGATTTACATTTTTGCCCTCATTAAACATGTTTGTTTACACACACAAACAAAGTGGAATTTACGTTGCATGCATGCATTCTATTGGAAAGTAAAAGTTAATTATTTAACATTTGTTTTGATCAATCTGCAGTCCATTACTTTGCTAAATTTATGCTACTTTATCGAAATGTAACATTTATTGATTTGATATTGTGAGATACAGGTTTTTAATAAGGACCTGTTTGACCAGAACTCATACTTTATAGCAATAGCTTGTCAAAGATGATCCTGATAGTAATTCAAATCTGTTATGACTTCAGCTAGGTTATAGGGTGAATATATTCTTTTACCTATCATAAATTCATAAATATGTACTAATCAGTTTCATTTAAGTAGTACTTGTGATGTGCCTGTTCAGTGAATGGAGCACAGCACATAGCAGTAAAGGTTTTCTGATAAACCGCAATCGGAAAAGTCAGGATTATCAATTATTCAGTAGGTAGACTAGATACTGTATAAGTATTCAGTACTAAGAGAAACCGATCACGCAAATTTTTAGGTTGGAAAATTATACAACAAGTCCCACCAATGTTCCAAATATGAAATCTTACAGAATTGAAGTAAAGGCTATTTTCACAGAGAATAAGTAAAGTTTACATTGTAAAACTTACGTTCTCTGAGCTTCTTTTTGAATAAAGGATCTTTGCGTCGTTGTTGGTCAAAGTAAACACAGTAGCCTAAGAAAAGTGTTCCGGCCAAACCGACGGCTAAACCGAGCGTTGTACGTGTTATCTCCATCTTATTTAAAAGATTTATTTTACTAAATATTCATAGAGGACACAGTAAACACTCGTCTTTGTTAAAATATAATTTTACGGTTCGCCATTTACAATTTCTATAAAAAAAGAAGAAGAATAGATTGGCAACACTGCTCATGACCAATGTCTAAAGATGTGTTCAAAATTGAGAATTTATTTTAATTTTAATTATGGTTTTATAATTAAGGTTGTCTAATAAAAATACTTTTGGAATGGCAAAATTATCAATTAAGACAAAAAATATGATTTTAATAAATCTTGCAAACAACAAAAAACACATTTATCATGAAAGATAATCTTTAAGTTTCTTTAAAATGAATGAATGGATTTGGATGTTGCTTTAACCTAGAAAAATACCTACACATGATTGTAATTTGAGATTCATTTTTCATTTTAAAAACTTTTAATTTTTATATATGCCGACGGATCCCTGCAAGAAATTCGCTTGCGAAATTCAAAGATGTCTTGTTGGTAAGTTTTTGCCTTATTATTTTATTTCGGAAACATTTCGGCGACATCCGACATAATTCGTAGACGCCATCTTTGCTTCAATCTTTCAGTCGCCTACGGATTTGCGGGCGTTTCATCGCCGATTTTCAATGTTTTGCTTAAATAAAGCGTTATTATTCTGTTCAAAAGCCACGTAAAAGAGTTTCTCGTGTATTGCATAACAGTTTAATGTGAAAATGAGCTTTTTCGGATTCGGACAAACCGCGGATATCGAAATTGTGTTCGATGATGCTGACAAACGGAAGGTTGCCGAAGTTAAGACGGACGATGGTAAAAAGGAGAAGTTGTTGTTATATTACGACGGCGAGACTGTGTCGGGGAGAGTTAACGTGACACTGCGAAAACCTGGATCAAAGTTAGAACACCAAGGAATAAAGGTTGAGTTGATCGGCCAAATCGAGTTATTCTATGACAGAGGTAACCACCACGAATTTATATCGTTGGTGAAGGAACTAGCACGGCCTGGTGACTTGTTGCAGCATACGTCGTACCCATTCGAGTTTGCGAACGTCGAGAAACCTTACGAAGTTTACACAGGAGCAAACGTCAGACTGAGGTATTTCTTGCGTGCGACGATCGTCCGTCGGCTCACAGACGTCGTCAAGGAGGTAGACATAGCCGTGCACACACTATGCAGCTACCCAGATGTTTTAAACTCCATAAAAATGGAAGTTGGAATCGAAGATTGCCTACACATAGAGTTTGAGTACAATAAATCTAAGTACCACCTCAAGGATGTCATAGTAGGTAAAATATACTTCCTCCTTGTCCGTATAAAGATAAAACATATGGAAATATCCATCATTAAGAGAGAAACTACTGGCTCTGGTCCCAATACATTTACAGAGAATGAAACTGTAGCCAAGTATGAGATAATGGACGGAGCACCAGTAAGAGGTGAGAGTATTCCCATAAGAGTGTTTCTAGCAGGTTATGACCTCACACCAACAATGAGAGACATAAATAATAAATTCTCTGTGAGGTATTACTTGAATTTGGTTCTTATGGACACTGAGGATAGACGCTACTTTAAACAACAAGAAGTAACTTTGTGGAGGAAGAGTGATAAATCACGGTTGCCTTTGCATAATCCTCATCTTCCACAAAATCTTACATCAGGGACACCTCAAAGACAGTTGAGTGCATATAGTGAAGAGTACTCTGCCAGAGGTAACACACCAACAATTCCAGAGAGTGCACTCCAGAGATCCGTATCCCCTCCCATGCCCAACATAGAAACACATAATGGACCAACACAAATGGAGCAAGAAGAACCTGATATATTGCCACC
This sequence comes from Erebia palarica, assembly GCA_964035005.1. NCBI lineage: Eukaryota > Metazoa > Arthropoda > Insecta > Lepidoptera > Nymphalidae > Erebia > Erebia palarica. The sequence continues at coordinate 24,090,666 of OZ035993.1, read as the reverse complement.
TAAACTAGCCAACACACACATTCAACACAATGAACAAGAAAAACCAGACATCACCAATGATAAACCTGTTGAACGACCAAATGTTGCAGAAAAACCACTTGATAAACCCCAATTAGAAGAACCAATACCAGAAAAAGTGCCAGAGAAACCTTATGTTTCTGAAAAACCATCTGGAGCTGTAAAGCCTGCTGTAGAAAAACCAATTGCAGAAAAAATTGCTGTTACAGAAAAACCATTGTTAGCAGATAAACCACTGTTAGCAGAGAAACCACTGTTAGCAGAAAAACCACTATTAGCAGAAAAACCACTGTTAGCAGAAAAACCACTATTAGCAGAAAAACCACAAGTTGCAGAAAAGCCTATCGCTGCCGAAAAGCCCGTGTTGTCTCGGCCAGAAAGTGTGGAGGCCACTCCAAGTCAATAGCCTTTAGGTACATGTGCGGTCACCTTATCAGTGACCGACGAAATGAACTGTGTGTTTTCATACATGAAAACTGTTGTTTAGAGCAAAAGTTCAACTGAATGGAACATTGTTACAGTTTGCTTCGAGTTTTTTTTAAGGCAAATTGATATAACGAACACAAATCAACTATAAAATAGTGGGTAAGTGTATAGTACTGTTTGTATTAGATGCAATATATATGGGTCCTTTAAGACGTGCCACAACCACACTACAGCAGAAAATGTATTTCTGGGCACCAAAATATTTTAAAAAAACGTACTTTACTGATACTATTAACATTTTTTTTTAAATTGTTGATACTATCAACAAAATTGCAACCACAAACGCTACTAACTACTAGCACTTACCTTTTCTAATTTGTGGCTGCAACATAGCAATTTCTGGCAGCTGTAGCATTAAGCAAGTACACCACTTACAGGTGACATTTAGATTGTGGTGTGGTCTGTCTAAATTGACCTTAGACCCTAGCAGCAAACTTGTGTATTTGCAATAAGAATTTTTTGAGTACAATACAATAGTGAAAAAATTTACATAATCTGGGATTAAATATTCACATTCTTATTTACGGTTTTTCACTGATGCAGCATTCTAATAGAATCTTGATAATAAACCTTGATCTGAAATTATGGAACTCTTGATAAAACATGTAACTATTTCAGTCAATAACTAGTGGACTTATTTCAATGATTGTGATAAATTGAAGTTTGTTGCTAGGGGAGGATTGATAAAATAAAACATCTATAAGAAGAAAAATACTGTATTTAGTATAGTTTTTTACAAACCACATTTAGCAATATTATTTTATTTTTAATTTATACTTCTTCATATTATGTGTATGAAACATTTTTCATTTGCGACTGCAAAGTGCTATGACATAATGTTTCATATTTGTTATGCTAACTTTATATAACTAGAAGAAATCAATGTATAACCAATTTATAATTTTAAGTTAATGCACTAAATATTCCTGCTATTAATCTATTTTTATTTTTCAATGAATTTTAATATCACCAATGTACAATCATGATACTTACATATTTAATAGTCAACATTTATTTCAAATGAAATATCTGATATTTTCATTACATACAGATTCGATTTTCTTATTGCACTTATTATTTCATGAATTTGTAAAACAATTTAATTATTTCCTTCTTAATTTACACTTTTCACTAATAAATTAACAAAGATTTGTTGTTAGATGATAGTAAATATGAACCCTGATTCAATTTTACAGTGCCATTCATTTTTAAATATGAATTAATAAAACCATTTATATATCCACACCCACATAAGTAATACCATAATGTATAATATTATGTTACACTTAGAACTCTTATCCACTCAAAACTACTTTTAACTAAAAAAAAACTTAACAGTTAAAAGTACTTAAAGCTATGCACGAACTATTGTGGTTTGTCAAAACTTCAGAAGTAAGTAAAAAAATATCAGTAAAAATTCAAAATTATTCTAAATCTTAGTCAAACAGTTTACAGAATACTTTTTTTGACAAAATGAATTAAAGTAGCTTTGATCGTATATGAGTTTTATTATTGGTTACAAAATATAATAAAATTATGCATTAAGTAGTATGTATATATGTATAGATAACATATCAACAACAGCTTTTAATAATTTTAAAACATATAAAAGCTGTGATACGTCTTATCTAATCTAGCTAATGGTTAAACGCGTGGAACTTTACTGTTTGATTGAAACTTCAATCTCAAAGAAAACTTGTGCTAATGACACTTCAATTAATCACGCAAGTTCGCCCACCTTGAAAATATTGATTGATATCTAGTAATTATTACAACACAGTGACGTCAGAGTTAAATGGAACTTTATAAATCCCTTGTATCAAAAAATTGTGCATTCGGTACCTATGATTAAACAAAGCCTGTACTAGTACAAGTTTTTACATATTCAAAACTAGATTTTGAGTAAAAAACTCTATTAGACCTCAAGCAGTGAGATAAAATTGGGCCTAGTAAAACTGTTGAGCTATACATATTAAAGTTAGTGCTGCTATTGATTGCTATGCCAAAATTCCGTTTGGGGTGCTTTGTATGAACTCCATTGTACTGGTGACTTGATAATGTTTCATTCTTCAAAATGTATCGAATTTAGCTTACTTGTACTAAGGACAGGTATACTAGTCTCGGAACAAACTCCGAGATAAAAAAACAAACTTCAAAGGGATAATATATAAGAAAAACACATCATTGAGTTGTAATTTTCTGTGGGCTACTGCGAATTACAAATACAGAACGGCTAACATATAAGATTTGTATTACATACAAATACAATAACTTTTAAATATATTAATATGCATTATTTGCTTGCTATTTATAAATACTATAATTTGAAGCCATGACTTCTAATTATAAAGCTTATTTGCACATGCTAAATGTATGTATATTCATTATTATTACAGTTGCATAGCTTATTATGTTTATGTACAATATATTTAAGTAATCGTTTAGTTAAACACCGCTGGTTACATCAATTTATTTCAATTGAAACTATCTCAGTGCGGTATCAATTGAGTTTATCAGGAAATACGATGAAAACAACTTCATTGTTTGTCCATTGGTACTCTTGAATTGGGCTATGAAGTTTGATGGTGCAGACTACAGACAGTATTGTGTTGAATACTTGTAACACGTTTTGTCGTGACGGTCGACCAATAAGGGGTCATCCATAAAGTACGTCACACTAATTTCGTGATTTTTTCCCCCCGTCCTTGTAACATTTTATTTCTATTTAAATTATTTTTTAATATAAACAAATTCAAATCTAACATTTGAAAGAATTAAATATTAAAAAAAATAAATTGGTTAATAGTTCTTTGGCAATTTAATATATATATATGTCACCGTAACATTGAAAAATCCGTCGCGAAATTGTAAACTGTCGAAAGATTGTGAACCGTTCAATGTTCTGAGTGTCAATTTTGAAATATTCATTGTATTTACGATTTCTTGTCTGTTTCTTGTAGGTTAGGTTAGGGTTCGACATAAATAATCACCGGCCTGCGGCCGGGCACTACCTGATTATTCTATCGGGTTAATATTCCTAAAAGATTACAATCTACCGAAAAATAATGCGTTAAATTGTAATCTTTCGACAGTTTGCAATTTCGCGAGTTAGATTATAATCTAACGGTTTTTACAATCTTACGGTGACATATATAAGATTTTGAAACTTAGGACCCCTCCCACCCTTAACGTGTGATGTACTTTATAGATGACCCCCCAAAGAGCGTGAGCCAAACGCGCCAGAGTTTTTTTATGTAAAACAGATTATCAAAATCCAATTTCAGGCAAAGAAAGAGCAGTATTATATGTGCACTGTATATAATTATGTGTGTGCATGTGATTATATATAATCTAAGGTATGCTCAAATTAAGGTTGGCTGTCGATTTTCCAACTCAACTCAAGTTTATTATGAAAGACAAAATACATACCATTTACTAATACTTACTGTTTTATACCTACTTGAGGGTTTGATAGAAAACAGGAATAAGGTTTATAACGGAAAAGGGTTAAGTAGTCTTATGTAGTACTGTAAAAGATTCGTAAAAATATGTAGAGTATTTAATCATATAATGTAAATATAGGTTTAATTCAAAAATACTAAGAACCTCATAAGGTTGGGTTCTGTACATAATAAATATTTTGCATAGACACTCAGCTCTGTGTTTTAGTAGGCATTTGTGGTGTACAAGATCTACTTAGGAGATTATTAGTATTTTTAAATAACCGTGTAAAAAAATAATTGGCAATGATACTAACAAAGATTAACTTTGACCCCATGTGTAGACATAATTATATTCAGTTCTAATAGGCCTATTACATTGCACTTTCCACAGAGCCCTGTGGTAAGGGTGGGCGTGACCGTAAGTTAGAGCGTCGCTTATTACACAGCAATAAGGATCAAAATAGGGACCCTTGCTCCCTAAATTTCATTACACTACTCTGATTCAAGTGTAAGGGTCCCTGTGAAAAGTGCTGTGTAATAGGCCTATAAGTAAATATATTTATGTAGTCTATTTTATTGTTTTGGCAAAAGTGGCACCTTATTTAAGAGAAATGAATCTTGGAGACTACTGTCTGTAAAAATTATACTAAAAATAATATGATGTAACTAAATAATTATAATAGTTACTTAGGTTTAAAAATTGTTAACTGTGGAATAAATTGTATAATTGTATTTTAATATATAATAGCATTAATAGCTATACCATACAAATTGGATAGCAGAACAAGTGAATGAATCCAAAAATAAGTAATTTGATGCGATAATTTGTATGGCATAGATGCGACTTTGTTTATGCAGGCTCCGCATTCATGTTATAAGAAATGGACTTGGCCGTGGAAATAGAACTTCCCAATCCTATTGTTGTATTATAACACTTGCTTCTCGAACATGTTTCCAGTACCGTCTTTACTATAAGGGCACACGAGGCCCGTTCCCCTATCGTCCCCTATCGTCACGGGAGCCCGAAAAGCGAATAATAAGCGATATATTCGCTTACACCATTAATTTTTTTTATATTTTAGGTAAGTACATATAACCAAACAAAAACGTTTATAGAGTAAATGAGGGCATTGTTCCAGACTTTCTGCCAGCCGCCCTGACCAGTGACAAGCCAATAACCATAGAGGTACCAATTTGTCATTCGCTTTTAACTTCCCAACAGGGCCCTATAATTTTGAGTGCCTAAAAGCCTCGGCATGGCCTAAGACGGCATTGCATGTATCTGCGTGGTAGCCCAGCTTTTTAATTGTAATAAAATATTTATTATTCCCATGCACTTGTCATTAAAATTGCGAACATAATATGCGGAGCTCGCAAAACAATTCTCACAATACAATAACGTAATAATTGTAAGATTTCTTTTTAAACTACCCACAGTTGGCTTCATATTATGCAAAAAAAATCTAGTTATCCTTTATTTTATGTAAATTAGAAAGTCCATGTTATTGAATTTTGTTATTGTCTTCAGATTAATTTTAGCGTCGTATTTGTATATTGAAATCTTTGCGCCTCAGAGATGAAAAGCGAGCATGTCGATTATATCATATTGTTAATAAAATATATGTATAAACTGCCATTATTGGTTTCTTATTTATTCTACTTACAAACTAATTAGGTTTGTTGACACCCACAATAAGCCGATTGGATTTTCGCTGCACGGAAATGACATTAACAATTTTAGAATTCAGACCATTTGAGTTGCGCTAAATTAAAAAAGTTTTTTCAATTGAAAATTGTGAACTGGAGATTTTATTTCAAGCCACAAAACCACAACATGGTTGATCGAACCAAATCGGTTTGCAGTTGGTTGGTACGGTTGTACTTACCACAATTAACCCCAACCTTGGCCCTCATATAAAAACTTGTTTTAGTGAATAAATTAGTTCTAGAGAATTCATTCTAAGACGAAGTTTGTTGCGTATGAATCGGTTCAAGTACTTACTAGCGCTGCATCTTTGAAATATTTCGAATAAAATGTGCCTCAATGTTTTTCGCCAAGGGCCGATTACTATTAGATAATTGAACTTGAGTCACTCGACAAATACACTGCTACTATACTGTACTAGGTTAGAACACAGAACAGTACCTTAAAGTAAATAGAGCTTTAAAATGATTTATTTTGAGCTCAATTTTAATTAAATCAATGTAAGCATTCATAGCCAGCGCTCCAAACGATACGATTCCAAATTAAAATTGGTTGTACAGAATTTGTGACTTTAAATCAACGGATACTCATACGATTAACCGTCAGTACGCACGCAAATTGAATGCATTCGGAACCAGAGTAAGAACCTCTTTCCATCATCCCCAGACGTCCTTTGCATGCCTGCAAAGCGATGTTCTGGACAAAGGCATTGAATTCGCGTGCTTACTGAAGATTTGTCGAGAAGGATATAGGCTACTTTTTATACGACTGCCTGAAAAAAGGAGTATATTATTTTCAGAGTTCATGTATGTATGTATGTGAGTTTGTATATTCCAACATAACTTCTATATGCCTGAACCGATTTTGATAAATGAGGTATCGTTAGAATCCCTAGTTTATTCCGGTTGACATAGGCTAGTAAAATTCTTAAAAATATTGATGGGGTGACCATGGTCCCGCATTAAAGACTAAATTTAAAAAAAAATATTGAAAATAAGATCTAGTTTAAAATCATCATCTAGAAAATGATGAGTAGATTTCAAAAATATATAACACTATATATTATAGTTCAATATCCAGTTATTCACAAAAAAGTATCATTTAATAAAAATGTGAATAAGATTCCAATTTATCTAGATTAATTTAGAATTTTTAACTTTTTAGTTCGTTTTTTGGCAGGGCAGTCGTGTTTTTTAATTTTTTTTAATTATGTTTATCCCGTAAAATCAGAGTTGCTACAGTTTCAATAAGTCTACCCGAACAAAATCTGCTAAGCAGTTTAATAATTAGGTAAGCAGTGCCTATGAGCTGACATAGTATGGAAGCATCGCGTCTGCCCCCCTGATTGTTTAAGGAAATCGTTATCGTTTAATTCGACTTGTTTATGAAGTTCATAGATGCCTGCACGTCAAAAAGTATGTATGAACTACATAAACAGTTCGATTAATACGTTATGATTATGATTTTCTTAGACAATTGGGCCTCTGAATTCTGTTTAGGAATGCATACGCACTGCAGATTGCGGGTACTAAGTACATAATTGAAAACATGTGTACTTTCTGATACTCCATTGGGCAACGGTGCGGGCAGATAACGATCTAATTGCTAACATGAGACTGCTAACGTGATTAATTGATTAGCAGATCAGATAACGCCTGTAAACTTTATGGAAATACTGACATAGTATACAGTACGGACACAGTAAACAGATACTGTGGAACGGACTACCTATTGAATGCATTCGTTAAAGTTAAGTTAACCAAAAATCCATTTATATTATTACTTAGTATGAATTTAGTATGAATTTCCTAGCTGTTTTCCAATGAACGTTGCGTAACCCACAAAGGATAAGCTGAACTATTTTGATATGAATTTTGCCTATTCTAAAAAAATCACTACTGAGTAGATAACTGACAATAGTTTTAAAAGGTGTGATAGCCTTGTGGTTAAGACTTCGGCCAAGATTCGACAAGTCCGAGGAATCTCGGGCAATGCACCTGTAATTTCGGGAGTTATGTACTTACCACACGTTTGAAGCAATCTTTGCTTTCTCGGTGATGCCTGAAATTCATCGTAGTCTTGTCAAATGTGTAAAGTTTGGCAAGCGCGGTGGACTATGGCTTTGACTCTTCTCATGCTGAGAGTAGGTTGATATGATGACGAATCTTTTGTATCCTACGAACTTAACATTTCCTCATGTTAACGTTTGCCTGGTGGGAGCCTTCGGCCGTGGCTAGTTACGACAAAAACGTGCCGTCAAGCGATTTAGCGTTCCGGTAGGATGCCATGTAAGAAACCGAAGGGGCACGGGTTTAATATAACAGTCTGCATCATCACTTTCCATCAGGTGAGATCGCAGTCAAGGGCGAACTTGTATTAGATAAAAAAACCTTTTTGACAGCGGAACTGTATGAAATAGTAGTATTGGATACTTTTTGGTTTAACACAATGCCTTGTTAGTCTTTAATAGCATTAAGTAGTACATAGTTCAATAAACTAGGGCAAACCAATGTATTTACCGAAAATAATCGTTAATAGTTATACCTAAGCGAGAACGTTTCCTATACATTTGGGCTTGTTGGGGTGAAGCCAAAGATATTTTAATCTATATATTTTAAATGGATGGTACAATATTAGTGGAAACATCACAAACTGTTATATTTCTATTGCCAAGTGTCAACTGGGAATAAAACTTGCACAAATCAACTCGGTCGAATCACTTGCAATGATACTCGTAGTACACGCGGCAGCCGGTAAGTTACCCATTGAAAATTATTTTCCTCAGTTTGACTTTTGCAATTTTCATTGCTAGTGCTCACTTTACAAAAACATTAAACATCATCACTTCATGGTTTCCAATAATGGGTACTTATCACGATAAATACGTCGATTATTTCGATACTCAAAATTTTCGTATTGATTGGTCGTCGTAATTAAATTGGCCTTTTGTCAATACGTGCCAAACAGCTATTTTTTAACGCCGAATATTGTTAACCTCTTCTGCTAGACCGCTGATCTACTTAGTCATATGATGGCGTCAAAAAGCCAAAGTGAACCGAGTCTACGGAAGCATGAATACGTTGTCCACTCTAATCAGGTTTAATCTCTACGGGTAGTTTCGCCCACTCGTTTGTCGTGACGTAATTCGCTTACTGAAGGTCAAAGTACCGACCCACTTAAATGTGCGTGTGACAAAATTCGAAACTAACAGAATCTATGCTGTGGATCCAAAAATGTCGAATTTTCAATAGACAGTGGCGCCTCCTCCAATCGCACAGGTAAGTTTGCCAGTTGTACGTTAACGGTTGAACCGCTATCAAAGTTATCACTATCAGACACGTTAAAAAAGTTACAATATTTTTAAGCATAATATTTGCAATTTAAAATAGCACCAGGGCAGATGCCACTGAGTCGACAACAGCTAAGGGTATATTATTATTATGTATAATAATAATAGTGTATATTTAATATACGTTTCCGCTACATCTCATTAACGTCCCACTGCTGGGCACAGTCCTTCACTCTCATAGGAGACAGGGAATTAGCGCTTACACCCAGCACGCTGCTTCAATGCGGGTTGGCGGGCTTTGACGACTACTATCATGTTAATAATGATCACGGTGGTGGAGCACCGCCAACTTCCTAACTCCGGGCTAGTACCTACTGAGAATTTCTAGTCAGAAAAATCCAATACTTAATTATGGCCCGACCCGGGACCTCGTAGGCCGCAGTCGAACATGCCAACCACTAGACCAACAAGGCAATACTTCTAGTCAGACGAATCCAATACTTGCTTATGGCCCGACCCGGGACCTCGTAGGCCTAGTCGAACTTGCCAACCGCTAGACCAACGAGGCAATAACATACATTATACGTATTCTTGATCGCAGTCAAGGGCTACCTTGTAGTAGAGTAAAAAAAACAACAGTAAAATTGTAATTTGAATAGTTACTGAGTCTTGCTGACCTCCCTGGCGCAATGGTGAGCGTTGTGGTTTTACATGTGGGAGGTCCCGAGTTCGATCTCCTGCAGGGTCAAATTGGGAATTTATTATTGCTGAATTTTCTCTGGTATGGTCTATTCACTACCGACAAAGACGTGCCCCCTAGCGATTTATCTTTCCGGTACGATGCTCATCATCACTTACTATCAGGCAAGATCACAGTCAAGGGCTAACTTGTAGTGAAACTAGCTTTTGCCCGCAGCTTCGCTTACGTTAAGTTCGATTTTCATACAAATTTCAAACCCCAATTTTCCCTTTAGGGATTGAATTTTCAAAAATCCTTTCTCAGCGGATGCCTACCTTAAGATCTGTATGTCAAATTTCAGCCCGATCCGTCCAGTGGTTTGAGCTGTGCGTTGATAGATTAGTCAATCAGTCACCTCTTCCTTTTTATATATTTAGATAATAATTTTAAAAATGTTTTAACGTTTAAACTTTCGTGAGTAATATTTATTTAAACTATAAATATATGGCGGTTATAGTTTTGTTTTGTCGGAAAATGCCCGACCAGACGACATCCCTCGCAGAGCTTTACAGCAGGCAGCCCGCAGTCGTTCAGCTGCCGCGTCGAGCGAACAAGGCATTTTCCGACAAAACACGAGAGTTATAACCGGTATATATTTAAAGTTTTCGTTTAAAACGTTTCGTTTCGTTTCGTTTATTATTATTTATTGTAATTAGTATATTATTATTTCAGTTTATCTTTTTTATACTGTTTACTTTATCTCGATAGTTTTTTTAAGCTTCATTACGTTACACTAACAGATTTTGAATTATTGAATAGAAGCAGGCGTTACTTTGCGGAAGTCCATGATAGTGAATGAACTAGAAGTTTAATTCGCTATAATCCGCTACAGTAGACAAATCTGTGTGGTACAGTGCGTGTCTTTCACCTGCAGCATGCGACACCCACCACCCAGCAATTCGCACAGGCACAACACACCACACAAATCCTCCAAATCACTCAACGTACGTTTCACTCCGACACCGGAGCATCTTCAGGAGATGTTGACTCGACAATGCACGACTGTGAAGATTTTGAATTACCTAACATCTTTGTATTTTATTTTTCTAGTACTAACTCGTCCGAAACTTGTGGATCCACGGAAGACCAGCGCTGTGTCTGTGCTCGAACCACAGTCATAGCAAAATGCTGAGTGGAGTCCATTTTGGGATCACACAACTCATATTTCTGTCTCATATCTTTATTGTATTGTGGGTCCAAATAAACGCTTTCTCTTTCTAAAAAATGTTCGTCACTATCCAGAGAACAACTTCCAAGAGGTCCGCTGCGCGAACGTGTTCGAGTCGATGCGACAGTGCTGCCTCAAGCACAAAGCGGTGTCTCTAGTCTGCGACGGTTACCGCCTGGAGCCACGCGTGTTTGCACCGGTCACCGACCGCGCGCACAAGCGTACGTGAGGTAAACGTTTGTTTTACTTTAATAACTTACAAAAACATACATAACACTAGCTGACCCGGCCACGCGTTGCTGTGGCTAAAGTTTTTGTTATATTACATTATAGTAAACAATTGTGACTGTCAAATAATAACAGACAAATAATTAGATGAATTATACGGTATTTCGTTCACTACAAAATACATTTAATTAATTTTATAGCGTCAACAACACGTGGTAATTATGCTGTTAAAATGTAGCTTATATGACACGTTCGTAGATTTACCATAGCAGCGCCATCTATTGATTACTTACTCAACCCAGTCGAAAGGTATCGACATCTGTTAGAATCATTTGCAGTTAACAGATAATTGTGACTGTCAAATAATAACAGACAAATAATTAGCAATAAATTAAAATTGCGACTATAATTTGAGATTTAAACTATCCTATCTCTCAAGTTGGATCGAACTGCACATGGTGTGCGAATTTTATTATAATCGGTTAAGTGGTTTAGGAGTCCATTGAGGACAAACATTGTGACACGAGATTTATATATATTAAGATATCTCACGGTTAAAATATAGGCCCACAAACTTTGACCCGGTGGAAGCGTTGCTCAGAGACGTGCACAGGGTTTGAAGCCAGAGTAGGCATTAGTTAGTCAGAAAGGCTTTTTACAGACTGTTTTAATGAAATGAGCATTGACGTATTTCCATTTGGGTAAGCGGTGCTTTTATGCCTCTATGAACTGCACGCCACTGGTCGCTAGTAAACATTTATACTTAATATTATAAATGCGAAAGTTTGGATGATGGATGTTTGTTACTCAATCACGCCTGAACGGATGAACGAATCGGGAAAGATAACACATAGGCTATTTTTATACGACTGCCTGAAAAAAGGAGTATATTGTTTTCAGGGTTCATGTATGTATGTATGTATGTATGTGAGTTTGTATATTCCACCATAACTTCTATACGCCTGAACCGATTTTGATAAATGAGGTATCGTTAGAATCCCTAGCTTATTCCGGGTGACATAGGATAGTAAAATTTTTTAAAAAATTGATGGGGTGACCACGGTCCCGCATTAAAGACCAAAATTGAAAAAAAATATTGGAAAATATGATTAACTATGTAATCATCATCTAGAAAATGATGAGTAGATTCCAAAAATATATAACACTATAGTTCAATATTTAATGATTCACAAAAAAATATAATTTAATAAAAAATGTGAATAAGATTCCAAAGGCTATTTAAGCAAATCGCTTCCTAAGGAGGTAAACTCCAAAAATAATATCGTCGTAGGGCAGTCGTATTTTTTAATTCGTTAAATTAATTTCACTTGTTTATCTCGTGACTGCCTCGTTGGTCTAGTGGTTATCATGTTCGGCTGCGGCTGACGAGGTCCTGGGTTCGAATCCCAGGTCGGGCCATCATTAAGTGTTGGGTTTTTCTGATTAGAAATTCTCCGTACTAGCCCGTAGTTAGGAAGTTGGCGGTGTTTCACCCCCGTGCCTCGGAGAGCACGTTAAGCCGTCGGTCCCGGTTATTATCACTAACATGATAATAGTCGTTAAAGCCCGCCAACCCGCATTGGAGCAGCGTGGTGGGTCTAAGCTCTAATTCCCTCTCTCCTATGAGAGTGGAGGCCTGTGCCCAGCAGTGGGACGTTAATAGGCTGTAGTGGTTGGTTGGTTGGTTTATCTCGTAAAATTAAAGAGTTCCCGCGGGTACCAAAACATCTCAATCCACGTGGACGAAGTCGCGGGCATCAGCTAGTTACTCATAAAACTTCAAGCGACGCGACTCGCGAATCGTGGTAAGAGGGGTGTTGAGACTTAACGTTTATAGTTCTGAAGACCGAGCTGGAGTTTCTTACTTACAAAGTTTGTATGGAATTTATCGTGCGCCAGCTGTTTTCTGTCATCAAGCGCTTAAAAATTCCATGCAATTAGTAGTTAACGTTGGCGCGATTGAATGGGAAAAAATGTCCCACTAGGCACTCTGTATGACTGATTCATATCGAAGGTGAAGTGAAAGAAAATTAATTAGACTCATTAACATTTTCATTCACAGATAATTATGGAAAGAAGACAGCCATTCAAGCCACTCGGTAAAAGAAGTTGGATCTATAGATACCCGAAAACGTTTCAAATCACATTCACTGTGCTCGGACTTAGCATCTTCTTCTCGAAGCCTCTATACGATATCTTTATCAGAGAGAGAGTTGAACCGGACTATTCCGAGCAACCCACGACATTCAGCCGACAACGCTAGGAGTATGGAAGCAGTCAAAAAAGCTAAGAACCGATTCGCGAAGTACCCCCTTGTTTACGCTAAATGTGCGAAACAAGGTTCTTTATACGCTAGATGTGTTTTACTCCGAGAAGATTCCATTAAAAAAGACGATTGCGCGAAGGAATTCCAAGAATTCAACGCTTGCTTACAAACTGCTAGCAAAGAACTAAAAACTAAGCTCTAAAATGGATTTGTTAACCAAATTCATTAACTGCGAGTTCCGTACGCACGTAATATTCGGTATCGTGATCCGTGTTGCACTAATTGCATTCAGTATATACCACGATAAAGACTGTACAGTGCCGTATACGGACATAGATTATAAAGTCTTTACAGATGCAGCCAAGCATGTATATAACGGGGATTCCCCGTACAAACGTCACACGTACAGATACAGTCCACTCATAGCTTTTATGCTACTACCCAACGTGTTTTTCAGCCGAACCTTTGGCAAACAATTGTTCTGTTTATTCGACGTTCTTGTTGCTGTTGCTTTAAAGATTTTGGTTCAACGTCAGTTACAACCCAAAGAAAATGCTTCGAATGTTGCTAAATACTGTTCGCTGTTTTGGATTTATAATCCGCTGAGTATTGCGATTTCTTCTCGAGGAAATGGCGATTCCGTTCCGTGCTTTCTCGTCATTCTATCTATACTTTTCCTGCAAACGGACATAATTAAAGGTTTGACTAAGTACATTTTATCAGGAATTTTCTTAGGTTTCTCCATACATTTACGCTTGTACCCCTTAGCTTTGAGTTTTCCAATGTATTTATCTCTAGGGGAATACAAGATCAATCGAAACACTAAATTCTTAACCGGAATTTTATCCCTAATGCCGAATAGAAAGCAAATATCACTAACATTCAGCTGTATAATAACATTATTTTCTTTAACATATGCAATGTATGACATGTATGGATACGAATTTCTATTCGAAACCTATATTTACCATCTATTTAGAAAGGATACGAGACATAACTTTTCAGTTCTATTCTATTATTCCTATTTAAACATGGACGAAATATCTTTTGATGCAGTCAAATTGATTTTGCAAGTTTTCGAGGGTATTATTATATTTGTCACAAGTTTGACATTTGGGACAAAGCCTGAGACATTGCCTTTTGCACTTTTCTGTCAAACTGTCGTCTTAGTTGCGTACAATAGTGTAATGACGTCACAATATTTTATATGGTTTCTATCCCTTTTACCGTTGGTAGTTCACAGTTTTCAGATGAAGTTTTCTCAAGCGTTTCTGTTGGTCGTTGTATGGTTATCTTCTCAAGGAGCTTGGTTGTTTTACGCGTATTTACTCGAGTTTAAAAGTAGGGAGGTTTTTCTCTTCATTTGGTTGAAAGGTATTGTTTTTTTCTGCGCGAATATTTATATTCTTGCACAGCTTATAAAGTGTTATAGACCTGGCTATGGCTTCGGAATAATTAGTAAAACTAATGACGTTAAAAGTCAGAACAGTTCACTGGACTTACCAGAGCTGTAAAATGGATTTACACGATATTGAAACTGGTTTAGTTTCGCGTTGTTCATTCCTACAGTAAGGGATTGATACGCTATAGTTTTGTAGATAGGTATTCTAGTAGTTAAGTGGCGTAGCAATGACAGTACTGTTTCATTACAGCCCTCCTAGCCCTCCTGGACCAAGGGGTCCTAATTGGAATCCAGGAGCTCAAAATTAGGAAAAAATAACTTATTATTAAAAACAAAAAAAAAAG
Organism: Erebia palarica; assembly: GCA_964035005.1. Lineage (NCBI taxonomy): Eukaryota > Metazoa > Arthropoda > Insecta > Lepidoptera > Nymphalidae > Erebia > Erebia palarica. Next base: position 24,075,578 of record OZ035993.1, on the reverse strand, counting down.
TTTAAAAGTAGATAAACTTTTAAGGTTTACCAAGGGTGGGTTCTCATTGCTAAAGGCCCTGAAATTGATACGCTACTGTTTAGTTAGTAGTTATAATTTTAATTAGTATTTTTATGAAATTAAATATTATAATAATGTTTTTATAGTTTTATTTGTCTACACTAATATATTATAATCAACACTAAATTGTAACAATATAAATCTAGTCTAACTAAAAAATGCATTCATTTCAACACAAAACCTATATTTTTTTGGTTAAGTATAAATAGCGCAATCATAATAATTATTGCTTTTAAATCCTCACGCAAACGACCGAAAATAGAACAGTTTTCTTATAATGCGGCCGTTTTACAAAAAACTTACCCATTGTCCTATGTCAGGGATGGCGAACCAATGGCACGCGACACAATATTTTGAATGCACTAAGATAAAAAAGTGTGAAGTAGGTATTATATGTTATAATTTATTTTTAAAGTTTTGAATTGATAGTATTTTTTATTATTATTTTCCCAATAATTACAAAGTCAAAATTATTTGATGGCACGTTTATGACCTCATTAAACATTTCTTTAGAAAAAATGGCACGTTGATACATAAAGGCGAACCTTTATGTATCAACCCTGTCCTAGGTGAACGACAGAAGCGACGCCACGCGACGTCGCGTTACGCCGCCATAGAAAATGACAGACGTATCTACGCGACAACGTACCTATGCCACGTAGTTACTGTCGTGTTACCGAGTTTGTCGCTCACCTGGGACAACGGGTGACCTACAAAATATCAGCGACACAATATTTGAAGGAGATATGGGTAGAAACAGAATACAGAAAATATATAAGGCGAAAGAGCGTTAAGTTTTTTTTTCGGCTCCTAAATACTCAACCTAGCGCTTTGATGTTCGCTGCATATGGTTTGTCTAATTTAGGATGTTATTTGCTAATTGGGTATTTCACAACTAGTCAAATCAGCTACTTTTTTGTCGAACGTCAAAACGCATGCTTAGTATGGATTTTGTTTGAAATTTTAAGGTGTGACGTCATCAAAGTTCGACGCACTTTTTTTATTTTAATCGATACTTTAAAATGGTTATTCAAAATAAAACTAGCAGGGGACGTGGATAATACGACTTTTGGGAGATCCTTTATTTAATAATCATTAAAAAATAATTTATTTCACTAGTAGTCAAATACCCAATTATGACAGATGAGAGGTGTATAGCTATAGTGAAGGACTAGAGTGAGACAGACTGAAGCAGTACTATGCAAATGACATCTGCCAAAATTATCATCCTAAATAGTAATTAGACAAACCATAATTTTTTTTTAAAAAAAGATCGTCTACATTGAGCTGAGAAGAAAATGTATACAAAAATAAATGTACACAGTACATTTAGTTTGAGGTGTCAATATAAAACTATAGTTAACATTGTACCTATAACATTCAAGCAAAAGTCAGCAAAAATCACTCTGCCTAGTCTAAACTTGCTATGAATTGCTTTAGCTCAAATAAATATTTCAAGTTAGAATATTTAAAAAGTATATTAACTTAAGTAGTGAGTTTTTAAAAAAACCGGCTGAATTTGTTGTGGGCTTGGCACCCTTGTAGCTTTGTATACCTAATTGACGTTCATAAAGTGTACTGAGTAACAATTTTGAATACTTTGATTTTCACTTTGAATATTATGTAATATCCAATTATACTTCGTCGCTTCATTCTTCAGATATAATTTATTTAACAGGTAGTTTCTTAACCTACTAGCAACAATCGCTCGCTTTAACGACCATTTATTTTGGTATAAAGACAAAATACTCCCACCAAGTCATCCCCACCTGTCTACCTACTGGCCATATCATCGTCATTTAGTTCAGAGTCATATAACGCTCTAGCGAAAGTATATTTCGGAATGGGTGGGTTGGGGACTTTATACTATATGTTTTATTATATCTTCGAATGAAGCGACTCATATAATTATGATAGAACTTCACTTTGTAAGTTCGTTTAATCACTAATTATTTATAACTTCTGTACATAAAGGTGAACTAACTTTTTTTATGATACAAAAATAAAAATAAATTACTGACTTTCCAAAGAGGTTGATTACTGCCTACCAACTACCAAGATCACAGAGTGGTGACACTTTTCAGCTCTGTACAGCAAAAAGTATAATAATTGTGTTTTGGTGAATAAGTATATTGAGATATTCAATAACAGTTCTGATACTGAATTAAGAAACAAGTGCACGAGTGACATTCAAGCGGTATATATAAATAACAATTTTTTTGAAGTTATACTTCTTTTGGCGCGTTAGGAAAAAATTATCAGAGTGAATTTTGACGATGCCGACACCCAAATTCGACACCCTGAAGTTAGTTGGTCAACATATAAGTCTTGCAGAAAAAGACCAGACCTACCAACAAAATAAAAATAAATACATTTACTGTATGTAGGATGAGAACTGATAACTACAGTCAAGATATTTAATATTTGCTATCAAAAAGTATAACTTCTTGAGTGCGTACATATAAGTACACAAACACCTTTTTTTTAAATGACCTATTATTGAACAAAACAATTCACGGCAAGGTACCACACATCTACTATTTCTTCTCGGGCAAGTTCATCTTAGTCAAGTCCTCAGCCTCTCCTTGCGACATGTTGGATAGTTTTTTGCCTATCCGCTCGTGGACATCCAGGTATTTAGCGACGCAGCGGTCTAGGCAGACTGACTCGCCTTTGCCTGAAAAATAAAAAAACAGGTTAATTTATAAATCGGTAAGAAAATAGTAATTTGTTCAACAAGAAGGACAATAATGTATTTCTTCATTCGATTTAACTTTTAAGCAAGAAAGGCTATAATATTTTAAAACAAAAACGAATTTCTAAGAACAATATTCACAGAGGCAAGTATTCTGCTGCCTACCAGGGGAACATAGATCATTGTTAGACATTGAAATTTTGCTTTCCCTTTCACCAGGTACCATTATGAAAGAGATAAGAGTGTATTTAGAGGTTTCATTTTATTTTAGACTAAGATGACGCCCGCGTTGATTGATGTTTTTGGAAATCTTCAATTTTCCGGGTTAAAAAGTAGCCTATGTCTTTCCCCGGGATGTAATGTATCTCTGTACCAAATTTCATCAAAATCGGTTGAATAGTCTTTCTGCCTGGTACGATTTCACGGCCCATCTGTTCAACCGATTTGGTTGTACAGATGGGCCGAATTCGGTATAGTGGTAGGTTACATCCTGGGGAAGGACATTTTATCCCGGAAAAAAAAAGTTCCCGCGGGAATTAAACCTTAATCCACACGGACGAAGTCGCGAGCATCATCTAGTTTGTAATATTAGTATGGATTAGATAGTGTATTTTTGAAGATATGATGTTTACATGCGTCTGTAGCAGTATTATATTATCTGGAGTGACGGAGTGTACTAAAAGTGTGGTAAGATTATAATATCCAATCTTAGGTCTGTTGTAAGATTTACACTTGTAAGTTTTACAAACGTAAGTCCAAAGCGACTTACAAAATATAAACAGTCTTGTACGTCGCATATTGTATGCAAATATTAGTTATGTAAGTTACTTGCGTACATATTTTTGTATAAAACTTACAAGTGTAATTGCGATCTAACAGTGTTAAGCCGAAATTACACTTACGTTACATTTTATTTTTACACTACAATTACTTGTTAGGCTAACACTAAAACGTACCAAGTTCAGCCTCATGGTATTTGATAGGGATACACTTGCGGTGGCAGGCGTTCACAAGTCTATTGTACATATCCGACATCATCTCAATCTCCAGCTCTTGGACTAGCTGCAGCTTCGCGGGGTCCAGTTGTGGGACAGCCATTTTGCTTTGTTATCTCTATCACTTAGGTATTACAAATTTCCAGTTAAATTGTACCTGAAATTATGAAGGTCTGTGATATTGGTGTAATTTTGTCTAGAGGGGGACTTTGAGTTGTAGGCTGAAATTCTAAAAATACATATTTTTTACTCTTTAATTGTACACCACAGCAAAGAATACAGATATAAAGAAAAGAACATAACAGAAGTATTACTCGCTCCAATAATGTGTGTGAGAAGAGTCAAATACACACTTTTTACATGGTTTCCCAAAAAAGGAGTGCTATATTTTCAGGGTTCATATATGTGTGTTTGTTTATTACACTATAACTTCTAAATGCCTGAACAGATCTGGATGTATGGGGTATCATTACAATTCTTACATCATCCCCAGTTACAATGGCAATTTTTTTTTAAAAAAGGCAATCAGGTTATATATTTTTTTATATTATTTCAATTTAACAATAATTTTATCTCTAGAAATTTGCGACCTGTACATGTATCACTCTTGATCTAAGTTATCTAACTACAAGTCTACACAAGATGATGCTGGCCACTTCGTCCATGGGGATTAATTCCTGCAGGAACTCTTTAATTTTCCGGGATACAAACTATCCCATGCCAAATTTCATCAAAACCGGTGGATGAGCTGTGTAAGCATAGCAGACAGACAGACAGACTCACTTTAACATTTATAATATTAGTGTGGATATGATTATTGACTATCATAGCCTGCTCACAAAAAGGCTAACACCTAACTGAAATGATTTTAGTACACTTACACTCACAACTTCCTATAGGAATCAAGGTACTCTCCCTGGTTGGATCTGCGCATGCGTTCCCGCACTTTCATATTCTCCAGGCGGTGGGAATCTATGTTATTCTTGGCCACCGCAAATAGAGATAGACTTGTTACTGTCACAGCTACCCTAGAACACATTAAGCACTTAGATTGATTTGTTTTGTTTAGAAAAAATAACTGATTTATATGTTACTAGCCAATGCCCGCGACTTTGTCTGCGTAGATCGAGGTTTTTTTGGTTCCCGCGGGAACTCCTTAATTTTCCGGGATAAAAAGTAACCTATGTGCTATTCCAGACTATAATCTATCTCTATGCCAAATTTCAGCCAGATCCGTTCAGCCGTTGGGGCGTGATTGAGTAACAAACATCCATACATCCAGAAATTCATACATCCAGACATTGATACATCCATCCAAACTTTCGCATTTATAATATTACTAGATGATGCCCGTGGACAAAGCTTTTTCGATTCCCGCAGGATAAAAAGTAGCCTACGTCCTTCTCCAGGATACCCTGTACCAAATTTCATCAAAATCGAAGACAGAAATACAGACACACGTTCACATTATAATGTGATATGATAATAATACAATATTATAAGAGTCACTAACAAGTCTGTTATTAAACAAAGTCTCTGTGCTGGATGGTAATATTAATCTCAGTATTAAGTATAACACCCATTAATGAGAAATCTTAATTTTAAGAAAATTTTACATCTATAAATTGAATATGTTTTCATTTAGCCACAATGCAATCTCTTTTAAATTTCCTGGACAATAGTTGAACATGGTGCTGAACTCATCACTAGTATCATACTATCCCTCTGCATATGCCTATTTCTATTTATGCATGTGGCACTAGTTGCAGTTATTCTAGTTGGCTCCATAAATAAACATATTGGATAAGTTATTAGGATTTTAATAGATTTAATAACTTGCCACTTACAGGGCTACTTTCCAAAATATTTACATTAAAGTCTCCGCACACAATAAGCTCTTTGTTTGATTTTGAGAGTTTAAATAGTACTTCATCCATTACCTTTTCCAAAAGTTCAAAGTTAGACAAGGGTGGTCTGTATATAGACACAGCAATGAATTGCTCCAATTTGACTGAGAATAGGTAGTTCAATTGTTCACTCAGATAGGCTCACAATATCATTTCGGTCTTTAAATTTAATTTTTTTATTCAACAAAATTAACAAGCCCCCATGGAGGGTTTTTGTGCGCAAAGCCTAATTATAACTTTCAAGCAAGAGGTAACCTGCGTTGTCTCATTATCTAGTTTTTAAAAAAAAGTTACTTGGATTTACATCCAAAATGTCAGAATTAAAACACTGCTCAATAGAAGCAGCTTGTTTAGGAACATTTTTGGCTATTTTTTGAAAAAATATCATAGTCAATAGCTATCTGTCTTTTAGAATAGAATAGCAAGACAGTTTATACCCATCTTGATCCAAGTCTTAATAAACCTTACCACACTGGGTATTTATGTCAATAAATTAATTAATTAAAATAGCACTTATGAAATTAGTTTTATTTCCATTTAAATTTTTATAATATAAATAATCAAAATCAAATCAAATGTTTGAAAAAGTTACAAAACTTGGAATAATTTTAAGTTTTTCGTTAGTTCAAATTGGGCATTTTAACGCTTATTTATTTATACAACATTTTGAAATGTGACATCACAAAACTTATGACCCAACCCTTGTCACACTTCGTCGACCCCCTACCCCCCCTTAACGTGTGACGTACCTTATGGATGACCCCTTACCGGATAAGCAGTCCAAAACAACTAAAATATGGTACACCAAATTGTTATGAAATCTTCAAATCCTACTTGACCAAGAATCCTGTATCTAACAAAAATTCTGAATAATAAAAGTCAATTTTGAACCTAAGAACACAATATGAAATCTCAATTAAGAAGCTCTACACGGACTTTTTATATTAACTAGCTAAAAATTAAGAAATTCTGAATTGATAAACTAACCTAAAAAACTTCAAGTTTCAACAAAATTACATAAACTAAATGAAACACGCAGGGCTCACCACGAGACTTATAATAGGGTGATGTGTAGCTATTTACCACGAAAGTGTTATTTTTCCGAACGTTCCAAGCGGCATAATCCTTTTTTAGAGAAAAATCAAAATCTGATTAATTGAGTTTTTGACACACTGACAGAGGATTTTGACATTTGCTTTTTATTTTGACTTTGAGGTTAGGTCATAGACTATTCGATCAATAGATCACGGCAATAGATATTAGTAGTTAATTTATGAGTATAACCCTCAGTGGTATATAATCTGAGGCTAAACCTTATTGTGAACAGCTAATAGGCCTATTACACTGCACTTATTTCAGGGTCCTGTGGTAAGATTGGGCGTGGCCGCTAATTATAGCGTCGCTTAATACACAGCACAGCACCAATTTAGGGACCCTTAATTCTTAAAGCATATTACACTACACTCATTAACTTAAGTGTCCTTGAGATAAGTGCAGTGTAATAGGCCTATAAGCCATAAGAACCATAAAGAAACCAAACATCCTAGATTCGTGGAAAAATTCCAAAAAAATTCGAATGTCAACTGTCAAAATGTCATTAACTTAAAAACAGAACGTGGGATTACATTTTATAAGAAATTAACCAAAAATATCTTTAAAAACGATTATCTATAAGTTATTTGTGAAAATAATTGTATTTAAAAGTGATTTTGACTTTCTGCGATAGTTACGTAAGACAATTTAACACAATGCCTAAAGCCACAAAGTTACATAGCAAAGGCAAGCCAAACTCACTACAAAAGTCTTGCAAGCCAGACAAGGAAGGCACGGAGAGTGGAAACCCTGAAGACTCAATCAGGGAGTTCCAATTACAACTGTGCTGGTGCATCCAACAGTTAGAAAAGACGCTAGCTGACAAAAAAGGAAATGAAAAACAATGTAAGTATTTACTGTACCTTTTATAAGTTTTACAGGATAGCCTTAAGACGGAAGATTTAGGACTATTAGCTTATTTAAAAGTTAAATCTTGCAGAGCCTTGGCAAGTCAGTAATGCATAATAAGAATGTAAGTAGATACTACTATGCGGAAAGATCTGAAGGAAACCCCCTATCATTTTGGGATAGGGTCGCAATCTTCAGTAGTCAATACTAATATTATAAATTGGAAATTGAAGACAATTCGTGTGTTATTTATTTTTTCTCATTATTGAGAGATATGCTTGCGCTTGACAACAGTGATGCTTAGTGCAAAGTAATAGGTTGTAGGTAATAGTCTAGGTTGGAACATGCTTGCCTAGAAGCCTAGAAAATGCCTATTCACTTTTGCCTTGAAGTTACCTAAATTATGTGTGGCAGGAAACACATGCGCTGGGAGGGTGTTCCACACCCAATTTAATGCTATATTTAATGTTTAATTTTTACTGTGTTGCCTTATGACTTCTTCGTTTAAACTATCTGTAAAATTTTTGTAAGCACAGAAATTCTAGAGATAGACATGTTACATCTGATTATGAGAATTTCTACAGATAAATATTTTTATAACCTACACTTGTTGTATAGCGATACCATAATCAAGATAGAATACAGAGGGAATCTTTAGGAATTTTTATGGTCTAGTGAATTCCATGAACTTGCAATGGATGCTTAGTAACTCTTAACAAGCTAGAGTTGAAATTATACTATTTTTAAGAATACTAATTTTAATTTTTTTTCAGGAAATTAACTAATTTTAGGTCATTACTAATTATTGTGTAAATCAGGATTAGCCTCAACATCTATCTACAAGCAATTTATTTTCCTTTGTTTTCAGTACAAGAAGCCTGGAAAGTTCTAACAGTTCTGAAAAACAATAACCAGCCAATGATTAGAAAGAGACAATTAATGCGAACCCACTTTGGTGACTACAGAGCTAAAATGGCAGCGGAGGAAAAGAAATTGGCCAAAAGTAGGTGTCTGGTTATACCAAGCTAGCTGTTAGGATGCAATTATATTATATTTAAGGTGTGTGAATAATAATTGTTACTATTTAAATACAAAAAAAGCCCAACTTTAATACACAGAGTAAAGGAAAGAATAGGCAGAATCTGCATGTAAATGATAAGCAGTGATAAGAATAATTTGGGTTGAATTAATGACATCATCATTAGTATGGATACAACTGTGCGATTATGATCCTACTATTACCATTAAGTACCTTCAATGTTTCTCTTAAATTTCGAAACCAGAGACAATATTTCTAAAGTTTCAATAATATTAAAGTTCTATAAGTTGCAAATGTATAAATCTCAACCTTGTGGGTTTTAATGGCATATCCATATTAAGTTTACATCATCCCCCAACATGCACTACCTATTCCGATTGATGATAACATTGATGATAACAGTCTTTATGCAGCACTAGGATATGGAATATTCTTCCAGCATCTATTATATCTTATTATCTTGAAAGGTAGAAATCAAGACATGGGATACTCTTCGGGGGTCTTTGTTTCTTACCTCATACTTAACTTACCTTTAAGGAAAGGGTGAATAGGCATCATATCCAGATACTTTCCATATTATGGCGTCTTTGTCTTCAAGAGCTAGCCTATCTTGCAATAAAAACAAATGGCACTGGAGATGTTCTAGGTAGACTGTGCAGCTTAGATTGCCTCATGCACATTAATAGCTGTATATATTATATCAAGCAGTGTGATAGCAGTCATGCTTATATTTCTGGTTGAAATAGTTTTGAAAATATTATGTCGTCTCAATATTGTTGTGTGAATATATAAAAAAAATAAAAAAGATAAGTCCTGACTTACTCGCTCATTGACTGACAAATCAAAGCCCAGTTATAATCCTTGGAAAGCTAAAACTTTTACACAAGAGTCCATTTAAATTGTAGACAAGGAAATGGGCAGATTTTTTAAATTCTCACCCCAGCGAATTTGCGAAAAATCTTGTCTAATTTTTTCTTTTGTCTGTGCTTTTAAGTTTTTTTTGTTTATAGAGCATAATATCGATTTTTCTGTGCATAATATTGTAACTAAATTAATTGGTAATGACAATATAAATTGATATTTTTCTGTAATATTTTATTTATTTCACTCTTTTAGCAACATTATTAAACAATACCCTGCTGCATTAATTAATTGCAAAATTGTCAATGTCTAGAAAATTAAAATAAAACCGTAATAACGAAAAGTATAATTTTTTTTCAGTGGCAAGCAAAATAAAGATATCAGAAAGTCCTGTTCAGCCAAAAGCTACCTTTTTACGAAAATCGGCTTTGCTAACCAATGGAGATAGTTCTTTTAAATTCAATTTTGCAATACCAAAGGATTTAATGGAGAATGATAAAACTATTGACCAAAATAATTGTGATTCTGTAGTAAATAATACCAGCAACACCAATCCATCAAGTACAAGTGTTGCTATAGATGAATCTAAAAATGTTGAAAATAAAAATAGTGTTTCACTTTCTGCTTCAGGTTCAGAGTTCAAATTTAACTTTAAAGTATATGATGCTTAGAAATAAAAATGTCTTTCCATGGATCATATTATTATAAGCTTATTTTTTATTTTATTTAATAGCTATAGATATACCTACTGTAAATTGGGGTAATTTTGCTGTTCTGTGTGACTTTTATGGCTGATGGAAAATAGATAATTTTATTTTGAAATATTATATTGATGCTTAACAAGACAGCCCTACTTAGAGGGCTTGTTTCTATAGCACATCACTTAATTATTTACTGGAGGATTCCCAGTTAATCCTTAAGATTGGTTGATCTTAAAGATTGTAAAAAGATGGTCCATCTGATTCCTAATCCTTTATTTTTTTAAATGTTATAGCAGACTTTTCCTAACCATGTTGTATGATTTTGATCGCGTTGTCCTGTCAACTAGCCTTAATACATTTAAAATCATACCAAGGTCGCAACGTTGAGCGTATTCGCGCGTCGCACTTTGGCGTTAGCGTGAAAATGGACCTTAAACACCTTATTTTAGAGCTTCAATTTTTCCACACATCAACAGCCATTGCTCGTTTCGGATTTTAATTTTGATGTTACTGAATTTTCGACTTTAAATTAAAGGCATTTGGGTTAATTTTACTCTGATGCCAAAGCGTCTCGACGCTCGAATACACTCAACGTCGCGTCCGTGAGATTTAAAATGTTTTGGTTTAAGCGTTCGATCTATATATTCTATCAGAATATATAGATCGAACGCGAGTCTACAAGGTGTTAGGTAATTAGTATAACATACCCGCGGCTACCCATGTTAGATGGTGTATAGATATATTGGAAAAATGTCATGAGACGTGTATCTGATATCCTGGGGGAGTTATGAGGACTTAAAAATTTTAGCATAAATGTGCAGGTGGCATCCCTTAAAACAGTTGATTCAATATCAATGAACTGCAAATAATACCGTATGTTAAGCCTCGTTACCAGCGCGAGCGTTGCGATAAAATGAAGTAGCGATACTAAAATAATCATTATACAACATGAAATGACATTCATTCTCAAAATTAAAAAAGCCTAGCTAGAGCTCACGTATTTTTGTAAAAAAATGCCCGACTAAGTAAGCCGAAGCCTTATCCTTAATTTATCAGCCGCGTTTCTCTGTGATTAATTTCTCGACTTACTTCGTTGAAGTTTTGATCAATAATTAATTATTCTGTGTAGTTTGTTTTTTCAAATTATTAGTAAAATGTAATGCCAAATTGCATAACGATACAATAATAATAATTATTATCGCTTGTAGTACAGTTCTGATTTCAGGTGTAGAAGGAACAAAGGACTCCATGTTAATCTCCACAGGGTTGCCAAAATTTATTTTCCATAACTAACTAATTAATTCTGTATGGAAGTTTTTGATAATTTATTTTGACTTTTTAACTCTGTCATAGTGTTTATATCGTCAGAATTGCATGGGTAACCGCCGGTATGTTATACCATTTACCTTACACCTTGTATATATTCTGATAGACTTTCACTACTAGACAATGGACATAGTAGGTCTTTTTGCGAGGATTTACTTGTGTTCAGTATCTCTCTAGAAACTTGCTTGAGAGATTCAATTATTTGATTTTAAGAAAATCCTATATCTGTCTGTCTCAGTTTAAACAAAGCGATGTTATCCCAATTTGGTTTAATTGTAAGGATTCAAGGAAATAAATTTTATAATATTACATGCTATTTTTTATCATTTATTTAAAACTAACCATAATAAACTTTTCACCACTGCCTATTTACAGTATTGCTATAAATGTCCCCACTTTTCCTTTTAGCATCGCAAAGTTTTTGATATTCACCTGGTTCGACTATAAAATTCTTATTATCTCGAATTTTCTCAGCGCAAGCTCTGTCTTCGACAAAATTGTCCGAGTTTGGTATAGCAAAACCTACTGGCAATTCGAATTTATCAAAATAAGCGCCCCAAGTGGCAATACCCAATAACTTATTAGTTTTTTTATTTATTATCGCACTACCCTCAGACCCGTGATATTTCTTGCAATTTGGATACTGTGCAAAGGTTCCCTGGGATTGGAACTCTGCTAAAGTGCATGAATGGTAGCATGGAACTGCGAATCCATCGTGTCGTTGGTGGTATATCAGAATTTCTTGGCATAACTTAATACTGACGTACACGTCTAGCTGAGTCAGGTAGTAAGGCTTCTTCCATAAGAAGGCTGATTCGTCAGTCTACGAAAAATAACAATTATTGTAATTTTATTTTTAACAGTTCCACAGCTGCTATAGTTTTTGCCTGGTGGGCTGCGGCCGTGGCTACTGGCTACCACCCTACCGGCAAAGACATGCCGCCAAGCGATTTAGCGTTCCGGCACGATTAGGGGCATGGGTTAGTTATAACTATCATGCCCCTAACAGGTTAGCCCTGAACTATCTTAGACGGCATCATCACTTACCATCAGGTGAGATTGCAGTCAAGGGTTAACTTGTAGTGGAAAAAATTGTTTCCAGTCTTTGCGGTCATATGGGGAATGGAGGTGAGGAGAAAATGTGGGGTATATTCGTCGTAGACAAGTTATAGATTCTAATTTCAAACCAAACTGACGAACTATGGCGCCATAGACACCTCGCACTACGTCAGTGAACTCAATGACAGTGATAAAAAAAGAATAGAGACATTTTAGATTTGCAGCGATTCGATTGTCTCATTGCCAGCGACATCGCGATCGCTGCTATTTTCATGTCCACACAGCAAAAATATTACACCGCTAAGCCGTCGACCAAAGTCGCTGCCGTGTGTAACCGGCTTTAAAATGAACACGCCTCACGAAACATTACCTTAAACTTCGCATATCCAACCACCTTGTGCTCGTAGTCATCAAACTTCAATCTTCCGAACCACTTGAAAGCTTTGTCCGTGCGTTTTTGCTCTAGCAACTCCACAGTTTCCCATTTCCCGGGGTATTCGTCGTGGGCTATAATAAAACCTATGTCTTCGTACATTTGCTTGGACTCGTTCGTCGGTAACACGAACGCTTTGGGTTTGAGGCGGTAATCCTGGTATAGCAACGATGTTTGGCTTATTTTCAGACTGCATTGAATAAAAATAGCATTGTAAAGTGACATCGAGACTAAAATTAATAAAAGCAATGTACCTACTTATATTCATATTCATGTAGGTGTGAATAAAATAAGGCATTTTCAATAAAGCGGAGCGGTGGAGACCAATAAAATTATTGTTTGTTAGATGACATGAAAATTTTAGCATATTATTTTTTATTGCTTAAGTATATTGTATAGATTGTACGAACTTCGAAGCGCAGCGTATGCTCCACTGCACTCGTCTCCACTTTTGTCAAAACGCACTTTTATTAACACTATTTGGTTAAGTTACTAATGTGTATCAATCCCACCAATAGGTGCGTTAGATTTAATAGTATGATAAACTAATCTATGAATAACATCTAGTGCAATGAAAATAAAGCGCTTCTATTGGTGGCTTTGACACGAGACACCCATGCGTAGCTTATAGCAACCTAGCAAATCTAAAAAAAAACAAATATTTTTTTATTCTTAATCTTCTAGTAGCCTTTACGAGTGCTTTTCAACAGTCTAGTGTATCTACCAGTGGTTCGTAAGCCGTTCCTACCGAGAAGAACCAGCAATAAACGCGGTGGTTGCTCATTAAAAAAAAATTGAAATAACATCAATGTGTAGAATTGTAGATACATTATTAAGTAACCGTAATCTCTGGTGGAAGTGCACCCTTACGTAAGGCACTACGTATTAAATACATACAGAACGACGCATTTGGCCGCAGAAATGAATATCTGTGGTGATATACACACGGCCGTGCACAGCTGGGGCTTGGAATACACCTTCGAATGGATAACCCGCGCTATCCATGGATATTCTATCACTGACGCCGATTCAGCGTTTACTTGATAGTTTTTCAGATTAAGAAAATCTGAAAACAGAGACAACTATCTCTATTACCGTGAGTTTCCATTGACGCGGACGCAACATTAAACATGTAATGTCTTGCAACTTATCGGATGAAACAAATCCAAAACTTGTTCTGTTGAGACTGACGTTCACACTGCGAGAAACTTGGTAAAATCAAGTAAACAAAATAGATTACAAACTAATGATTAACTATCTATCAAATAAATCAATCAAATAAATATTATTAATGCGAAAGTATGATTTATGGATGAATGTTACTTACTGAATCACGCCCGAACGGCTGAACGGATCTGGATGAAATTTGGCACAGAGATAGATTATAGTCTGGAATAACACGTAGACTACTTTTATTCCGTTAGGTACTTAATACATAAATTGAAAGAAATTTTCTCTAGTTTAATTTATTACATAACTATTTTCATCGTAAAATTAGTCCGAAAGAAGTTATTGTCAAAAAACTGTATTTGGGCGCCATTTTTCCAATATGGCGGCGCGAGCGGCAAAGTGAAAATTCGGAAAGAGCATGTCGAAATCTCCAAAACTACCGAGAAACTTTCCAGGTAACCCCCTTACCGAGCACCAAATTACTGGGTGCTGGACAATGGGACGGAAAATCCGACACGACCGAGGAGAGATCAGCCGCAGGACCGACGGGATTAACCTGATCTACATACGAGAGTGAAACAACACCAACTTTCTATCTTCGGGCTAGTAATGTGTATTTCTTATCAGTAAATAACAATAAGTACTTAATTATGGCCCGACCCGGGATTCAAACCCTCCCGGGTTTGAGTCCCGGGTCGGGCCTCGTCATCCGTAGTCGATATTAACCACTAGACCAACGAGGCGAGGTGCTGCATGGAAGCAACCGGCTTCGCATCCAGCAACCCACAAGTCAGTGTAATACTTGTTACGTAACGTATGTGTCACCGTAATATTGTAACAACCGTTAGATTATAATCTAACTCGCGAAATTCTAAACTGTCGAAAGATTAGAATTTAACGCATTATTTTCCGGTAGATTGTAATCTGATAAGTTTTTAAACCCGATAAAACCTAAGTGCCCGGCCTGCGGCCGGGCACTACTTGATTGTTTATGTCGAACCCTAACCTAACCTACAAGAAAGAGACAAGAAAACGTAAATAAAATGAATATTTCAAAAATTGACCCTCAGAATATTGAACAGTTTACAATCTTTCGACAGTTTAGAATTTCGCGAGTTAGATTATAATCTAACGGTTTTTACAATCTTACGGTGACATATGCATTGAATATTATTTACAAAGTGTGACATTTTTCTGTTTATGAAAAGAGCAACTGCTGATTTTCTTGCCGGTTCTCAGTAGAATTATCTTTCCGAACTGGTGATAGATTCTTACGATTTATCATAAGTGGCACAAGTTGTTCTACGTGAAATAAATTATTTCATCTTATGAAGGTACTAACGTGAAGTATTGAGATTTAACACGGGTTCCGCTGCGACAGGATCGTCTTCACGTAACATCCAATATGGCGGGTCATAATAGTTTGCCGTTGTAAAACTTACGACACGTAACAGCGATACCGCTTCAATAAAACTGCACATTTTGTTCTGCCATGTTTTATACTACTATACAATAATACTTACGTTTATGTAAAATATGGTTTTATTGATATTTTATCAGATATAACATAACATTTTATAGAAAACTCTTGTTAGGTCATTTTCAGTGAGGTTAGAACTAGTTTTTCGTACAGAAAAATAGCGAAAAGAACGAGTATTTTTCTTCGCTATTTCTCTTCTTACATATGTATATT
This sequence comes from Erebia palarica, assembly GCA_964035005.1. Classification (NCBI taxonomy): domain Eukaryota; kingdom Metazoa; phylum Arthropoda; class Insecta; order Lepidoptera; family Nymphalidae; genus Erebia; species Erebia palarica. The sequence continues at coordinate 24,059,698 of OZ035993.1, read as the reverse complement.
ATAATATTACAATAAAATGTGAAAGTATACAACTTTACAAGTAAACTCTTAAAATCATTGAAATTGTTAGAATGCACGATAGAGAGAGAAGGTAAATCTGGATGCCACCGCCCATTAATCTGCTGCTAGCGAATATCGACGGGCGAAGCGAGTGCCAAAACAATGAAATACGAAATAAATAGAATAATGATGTATGATCATTTATTTAGCATAATATTTGAAAATATATTATTACTACACTAGATATATCCGACAAATTTATTTTTATCCGCATGTATATCCTGCGAGTAGTCTACGGCTGAGGCGTCGTCGGCCTGCGTCACCTTGGTAGCCGTGAGTAGGGCGAAGGACAAAACAATGAAATACGAATTGAATAGAATAATGATCATTTATTTAACATAATATTATGTGAAATACGTGGAATATATTTTTATTAATACAGTAGATTTTAGACAAATTCGTATTTATCCGCATGAAAACTGATATCCTGCGAGTAGTCTACGGCTGAGGCGTCGTCAGCCTGCGTCACCTTGGTAGCCGTGAGTAGGGCGAGCGACAAAACAATGAAATACGAATTGAATAGAATAATTATCATTTATTTAACATAATATTTGAAATACACGAAATATATTATTATTAATACAGTAGATTTTAGACAAATTCGTATTTATCCGCATGAAAACTGATATCCTGCGAGTAGTCTACGGCTGAGGCGTCGTCAGCCTGCGTCACCTTGGTAGCCGTGAGTAGGGCGAGCGACAAAACAATGAAATACGAATTGAATAGAATAATTATCATTTATTTAACATAATATTTGAAATACACGAAATATATTATTAATAATACAGTAGATTTTAGACAAATTCGTATTTATCCGCATGGAAACTGATATCCTGCGAGTAGTCTACGGCTGAGGCGTCGTCAGCCTGCGTCACCTTGGTAGCCGTGAGTAGGGCGAGCGACAAAACAATGAAATACGAATTGAATAGAATAATTATCATTTATTTAACATAATATTTGAAATACACGAAATATATTATTATTAATACAGTAGATTTTAGACAAATTCGTATTTATCCGCATGAAAACTGATATCCTGCGAGTAGTCTACGGCTGAGGCATCGTCGGCCTGCGTCACCTTGGTAGCCGTGAGTAGGGCGAGCGACAAAACAATGAAATACGAATTGAATAGAATAATTATCATTTATTTAACATAATATTTGAAATACACGAAATATATTATTAATAATACAGTAGATTTTAGACAAATTCGTATTTATCCGCATGAAAACTGATATCCTGCGAGTAGTCTACGGCTGAGGCGTCGTCGGCCTGCGTCACCTTGGTAGCCGTGAGTAGGGCGAGGGACGTGTCGGATGTCCACGTTACGGTCAGAGGGAAGAAATCGTTGGGAATGGCTGGGGTCACCCTGTAACGACATTAAATTATACAACTAGTGCATAAAATTAGCAATTTTACAAGAGGCGTCAATTAAATTTTAGGCCTTTTTGGCCCAGTGGCTGTAGTTTTAAAATGTGAGGACCCAGATTCGCTTTTCGGCAATTTGGGAACTTATAATTTTTTAATTTTCCCTGGTTTCATGTGGAGGCTTCGGCCGTGGCTAGATACCATCCTACAAATGGACATACGACAGTTGAACAGATGGGACATGAAAATATAGCAGATCGTAATAAAAGCCACTGATAACCCAGTTAAGTAAAAATATTTACTGTCTACTTCTATCAAGCTTTCTTTCTGCTTACTTGTGTGAACTTCATTTCCTACGCCTTTCAATTCAAGATAGGTTTTCTTACCTTAAATTTCCAGTTTGCAAATTTTTTCTATACATTTTAACTTCTCAATAAGACCGCAAAGGCCAGAACCAGACTGTGGATTCTCTTCCATCGTATTTATCGTTCACTTTCTTTCGACACAAATCAACTACTTTTAATTTTTAATTGGGTTTCAGGACTCCTTGATGTGTTTCAGGATATTCTGGGCCATAACCTAATAAAAGCCACTGATAACCCAATTAAGTAAAAATATTTACTTAACTAAAACGTGTTACAATCATTTTTCTCAAAGATTTTCAGCAGAGAGTGACAACAAGAAACATCAGTAGATACAAAAAGTTGAACATTAACTTTTTTCACTCCAGCCTGTTTCTAGTCTTGATGGAATGAGATTAAATACTATTTCCAACAGATCGATAGACTTTTTGATTTGTAATATTAGAATGGATGGCGGGATTCAAATTGTTCTTGCAGAGGGATCCTTCGGTACTTTGCAATAAATTATTGTACAATAATAATGTGTCCAGATCCGTTCAGTAAGTATAGATACTCACGTGAACTCCAGTGTGCCGGTCTTCTGTTGGCGATTGATGATGGGGATGCTCCAGAGGATGCTGCGACCCTTCTGCGCGTAGCTGCCTTCCCACGCGTGGACCACCAGCGACGGGTTGCCCGAACTGGATATACAACACATTTTTTTTAAATTATTGAAAATAAAAAAGTAAAAAAACATAAGTAATAACACATTATATTATAAATGAGTAGCGACAAACAGCGAATGGTTGGTCGAACTGTACGCAAAGAGAATCCTATGCATGTCTTGCAGTTGCCCGTGGCTTCACTCCACCGGGAATTTTTGAAAAACCACACATCCTTGCCTACGTCACCGGCAAAAAAAAACTTGGATTCGTATTTTTTTTATCCACACAAGTTAGCCCTTTACTGCCGTCTCACCTGATGGTAAGTGATGATGCAGTCTAAGATGGTAGCGGGCTAACCTGTTAGGGGCATGGCCGTTATATTAAACCCATACCCCTATTCGGTTTCTACACGACATCGTACCGGAACGCTAAATCGCTTGGCAGCACGTCTTTGCCGGTGGAGTGGTAACTTGCCACGGCCGAAGCCTCCCACCAGGCCAGACCAGGGAAAATTCAGGAATTATAAATTCCCAAATTGACCCTGCCGGGGATCGAACTCGGGACCTCCGCACGTTAAGACAACAGCGCTACACACTACGCCACGGAGGTCGTCAAAATACAATTCCTACGAATGACGAGCCAATTTAGGAAATGTGTACCCACAACTACCTATTTCTCTTTGTAGGATATGTGTAAAGTTCACACTCAGAATTCCTTACAGATAAGGAAGTAATCTTTTTTATCTACTCCCATGCTATAAATCCTCTATAACAGGTTTTGAAACAGTTAGCTTATTGCCAACATTAAAACACCCAATGTCCTAATAACCATAACATCATCCAAACGGGTGATGTAATGTTGTACTGAATTTCATAACAACACTTCTTTGTTTTTTTTTCGATCCCCTCTGCGCAAAGGGTTTACTCAACAGCCAGCCACATCTGCTCGATGCGTGGTATCTGTATGAATTACAAAAAAAGAACATCTATACGAATTTCAAAAAAAGAACATTGTCATACACGCGCGTTCCACTACCAGAACGCCGCGCGCTGTAAAAAAAAAAGTAGGTTATTAGAATTTTCCCCGCCATTTTTCTTCGTTTTTTTCAAGTTTTAGCAGTTTGGGTAAAACAATTGCTAATCCTGAGTTGTATACAGGACATTGCTTTCGCAGAACATCTGCCACAATATTAGTAGATGCCGCAGAAGACATAACAAGTTTAAAACGGCACGGCGGATGGAAGTCTACATCTGTTGCAGAGGGCTACATTAATGACTCTATAACCAACAAAATCCACGTGTCGAATGTAATTTCGAATTCCATAGAAAATAAAAATTGTGACGTGTTAAATATAAATATTCCGCCGAGTACATCGCGATCAGGACCTTCCAACATTAAAGAACATCAAGTGAATTTTAATAATTGCACTATACAAAATTACTACTACAATAAATAATTCTTTCATTAATACTTAGTTTTTGTATATATACTCAGTTATGATATTAGGTTACTAGGACTGGATGTTTTAATGTTAGCAGTAAGCTAACTATTTCAGAATCTGTTATAGCGGATTCATATCATGAGTGTAGATAAAGTCTTGTATGCAACTGTTGATAATTAGGTATTAAACCACTCATATGATACTATTATCACACTCCACTTGGCGTCGTGTGATAAACCCACATTCGTGTTTTAATACCCCTTATTACAAAACTGTTGCATAAATAACTATTATCACCCAGAAACAATTCAGCACCCAGAAATTGCTGGCCGTGAAAACGTAGCACACAGACTCACTTTGGCATCATACTAATATTATAAATGCGAAAGTGTGTTTGTTTGTCGGTTTGTCATTCAATCACGCTGCGACAGAGCAACAGATTGACGTGTTTTTTTTACATGGGTATAGATGAGGACCTGGAGAGTGACATAGGCTTCTTTTTATCCCGGAAAATTAAGCAGTGCCTGTGGGAATTAAAAACTTATGTCAAGCGAACGAAGTCACGGGCATCAGCTAGTTCATAATATTACTTAATTATCACTAACATGATAACAGTCGTTAAAGCCCGCCAACCGAATCGAACAGCTCCTGAGCACGCTCACCAAAATATATCCTATAGAATACCGATAGGTCAGCTACCTTACGGCGGTGATCCAGAGTTTGAAGTTTCGCCAGAAGAGGTGAATCTTCGCCAATCAATCTCCTAGCCCGACGATCTACGACGACGTGTAATAGTCCCGTTAGTCAGGTAGTCAGTACACACGGCAGCGGTATGGTGATTTAGTCAGGTAAGGTAGTCAGGCAGTCAGTACTCACGGCAGCGGTATGGTGATTTAGTCAGGTAAGGTAGTCATTCAGTCAGTACTCACGGCAGCGGTATGGTGATTTAGTCAGGTAAGGTAGTCAGGTAGTCAGTACTCACGGCAGCGGTATGGTGATTTAGTCAGGTAAGGTAGTCAGGTAGTCAGTACTCACGGCAGCGGTATGATGATTTAGTCAGGTAAAGTGGTCAGGTAGTCAGTACACATGGCAGCGGTATGGTGATTTAGTCAGGTAGTCAGTACTCACAGCAGCGGTATGGTGATTTAGTCAGGTAAGGTAGTTAGGTAGTCAGTACTCACGGCAGCGGTATGGTGATTTAGTCAGGTAAGGTAGTCAGGTAGTCAGTACTCACGGCAGCGGTATGGTGATTTAGTCAGGTAAGGTAGTTAGGTACTCGGTACTCACGGCAGCGGTATGGTGATTTAGTCAGGTAAAGTAGTCAGGTAGTCAGTACTCACGGCAGCGGTATGGTGATTTAGTCAGGTAAGGTAGTCAGGTAGTCAGTACTCACGGCAGCGGTATGGTGATTTAGTCAGGTAGTCAGTACTCACGGCAGCGGTATGGTGATTTAGTCAGGTAGTCAGTACTCACGGCAGCGGTATGGTGATTTAGTCAGGTAAGGTAGTCAGGTAGTCAGTACTCACGGCAGCGGTATGGTGATTTAGTCAGGTAAGGTAGTTAGGTACTCGGTACTCACGGCAGCGGTATGGTGATTTAGTCAGGTAAAGTAGTCAGGTAGTCAGTACTCACGGCAGCGGTATGGTGATTTAGTCAGGTAAGGTAGTCAGGTAGTCAGTACTCACGGCAGCGGTATGGTGATTTAGTCAGGTAGTCAGTACTCACAGCAGCGGTATGGTGATTTAGTCAGGTAAGGTAGTCAGGTAGTCAGGTAGTCAGTACTCACGGCAACGGTATGGAGATTTAGTCAGGTAGTTAGTACTCACGGCAGCGGTATGGTGATTTAGTCAGGTAAGGTAGTCAGGTAGTCAGTACTCACGGCAGCGGTATGGTGATTTAGTCAGGTAAGGTAGTCAGGTAGTCAGTACTCACGGCAGCGGTACGATGATTTAGTCAGGTAAGGTAGTCAGGTAGTCAGTACTCACGGCAGCGGTATGGTGATTTAGTCAGGTAAGGTAGTCAGGTAGTCAGTACTCACGGCAGCGGTATGGTGATTTAGTCAGGTAAGGTAGTCAGGTAGTCAGTACTCACGGCAGCGGTATGGTGATTTAGTCAGGTCAGGTAGTCAGTACTCACGGCAGCGGTATGGTGATTTAGTCAGGTAAGGTAGTTAGGTACTCGGTACTCACGGCAGCGGTATGGTGATTTAGTCAGGTAAAGTAGTCAGGTAGTCAGTACTCACGGCAGCGGTATGGTGATTTAGTCAGGTAAGGTAGTCAGGTAGTCAGTACTCACGGCAGCGGTATGGTGATGGTGACGTCAGTGAGCACCAGTTGCTCCTGCTCCAGCTCGTACTCGATGTTGACGTCACAGCCGCCGCCCGCGCCCTCCGACGGCCAACAGTTCACTGCGGGTGGACACCACCAGTGGGTTCCAGTTAGAGTACAAGTTATAATTTAAAAAATTACGTAGCCGCGGGCATCAGCTAGTAAAACAATAAAAAAATGTTGAGCAAAGATAAATAGTACATGAATTCGTCAGGTCATAGAAACCATCCATCGCCAAAGATGTATGGTGCTTAAAGGACTATCAAAAAAAGTTAGTGTTGCAGCTCCGTGACTATTTCACCGTCCGCTCCGTCACTACACAGGTGTAACAGAAAGACAAACTTTCGCATTTATAATATGAGTATGGATATGGATTCCTCTATATTCCCTCATGATTATAATATGGGGCTCTTCAAAGGGCGGATAAACAAATATCTCAAAGCCGGCAACGCATTGGCGGTTCTTCTGGTGCAAATGTTCATGGGCGGCGGTAATCACTTAACATCAGGCGACCCGCTTGCTCGTTTGCTCGCTATATATACCTATATTTAAAAAAAAATGGATGCGAAAAAATGTTCATAGATTTGTCCTCGAATCACGCTACAACAGAGCAACGGATCGACGTGATTTTTTTAGTACATACTATTGTTGAGGATCTGGAGAAAGATAGAAAGAAAGAAATGATTTATTTGTATGAATATGTGAATATGAGATGTTTGTCGATTAAATAGAAAGCCGCAACATATCCAGTCAGGTAACCCTGACGTACAATTTTTTTTTTTTTACATTACATTTTACAATTATTTCAAAATTACACAAAACCAATTTAAATAACGAAGAAAGTATGCTTGATAAACATTGCAAAGTACATGTTCATTACATTTTTTTTAATCAACTTATGGTCTAGTCTTGCATCAATGTCAAATTTAAAAATATAATAATACATACATATAATCTACGAGTATGTCAGCATTACTTGGATACTAATATATTAACATAATTTAGTCAAATTTAACCGAATTCCTATGCTTAGATTGTAAAAATTCGTCAATTGCATAAATTGGCATTTTGCGCCAACCATTTTTTAAATGCATTTTTGAATTTATTAAGTGGCAATACAGTGATAGATTTCGGAATAGCATTGAAGACTTTTACGCACATCGCACTACAGTTCTGTAGATAATTAGATGTCCTGGGTGATATCTCGGGAAATCAAAGAGTTCCCCGGGATTTTTAAAAGTAGTAAACAAAAGATATCATACCCGATAACGGAGCGGCGTCGGCGTGAGTCAAACGCCATTTTAAAACACCAACATCACTGTGTAAGGGGAACGGACGCTGAGCTTGCTTCAGTCGGATCACACCCTCAGACCTGAACGCTTCTTTGTCCACGTTTGGATGCGTCTGTAAAACAAGTTCTTATTAGAAATCTTTAGAAATAGAAATAGAAATCTTTATTAAAGAAATTAACTTAAGTACAGATACATTGAATTCCTGGCCCCTAAACTAGGAAGACCCGTATCTTAGGGGCCAGTTCCTTCCCAGCAATTAATAATATTTTTCAAAATGTGCTGTGATTTCTACAAAGGTAACAATTTTTAGTTATTCTACATTTTCGTTTATCATTAGGTTAGGTTATTTTATTATTGAATGTCTTATAGCGTTAAAAAAAAGTAAGATAGGCTTGCGCTTCGACTAAGCACGACAAACTGAGTGGCGTGCACAGGGTTTGAATCTGGGTAGGCATTAGTTTGTCAGAATACCAATTTACTAGCTGGTTTGATGGAAATTGAGTATTTACATATATTCATTCGGGTAAGCAGCACTTTTATGCCTATATGGACTGCACGCCACTGGACAATCGTGCTTAATGAGGTCTAGGTTGGAACGCGCTCGCCTAGATGCCTATTCACTGTTGCCTTGCAGGTACCTAAATAATACGTGGCAGGAAACACGTGCGCTGGCGGTTCGGATCAGAAACATCTAGCTCTTACGTTTCGTGCGAGCAGATTAGATTTAAAAAAAAATTAAAACACGCTTTTATCATCCGCCATATTAAATTTAGTGTGACGTCATTTTATTATTCGTATGCTTCTCAGCAAACCCTTTTAATTGATACCCATATCATAGGGGTACATAAAAAGTAACTAGTCCGCCATCTTTGGGAGTCCGCCATATTGGAATTAGAATGACATCACTGAGCTAACCATGCATTGTCATCCAAACTATTAATACAAATTTTCATCCAATTGGTTGGGGATAACTGTTTTAAAATTCAGTTGCAAGGTCTAAACAAACATTGCAAGTTAAATAAAAGCTTATAAAAGATGACGTCATGATGACAGATTTAAAAAAAAACTGTTAAATGTTATTTTAGCAGAAAGATTTGGTGTGAAGGAGCTGATTCTTAATTTGGTTTCAAGTACTTAAAATATCACTTGTATAAAGAAAGTCTAAGGAAAAAACTGCACGCCCGAGAGTTCTCCAAAGGTGTGTGAAGTCTACCAAACTACACTTGGTCAGCGTGGTGGTGACTTGTGATCAGTAGTTGGCGAGTTATTGGCTTCCGATGAAAGGCTCTAGAAGTCTAGATTGTAGAACGCGGGATCTAGATTCTAGCAGAAACCGCACTAGTGTACAAATAAAAAAACATACCTGCAACTGTAACGGTCTTGTGTCTTTGTTGTCGACGTGAACGTGAATTTTTCCGAACTGCTCATTGCTTATACGCAGCGTCAGTAAACCTAAAAAAGTTTTAAACAGAAATATAACAGCCCAATCAATTAATTCAGCCAATCACAGCAATAGGGATGATGCCTATGTCATAAATAAATTATTTCTTACTGATGATTAAATAGAGGCCTCCCAAAAGACCTAAAATTCACACACTCGATTAGACATGTGGATGGATATGTCACCGTAAGATTGTAAAAACCGTTAGATTATAATCTAACTCGCGAAATTGTAAACTGTCGAAAGATTGTGAACCGTTCAATGTTCCGAGTGTCAATTTTTGAAATATTCATTGTATTAACGTTTTCTTGTCTGTTTCTTTTAGGTTAGGTTAGGGTTCGACATAAATAACCAGGTAGTGCCAGGTAGGGCATTTAGGTTTTATCGGGTTTAAATACCTATCAGATTACAATCTACCGGAAAATAATGCGTTAATTCTAATCTTTCGACAGTTTAGAATTTCGCGAGTTAGATTATAATCTAACGGTTTTTACAATCTTACGGTGACAGATATATTCCAAGTTTGAAATCACCTAACACAGGTTAGCCCGCTAACATCTTAGACTGCATCATCACTTACCATGGTGTTACAAGTTTACAATTTCGATTTTGGATTATAATCAACGGTTTTAACAATCTTACGGTGACATATACATTCAACTTCTATGATTATTTATTATATTTTTGCATGCCTATTGAGGCAAACCATTGTCTCCGTCATTCTGTTTACCACCTTTTGTATAAAACATGTTTTTGCAAATGAAAGAATTTGAATTAGGCCTATTGATATAAGCTCTTTGTTATACGACTGCCTGAAAAAAGGAGTATATTGTTTTCAGGGTTCATGCATGTATGTATGTATGTGAGTTTGTATATTCCACCATAACTTTTATATGCCTGAACCGATTTTGATAAATGAGGTATCATTAGAATCCCTAGCTTATTCCGGGTGACACAGGCTAGGAAAATTTTAAAAACAATTGATGGGGTGACCATGGTCCCGCATTAAAGACTAAAGGCAAAAAGAGAAAAAAAAATCGAAAATAAGATTTACTATATAATCATCATCTAGAAAATGATGAGTAGATTCCAAATATATATAACACTATATTTCAATATCTGGTAATTCACAAAAAATATCATTTAATAAAAATGTGAACAAGATTCTATTTAACTAGATTAATTTAGATTTTTAACTTTTTAGTTCATTTTTTTGGCAGGGCAGTCGTGTTTTTTAAATTTTTAAAATTCTGACTTGTGTATTTAAAACATATACAAAACATATATAAAACATGTTTCTGCAAATAATATAATTTGAATTTGAATTAGGCCTTCAGCCCCCCGATTGCCTAAAGGTGGTCGATCAAATTGTCAAAGTTCGGCGTCAAAGTAAAATAAACCATAACATCATTGAATTAGAGCTCAATTTCGTGTATCCATTCTCATCCGTTTATGGTATCGTACATACCTAAACGTACGAGAATGGATACACGAAATTGAGCTCTAATTCAATGCTGTTATGGTTTATTTTACTTTGACGCCGAACTTTGACGGCAATTCTCGGCAATCGGCAATTCTTACATAATCCCACCTCTGATATGAGCCCTTAATTACCTGAGAGCTCGAAGTTTTGAACATCGCCATCGCGCCCCGCGGTCAGATTGAGCCTCTCCTCGAAACGCAAATGCACACTGGAACAAGCAACAGTCCACACTTACGCTGAGATCTATAGAGCATACTTTGACTTGGCTCAGACTTTATAGGCCTATTACACTGCACTTTCCACAAGGCCCTGTGAGTCGCTTATTACACAGTAATAAGGATCAAATTAGGGACTCTTACTCCCTAATTCTTATTACACTACATTGATTCGAGTGTAAGGGTCCCTGTGAAAAGTGCAGTGTAATATGCCTATTACTTAAGAGTTAAAACGAGACGGACTTATGTAAGTAACATAAATCTGTCTCGTTGTAACCATGTCTTAATAGGCCTATTACACTGCACTTTCCTCAGGGCCCTGTGGTAGGGTGGGCGTGGACGTTAGTTGGAGCGTCGCTTATTACACGGCAATAAGGATCAAATTAGGGACCCTTTCTTCCTAAATCTTATTACACTACACTATTTCGACTGTAAGGGTCTCTGTGAAAAGCCCTGTAGATCTCACATTTAATCTATACTAATATTATAAACGCGAAAGTTTGGATGGATGGATGGATGTTTGTAACTCAATCACGCCAGAACGGCTGAACGGATCTGGATGAAACTAATCATAGATCATCAAGATAGATTATAGTCTGGAATAACACATAGGCTACATTTTATCCCGGAAAATAAGAGTTCCCGCGGGAACCACAAACCTCAATCAACGCGGGCGAAGTCGCATCACCTACTACTTAATGTTATAAATGCGAAGGTGTGTCTGTGTGTTACCTTTTTATGACTTATCTATTTCACCGTTTTTGAGGAAATTTGGAACAGAGATAAAATTAAAATTAGTTCTCGTTTTGGTCACCGGGCCAGATAAGTTGTAGGGCTGCACATGTCACCGTAAGATTGTAAAAACCGTTAGATTATAATCTAACTCGCCAAATTGCAAACTGTCGAAAGATTACAATTTAACGCATTATTTTTCGGTAGATTGTAATCTGTTAGGTATATTAACCCGATTTATCCTAAGGCACTACCTGATTATTTATGTCGAACCCCACCTAACCTACAAGATACCACTCAGAACATTGAACGGTTCACAATCTTTCGACAGTTTACAATTTCGCGAATTAGATTATAATCTAACGGTTTTTACAATCTTACGGTGACATACATATAACATAGAGAACTTACTCAAAACAAAATAAAACTTACTCTTTCTGGTTAGCGGCCGGCGCCTTATCAACCTTAACGGGTGTGGCCACGGCCGAGGCGGTGGTATCGCCCTCGCTCCTCAGTCGGGAGACGAAGGAGTCGGCATCGGTGCCTCGAGAACCCAGTTTCATGGCCGAACGGGTTGAAGGACGACTAAAAAAAAATGTTAACATTTTGCAGGCCGAGTGGGAGTTTTTTTTACATATTCGATCGCGGCAACGTTAACCATCATTTAAATATAGAATTGTAGTCAACGTTGTCACGATCGAATGGGAAGTTTTTTAAATTGTCATGTGTGTGTGAAGGGGGGGGGGGGGACCTAAATCATCCTACTATGCATCCCTCTATGAAGTTCTGAAAAATATGTATGAATCTTCCCCCAATTATCATCGATATATATGTAGGAACTAGATGGCCCCTTTCACCGAAAAAATTTGGGCGTCCGACTTGTGGCGCATGGCCCTCACCTGTATAAGCCTGTCCTTGTCACCGCCGTAGCGTTGTACCGCTTTTCAGACTAGATGGCGTTAGTAAAATAGGTCCACATTCTTTGTTTGACAGGACCCGTTCTATGTTAATTGAGGTCGTTGCCAATTATAATCTTAAGGGACAAATTTATAAAATCTTCCTGATTATTTTAGAGACAGTATTAATTATTTCCTGTAATTTATTTCTATTACCAATAGGAAATCAAGTTTGATCTGTTTTTATGAATAAGTCACTGTAAACGTAAGTCTATTCATTTCTATTTATTTATATAAGTTTATTATAGCTCTTTTTGGCCTTAAATGCATTTATTGTGTGAGCTTTTAATTTATCTCGATAGTAATAATGTGTTCTATAAGAAAGTGAGTACTCACGCGTCTCGTACGGGCGTGGTGGGTATCTTTTCTGTCATCGGTTCGCTAGGCGACGAGACTGACATCGACGAATTGCTGAATCCACTACCTGAAGACCAAATAATTGCACAGCTAATAGGCAAAATGAATAAATTCGGAGTATTACATGAAATATCTGAAATGGTGGAACACCTCTTTGACGACCTCCCTGGCACAGTGGTGAGCGGCATATAAAATAGACTATGTCCTTCCCTGGGATGTAACCTACCTTTATACCAAAGGGGACGGTTCAGATTTGTATGGGGAGTGGGTCAGCAGGCCTATTCGCTAAATATTTGACAACAAGTTACTAACACTCTATTGTTGGTAACTCATTAGTGGTTGCTAATGCTTACGTCACATGTTTCGTATTCAGTAAAACATTTTAATGTCAACTGCATAAAATGACTATCAGATTGCTTGATAGTCACTGCTAATTTTATCGACTATAATGTGGTCAAATTAAACATACCACGTCTGAGAAATGTTGTATGAGCAAATGTCAGACTTTTTAATTTGTACGACTAATACTAGAGTTCAATAATCTGCGGAAGGTAGACATTAAGATTTGCGATGTTTATGTTTTTCTCTGTGGTTTATATTTTGAAGTTTGAACGTCATTAATATTCTCAGTTTTCGTATGATTTTACCGGTGGTTTTTAATAGAAAAAAATAAAAAGGAATTACGTAAGTTTTGTCGTACCTACTGCGTTCAAAAGTAAGTATGGAAACAAATTAATAACTAGGTAAAGAATTGTGCGATTTGTGAGTGCTTATATCAAGTGTTTTGGCATAATTCCATGCTGAAGAAGTCTTTCTTCAGCATTCATTCATATGTTGTTGTTCATATTCATATGTTTGTATTAACTTACTAAGTACTACAAACCTATTATAAAATCCCCTTTACTTTATTATGAGTAATTCAAACGCACTTCATTTTAAAATGAAGACCAGTTTCTGCCTGTGACTTCGTCCGCATGCGAAACTTTAACCGTTTACGCAGTGCACGTAGTGGAAGCTCTCAAAAGGAAAAAAACCCCTCATTTTGAAACATTCTTCATTGGTGCTCCGCTCCTATTGGTCTTAGTGTGATGATATATTATAGCCTATAAGCCTTCCTCGATAAATGAGCTATCTAACACTGAAAGAATTTTTTCAAATCGGACCAGTAGTTCATGAGATTAGTCCCTTAGATTAGATCTTTGAACCCTTCAATTTGAAAGTATGTACATATGTACCTACTTTCTAGATAGAAGTCTGGCAAATTAATCCTTTTTGTTGTAAAAGATATATTCATTGTTATTTTATTTGAGAAATAGTAAATAGATTTCAATTATTATTTTGCAGGCTACTGCTTCCACATCTACAAATTTGGTGGCAACTCCAAATATTGGCGGACCTAGCCACTCCAATTTGGAGCAGTCAGAGGCAGCGGACGCCTCTCCTGTTGTTCTGGTTGTTTCTGAACTGGATCCTGCGATGCAGGAAAACGAAGTTCCTAATTAGTCTATTCCGTTAGAGTTAATATTTTAATGCATAAGTGCCTCTTTTATTGATTATATTGTTATTGTAATTTCTACTGCGACTAAGTATATTATATAACAGTTAAGTTAATAATCAATAATAATAATGTAATGTAATGTTAATATTGTAATGTTAGAAGTAATAAATAAATAAAGCCTTTATTCAGACATTTTACATTAATTCTTAATCTTAACTATTATTTTCCTGCACTGCCTCGACAAACCCATCCATTTGATGATGGCAAAGGCCTCCTCCAACATTTTCCACAGCTCTCTGTCTCTAGCTGTTCGGGACAATATGCCACCTGCCACTACTCTGATATCGTCGACCCATCTTTGCATTGGTCTACCTCTTTTTCTCTTGAAATGACCCGTGTACCAATTCATTACCTTTTTGCTCCATTTATCTTGTCCCCTGATTGTATGTCCCGCCCACTTCCACTTAAGGCGCTTGATTGTAACTGTAACACCTTTGTTTTAGTACAACTTCTTATGTTTTTTGTTTTTATCCTATCGGACAATTTTTCACCATCATACTTCTGTTCATGGCGTTCTGACAAGATTCCATTTAAGTAAGTGTAATGCAAGCCATGTCTTCTTCTTCTTCTTCTTCTTCTTCACGGCTGTCCTTTGACGAATGGCTGGGAGATGATCCCTAAGTTCTTCAAGAACCTGTAGGTACCCAACCTTGCTCAATCGAAAGTTCGCAATGAACTCTCTTTCTGGCAGCTCCATAGGATCGTAAAAGTCCCGCAGCCTACGCCTATGAACGCGTAAAGCTTTCTCTTTACGCAGTTCGTCAGCATGTGCAATTAAAATTGCGCGAGTCATTGTCGTTCGCTTGGCTGTTGTTTGTTTTACCTTTAATTATATAAATGGACGCTATTTCACTTCTATTACTGTTGTGAGCCTAAATTCATTGAAAATAATTTAAATTTTCTTTATCTTACTAACTTGTTATCATTGTTGATGTTCAAAAACACTGCTCTCTACTAGTTGCTAAAGATATAAGCACTCGTCTCATTGAGTTTTCAACAATGACCTGTCATTCTGCTTAGCGAATACGAAAGTATAGTTGTCGATACGAGAATTTAAGGCAAAATGCGTTTCCAGTCGCCATCCCAACACTATGCGTGGCCATCTCACTAAAGATGTACTTTTGACGTCATTTCGATTATCAACCTCTTGTCAACTGAGTTACAGAATACAAAATTTGATTTTGACAATTTTAGATTCTAACAGACAAGCCGGTGCCCATCAAATTTTAAAAGCCACTGAGATACAGAATAGGCCGGCAGGTCCTTTTACAAGTAGAGAAATGAAAGAAAAAAATACTAGACCAGTTTAGGTCGTTCAAATCAACGAATTTGGTATTCGTAATTTCAGTAGTGAAATTATTTAATGTTTCCACGTGCAACACTAAACATGAGTGGGTAACAATGGCGGGTTCATATTTTTTGAAGTTTTTAAAAGAAAAACACGTTATTTTGACAGTGACTGTCAGAAATTACATTTGATACATTTCGCGCCTACTGCCTCCTCTATGGTTGAAGGTTGCCATCATCATCATCAAACATATCGAAAACTAGAAATACATTATTATTTCACGATATTTACTTTACTATTCTAAATTATTATATTTTTAATACAATCTATGTATTTTCCTCACCATTCATGGTAGAGTGTACAAAGAGCTTACCAAAAATGAACCTTCTCTTTTCATCAAAATCGGTTGAAAAGATGGGCCAATAACGCGTAGCAGACAAAAACATAGACACACTTTCGTATTTATAATATTAGTATGGATAGTATGGATAACACACTTTCGTATTTATAATATTAGTATGGATAGTATGGATAACTAACTCACCAAATCCGCTGGAGGAACGCGGCTGCTGCCCTCTCTTGGCCGCCTCCAGTCTTTCCCTCTGCAGCTCCTTGGCACGCTCTCGCATGCGATTGGCTGCCTCGCGCTCTTGCGTCTATATGAAACATCGATATATATGTCACCGTAAGATTGTAAAAACCGTTAGATTATAATCTAACTCGCGAAATTGTAAACGTTCAATGTTCTGAGTGTTAAATTTTTGAAATATTGATTGTATTTACGTTTTCTTGTCTGTCTTGTAGATTAGGTTAGGGTTCGACATATATAACCAGGCAGTTCTTAGGTTAGGTTCTATCGGATCAATATACCTAACAGATTACAATCTACCGAAAAATAATGCGTTAAATTGTAATCTTTCGACAGTTTGCAATTTCGCGAGTAAGATTATAATCTAACCGTTTTTACAATCTTACGGTGACATATATAGGTCTAGTACCTATATATGTCACCGTAAGATTGTAAAAACGGGCCCTTTCATAGAAAAAAGTTCGGCGTCCGACTTGTAGGGCGTGCCCCTCACCTGTATAAGCCTGTCCTTGTCCTCGCCATAGCGCTGTCCCGCTTTTCAGACTAGATGGCGTTAGTAAAATAAGTCCACATTCTTTGTTTGACAGGGTCCGTCTATGTAAATTGAGGTCGTTGATATGAAACGTATGTGAAACACAAACTTGTAAAAAATCCTATTACAATATAAGGTACAAGATGATGCTCTCGACTTCGTCCGCGTGGATTTAGTTTTTTGGATTCCAGCGCGAACTCCTAAGTAACAGATTAATTACTTATTCCAAATTACAAGTTTCATCCAGATCCGTTCAGCCTTTCTCTTTACTCGAGTGAGAAATTGTGCGAGTGAGTTTTTACCTAGCAAACATTTAATACTTCAAATATATCTTCACAAACAAATTAAGTGCTCTTAATTCAATTTAGTCACGTTCAGTCCATTACTTTCTTTTATTCGGCTTTATAAAATCGGTTGTTAAGGTCGTGTGACGTCACACGACCGTAATGCAAGCGCAACTTTAAAGTTCCATACATTTTTCATTTGTTGAGATATTTTAATGATTTTTTCCTTTTTTTGTTTTATTTTGGCTTTAAGTTTCATAATAAATTAAAAAAAAATGGAAACTTTTCCATTGCCTGAGTTGTTAAGTTAGTAGTCCTCAGTTATCGCGTATTATTTAGCTTACCTGTCTCACAGCTTGGTAGATTTTCTCTTCATGGGAGTCCATTTCAACAAAAGAGCGTACCTAAATATAAAAGTACATTGATTATAAAATAATAATTATCATTCTCTCTGCGTCGTATTCCTCTTTATCGAGGGTCGTCATCCCTTTCCATTAATCAAATAATGGTAGGAGTTTTCTTGGGATAATAATCAATGTGGTGGGTTCCCACGTCCTTCCGCATACGACTCAACTACGATTATTTAAACACTTTTTGTAACGATTATTATCAGATGTTAGTGATAATAACCAGGACCGACGGCTTAACGTGCACTCCGAGGCACGGAGGAAACGAAAAGGCCAAATTTGAGCTTCCAAATTCGGTCACCCATCCAGTTACCGACTTGAGTCAACGTTGTTTAATAATCGCAATCGATTGATGCGTTGTCACAACTAGGTCACTCGTCCCTCTAATCTATCTAATAATCATAATGTGTTATGTGAGTTTGCCAGCACTGGTTACTATTTTTATTTATAATAGGCTAGGCAGCTTTTGTTGTTGCGCCTATATCAAATCTTGTGCTTTGTAATTAAGTGCTTATCCAGTTTGTTCTTGAACTGATTGATGACTTAACATATTTAGTCAAATTTGATATGTGTCATCTTAATTGTACAATGTACAATGTACAATGTTAATAATGTTGTTAGCTGACATCACCACATCCTCTTACAGTTAGTTCCTTAAATGTACTACTTTAAGTCTGTTGCTCAAAAAGTGTTTAAAGGGATTTGATGATGCCAATTGATGGCACTGCTTTGATCGTGTCCTCTTAGACCGGGGTTTCTCCTTGTTACAAATTTCCTCCATATTTGGGACAATATAGTAGTTGTTCAGTAGGTATTTTGTATGTTTCAATGAGATTGCGTCTTTGCCACCTACTTTTAAGAGAACTGAGTCCAAGTTTTGAAAGTCTTTACTCATAGCGAAGATGGTTCCCATAGAAAATTGGGTATTTGACTACTATTCAAATAAATAATTTTTTAGTGATTATTAAATAGAGGATCTCCAAACATTATAATGTCCACGTCTCCTGATAGTTTTATGTTGAATAACCATTTGAAACAATCAATTAAAGGAAAGTGTGTCGAACTTTAATGACGTCAATTTTCAGAATTTTATATAAATCCCAATAGAAAAAGCTGCTGATTTGACTATTATATATATATATTTGTCAAATACCCAATTGCCTGTATACGCTTTCTACCTGCTATTCTTATGTTCAGTGGACTTCATTATTACCTGCGCCAGGTTAACACTCTCCCTGTAGCCAAGAGCAACAATCTCATCAAAGGCAAACAATAAGTTGAACGCCTGGTTCAGTACTTCTGCTTCAGTTAGCTGCGTACAGTACTCTGGCACCTGCGTAGAGAAAGAAATGTTTGCTGTTTGCTTAATGGAAGATTTTTTTCCCATTCGATCGCGACAACGTTAACTACGATTTGTATGGAATTGTCAGGTGCTGACAGCTGGCGCTCGATAAATCCATATTAATATTATAAATGTGAAAGTGTGAATGTCTTTCTGTCTGCTACACTTTAATGGCCTATCTTTTCAAACGATTTTGATTAAATTTTAAGGGTAAGTTACGACCCAGGGAAGGACATAGGCAACCTTTTATCGCGGAAAATTTGATTGTGTTCCATACAAATGGTAGTTAATCTTGTTACGATCGAATACACAAAAAAACTCCCTTTCAGCCTGCTGATTTTTTTTTTTTTTTTTTTTCATTATATAGGCCAGCGCTTGGCTGCAATCAGACTTGCTTAAAGTGGTGATGCAGCCTAAGGTGGAGCGCGCTTTCCTAGAAGATGCCTATTCACTCTTGATTTGAAGGTACCTATATTAAAAGAGGTGGGGAAAACGGAAGCCGGAAGGGCATTCCATATCCTAGCAGTTCTAATTAGAAACGAGGAAGCAAATCGCTTCGTACGAGCCCGCGGAATTTCGACTGCGTAAGGGTGCAGACCTTGTCGATGCCTTGCGGTTCGATAATAAAAAGGTGATGGAGGAACCAGATCGAATAGTTCCTGAGCACACTCTCCGAAATATATCCTGTAGAATACCGACAGACAGGCAACTTTTCGCCGATGTTCTAAGCTTTGCAGCTTCGAACTGACCAGCGCTTTGTTACCAATAAGTCTCCTGGCGCGACGATCCACCGAATCCAATGCATCAAGCTGGTACTTGTCAGAGCCATCCCATAAATGGCTGCAGTACTCCATGCACGATCGAACTTGTGCTTGGTACAGGATAAGAAGCTGTTCCGGCGTGAAGTACCGCTTGACTTTGTTGAGGATGCCAAGTTTCTTGCCAGCTGTTTTTGCTTTGGATTCGATGCATTGTCCAAAGTTGAGGTTGGACGATATGTTGATACCAAGGAGCTCGACACTGTCGGTAATTGGAACGGATATATTTCGGAAAGTCGGAGTAAGTGGGAATGAACTCCCAAAATCCCAAATGATTTTTGTTATAAACAAATTTTAGGTAAGTACTTTATTGTTATATATATATAATAATCTATATATATAAAAGGGAATGGTCACTTATTCATCACAATATCTCAGGACCTATAAAGCATACAAACTTGAAATTTGGAAGGTAGGTTCCTTCTATGGTGTAGAGGTCAGCTAAGAAACGATTTTGAGAAAATTCACCACTAAGGGGTTGAAATGGGGGTTGGAAGTTTATATGAAAGTCCTTTGTTTTTGAAGTTAGATACATGACTACAGGTAGTTTTTGGGGGATTTCTGAGGTGTGGTGAATGTCATGGGCTATAGGTGTGGGATACACACTGTACCACTTAGATGTTCCTTTTGTCGTGGATTATAGCGAATTAAACTTCTTCATTATTATGAACTTCCGAAAAATGTAACTTCTGCTTCTATACAATATTTGGAATAAAGTTGCTGATTTTAATAGTTGTCAAATACCCAATTGCATCTGCTGGGGTCAAACATAACACCTCCCACTTATAAGACAACTTCGCCACATCGTTTTACAATAAGATCATTATTTGTGACAATTTAAAACAATCAATTCTTACCACTCTGCTAAATAATCGCAGTGTTTCTAAATCCTCCAAAATATTGCTGGCTTTGGTTGTTATCAACAACATGTATAGCTTGTCCAAAGGCTGGTATACATATCTGAAATTGAATAAAACTGGCTGCAATTTTTCTGAGGCTTTAC
Organism: Erebia palarica; assembly: GCA_964035005.1. Classification (NCBI taxonomy): domain Eukaryota; kingdom Metazoa; phylum Arthropoda; class Insecta; order Lepidoptera; family Nymphalidae; genus Erebia; species Erebia palarica. Next base: position 24,039,199 of record OZ035993.1, on the reverse strand, counting down.
TCACATTAAGTTTGTGTTTTAAAAAAAAAATTAAACCCCTATTTTTCCACTTAGCTTTCCGTATTTCAGTGGTTTGAACCAGAGGGGTTAACATATCGCTAAACGGTTAAATAGTTAACAGCTATAAAAGGTAGTAAAAAAAAACTTTTTTCACTCGCTATATTTCACCAGTAACCTGTGTCCAAACACGGTGAAATGGGTGGAATGGTTCAATTAATGGACCGATCACCCGCCTGGCGACGGCGGACGTCCCTTCTATAAGTACATACATACATACATTCACTCTCTTTAAAGGAGTAAAGATGGTTTACTGATATTTTCAACCATTAGCCGTTAACCGTTTAACTGTTTAGCGATATGTTAACACCTCTAGTTTGAACTGTGGGTTAATAGATCAATAAGTCGTTTTTTACTTTTATTAAAGTACTTTTAGAAGATGAAATTATGAGTAGGTACATACCTTACAGACTCAGTTTCTACAAATGTGTGCTGTCTTCCGCCAGTCATTAGCTTGGGGAAGGCAGTTAACAGGCCTTCGATACGTGCCTTCGTCATCTCGACGAACTGTCGAGATACCAGCGCTAAAAGTATCGCATAGAGTATTGTAAGTTTATGCCATAACAATACAATTTTACGTGTTTATATTAATATAATTGAGTGTTCTTTACCTTTACCCGATTTTGTACACACCGTCGCGGCTATAAGCACCTAAAATATATTAGAACATTTAGTAAAATCAAGTTTTATGCCGGACACTTTGTTGACAAAGCTATGGATTAACTATGGTATTTTTACACTAAACTATGTTAAAATATATTAAAACAGTATGAGCCTGTTTTGAAGTTTATATTTACCATTTTAAATTATACACTATTTCACAAGAAAATCACGAATTTACACGAATTTTTAAAACTTAATTTATTTGACAGCACACGGAGCAAGATGACGTGTTGACAAAATAACTGACATTGACATTTGCGAGGGTTTGAAACTAGGGTATACCATTATCCAAAAGAAGGTGAAGTTATCTTGTATAATTTTGAATACCAATTATATCAAAATGTATATAAATTGTTAATCGTTGCAAGCATGTCCAGAGAACTGATTTGAGCCTTTATCAATAGCAATGTTATTTCAAAATATCTTCTGTTGAAGTTGCAACCAAAACCTAAATATATGTTACGATATATTTTGGCAGTCTACCGATTCTTTTAATCTGTGTTTCTCTATCATTTTTTTACTGTCTATGATTGATAGCGAATGACGTCTGCAATCGCAATCGTAAAATAAATGTCAGTTTTGTCAGAATTTCAGAAAGGAAGTAAGTACATTGTGTTCAATTTGATATATTAAATTTTTAACACTCTATTCTTGCGCTTATATTATAGTGTTATAAATCGAAGAGTTCATTGCCGTTCCAATGATGGAGTCATTCATCTGAGCCACACGGAGTTCTATGGAATACACCTTCAATAGACTGACTGCTACATACATTTGTAAGTAAAACTTAGCTTTTTTACGGTAACAGCACATTGATATGCTCGATATATTGGCGTTTATGCGTTGTTATCGATATCCAAGCGTATTTTAGCTATTGGTCGTTTGTTTCGTTTGCATTCAATAAACTACCTACCTTCATGCCTGACTATGTAATTCAAATATACTAAAATCTTTTAGGAGCATACAGAAACTAAAATAGATGTATGATGTTTCTCATATATTTAGCATTAAGTAGTTTTAGTTTGTTTTTCGTATAATTTAGCAGTTTTTATCTAAGTAGTTCACTACAAAGTCTAATGGTCATGGAACTTGGTAGACCTTAGTAATTTGTCTTAGATACTAATGATTTGCACCGTTAAACTTATTTCTACACTTATAAATATTTAATATCAAGTTACTACGGATAAAGCTACTAACCCTTTACTTGATTTATTAATGATTTATGGAAGGCAACAATAATTTTGCTTGTAAAATAAATTGTTGCATCCGCATGATTCTATTCACTAGGTTACTATGAAACTTAACCAATAAAATATTATATCACAGCCCCAGATATCTAGTGAAAGGGATGTACATATATTTTTTTTTGACTAAATCATTCCATGCTACAAAGCAAGTAGGCAGTTGCTTTTATAAAATAATGACTAAGTATTTATATATTTAAGCCTGACATTGTCGAAAAGGAAGGTATATTATTTTTGCTGTAGGTACCTTTGTAGTTATGTTATACAATGAACAAAATTATATGAAAAAAGAAAACAGTACACATTTTGTTCATTAGTTTAATCTGTTGGACATATCCACAGTCCGCAGTTAAGAAGTATGTATAGCAATGAAGAAATGCGATGCCTGCCGTAACCGTTGCGATCGGGGGGCTCCGGACCAGCCTGGGGATGACCGGGACCCCCTCCTAAACAACCCTGCCATTTTGCAGGAGGAGCCCCACGATTTACCCAACTTAGTAAGACTCGTGACATTTTAATTGTAGACTGGCACATTTTCTTTTTGCATGGTAATCACTGACGGCAAATACAGAAAAGCTCTTCAATGTTAAGAAATGCTCTTATGACCGATGCATACCAGCAGAGTGGAGAGCTGTTGGATCTTTTTGATAACTATCTAAGCTTTATTTACTTAAGAATTATTGCAAGGAAGGACTCAGAAATTAACTTAGTTAATTTATAAGTAAGAACTCAAATTAATTTACTTAGTTAAAGGTAATGAAAATTAAACATGAAAGACATTCAAAGGGCACATTACAGTTGTTGCTGCTAGTCTAAATAAAAATTGTTTTTGTTGTTATCAAAAAAGATGACATGCCACAATGCTACTCCGCTCTGCAGGTAGGTGTTACACAATTTCTTAAAAAACCTCAGCCTCTGAATATTTTAACATAACCTAAACAATTTTTTGACTTTTCTGTATTCAGTCATTCAATACCTAGTAAGCACTATTCTATTTCCATACCTAGATTTTTTTAAAAATAGTTAGTACTTCATTCAGTCTCTATTTATAAAGTATTTGTTTATTATTTTATTAATTAGCAATGTAGCTTTTGTTCTGCATCTCATGTGTTACTAATTAAATATAGCCAATTTTTAAAATTAATAATTACTTAATGTGTCTATTTTTGTTGTGTTGTAGATAGTAAATTTGCAAAACTTTTGGCTATTTTTATTTAATTTTAGTCTGGAAAATACATTTCAAATTTAAAAATTCAAACCTTCTTGGTTCTATCCTATTGTAACCAAGGAAGATTTTTCTTTCTAATTACAAAAGATAAACTATACATATATATTAGAGATATTTTTAATAGTAAATAATGGTAAGGCTCAATTCACACTAGCAAAGCATAGCTATGTTTTTCTACCATAATACAAAGCTATTTGCTTTGGCATAGTGCCTAGAGGCAGCACACGTCCTCTGTGTTTTGTTTTTAACATGTAGATTTTGAAAGTTTATCAAGACTGTTCTTCTTCTCTTGGTTTTTGGCTTTCAGTATCAAAAGTCTTAGTTCCATTCCACCTTTATCTTAGTCATGTAAAGTTTATTTGGTGATTTAAAATGCCCAAAACATGTAATTTGACTGTTCCAGTAGAATAGGACAAAAAGTATGTTGCAAGTAAGGAAGTAACAAATCGATACTAATTTTATAAATGCGAAAGTGTGTCTGTCTGTCTGTCTGTTTAACCATTTTTGATGAAATTTGATACAGAGATAGGTTGCATTCTGGAGAAGGACTTAGGCCCACTTGCAGATATGCTGGGTTACGTATAACCCTGGAATAATTTGAAGTATTGATAGAAGTTTTATACAAATTCTGCCAAAGTAGCAGCTAACCCCCCTTCCTGCAAGTGGGTCTCATTGCGATTTAGCCAGAAAAATCCAATAATACTTCCCATGGGATGTTCAAAGAATCTAAATCCAGTTCTTAATAATGATTTTGCCAATAGCCATACACTATAACTTTCCATTTACTATCATGGAACCAACGATGCAAATAATCTCTTTATTGCAAAATGTAAACAATGTGTGACTGGACAGATTATAAATGTGTTTGATAAAAAGCAGGCTTTTTGCAGATTAAAATGATTAACAGTCGGTCAAGTGAGTGTAGTCAGAAAACGCAAATGGTTCTGTAGTCATCTTACTAATATTATAAATGCGAAAGTTTGGATGGATATAAGGATGTATAGATGTTTGTTACTCAATCACACCCCAAGGGTTGATCGGATCTGGCTGAAATTTGACACAGAGATATATAGATTCTGGAGTCTGGAATAGCACATAGGCTACTTTTATCCCGGAAAATTAAGGAGTTCCCACGGGAACCAAAAAACCTCAAACCAAGCAGACGAAGCCGCGGGCATTCGCTAGTTCTAATATATTGTATAAAATAATCAACTATCTCTTTAACAAATATGAAAAGTTCATTTTGGGGGGCGTATTTTCTCTTTCCCCTTACATTTTTTTTATGCAGGTGCTAGAACATCTATATGTAGCCGCCGAATCGTAGAATCCGCCGTATTACGAAACGGCTAGTCATTTTGTAATACGTCGACTATGTGATAAGCCGGATTCCACAATCCGGCTGCCACCTATACATTGGTTTTGGTGCTAATTATTTTGATGAAATTGGTGCACATGAGGTGACAGGTCTCAAATATTCCTTTCCCTTTCAGCAAATAATGTACTGAAAGGAATGGTATCTACTCTGCTTATCAGTAGCTACTGATAAGCTTAAAGTCCGACAAACTTATCTGACGCGGTAACAGCGTCGTTAGTATCATGAAAAATACTTAAAATAAAAACCAAAAGTAATCAGATGAAAAAGATAAAACCGGATCATATAAATTTGTGGGACCATGGTTTAGAATGTGTACCATAGAATTGGTATTCACTTTTTTTTCAAACTCCCGCCACTTGCGAATTCGTTTGAGCGAATTTGATAGCACTTTCTGTTTTCCGCTCTTAGTAAACTTAGTAAAGTAGAGCCCTAGTATATATCTAACTATTATGTGATGAAACTGAGGGTTCCTTACTAGCATAAAAAGTCTAAAAACGTAGATAAAACAGCTTGGGCTATATTGACATCACCATAAATGTGTAAAAGCGCCTATCTTATCTATCTCTGTGATGAAAAACGAGACAGCAAAGTTCGTTTTGTTTTACTGTTGTGTTTAAACTATACTGTAGTGCAATTTAAAAAAAAAGATAAATATTTGCATTTTTTTAAAATACTTTCAGTGTTCACGGTCAAAATGCCTTGAACAGGCATTAAAAATCGGGTAAAATGTGCTCTTTCTTCAATTTTTATCGAGTATTTTAAAAAAAACTTGGTATTCGAATCTTCACGTACCAAACTAACACCTCTTTTTTTAAAGGATGAAAACTACTAGACAGCCAAGACAGGAACATTTAGACACACAATTATATCTGTGAGTGGGGTGAAATTCGGAAATAACTAAATCTACACAAGTCACTGTCCTTTTCCAAAGGAAGCATTATGTAAGGGATGACAATAATTAATTTAGATGTCATATACTTTAATCTAGTGCTGTTCTTCCCAGCAGGGAGTAGTTATTAGGAGAACTACCTTTTTTGTTTAGAGATTCATTTTAGTGTACAACAGAATTAGCTTCTTTCTTACGAAATAGTTTCTGACGACCTCCCTGACGCAGTGTTGAGCGCTGATGTCTTAACGTGCGAAGGTCCCGGGTTCGATCCCCGGCAGGGTCAATTTGGGAATTTATAATTTCTGAATTTTCCAGCAAAGACGTGGCGCCAATCGATTAAGGGTTCCTGTATGATGCCGTGTAGAAACCGAATAGGAATACATGGGTTTAATATAACTGCCGTGCCCCAGGTTAGCCCGCTACCATCTCGAACTGCATCTTCAATTACTATCAGGTGAGATCGCAGTCAAGGGCTAACTTGTAGTGGATAAAAAAAATCATCATCATCATCATCATCACTGCAACCCAGTGCTGGCTCAGTATTGAGCGCGAGTCTTTCAGAATGAGAAGGGTTATGCCGTAGTCCACCACGCTGTCCAAGTGCGGGTATTCATACTTCCCTTTGAGAACCTTACGGGAAACTATCGGGCATGCAGGTTTCCTCGCGATGTTTTCCTTCGCCGGATGAATGACTGCTATTATTTTAATTGGGTATTATTCGCAATTTAAATGACTAATTTATTGAGAAACGTTTATCGCTAACCTTTACGCACTCCATGTTTCCATTCATATGCTTTGCGTCATTAAAATAACTGTCCGTACTAATATTTTAAATATGAGAGTGTGTTTGTTTGTTGGTTTGTCCTTCATTCACGCCGCAATAGAGCAACTGATTAGGATTCTGATAAAAAATTCGGTTAGTGGGTTGGCGGTGTTTAAACCCAGTGTTTCAGAGAGCAACTATAACGCCTGTCCCTGATCTCTCTGGTCGTATTGGATATTCCGGCCCATCGGGTTATGAGAGTAAGGGAATAGATATGTGCGTACCTGTATTTGCGCACACACTTGTGCACTATATTATCTCCCGTACAGATGGAGATTATTTTTTAACTGTAGAACCAACGTTTAATTATTTATCCTCTAGTTATAATTATTTCGCCTTGATTTCGAGCAGTAGGTGCAATAGTAGGGGGTCAAGGTGGCAAGCGGCGAGACCCTGATACAAATTACACGTTCTCCGTCAGGTGTTAATTCGCACGATATTATATTTTAACATTTATTCATTACTACTTTGACCCGCTTTTTTTGCAGTTTGAATATCCATAGTAATATTATAAACTAGATGATGCCCGCCGCCTTCGTCCGCTTTTTGATTCCCCGGAATGGCACCTATCCCTTTCGTCAAAATCGGTCCAAAAGATGAACGTAGCAGACAGACAGTGTGTCTGTCTGCTTTGAAGGCCCATCTGTTCAACTGATTTTGATGAATTTGGTACAGAGATAGATTGCATCCCTGAGAAGGATATAATTACTTTCCCGAAAAATTTAATAGTTAATACGGGACCACAATAATTAATCATCCGCATCGTTTTTCCATTAAATATTATGGTATCTTCAAATCAAGAGTGAATAGGCATCTTCTAGGCATGCGCGCTCCACCTTAGGCTGCATCACCACTTGCAAGTAAGTCTGATTGCAGCCAAGCGTAGTAAATAAATAAAAAAAACATCCACGCGGTCGAAGCATTGGGTCGAAGGTACGGGCGCCTAGTCTAGTATGTAGACCTAAGTACATCATAATATTATGTATTATGTTAAAGTGTCTCCAACCCATAATTATCGTTAACCTTCGAAATATGGATGTCTTATTATTATTTAATTACCACTTTGAGTACCACTACCAAGCCATTGGTATTTGGATTTACATACATCTGAAACTTAACTGACACTATTCTGTCTATATTTCACTCTTGAGATTTGCTATTTTGCTAATTTAACATAGTATAAGCACCAATCGTTAACAAGTTGGTGTTTTCTGTAACTGCTGAGTTTCTTGCCGGTTCTTCTCTAGAATCTTCTTTCCGAACCGGTGCGTGGTAGAATCGTGACATTTCATAAGTGGCACAAGCTGTCCTACGTGAAATAAATGAATCATTTCATTTCATAATTTATGATCTATTGATATATCTATATCTAGATATGGCAAGTGCACTTTAACGGGCCAAAATGAACAGCCATAGTCCACCATGCTTGGTTAATTATAGGGTTGGCGGACTTCATTCACCTAACTGCTAACTTGTGGTGAAATAAAAACAAAAAGCTTGAAGTGGTGAGAAGGATTCGAAGTCTGGACCTCCCGAAATCGAAGTCTTTATCAATAAGCTAACGAGAAAGTTTATTGAAAAGTAATCCGTAATATAACACACGCTTCGTACTAAATTATACATAACTAGCTCAGAATTTATTATAACTAATTTATAAGGGATATCGTTGGTAGCCGATTATTCGATCTGATAGGCGAATAATTTTTAATCGATAAATTATTGAGAGTATCCGATAACCGATTTGTTAATTATTGAATACTACATGATGCCCGCGACTTCGCCCGCGTGAATTAAGTTTTTTCGATTCCCGCGAGAACTCCTTAGTTTTCCGGGATAAACTGTGTACTTCTCCAGCATATTATTTTTGATGAAATTTGGTACAGGGATACAACCTATCCCTGTACCAAATTACATCAAAATCGGTTGAACAGGTGGGCCGTGAAAGCGTAGCAGACAGACAGGCAGACAGACACACTTTCGCATTTATAATATTATAGTATAGATTCGATGGTGGTTGGTGATAATTTTAGTCTAAAATTAAGTGTTTCTGTCTTAACAGGCCCATCTTTTTAACCGATTTTGATGATCATTTATCGTTCAGGCATTCATCTTGAAGAATAGAGGCGTTCAAACTTCAAAGTTCTACCATAAGGAACATCATATAAAGCTAGCTATGCTGTCTGTGAATTGAGTCGAAGAAGAGTCGTGTGGAGAGAGTGCGAAGACTTTAAGGAGATACTTTTTTTCTACTTTCGGTTAACTATCTAACCGCGCCATACTATTTCATATGTCGCAAAATAATACGGGAAATAACCGCAAATTTCACACTGAGCTTATCCTAAATAGACTTTTATTCTAGACGTTTTTTCCAAGCTACAAGGTTTTTTAGCTCTTAGTCCACTTACAAAGAAATCACATTCAACAAAGAAATAGTAACATCAGGCTATGTAAATGAGCGAACACATTATAATTTTAAATCAGGTAGGTATTTATTATTGTGCTTTATTTCGTGCAGTTTAATTTGAATCTTATCCCTGTGCAGATACGGTTTAACCTGCTTTAACAGCTTGCTTCTGAGAGGACATTTAGATGGAAAGTGTAGGGCTGCCAGGCTTTTTTGGGCCGATTGATTCTTCGCCAAATGAAAAGTTTAGGTATTTTATGTTTCAAGTTTTAATTCTTAGCAAAACACTATAAATTTCTTTTTAACTGACTTCACAACAAGATTATCCATTCGACTAAAATATTTTTAAATTATTATAATATTTCCTTTTTGAGTCTAAACAAAAGTTCTAACTTCCTATTTATTCGTCTAAGTTCGCACAAACATTGGATGTGTCGGAATATAACTAATTAATGTACCTACCTGTATGTAATCATATGTCGTGTAATTTGGATTTTTATAATTTAAAAAAATATTTTTTTTTAATAAAAGCAAATTATACCAAGGAAAAAATTCCATATCGTGTTTTCCAAAATCTTTGAAATTTTCAGACCACTTAACTTGTATTTATGCAAGTATTTTTGTTATTTATAGTCTAAGTGATTGTTAGTAGATCAAATAAAAAATCGTGAACTGGCAGCCCTACACAAATAGAACATTACAACCACTGCCCTTGTACTTTCAAAAGTATGATTTAGTGTTTTACTTTTTCCTCCTGCAAAGCCGAAGGGAGAAATTGTAGAAAAGTTTCACTTATCATTTATTCAAATATGTTTCATGAAGGAGCCCCTGAAGAGAAGATATCCTATGTTATGCTATTTTTAAGTTAGTAATATACAAGAAAGAACGCAAAATGGTAGATAACAAAAGTAGGCAACGAACGATATATTTCTCATAGGTCACTGAAAAGGTAGACTGAAGAAGTGTGCGTTTGAAAGTCGCGATCGTACGGCAATCTCAAACGACAAGTATCGCGCGGTGACCGCTTACCCGTTGTCCTTGGTTGAGCGACAGAAGCGACGCGACACTAGTTACGACGCCATACAAAATGACAATACGTTTCTACGCGACAACGTAAAGGGTATTATACTGCCGCGTTTGTCGCTCACCTAGGACAACAGGTTACATGATGCAGTAGTTTGATTTTTTTTGAGATTTCTGTACGAACAAGACTGAGAACGCTTGCTTATTTTCGCTTTTAGACCTATGCAGCGCCGTGTGCTTTATAGCGTTGTCTGAAAACATGTGTACTAACTCAACTAGAGTTAGTATCGATACAGACGCGCGCATGAAGCGCGTTAGAAGTGCGTCTGAATTGCGTTGTCTCGACCGAAGCCCTCGTATTACTGTTGCGGAATTAGAAAAATTCAATTAAAACACTGGCGACGGTTTGATAGTCGGTTAGAAATGGATATAAACGCGAGTGTGCAGCGCGTTCTGTATCGATGCATAGTTACTCGTTTAGACGGAAGTTAGACGTGTGTGAAAGTTTCCGGCTGCGACTGTTGCACGTATGGTTCGCGTTTGTATCGCGTCGTCTGCGTGTAGACAATACACCGTGTATAGGCTCTTTGTATAGAGCCGATCATCTGTGTATTATGGGGTAGCTGTATATCTATTATGGGGTAGCTGTTTATCAATATGGGGTAGCTGTATATCTATTATGGGGTAGCTGTATATCTATTATGGGGTGGCTGTATATCTATTATGGAGGTAGCTGTTGGTCTATTATGGCATAGCTGGATATCTATTATGGGGTAGCTGTATATCTACTATGGGGTAACTGTATATCCTATTATGGGAAGATCGTCGTGATGACGTGTAAAGTGTACAGCGCGTATTGAAGTGCGCGTCGCGTTGCAGACGTGCGGCATCTGCACGATGTTTCCGTCGTGCATGTCGCTGCTGCCGCGCCGCAGCGAGCAGCGGCCGCCGCGCCCCGGCCAGGCGCCCGTCGTGCTCAACGTGTACGACATGTATTGGACCAACTGGTGAGTTGCTACACCGCGATCCGCCTGCCGTCAGTGGGGTTTATCTAGGTGTTGCCCGTTTTTTTATTTGAAAGTAACGCGGACAAATTTTGCAAACAATGCGCCAACCCTCTGAGCGCTTTCTCTGCTCAATACATCGAGCTGTTGGTGCTGAGCAATCAGATGCTTTTAGTCTTAATGAATTTTGTAATTTCTGACTCAGCATGCGTTTTGGCATTGCTGTAAGCGTACCGAGGATATTGTTTTAATAAATCAAAAATCAATCTGGTTACCCTAGTCCTAATAGCCAAATCTCAAATGTTCATTTTTGACCTGCTAGTGCTAACACAGTTTTCAAATTTAACTTTATCTATCTACCAATTGTGTACTATTAATGATGGTAATAGGCATGATGACTGATTTTGAAAAATGGTTAGATTATGTTCGGAAGTATCTACTATTTGGAAAAAATATCTTATTTCAGCAGAAAAATAAGGTTTGGTAGATAAAATTGGCATTAGAAATTTAAATTTTAAAATTCACGCCAAAACGCTCGCGAGTGTCATGGCGTCGTTTGTGACGTCACTATTGTTTTACCAATGTACTCTGTGCAGTGTGCAGTAAACAATAATGTGATTGTCAAAGCTCGAAAACAAACAATTGTGACGTCATTCGCTTTTTGGTGTTTAATCCATTATGGCGGATTGCTGTATTTTATAGTTTTTTTTTGTCAAAATAAATAGCAATCTCACTCGAAATAGAAAAATAAATACGTTTTTTACCATCCATGAATCCTATTTCATTAGATAAATTCATAATTTAATTGATTCTTGGTTATCGTCATCATGCCTATTATATTATCGTCAGGTACACGGCGGGTGCGGGCGTGGGCGTGTTCCACAGTGGGGTACAAGTGCACAGCTCGGAGTGGGCGTACGGCGGGCACCCGTACGCGTTCACGGGCGTGTTCGAGATCACGCCGCGCGACGAGCGAGAGCTGGGCGAACAGTTTCGGTTCAGGTATGTACAGGTAGCTAGGTGACGTCATGCAGTACACGGCTCGGAGTGGGCGTACGGCGGGCACCCGTACGCGTTCACGGGCGTGTTCGAGATCACGCCGCGCGACGAGCGAGAGCTGGGCGAACAGTTTCGGTTCAGGTATGTACAGGTAGCTAGGTGACGTCATGCAGTACACGGCTCGGAGTGGGCGTACGGCGGGCACCCGTACGCGTTCACGGGCGTGTTCGAGATCACGCCGCGCGACGAGCGAGAGCTGGGCGAACAGTTTCGGTTCAGGTGTGTACAGGTAGCTAGGTGACGTCATGCAGTACACGGCTCGGAGTGGGCGTACGGCGGGCACCCGTACGCGTTCACGGGCGTGTTCGAGATCACGCCGCGCGACGAGCGAGAGCTGGGCGAACAGTTTCGGTTCAGGTGTGTACAGGTAGCTAGGTGACGTCATGCAGTACACGGCTCGGAGTGGGCGTACGGCGGGCACCCGTACGCGTTCACGGGCGTGTTCGAGATCACGCCGCGCGACGAGCGAGAGCTGGGCGAACAGTTTCGGTTCAGGTGTGTACAGGTAGCTAGGTGACGTCATGCAGTACACGGCTCGGAGTGGGCGTACGGCGGGCACCCGTACGCGTTCACGGGCGTGTTCGAGATCACGCCGCGCGACGAGCGAGAGCTGGGCGAACAGTTTCGGTTCAGGTGTGTACAGGTAGCTAGGTGACGTCATGCAGTACACGGCTCGGAGTGGGCGTACGGCGGGCACCCGTACGCGTTCACGGGCGTGTTCGAGATCACGCCGCGCGACGAGCGAGAGCTGGGCGAACAGTTTCGGTTCAGGTGTGTACAGGTAGCTAGGTGACGTCATGCAGTACACGGCTCGGAGTGGGCGTACGGCGGGCACCCGTACGCGTTCACGGGCGTGTTCGAGATCACGCCGCGCGACGAGCGAGAGCTGGGCGAACAGTTTCGGTTCAGGTGTGTACAGGTAGCTAGGTGACGTCATGCAGTACACGGCTCGGAGTGGGCGTACGGCGGGCACCCGTACGCGTTCACGGGCGTGTTCGAGATCACGCCGCGCGACGAGCGAGAGCTGGGCGAACAGTTTCGGTTCAGGTGTGTACAGGTAGCTAGGTGACGTCATGCAGTACACGGCTCGGAGTGGGCGTACGGCGGGCACCCGTACGCGTTCACGGGCGTCTTCCAGATCATAGTATTCTCAATGGCATAATTTACTGGGTGACTTTTTCTGTCTCTGAAAAAATTGGGGGTGACTGATAGGTTTTTTTTATTGCGTGATAGGCTTGACGACAATCGCGCTTAGTGCAAAGCATTGATTAGTTTTAGGTTGGAACGCGCTTGCCTAGAAAATGCCTATTCACTCTAGCCTTCAAGCTACTTAATTTATACGTGGCAGGAAACACGTGCGCTGGGAGGATGTTCCACACCCTAGCGGTTCGTATCAGAAACTTGGAGCAAAACGCTTCATGCGAGCAAATTGGACGTCAACCACATAAGGGTGCTAACGCTGACGGTTTCTCGCTGTTCTGTTGTAGAAGGGAGAAGAAGGAACAAGATTGTGAAGTTCCTAAGCACACGGTAAATGGAATAGAAGCCCATGGCATCGTTCCTTTTTAATTTTTTTATTCTAGTAATATAAACTTGGAGTTTTTTTCTCCTATTAAAACATTGAAAACAGGAGTTCTACAATAAAAGTGAAATAATTAAATTTGTAAATGAATGTCAACCTACACGCTTCTCTCAGAGTTCACACGCGCGAGTTCGTTGAACCAACCGCTCATCTGTTGCGTATATTCATCGCGGCGCTAGTATGTCGTGCGTTTGTTTAGCTTTATGGACTCAGAAAAGTTATTAAGTGCGTGTCTGAGGATCGAACCCCCAAATAGAACGCTAAAGGCCATATTTGACTTTGATGGTTTAGAATTATAATCCTTATTTTAGAAACCTTAAGGTGTGTGATATCAAACTGTCATTTTGAGTAATATTGCTTTAAGCGTTGGTAGTATAGCCCCTGGGAGATCTTAGCCGCTATCACCGTTTATCTGTGTTGTATTTTGTATTGGCAGGCAAAGTGTGCACATAGGCTACACGGACTTCAGCGAAGAGGAAGTGAGGCGGCTGGTCACAGAACTGGGCAAACAGTTCCGCGGTGACAGGTAACTGCCGTTATAGCTTACTAGTACTACTACTAGTTCGCCCGCGACTTCGTCCGCGTACATTTCCTATGAGATTATGAAATATTCCCGCTGCAAAAAGTCTATCTATAGAGGCTAATATATGTACTATACGCAGGGTTTTATTATTTAAACTAATAACCTAAATGCCGATTTGCAAGTCTCTTAACTTCAAAAACTTAGAACCATCCCATTTCCATTTCCTTTTGGGGAAGGTTTTCGTAAAATTGCTTATACAGGTTTTTATTATTCATAAATAATAACCTAATTGCCAATTTACATGTCCCTAACTTCAAAAACGAAGGACTTTCATACAAACTTCTAACCCCCATTTAACCCCTTAAGGTTGTTGAATAGAAGCAGGCGTTACTTTGCGGAAGTCGATGATAGTGAATGAACTAGAAGTTTAATTCGCTATAATCCGCTACAGTAGACAAATCTGTGTGGTACAGTGCGTGTCTTTCACCTGCAGCATGCGACACCCACCACCCAGCAATTCGCACAGGCACAACACCACACCACACAAATCCTCCAAATCACTCTCAACGTACGAAGAAATGAAAGACACGCCTTGTACCACACGGATTTGTCTACTGTAGCGGATTGTAGCGAATTAAACTTCTAGTTCATTCACTATTCCCTTAAGGGTGAATTTTCTTAAAACCGTTTCTTGGCTAACTGCATGACTTAGATCTCGCACCATAACAGGAACCTACCTTACAAATTTCAAGTCTGTATGCTTTATAGTTCCTGAGATATCGTGATTAGTCAGGTCAGTCAGTGAGTGAATGAGTGGTATTTCGCTTTTATAAATATAGAACTTTATTTACATTTTATTACTTCTTGTTTACTCCACTAATGTGAAGTAAACTTAAATATTATTCTTTGTTAGTTTTATTAAATAAAGTAATTTATTTTAATGAGAATAGTTTTATATTGCGACCATTTCGAGATCAAATTGAGAACACAGTGTACTAAAAATCAAATTGAAGACAGATTTTAAATATGACATATTACATAAACAGCAGAAGTTTTAACACAGACAAAACACCCACCAATTATGTTAAATGGATTGAACACTTCTGAAAGTTCCTTTGTTTTCATGTCCAAACTGCAAATGTTGGAACTACATGCCTCCTCCATTCCGCGATTTGAGTTTTCAAACGATATAGATATATCTTTGAGAAAAGATATGTTCAAGGATATTTTATATCTAAATAAAAATATGTCTTGTTTTCAGATACCACCTCATGAACAATAATTGTAATCACTTCACGTCCGCGTTTTGTTTGGTAAGTAACTATTCAGTATGCCATACTTACCTATACTTATATTATGTATTATAGTAATATTTTTTAACAGCAAAATAAGTGGACAAAGGTAAAGCTTTAAATCTCTCGAATAGAAATTTCTTCCAGCTATCCTTGATAATAATGCTTTGAAAAAGTGTAAAGTGTAGTGTTTTGTTATTTATTTTTTATATCGTAGCCTCATGGTACGGTAAATATATAATAAATAAAATAAATAAATAAAATCTTTATTTGCAAAATTACAGGTTCAAAATTATAATTTGGCCTCTAACTCCCAAAAAAGTAAAGACTGTGTTATGGGAGTTAGTGCCTTCCCTATTACATTTTTTTTAAATTTATTGTTCAAGATAAACATATATTCATATTATGGGCATATACACTAGCCATCCTCTAAAAACTTTAACGTTTATGCGAGGATAGCGAGTTCACATTGCAGTTATTATACATGCTATTTTTGCAATCATGGCTAAGGTTATCAATAATTATTAATTTTAAAATAAATGATAAATGATTTATTTATTTAATGTAGGATAACTTGTGTCACTTATGAAACGTTAAGACTCTACCACCGGTTCGGAAAGGTGATTCTACTGAGAAGAACCGGCAAGAAACTCAGCAGTTGCTCTTTTCATAGAAAAGAAAAAGGTTACAATATGTAGACAACACAACACATACGTTACAAGTATTACACTGACTTGTGGGTCACTGGATGCGAGGCCGGTTGCTTCCATGCAACTTTTGTCATTAATAAAATCATCGATAGTGTAATAACCTCGACTTAACAAATGCTGTTTAACACAGTCTTTAAATCTATGTAATGGCAAATCCAGAAACTCTTTGGGAACCATATTATAAAAGCGTACACTCGACCCCACAAAGGATTTCTGCACCTTGCGCACACGATACGACGCTGTTACTAGCTTATAGCGGTTTCTAGTGTATCGATTGTGAGTATCACCTATTTTCTTGTAAAGATTATTATTATTATTATTATTATTGTATTCTTTATTGCACACAAGAAATAAATAGAAACATTAATTACAAAAAGAGAAGCTTAATCGTAGTGAAGCGTGCAAAGGCGGTCTTATCGCTAAAGCGATCTCTCCCAGACAACCTTTGGTGATTGGATTGGCGAAATCACGGGTTGCGTGGCAAGCAATTTAGTTTTTTAGAATAAGATAGACTACATAAACACTACATACTAATAATACACATAAATATCTACCATAAATAACTATTTATACATAACATATAATATACTACATTCTACTCCATTACATAGATAGATAGTAGTGTTTCAGACAACGTTTGAAGATATATAGGGATTTTGCCTGACGTATGTCAGCGGGGAGACAATTCCACAATCTGACACAATTCCTCGTGAAAGTGTTATCATAGAATTTCGTGCGGCTGGACGGCATCTTTAGCTTATTGTCTTTGCAGGAACGAAGAAAGAACTGGCTATCCTTACCGAGGTAGCTAAAACGTCCTTTCAAGTAAGCCGGTGTTTAATGTTCTGCCCAAGAAAGACTAAATCAACTATACGTATTGTGTTTGCAGGCGCTATGCGACCGCGACATCCCAGCGTGGGTCAATCGGCTCGCGTACGTCAGCTCCTGTGTACCTTTCCTGCAGCGATGCTTGCCCAAGTGAGTCATGTGTATAACCCTGTGATCTTTCAACTTTTGTAATTTTGTAGATAATGGTCCCGGTAAACCTACACGCTGAAAGGAGATCGCTCTGTCCCCATACAAAGTTCGCCTAAAAACCAACCGTCATAAAATATTGATTAATGGTTTCAAATTAATACCTTTTTATACTTGAGAGTAGATTAAAACAACGGACACTTGTTTGTGACACAGCTGAGAATTTACTTATTTTCAATTTTGAGGTTATTTCGACTAGGCTCGCTGCGCATCGTATTTCACAATCAATCTACTTGAACAAATAAATATCATCTTAATCGAATTGTAATAAAGCTTTTATAAGTATGCAGGTAGTTCATTTAGAACTTCACCGATGGTGTTAGAAATTTTAAATTATTGTACTTTCAATAGATGGGGTTGCGAGATTCAGAATACTAGCGCACTTAGCACTTTAGCTGCTTTTTATACGACTGCCTGAAAAAAGGAGTATATTGTTTTCAGGGTTCATGTATGTATGTATGTATGTGAGTTTGTATATTCAACCATAACTTCTATACGCCTGAACCGATTTTGATAAATGAGGTATCGTTAGAATCCCTAGCTTATTCCGGGTGACATAGGCTAGTAATTTTTTTTTAAAAATTGATGGGGTGACCATGGTCCCACATTAAAGACCAAAATTGAAAAAAAAAACTAAAATAAGATTAATTATATAATCCTCATCTAGAAAATGATGAGTAGATTCCAAAAATATATAAGACTATGGTTAAATATTTAGTGATTCACAAAAAAATATCTTAAAAAAAAATATGAATAAGATTCCAAAGGCTATACCTACCTATACCTATATGCAAATCGCTTCTTATAGAGGTAAACTCCAAAAATAATATGGCAGGGCAGTCGTATTTTTTAATTCGTTAAATTAATTTCACTTGTATCTTGTTTCTTACGTACGGATCCAACGCTCAAGCGGTGGTATTGTATATTATTTTAATCTGTAAGATCTGTGGTTAATAATCGAGAGACGGAAAAGTATAAAAATAATTTTAATAACCATTTATTTATTATTTAATTAATTTGAAGTGTTCGTTGAATTTAAATATTTGGAATAAAGGTTAAAAAATAAGCTAAGAATTACTGTATACTGCAAAAGTATGTTGATTCTTAGGCGAATTTGGGCAATGTCCAATAGTGGTACTTGATAATTGATTTATTAAAATAACAATTATTAGAATCAAACATTTGCAGATATACAATCGAGAAAAAAAAAGTGTGTGTGTAGGTACTTATGTAAGCACGCAAGAAGTTATACTTTTTTATAGCAAATAATAAATATCTTGAATATAGTTATCAGTTCTCACCCAACATGAACTAATGTAAAATGTATTTATTTTTATTTTGTTGGTAGGCCTTTTTCTGCAAGACTTATATGTTGACCAACTTACTTCAGGTGTATGTGTGCATACATTATTACATTGTAAAAATTCACTCTGATTTTTTTTATACGACTGCCTGAAAAAAGGAGTATATTGTTTTCAGGGTTCATGTATGTATGTATGTATGTATGTATGTATGTATGTATGTATGTATGTATGTATGTATGTATGTATGTATGTATGTATGTATGTATGTATGTATGTGAGTTTGTATATTCCACCATAACTTCTATACGCCTGAACCGATTTTGATAAATGAGGTATCGTTAGAATCCCTAGCTTATTCCGGGTGACATAGGCTAGTAAAATTAAAAAAAAAATATATGGGGTGATTAATTAAAGACTAAAGTTGAAAAAAAAAATCGAAAATATGATTAACTATACAATCATCGTCTAGAAAATGATGAGTAGATTCCAAAAATATAAAACACTATAGTTCAATATCCAGTGATTCACATAAAAATATCATTTAATAAAAATGTGATTACATTCAAGCAGTCGTATAAAAAAGCATGTACAATGTTGTGTGTCCAGGGAGTGGCTCACCCCGGCCGCGCTGCAGCACTCGCTGGCCGCACACTCGCGCTCCTCGTCACCCGCCACGCCCTCCACGCCGCAATAGCGCCGTGAGTATACCACCGCCGCTTACCCCAGCTGGTCCTAGGTGGTGTTTTACAGCTTCATTAAATTATTAATGAAAAAAAAAACAGCTATAAATTTTTAGGTAACAGCTATAAAAAAAATTTTTTTGTTTGTTAATGTGTATTTTGGCAAATTGTGCAAAAAATAAAGCGTCTGAAGCGGGCCAATTGTGCTCGACAGTGTACCGATTTGAGGACGCTGGTCCTCTACTCTGGAAAAATCAGTCAGTAAAAACCGCAAATCTGCTTATAGTCTGTCGACAGGTCCTACACAAGAAGAATAAAAAAAGAAAAGAAAGGCAATATAATAGTATTTTGGCAAATTGCCTACTAACAGTGCAAAAAATAAAGCGTCTGAAGCGGGCCAATGTGCTCGACAGTGTACCGATTTGAGGACGCTGGTCCTTTACTCTGGAAAAAACAGTCAGTATAAACCTCAAATCTGCTTATAGTCTGTCGACAGGTCCTACACAAGAAGAAAAAAAAGAAAAGAAAGGCAATATAATAGTATTTTGGCAAATTGCCTACTAACAGTGCAAAAAATAAAGCGTCTGAAGCGGGCCAATGTGCTCGACAGTGAACAGATTTGAGGACGCTGGTCCTCTACTCTGGAAAAATCAGTCAGTAAAAACCCCAAATCTGCTTATAGTCTGTCGACTGATCACAGATCCTACACAAGAAGAAACAAAAAATATATATGTCACCGTAAGATTGTAAAAACCGTTAGATTATAATCTAACTCGCGAAATTCTAAACTGTCGAAAGATTAGAATTTAACGCATTATTTTCCGGTAGATTGTAATCTGATAGATATTTAAACTCGATAAAACCTAAGTGCCCGGCCTGCGGCTTGATTATTTATGTCGAACCCTAACCTAAACTACAAGAAAGAGACAAGAAAACGTAAATACAATGAACATTTCAAAAATTGACACTCAGAACATTGAACAGTTTAAAATCTTTCGACAGTTTAGAATTTCGCGAGTTAGATTATAATCTAACGGTTTTTACAATCTTACGGTGACATATATATAAATATAATATGAGCTAACGTTAATTATTTCTTGAATTATAATATGGTTTATTAATGTATAATTGAAATGTTACAATTTTGCATGTTCAAAATCAACAACATTAATAATGATTGTACTTCTAAATTATATATAATGAAATATTTAGACATTTTTGAAATAATTATAATCAAAAATGACATTATAAGGAAGAAAGAATAATACCATATTTTACAAAAAATGCATATTTTAATATTTTATTAATTATTTTAACATTTTTAACAATTGACGGAACACTCAGGACTGAATAAAGTGCACTTACACATACCCACATACATGAAAAAAAATAGACAACATATAATTATGTCTATCACCATTTCACGACTATCGTGAGCTGGCACCTATTCAGAGTAAAAATCGCATTAAAAAGGTCTGACGACTTGTCAGAGGATAAATAAGTGCGAAACATAAAAAAAACACACCACTGCTACAGCCCATTAACGTCCCACTGCTGAGCACAGGCCTCCACTCTCATAGGAGAGGAAATTAGAGCTTTGACCCACCACGCTGCTCAAATGCGGGTTGGCGGGCTTGAACAACTATTATCATGTTTGTGATAATAACCGGGACCGACGGCTTAGCGAGGCACGAGGGTGAAACACCGCCAACTTCCTAACTCCGGGCTAGTAATTAGAATTTCTAGTCAGAGAAACCAGTACTTAATTAGGACCCGAACCGGGACTGGAACCCGGAACCTTATCGGCCGCAGTCGAACATGCTAACTACTAGCCCAACGAGGCAGTCCCCTAATATACATATATAATATATTGTACAAACAATTAAATACATTAGAAAAGCTTAACGTAATAATGATGACAGTAAAATAGGTCTAAAGCGGTATATATAGTTACTAAGCTACATTTTATTTCTTCCACAGACGAAAACCTGCACTCGTGCAGATCCAAAAGAAAACGTGTTGTGCGTATTAATTAGACATAATATTAGTTGATAGTACATTTGGCGCGTTGTCGAACATACTAGTATAAGAAATGTTGCCAGGTGGTAAAAAAATTGGTGCTGCCAGTCGAAATGTAAACGAAATAACAACGAAAAATATGTTCGTTAATGTGTTGTTGTTGAATTTTGTCGATGTAAAATTATTTTTTCTGACCTGGCAACAAAACGTGATTATGTCGATGCCATGGCAATTCGCTATTTCAAAGATGGCAATTGTTATTTAAATTATAATTGTAGAAATATAACTTTTTCCCTATCTAGCCTATATCTAAAATTGAAAATAATGGTTTATTTAGTAATTATATTAAAATGACCTGGTATGCAAACTAAACCAACACAACATAATAATTTAAATCTAATATTTTTTTTAACTTAAATCAAAATTACCGGATATTGACTTTAATAGAAACACGCGACTGCTCAAAAGTGATTTTGAAGTTCCTAAAACACATTTTACAACTTTATAAATTGCTACTACCATTTTTATGCCCAAGTATTGCATTGTAATTTGTTTTAATTCAGAAAGTAAGCTTTTTCCCAGCCTAAGCATATTATTCACAAAAAAGTAATAGGTTGTATGTTTTTCCTTCTTTGTCTATCTCGAACAAAAAAATAATAAACACCATAGACAATAGTTTTTATACAACTTAATTGCAAAGGCAGGCATTCATTTTAAGAATTAATGCCATAAAGCACTTTGTAGGTTAAAAATTACATTATACGTAGTTTTAGGGTTCCGTCCGTTGAAAATTTTGAACTAGATTAAAATATTTATCTTGGTGTAGGTACGTGAAAAAAGTAAAGTTTAATAATCAAAAACAACGTATATCCGTATTGAATTCAATATTCTTTTAATAGTCCGCCTTATATGTTTTTTATCTCATGCCATATTATTATAACCTATGTATAACTCTACAATAGATTAAATCTATGGAATAAATACTGGTGTGACATTTTTATGGCATCGTATTTTATCATGAAATCCAGTCGAATACAAAATTTCGTGATATATGTCATTGTCTTCGCGTTTAAAGCGAAGATTATACGCTTATAAATATGTATAGTTTGTACTGTGTAGTTTACAAGTTCTCTTGATATAAAAAGTGCCATGACAGTATAATAATGATTGAAGTAATATTTATGACGTGGTTAAAATATTGAGAAGTAGGTAAATATAGTAGTTCATTCGCAGCTCTGAATTTTTGGTTTTGTAGAGAAATAAGAGACTAAAAATCATAAAATCTCCTGGAAAAATAAAGGTTAATAAAAAAAAGATAAAAAAAATTTTAATATACTGTTTGCGTGATAACACATGATATGTCATGATACTTGTCATTTTCGTGAAATGCCAAGTCTCCGATGCACACTAGCAGTGGCGCACAATTATTATAAATAAAAAAGTCTGCAATGCGATTGTGTAAAACCTGTGTCAATCATTGTTGCAGTCTTAATTGTTTTGATTGGCTGAATTTATGGTATTTTGGTTGCGTCAATGGATTTTGGCCAGTAGTGGAAGAGTGTTAACCAATCAGGGGTGATTGCGATCGTTACACTGTAGCTGACGTTTTTATACAATCACCCTCCAGTTTTGCATTAACGTCTTTTTCAAATAGTTACAATTAAATGTTTCAACATTCGAATAATTAATTATTATACATTCCTTCATCAAAAATAACCGTTCTTCGTATAACACATACACTTCTACCTATGTTAAATTATTTATCAGTTTTAACAAAATCATTTGCGGTCATCATAGAGTAAAGAATTAGAATTAGGGAGATTTATATTGTTATCCACGATTTGACAATGCGCCAAATATTATGACGTTTTTCAGATAGAAACAATAAAATCAGTACAAAGACCGACCTATTATGAAGACTTAAAGCCTTATTCTCTAACTCAGTAACTTTAAAAAAATGAAAGCCATTTTTTATCCATTGAAGGTTTTCTGTGAAATAAAAATGACATTTTCATAGCAAACTTTCAATGATTAAAAAATATTTTAATAGCCGCTGAATTTGAAAATAGGGCTGTTCCACCGATTCATGCATAGAAAAGTTAGTTTACTTTTAAACTAATTTAATGTTTCTGTTGAATAGGATTGGAAATTCTATTTAGGTAAATTGGAGGACTTCTGCCTAAATTGCTATAGTAAAGGTTTGCGAGCTCAAGGAAAACCTGAAGTCATGAGTGGCAGCTCAAGTGTCGAAAGTCCCTTTGGGACAGTAATGATAATTTTTAATAAATATTTCCTTCTCTTTTTATTATTGAAATAGAAGGAAACTAAAACGGTGATAATATTATTGTTTAATAAAAAGCAATAAATAATTGAATTTTTTTTGACCAACAGTTTACATCAAATTAATCAGTAGTACAAAAAAAATTACATGCAGTACTTATGTCCTGTGTACATACTCGTACTTAAAAAGTAAATGTGGTCAACGGGCCACCTCCTCAGCTTGTGCCGAGGAGGTGGCCCAGATATTAACTTTTTCCTATAAAAATAGCAAAAAGAGCCTCACTTTGTTGTAGTAAAAATGTTTCTAAATGAAAAACGGCTTTCAAGTATCGGATATTTTAGGATGTAGAAGGCGTTTTTTTATTATTAACTGCGATTTTGCTTGTGCACAAAACTTAAAAGTAAAATTAACTGCCGGGACAAGAATATAATGAAGTTTCAAGAGATTATGGTGTTAGTTAGGTAGTAATGGTAACTTCTTATTTTATAAATATCATGTTGATCGGTTTAAAAATGTTTCCTACTAAAAAGAATAGCATTTGCTTTTCGATCTGTCAATTAAGTTTATAGTCTAGAGGTTGTGTGCGACCAAATTAACAACATGGTAACAAAAAAAATAACTTTTAGTCCACTTATATTAGTCCAAATTTTTTTAGAGGTTAATAGTTTTGTGCACAAGCACCTTTATTAGCAACTATATCTTCTGCAGAAGTATAAATAATAGTGTAAAATAGTACATTCTAAATTACTAAATGAAAATAATATTATCATTTCGTTAATACACATTTAGTATTCACAATATTATGTAGCTGTCCATTATGCAGCCATGCTCGGCGAAGGTATTAAGATCATTTTCATTTTATGGGCCTTAATATAGTTTATGCGATGATATCATTATCCTCCTATATTATAAAAATGATACTTTCTTTTAAATGAGCTAATTTAGTTGAAAGATAAACGAATAAGAAAACACACTGGGTTAACAAAATATATATATAAAAATGGTATATATGTCACCGTAAGATTGTAAAAACCGTTAGATTATAATCCAACTCGCCGAAATTGTAAACTGTCGACAGATTGTGAACCGTTCAATGTTCTGAGTGTCAATTTTTGAAATATTCATTATTTTTATTTACGTTTTCTTGTCCCTTTCTTGTAGGTTAGGTTAGGGTTCGACATATATAGGTAAGCAGGTAGGGCACTTAGGTTCTATCGGGTTAATATACCTAACAGATTACAAACTACCGAAAAATAATGCGTTAAATTGTAATCTTTCTACAGTTTGCAATTTCGCGAGTTAGATTATAATCTAACGGTTTTTACAATCTTACGGTGACATATATATTGCTTAGAGACTATGTGGCTTTTTCATTCATTTCAGTATTTTCAATTTTTTGAGCAGCCCATTTAAATTTCTTTACTTATGTTTAAAGTAAAAGTTATTTCTCAGAATGTTATCCTAATTGTTTAGAATTATGTTCAAAAGTTTTTAAGAGGTAAATAATATTTTTAAATTTACCCTATATATTATGATCTCGCCTTGCCTTGCATTTAGTGGAAAGCTACATCGATTATTACCCAATTCAAATGCTAAGTGTGGTTTCCCTGCTGCTGACTGTCAATAGCTAGTCTTTGTATTAGACAAAGGTGTAAGGATGCTAATTATGACGGATGAGAGGTGTATAGCAATAGTGAAGGACTAGAGTGAGACAGACTGAAGCATTACTATGCAAATGGCATCTGCCAAAATTATCATCCTAAATTAGTCAAATCATACGTTATCTTGCCAGCATGATTACATTTTTTGAGGTTAAAAGCGCAAGAGCTTCGGCTCGTGTTGTGTTTGACAAGGTCTTTAGCACTTGAATAGGGCAATACTAAATACGTTGTTTAAGATTATGTCATCTTGTGCCACGTTTACGCCACTTTAACAATAGTTATAATAACGTTTATAGTACTACTTGTATAGTACAGGATTAATATTTCTAATACTGGATTACTACTTTAGTGCTGTGTTTTGGTGCATATGGTTGTCTTAAATATTTTTCTCTGACTTTTTATTCGTGTACATTGTTGTACATACTTAGTCTGTTTTCACAAAAAATTTAATAAATCCACCTATTATGCATGAAATAGTCATTATGCATAATTACTTAAAATCAAAGTAAAACTTTTGTGTCTGAAATAATGGATAATTAAAAAATAGAACATCGCACTATATGTACTAATGTTGCAAGAAATAGGTAATTAACTGATGAGGTTACATTCAATAAAAAATAATATCTTCATAAGTTAACAAGACAGAAATTATGACTGTATGTATGAAATGGGTCAGTTGTAAACCAAAGATACAAGTTACATTTTATTAAAAGAAATGATTATCATTTTAACTGGATAAAAAACTGTGTCTGTGTATAAAAGGACACGTTGGAGGGTGACTAATTTATTCGCCGGACTTGTAATTTAGATGTAAGGGACAAACTTTGCTTGTACCTGCTCAGTCTCCCCACAATACAAAAAAACGCAGTCACTGCATACATGACAGCCTCTTAAAAGCGTAAGATATGTCCTAAATTCCTAACCAAGTGAAAAATTACTGGGTATTCAAAAACATGTGCTATTTTAAATAAAGCGCAACTTGCGTTCTTTTACTTTTTAGTTTCTTTTCTTTGGGAAATTATGTATTTTAATTAAATTATAAATCTTTTTTGGTATATTTCATTTCTCTAGCTAGCTATTATTATTAGGTAATAACAGAACTTATATTATACGAGCGATTTGATTTACATTTTCTGTCTCAATCAAATATTTTACTGAAAATATGGATTTGTAAGCACATCTTACCATGTCGTATGAAATAATTGGTTTGTTCGCTCATAAGTCTAATTTAATGCATTATGCAATTATTTGCATTTATTTCATGATGAAATCTTAGTGTATTGCATGCAGTATGATTTGTTTAGTTTTAGTTAAATTAAACAAAGCCATATTTAGTTTACGAGCGTACGTCGTCATTATTTATGATGATTCACCTAAATTTAAAAAAAAAAAAAATTGTATCTGATATATTCAATAGTTTATGCATTATGTTTATTGTCATCTGTAAAAATGTAAAGCAAGAACGGCTCTTTGGTTTTTTGTAACAGGCACCACCGGTATCATCCACACCATCCAGAGGTCGTAAAACAATGAGGTTTTTATTTCAGATTTTCTGGGTTTCTATCTTTAGAACATTTTGAAGATTTTAAGGGAATGTGTTAAGTTGGCCAACTCAATTTCGCCAGTCTGCCACTGAGACTTCGAGGTGTCAAACATTTGTACAATATAATAGGTTTCATCGTCGAAAAAGCACAAATTAAAGGCCAAGTGATTGACTTTCTTTTACACGGGAATTATGAATACTGAGAAGTCTAAATTGGCATTTTGATGAAAAAGTCAATTTTCAAGATGCGACAGCAATTTAGAAAAAAACACGATGGGGGTTGAGGTTGACCCCAGACCACTTTCCATACTAAAATCTTCGAACCCCTTATTGCCTTAACACATTGCCTTACATCTTGGTAATATACTGATTAATGTGTAATTATGTATAATAACTAATGAGTTAACATACCTAATCCGAGATTGTTGGGTACCCTAAATTTTGAACAACTTATTAATTTGTACTATGTATAAATTACCGATTGTCTTGATTTGTGTATAAAGTTAAAAGTAAAGTCAGATGTGAGAAAGGCTTAATTAAATTCTACATTCTAATACGTTACAAAAACGTTGATTTTTGCAATTTTGATGTTATAACGCGTAGGGTGATAAAAATCTCTATTTTTAATAATGTATCTTCTATTGAATGATGTTGTAACGAATTAGTTTTAATTAAATAGGTTAAAAAAACTGTTAAAAACTATTATGTATATTATGTATTCTATTCGATGGTTAAGAATAACTTGAGAGTTGTTCTTTCATTGGACTTAATATTTAAAGGGTTTTTCACAATATTGTCAAAAAAAAAATATTGACAATAGATTTTTGAATAAATAAAAATGGTAAAAGTAATTTGGTTGTTTTATTTTCAACGAGGAATAGTACCTACATATTATATATCGATGGGTGGCGCCACTTCGAAAAGTGGTCCAGTATGGGCAATAAATTAGCTCTACTGATACTTTAACATTTAAGGTTACACATATTTATCTGTTTAACATTCAGCACATTTGCAACGTAAAACATATGCGAATTGAATATTTGTAAAACGATCTTTTATAAAATTATATTTTTGCGGAATACGACGTTTGTAACCTGAAGTTTTTGCGAAAAACGTTTTTTGTCAAACATTAGTGAACCGAATTATCATTCCGCCTGGCTTAAGTTTTTTAATTCCCGTGGGAACTGCGGAATTTAAAGTATTCTATGACCTTCCCCACGACACTCATGTCTGTACGAAATTTTATCAAAATCAATTCAAGATGGGCCGTGAAAGCGTAAAAAACTAACATTGGTTTTTAGATTAAGGATTAGGATTCCAGTTAATCATTATTTAGGATTCCAGTTAATCATTATTTAGGATTCCAGTTAATCATTATTTAGGATTCCAGTTAATCATTATAAAACAAAGTCTCCCTGCCGCGTCTGTCTCACTTAAACTCAAAAACTACCGAACCGATTTTCATATAAATTTCACCAATTGACGGAGTGATTCAAGCAGAAGGTTTACGTTTAAATAAGAAATTTCAGTATTATAGAAAAAAATAAGACCAAATATTGTACTTATACTATTTTATTTCAATAAAGAATTAATTTTAAATGAAACCATTCAAACGTACTACCACAGTAAACTTAAAGTTCTGTACACACACATGCAAAGCCGTGGCTTTCATTCATTCAGCTACAAATTGTAACAGTCACTTGAAAACAAACCTTATTTCCTATGTACTAAGTCCAAAAATGCTTTAATGGTTTCCCTATTTTAAAATGTAATCGTTTTAGATTTTATAATAAGTTCGTATATACAATGTGATTTTATATTACTCTGAGAGTCCACTTTAAATTTATACCTTATCCCTTCGTCTGGCGCGCAATTTTATTCGGTTACCGCGGATCTGCGCCAATCTCAAGTGCAATCTCAAGATCTCAAGTGGCGGTGTCGAATTTCGCCGGCCGGGCGTGTTTATTTAAATCATATCGTATCACTTGTACGAGCTACGTAAACACACAGTACGTCATTCAAATCGTTACGAAACATAGCTATAGATTACAGTTAAAAAGGTTATCGCACTTCTAATAGAGTTTACACAAAAAAATAACAAAAACAACAACAAAAAATGACTGAATACGTTGATATAATATTACAATTTCAAAACCAGCCCTATTTGTCTAAATACAGCGGTAATTTATGATTTAAGTTATAGAAAATATAAACCTAGTTAACTTAGCATTACGATATTTTTTGAAATGCTTGAAATTAGACTAGTACATATCGGTGATTATTCTCTTGCAAACCAAAATTGACAATACAAATTATTATTAGTACCTAGTATCCTGTGGACTCCCGGACAATAGTTTAGAATCAACAAATAATACATTTAATGAATATCCAATCAAAAAATGAAGCAACCGTGCCGTGTGCTAGATTCAATACAAAAACATTCCCTATTTGCATTTACGATGACCACAACGAACGCGTGACGGTAAATCTAAGTAAATCCAAGAACATACTTTTAACACGTGTCGTTCAGAAGGTAAACGCATTCAAAACTGTATAGTTCCACAAACTTATCTGACTCGGTGACACCGTTAAAAAAAACTAAACAATCAGCAAAATTAGTTCCAATTTTGGCCACCGGGCCAGATAAGTTGGTGGGACTAAACGAAATACGATTTTTTTAAATTCCACTAACAAACTAGCCCTCAACTTCGGTCTGCGATCTAACCGCACGATTTACGCCCAAGTTGGCGTCTCGAAACATTTTGGCGTCAACTTTTCCGTTATGAGTAATTAATGGCTGTAGATGTATGGATAAACTTAAGCTCTAAAACAGGATACGTAAGGTCCACTTTACTACGTAAGGTCACTTTACTTTAGGTTTAAAGTAAACTTTAACGCCCAAGTATTTCGAGCTATAATCGGTTTCTACGCGTTTGTACTGATGATTTTAGTGCGGTAACACGTTTCATCGCAAAACACAAAAAAGATCTATCATAGTTCGCGTCGCGTATTAAAAGTATGTTTTTGACATGATTCATAAAAGAATAAACCTAATTAATTCTAAACCCCAACTATATTAAATCACTGAGCAATGGCGACGAATATTTTACCAGATTACAAACAACAACTTATATTATTCTTAAATATTTTTTAAATACAGATTTGACTGGTGGTGGCATCTGGTTTGAGCACGTGTCACCTCCATTCTAATCTGTAAGTGGATATTGCGCCTAAAATGTAAGGCGTATATAAAAATTAATTCATCAATAAGTTTCTTCGCCGATTGAAAATTATTTATTGGTAAGTAGTATTTGGTATATTTATATTCACATATTAATTTCATAATTTCAACGATGCAAAACTATTGCAAAATCAATCAAAATCGCAATCGCGTTTGCACAACTCGGGTAGATTTCGAGTAACGAAATACGATAATGTCAATGTAATATGGACCTAAGCTTCATTACTTTAAAGTCGTAAATTCGGTTCGATCGATTCCAATTATTGTTTACATATCGTACAAACTGCGATAAAATTGCGCGTTTTATGCTCAACTACATGAGTAGCATCTGTCAATAAAGAATGTTGATTGTAGTTGTATAACCGAATATGAGCCTTATGCATTTGACATTTAGGTCCATTTCACTTTGACGTTATATTCTGAACTCGGAATCTATCAACGTCGCTCGTCGCCCTTTGCGAGGGTTTATTATATGATAAAATAATTTGTATATCATAGTATAGTGGATATGGTGTGTGTTCGCCATCGCCCGCGTGTCTAGTGTCATATCTTCGGTGGGAGGAATCACTTTTTGTCCACGGCGTTTGAATTCGTCCCCGTGTTTGCACCACCGTAATTCTAAAAAAAAGATTAAATAATATTAAATAAATGTATGCAGTTTCTCTTTAAACTTCCTAGATTGCACACAACTTGGTCTGCGTGGAGTAAGGTTTTCAAAAACTCGGGAAAGCTCCAAACTAATAGGAGAGAGGAGATTTTCCGAGCTAAAAAGTAGCCTAGTATAGTAGTTTGTGTCTATGTGTAGATATGTGGTGTGGTGGTTTCAGTCTATAGATTAATACGTAGAATCCTAGAGATCGGGGTTTGCTTATAACGTTTGTGTTATAATTAGACCACAAATACACCTGCAAGTGTTTACTTAAGAAGCTTACAGTAGTAACTTACTATCTATGAAATCACCAATATCCAAAACTCCCGGAAAACTTTCCAGGTAACCCTCTTTTTGAGCACCAAATGACTGGACTATAACTAAAATTTGTAAATAATACGCAACTAACAAAACTGTTTCCATTACGTAGGTACTCATATAAGCGACTCACGTTAGATTCAGAAATTATAAATTCCCACCCCACTGGGGATCGAACCCAGCGCTATTGCTCAGAACAGGGCACAACACTGCATCAGGTGGTCAAAGGTTTTGTCAATGCTAATTGTCTCTGGTCAACTAGTCTGTGGTAGATTCCGTAATAGAAAAGAAAAACTTGTACTCTGTTTATACTTACTAATAAATTATATTTAAAAGTGATTATATAAATAATAACCATGCTAACAAAACCTAATTGTTTTATTAAGTTCGAATAAAACAAGAAACACAACATGGCGCAGCCGGTAGGACTAATAGGCCTATTACACTGCACTTTCCACAGGGCCCTGTGGTAAGGGTGGGCGTTACCGCTAATAAGAGCGTCGCCTATAAGGACCAATTAAGGGACCCTTTCTTCCTAAATTTTATTACACTATACTGTTTCAATAAGGGTTCCTGTGAAAAGTGCAGTGTAATAGGCCTATAACTAAGGCGTCAGGCACGAAATTAGCGACGGCGGCAGCGGGGCGACGGCGACGTAAGCAAAAGTATGACTTAGTATGGGGACGCGCACGTAACGGGCGATGTGGGCGGATCGCTCCACATCGCGTTGCCTCGCTACCGCCGTCGCTCCACCGCCGCAAAGGAGAAGGTTCATTTTGGGTGTAGTCATGTACACTTTATCATGAATAGAGTTAAATACTAGTATATATAGAGTTAAATATTTTATTAAAAATGAAATATTTCAGAATAGCAAACTAAGTAACTTCTCTCACGATTTGTTTTACCTCTGTTCTGTTGTTTGTGTGTAATAAAGTGTTTTTACTTTTACTTACTAAATAACTTGCAAAATATAAAAATTTATTTCAAGCCTTTTGGTGTTTCCAATATGGCGTCCTTTATCCATTGAGAAGGTAGTAGGCGCGAAACGTGAAAAACGACTTTTCTGACAAATGACGTGAGTCAAAGTGGTTTCTTAATATTTGACACTTGACAGAATATGACAGAAATATTAATACGCCAGTGTCACCTACTTATTTTTAGTGTTACAAATCATGGAAAGATTAAATAATTTCACCACTGAAATTAGGACTAGTTCGTGGTTTTAAACAATCAAAGCTGGTTTAATATTTTAGTTTCTCTCTTTTCATTACTTGTACAAGACCAGTCCCACGCCCCATACAAATCCGAACCATCTCCTTTCGTGTCCGTACACTAACACATCTCAATGGCGATCACCTTTGTGTATCATAAGTGATTGCCATAATGTCAATACTAGAAATAAAAATAAACTTGTAATGCCTGCTTCTAGGCTTAGTAAAACTAGCAATTCATTTGTTGGAAACAGTGTCCGCTTCTAATAATATAAGCTCCCAGAAGACATGTTAAAGATGTCTCTGAATAAGTTCAAAGTAAATGTAAAATGTAAACTCATTGAAAAATCTTATTACCATGTAAAGGACTACTTAAACGACAAGGAAGCTTGGCAATGATTTGCTCTATGGCTCTGATAGTTCCTTAGTTAAGATAATTTGTGAGATGGTGATAATAAAAATAAAAACAAAAACCCGGCTGAGTTTGTTGTGGGCTCTTCTCAGACCGGGCGCGTTTGGAACCCTCGTAGCTTTAGTTTTAAGATACCGTAACCAATTATCACCATCATGTTTTATATGTAAGTAATTACCGTATATTATGTAAATAATATATACAAAATATGTAATTTTGCATGCCTTATTACAAGGTGAAACATTTATACTGAAAACTAACAAGTAACATCTCATTGTGAAGAATGTTTCTGCAAATAAAGAATTTTGAATTTTAATTTTGAATTTTTAACGTCAATAAGTGTACCTACAGTGTACCTATATTGAATAAATGATATTGAGTATTGAGTATTGAGTATTGAGCACTAGTGTGTCAACGCGTCGTCAGTCGTCACCTGGTAGTACTGCGCCCAGGCTTGTGCGGCGTCGGCCGCGTTGGTGGCGGGCGCCGCCGCCGCCGCCGCCGCGCCGCCGCCGCCCGCCGCGCCCGCTCCGCCCACCGCTTGCTGCCCGCTCTGCTGGTACTGCAATGAAAAAAAATTTATTAACCTCACGACAAACCACTTGTGTCACTTATGATCAGTAGCGTGTAGTTCATGAATTCAAGTTCAAAATTCAAATTAAAATGTTTTTTATCCAAATAAACTATTACAAGTACTTTTGAATCGTCAAGTGAATCTACCACTGGTTCGGAATGGCATTCCTACCGAGAAGAACCAGCAAGAAACTCGGTGGTTGCTCTTTTTAAATAAATATTTCATTTACAATTATTATATCAATGTATATGTCACCGTAAGATTGTAAAAACCGTTAGATTATAATCTAACTCGCGAAATTATAAACTGTCGAAAGATTGTAAACTGTTCAATGTTCTGAGTTTCAATTTTTGAAATATTAATTTTATTTACGTTTTCTTGTTTCTTTCTTGTAGGTTTGGTTAGGGTTCATCATAAATAATCCGTTAGGTTTGGTTAGGGTTCATCATAAAATGTTTTATCGGGTTTAAATACCTATCAGATTACAATCTACCGGAAAATAATGCGATAAATTGTAATCTTTCGACAGTTTATAATTTCGCGAGTTAGATTATAATCTAACGGTTTTTACAATCTTACGGTGACATATACATAATAAGCATAAAGGCACTGCTTAACCAAATGGAAATATGTCAATGCTCATTTCCATTATAACAGTAAGTGAATAGGTATATAATAAATATAAATAAATAAATCAAGATTCTGCCTTCACACTACTGCACTTGTATAATAATTTGTTGAATTCTCAAATTACAACGATTCAAAAGCACTTTCACTTTAAAAAAAATTGGCAGTCATAGGAACTGTTAATGGAAGTGAAACCAAATATTTAAAATAACAACACAGCACTTATAAAATAATTAAAATATAAACCTTAAAACTGAGGGATTAAAGTTTACAAGTTTGTTTAAAGTACAAATGTATTTATATTTAAGACCTTTTGTCTTCGTAACAACGCGACGTACCAATCACGGTTTCACATTACTTTTAAATATAAACCTTAAAACAAAGGCATTAAAGTTTAATTACGAATGTACTATATTATTATACTTAAGACCTTTTGTCTTAAGAAGAATGGTGTCGTGGACCGACACCGTTCCATATTTTTACCCCCTACCAAAAGAATGCTCAACGCGTGTCGTTGGCGGGCCACTGCTGCTGCGCGTTGCCACTCGCCTGCTGCCCCTTGCCGCCCGCCTGCTGCTCCTTGCCACCCGCCTACGCAGCGCTGCCGCCGCCGCCGCCGCCCTGCTGCTACGGAATGGCAGCTGTGTCACTCACCCCCGGCCAGCCGTGCTGCTGCTGCTGCTGCTGCCACTGCTGCCACTGTACCACTGCTGCGCGTTGCCACTGCTGCTGCGCGTTGCCACTCGCCTGCTGCCCCTTGCTGCCCCTTGCCGCCCGCCTGCTTCTCCTTGCCACCCGCCTACGCAGCGCTGCCGCCCTGCTGCTGCGGAATGGCAGCTGTGTCACTCACCCCCGGCCAGCCGTGCTGCTGCTGCTGCTGCTGCCACTGCTGCCACTGGTACCACTGCTGCGCGGTGTAGTTGGCGGGCCACTGCTGCTGCGCGTTGCCACCCGCCTGCTGCCCCTTGCCGCCCGCCTGCGCAGCGTTGCCGCCGCCGCCGCCGCCCTGCTGCTGCTGCTGCGGGTTGCCCCAGCCCCAATTGCCCCAGTTGCCCCAGCCTGCCCAACAGTAACTCGGTATTAACTTTTATATATATTTGTACATATTATCTTTATATACTAATATTATAGATGCGAACGTCTGGATGGATGGATGGATGTTTGTTACTCAATCACGCCAGAACAAGTGAATGGATCTGAATGAAATTTGGCACAGGAACTAAGAAACCTTAATCCACGCGGGCGAAGTCGCGGGCATCAGCTAGTAGATAATATAGTTCCTTTCTAAGGCAGAAGAAAATTCTATCATACACATGAAACACGAAGGTATTGTTGCACACTGCTTCACTCCTGTGGGAATTTCGAAAATTCTGGATTATAAACAGTAACTCTGTGCAAACCTTCAGTTTTCTATATCCTGGGGTTTGGGCGGGGCATAGATGAGGTGGGACTTTTCTTTTATATTCATTGAGGTTTAATTAGAAAAATACAGATTACACAGTGAAAATGTTAAGAAAAAAAGTTTTAGACAATCAAATTCCATGCTAATATTGTAATCCATATCCATGCTTCCATATCAATATTATAAATGCGACGCTGTTACCATCTTTTCCGATTTTAATGAAATTTGGTATTTTTTATTTTATTTATTTAGTTCAACAAACGGTAAGTAAGCATGCTGGCTACTTTTTATCCCGGAAAATTAAGGAGTTCCATAGGGAATATTAATAAACTTAATCCAACCAGGCGAAGTCGCGGGAATCATCTAGTAACAATATAAATATATATATATAAGCATCGTCATACTTATTGTCACAGTATATTACCTTGGTTCTGGTTGTTCCAGTTGCCCCAGCCTCCCCAGCCGCCGGCCCACTGGTTCCAGCCCTGCTGGTTCTGGTTCTGGTTCGCGTTCGCGTTTTGATTTTGGTTACCGCCGTCCTGAAGATGAATATAATACTCAAATTTCAAATCGGTTCAGAAACCAAGGAGATATGCACCGACATACATTTTAAAAAAAATACGCACGAATTGAGAACCTCCTCCTTTCTTAGAAGTTTTAAAATGGTTAAAAAATATTTTTCAGCGATAAGCTCGACGCTTTGATGTATTATTACAAGATGAACTTACGGGTGTCTATGTCACCGTAAGATTGTAAAAACAGTTAGATTACTGTCGAAAGATTGTAAACTGTTCAATGTTCTGAGTGTAAATTTTTGAAATATTTATTTTATTTACGTTTTCTTGTCTCTTTCTTGTAGGTTAGGTTAGGGTACGACATAAATAACCAAGTAGTGCCCGGCCCTTAGGCACTTAGGTTTTATCGGGTTTAAATACCTATCAGATTACAATCTACCGGAAAATAATGCGTTAAATTCTAATCTTTCGACAGTTTAGAATTTCGCGAGTTAGATTATAATCTAACGGTTTTTACAATCTTACGGTGACATCTACAGTCTCATAAATTTTGAAAAAAGCTAAATCCAGGCTAATAAATATCTATTTTTTAGATTGAGCCATCGACTCATAATGTTTGACACTTTTCTATAATTACCTGTGACTATTGTACATAGTGAGTGAGTGAGGTGATTCATATTATCAATCTGTTTTGTCCCCAACACTTCTTTTTTCAAAAAAATCTGGTAGTACTGGAAACTTTGATAAAAGAGAATAGATTTGACTCGCCCCAGCTATGCTAAGGACAGCGGTTTTACTTATGCTGTAATAATTGTAGGAATGTCATTTCTAAGTAGTGGTAGATTCACTCGACGATTCCAAAGCACTTGAACAATAAAAAGATTTGAGTTTGAGTTTAAACATCAAAAACTGTTGTGCAATTAAAAATTCTACTATAGAGCAGACTATTTTGTGGTATTGATGTGTGTAGTGTATGAGTATTGTGTAGGTAATGAGCAGTGGCGTGCACAGGTTATAGAGCTAGGGTAGGCATTAGTTAGTCAGAATACCTATTTACTAGCTGTTTTGATGAAAAATGAACTGTTTTGGGCAAGCAGTGCTTTAATGCCTCTATGAACTGCACGCCACTGGTAATGAGGGAGGTTTAATGAATCGGTTAGCAACTGACAGCAGAGTTTAATTCACG
Source organism: Erebia palarica (assembly GCA_964035005.1). Classification (NCBI taxonomy): domain Eukaryota; kingdom Metazoa; phylum Arthropoda; class Insecta; order Lepidoptera; family Nymphalidae; genus Erebia; species Erebia palarica. Next base: position 24,002,665 of record OZ035993.1, on the reverse strand, counting down.
TTTAGCGACGAGGATGGGATACGAACGCACGCATGCATAGCGTTTTTTCTAATATTGTGTACCAATGAAGGGTGCTCAGTATAATTACAATCTAGCCAACCTATTTGACTTATAAGTAATTTTTCTATAACCTATATTCACCTCTATAATTGTTTCAAATAGACACTTTGTACATGTTTTTTTTTATCCACTACAAGCCAGCCCTTGACTGCGATCACGCCTGATGGTAAGTGATGATGCAGTCTAAGATGGTAACGGGCTAGCCTGTTATGGGCATGGCAGTCATATTAAACCCATACCCCTATTCGGTTTCTACACGGCATCGTACCGGAACGCTATATCGCTTGGCAGCACGCCTTTGCCGGTAGGGTGGTAACTAGCCACGGCCAAAGCCTCCCACCAGGCAAGCACTTCACTACACAATCACTAGTGTTGTGTTCGGAACAGCTGTTACCTGTCTGTTCTGCACCTGGTTGGGGCGCGGCGGGCGCGGCTGGTTCTGCGAGCCGCGCTGCCACGAGCCCGCCGCCCCGCCGCCGACGCCGCCGCCGACACCGCCGCCGACGCCACCGCCGACGCCACCACCGCCGCCGCCGCCGCCGCCGCCTAGGTTGCCTGTCGCCACAGAATATTATTAATATTTACGAAGTAGAACACAAAAAGGCGGCCTTATCACTTAGTAGCGATCTCTGCCAGGCAACCTTAGGAATAGGAGAAGTTAGGAGATTAACTCGCGGGTGCAGTGGCGTGCAGTTCATACAGGCATAAAAGCACTGCTTACCCAAGTGGAAATGCGTCAATGGTCATTTTTATCAAGGCTGTCAGTAAATAGGTATTCTGGCTTACCAATGCCTACCCTAGCGTCAAACCCTGTGCACGCCACTGCGCAGGTGGTGTATTAATATAAACATACAAACAAATACCTACATACTAAAACATAAACAGTTACACAAATAATATAATACTTATAATAAATATATGAATATTCTAGTTAATGATAACATCCATATGCTAATTTTGTAATTAATATAAACCTTTCTTTAAATACTGCAATACTGAAACCTTCATTCTGAAAGAGATCCAGTAGTAAAACACAGTATTGTACGATTTTAGTTAGCCGCTGGTTTTCAACCCAATTGTTCACTGTATTTATTTAAATTGCATTTATTGTTAATAATTTATTAATAATTTGATATAGGATACTTATTAATTAATTAGATTAGATGGCTTAATAAGTAAAATTGGTAAATAATTGTGTGTTTCTAATTTTGTAATAAATAATTTCTTATTATAATTATTGGGTATTTGACAACTAGCCAAATCAGCAACTTCTTTCAAACATCAATATGCATACTTAGTATGGGATTTTGTAAGAAATGCTTTTTTACTATAATCAATAAAATAAACTCGCCGGCATATTTAGCGGAACATAAAAAAAAGGTCCATAATTTAAAAAATATGGTTTTATTTTAAAATCTACTTACTACACTTCTTTTGTTATTTAAACATTCATTTGTTTTACTTAAAATGAGATCACATTAAGAACAGATTTTGCGAGTAAAGGCTATTTGTGAAAAATGGTACATTTTTGAACTTTTCATGTAACCGGGAAAAGTGAAATTTAATATTAAAATAACAATTAATTAAATTAGAAAAATGGTGATTAATATCGCGTATTTCCTCCACGTGCTCTTATTAAAATTTCTACCCGTCTAGGCATACTGAGAATGATGTTATCGATGGTCTCCTGGGATAGTCTCCGCCATTCCTCAACTACGGCGATTCGTTCTCCCACGTTGGCAGGAGCTGGAATTCTGGACTTAACTTTTCTTTTCAGCAAGTCTCAAACATGCTCTATTGGGTTCATATCCGGTGATCTCGCCGGCCACTCCATAACAGTGATATTCATATCATTAAGATAAGCTTGAGTTACCCGAGCGGTATGCGGCCGAGCATTATCCTGCATAAAAACAAAATCTTCACCGAAATATGGGGCAAACGGTACATTTTCTTCTAAAACTTCTCTGATATAGCGGTCTGCAGTCAGACTCCCTCTGTCAATCACTACCAATTAGTCTGTGCGAACTCCCAAACAAATGCCCGCCCAAACCATTATTGATCCACCACCGTATGCAACTGTAGTTTCAAAATTTGTCTGAATGTATCGTTCTCCTTTGCGTCTGTATATTCTTTGCCTGCCGTCAATTTGATTTAAGAGAATTCTGCACTCATCACTAAACAATACCTTACTCCATTGGTCCGCGTTCCAAAGTCGATGTTCCTGAGCAAAAGTTAACCTGTTTCTACGATGATTTACCTCGAGCCTTGGAGCCTTGGCGGGCACAAATGAACCCAAACCAGCTTCTTCGAGCCTTCTTCGTACCGTACGCTCACTTACGGTTACACCCCGCACTGCTTCTAACTCATGTTGGGCTTGGACGGCCGTCAAACGGGGGTTCCTACGTACACGAAGCCGAATGAAACGATCATCCCTACTCGAAGTGCGTCTTTTTCTGCCTTGTCCTGCTCTTCTCACATAAGTACCGGTCTCCCTGAACCGTTGGATACTGCGATGGATCGTTGAAACTGGTTGACGAAGGTCTCTGGATATCACTCTGTAGGTTTGACCATTTCTTCGCATTTCGAGTGCCCTGGCAATCTCCGTTGGGGCTAAGTCAGGCATAATTCAGCCATCAACTCCAGAAAGATACGCGATTAAAAAAAACTAACAAAAAACAGTATTTCAATGAAATTTTAAATCAAACTCAGAAGGACAAGGAAGGAAATACTCGAAGTTCGCTCCAGTTTTAATTTTTAATACAAGGTGTATTTGAATAAAATTTAAACAATTGCATAAAATGTGATGTTCAGTTGTTTTCTTGATTTGAAAATATTTTTTTTTAATTAAATGACGTATAAACCAGCCAGCAACCTTATATGATATCAAACCTTTTTTTTTATGTTCCGCTAAATATGCCGGCGAGTTTATGTCATTGTAAGATAAAATGGTTATTTATAATAAAATTAACAGGGGACGTGGATATTACGACTTTTGGGAGATCGTCTATTTATTAGACACAAAAAATCATTTATTTACGAGTAGTCAAATACCCAATTACGTAGCATATGGATGTCGTCACAATCGTCATTTTACTTTAAAATTGTCGTTGGTCTTAATCACTAAAAAGTAATTTATTTTTGACCGTTGGTAGTCCTAAGATATCTTAAGTGGCACAAGTTCTCCTACATGAAATAAACATTTCATTTCAAAGGAACCACCCTTAATAGAGACATGTACCTATTCCTTGTGTAAGACTGACATTGACAGATTAAATCCATGATCTCAGTCTCTATGGCTCTTGACAGTGACAGCGCGATTTGAGGCACTTGACGGCAGATCCGTGTGCAATGTCAAAATGGCTACGGTATCTGTATGATAAAATCAACGATAAATAATAATTGAGTGTATAACCCAGTGTTTGCATTTAATACTTGAAATCTGTAAAATCCCATCTATATGGTCTAATTTATACGATTATGTATACAGTATATTGTCAGTATGTGTCACTCTAGTGTATATTTCACTTTCACATTACGTCTCGAATCACCTTGTGGTCCTCCTCCGCCTGGCCTCTTGCCATCATTGGGTCCTCTGTTCTGAGGCCTGCTGTCGCGTTGGAAGCGGTCCCCTCCGGGCGGGCCCCTCGAGCTTGGGCCCCCTGGTCCGCCGGGGCCTCCCAGACCGCGGTCCTGGCGCGGCCCACCCGGGCCCCCGTGGCCTCCGCGACCACCGCGGAAATCTCCACGATCGCGGCCGCCACCGAAGTCGTTCCTAATGGGAAAACATTTTGAACAAAGCAGTGTCAAAATAAGTAATCTCTTATTAAATTTTTTTGTTTCTTTTGACTTTTGATATTTAGATAATAGCAGCTCTAATAATTTCATCTCATTTTCGATTACTTTCTAAGGAGTTATATTGATCTAAGATATCACTCAATACAATCTTAGTTTAACTTTTAAGACATACCAATTAAAATATGAATTGCACAACTTACAATTACACCGACGCAATTTCGCTTGTTTATCGGTTATACTTTGGATAGTGTGTTTAGGAGTTCTTCTTTCTTGTTCTGCCTTCACTATTCTACCACAGAACAGCAAGAAGTCGTCAGCATTGGCATTCTTAAGTGGTAGATGCATAATCTTTTTTTTTGACGGTTTTGTTCTACGTTTCAGATACGAACCGCTAAGGTATGAAATGCCTTCCAGCACATGTATTTCCTGTTAAGTATAACTTATGTACATACAAGACAAGAGTGAATAGACATCTTCTGGGCAAGCGCGCTACAACCTAGACCTCATCATTACTTTAAACATAATTGGCGTCAAGCACAAGCAATAAAAAAAAATATAGGCCCTCCCGTACCTCCTTGGACCCGGAGCCCAAGTGATAAACGAGATAATGAATACATACCTGGACTGCGAAGGCGGTCCCCCCCATCGGTCAAAGCGCGGTGGTGCAGGCCCTGAGCCCATGCCGCCGCCCCTGTCGCGGTTGCCCCAGCGGCCTCCTCCTCCGCGGCCCCCTTGGCCCCCGGGGCCTCCCGGGCCCCCTTGGCCCGCGGGACCCCAGCGACTGCCGCCACCTCCGCCGCCGCTGCCTCCGCCTATCCCCCATCTATCTTCTGTATTGGAATTAAAAAATAAGTTGTTGTTATTGTTAAGTTGTAGGAAAATTAATTTCTAAGAAATCTGCAAAATTACCTTTACCATGTCTATTAGGTCTCTGTCGTTTCTTTTAGATTCGTCAAGTCTCGAACAGACAGTTTGTATCAATATAATATATGTAACAGACTTAACTGATCTAAAATGAAACTCCTACTATAAATATTGCAGCCAGTACGATCGGCACGAAACTTTAGGACGTCCAACAGGTATTTGTCCGAAGGCCCCTTTTCGACCTGTCATTTCGAAAACCAAGCCATCATAATATTTGCGCTACCCATTTACTTAGTAATCAATAGATAATAGCGCAGATTTTTTAAAAAGATTTGTTCATGTATAAGAAAGAGTTGTAGCTGTTCTTTAGGTCACTGAGCAAACGAAGTAAGTCAAGATTTTTATTATATCCTCTATTATGAATTAGGGAACTACCCCCAATTACTAAAATAAAATATCAACATACCGCGATCTCTATGGTCCCTCTGTCTCCCTCGATGATCACTTCTCTTGTCAGACGAGCGCTGCCTCTTGGCCGGCGGACCGTCCCTAGAGGCCGAACGGGACCTCTTGTCCTTTTCCTTCACCGCGCCCGCTGCGGCCGCCTCGCGGTGATACCCCTCGACCACAGCCTTCGCCTCTTCCTCTGGCAGCTCCGCGTATATCACGTCGTCTAACCACGAGCTCTTCTCGGGTAAACTGATGTTAGCTGTTTAAAAAAGAAGTTTTAAGTGAGACGGGGCTATTGCGATTTTGGCGTGTGCGAGAGAGAGGAGGCTTTAGGTCAACACTAATCTACACAGCACCGCTCACCTGAAGCACCCGAATCGTCATTCGAATGTAGGCTTTTGATTGTTATGTGTAGGTGCATTTTTCAATGGCAGGAAACGTCAGTGATAAATGATCGACAAAATACAATTTGCCATTACTAATAGACAGTTAATTACATAAAAAATAAACGTTTTAATTACATCAGTAATATTTTCAGCTTTCTAGGTCAAGGGGTTTTGACAAGATATTGATGAGTCGGTCAGTGAGTAATTCAGTATTTTCATTTCTTGTATTAGTTTTTCATTCGACAAATTACATGCACATCCGCTATCTGCAAAACCAAGCTAGCTTACTTTTTTTGACATTGTCGTATTGTAAATTATATATGAAAATTTCTAATTACAAACAGTAAAATAAAAGACAATTTGAGATTTTTTTTAAAAGAGTGTCCCTATTTCAGGGAAGGGAAAATCAAAAAAATCTTTTAATTTAATTTTTTATCCCGATTTATATACATTTATTTTTAAATAATTTTGAATATTATTTATTTTAATTAATTTTTTGTCTCACATTTAACGTTACTGTTCTGTTTCTATTGACATTCTTTGTCATAATAATTGTTACTATGGGTTGTAATTATTGCCTAAAATAAAAGTTATTTATTTATTTATTTTATTTATTTAAAACGGAAGCCTGACGGGCGAATGGCTTGCGACCACAACATTCGACCGAGGTTTCGCGTGCTAGCGAGCGGTGCGCGAGACAGCGAGGGCGACCCGGAACCGTGACGGTTGATCGTTCACCTTTCATGTCCATAATGGCGGGATCGGGCACTTCCTTGCCGTCAGCGGCCTCGCGCGTCGCGGCGCGCTCCTTCTGCGTGTCTTCATCCACGACGACAACGACCGCAACGCGTCGGTACCCATCGAACTCCCTGAGCTTGCGCCGTTGCGCCGACGGGTACACATTCGTCTGTTATAACCCGCCATACAACGCGCCGAGGCAGAACAAAAACAGTTGGTTATAGATCACTGCAGCGCGGGCACGACACCTACACAAGCTCAATTGAGATCCCACGCGCGACCGACGACGCTTTGTTAACTTTGTATGTATGTTACCGTTTGGCAAAGATTACGCTATGTGTTCACAGTTGGCTTCAAGTGAAAGAGCTCTGCCCCCTTAGCTTAGCTCCACAGCAAAATTACGCTAATGTGTACCCAATCTTTAAACTATAAAATGACTATCAGATAGATATTGCTATTCCATTCGTAATACTCCTTGGGAGTGCTGTCAAAAATAATTCTAAAATCTTTGAATTAAAAAAAAACTAAACTACCCTCAATTACAAAAATAAAATATGATCACATACCGCGATCGGTATGGTCCCTCTGTCTCCCTCGATGATCACGGGACAGTACCAGATTTAGTCCTATCAATTTAGTTTAGAGATCGAGTACAGCCTTATTAACCACAATCTCTATATACTTATTGAACTCAAGATGCGAACTCTTTTTCTTGACACCAACTGTAGTTACTCACCGTTATAGTCCTTGGATGATGTGATACTTACAGTACCGCAGTACCGCATGTGTGGATGGATGAAGCATTGAAGCTAGATAGGGTTAACCCTTAGCACTAAACTTTATTACAATACGATCATAATAATATGTACGATAAACCTGTGCATTTAACTAGTGTTTTCTACACTGACAAGTTTATCCGAGCGTGTGACAAAATTCGGGCCTAACAGAATCAACTATGAGTTCACCCTAAAATATTGATTATTAATAGACAGTAGCGCTTCCGCCACACGTAAAGAATTTTTCTCGAATTCTGTGACACAAAAAATGCTTTTGGCCTTACAATTTTCTTACGTTACAAAAGGAAATTGTAAGGACGTATGTTGTAAAACTCCATATTTAGATAGAGTAACCCCTATCGGATAGTTTGTGACAGTCGCATTGATCGCTATGTGCTAAATTTAAGTGCTAAGAGCGATGTATATAGTTTTATTATAATAATAATAATAAAAATACTTATATTATTGTTCACATTCACATATACATAGAAATATACAGACAGACATGATAGACATTCGAAACACTTCGCCAAACATGCCATTTAGTATCCAAAACGAATTTATACTATTCCTCGTGATTTATTGCAATCGGCGTCAAATGACGGCATAGGTGGGTAATAGTGTAGCGATCTCGATTGGTCCTGAATAAAGTGTGTTGCCCATTCAATTGTCATATACGAGCATTCGCAAACTATAGACTAAACGATTGGCCGATAGTCGAGCAGATTTGTAAATAGTATGATTTACCTACAAAAATATATCTATTCAACTGTAATAGATCTGTATCAATAAATGTAATTCAATTTCAATTCTAAAGAACACTAAATTCAACCTCTCAGAAGGTTATAACATTTTCACTCCTTACTATTTCTTTAGGAATATAAGGCACGACAAATAAACCAAAGATCATTAGTAGAGTAGTAGTAGTAGGAGTAGTAGAGGGTAGTTATCGAAGCTATTTCGATAACTACCCTCCAAAGTCCAAACAAAAATTTAATGGTTTCTATACTGGCGGTATTAGCTGGCTTTCCTGAACAAATGAAAAGGTTTACCATACATTTAAAAAATCAACTTATACTACCGACCGATCGAAAGTCCATAACATGCCCCCGCCCTTGAAAGGCTTCTATCACATAAAGGATATAATATTCTCACCTGGTCAAGGATGAAATTCCTGCGCCTCCCCTTGGCCAATTCCAACAATTTAAGCACGCATTTGGCGCATTTAGTCACCATCGCGTCCCACTTGCCCTCGTAGCTCGCCCGGAAAGGCTTACAGTCCACCTAAGAGTGACACACACCCGTACAATCACACGCACATAACCCACAATTATTACCCTTCCATACAGCAACCCCCTTTTGGCACATCCGTCATGTCAGTTGCCGGGGCAACAGTTATAGTTATGTACCAAAATGATTCTTAAGAGAATAACTTTTTAACAAAAAATACATAGATATATACTGTTCAGCTGGTCTGGTAACCTCAAACGAATTCACGTGTGGTTGTAGTATGAATTCGTCGAGTGAGTCGGTTTCTCACTTATATAGATTTTCTCAATTATTTACCTATTATTCAATAAGAAGCTATTTTTGTACACACTCATAGTCAACACGATAATTATGCCAAAGGGACTTGCTAGGCGAAAAAGGTAATAAATCCCTAGCTTACGGCTAACTTAGCCTAGGATAAAGCAGTTAGGGATACCAGGGACAATCCGTGTAGACTCCGCACTTGGAACTACGATCTCCTTGCTTCTTTGATCCACTGGTATCATTTTATATACGGCGTTGGTTTATTTTTTTAAAGACTTTTAAAAGTCTTTGTTTGGTGTAGTTTTTTTTTATTTTTGCTAACAAATGTCGCACCCTGTTGAAAATACAGACTAACATTAGTATAAGTGTACAGTTCGAGCCTTTTCGCTCACTTTTTTAAAAATATTTGCTGTCAAACCTCAAAAGCTGAAAGATAAATTGTAATTAGCGTGTTTTAATATGGGCAGTGTTTTGTGATTGTGTAAAAATGTATGTAGTAAAAACGCACATTGATTTCAAAAATTTACATCCTTGAAATATATGCAATTCACTTTGAAATACTTCAATATTAGCAAATATATATGTCACAGTATAATTGTAAAAACCGTTAGATTATAATCTAAGGTTTTCTATCTCGCGAAATTGTAAACTGTCGACAGATTATGAACCGTTCAAGCTTTTGAGTATTCATTTTTGAAAAATTTTTGTATTTACGACTGTCGTAAATACAAAACGTTGTGTTGTGACGCGACGTTGTGTTGTATTTTTTGTCTCTTTCTTGTACAGTTCGCGCGCGAACTATAGGTTAGGTTAGGGTTTGACATAAATATTCAGGTAGTAGGTTCTATCGGGTTAATACATATACCTAATAGATTACAATTTACCGAAAAATAATGCGTTAAATTGTAAGCAGTATGTTACGGTTCACAATCTGTCGACAGTTTACAATCTATCGAGATAAAAAGCGTTACATTACAATCTTACGGTTTTTACACTTTTACGGTGACTTATGCACTCCTTCATACGGACTCTTCCGAATATATTTCATACATCACACATTCAATCCTAATTATTTTTTTTTTAATTATATTATTACGAAAAAAGATTATGTAGGAACATTTCCTTTAATATCATTAGTTAAAAAATAAATATAAGTATAAATATAATAATTATTTTTATAAGCTAAGTGTGTATGAAAGTAACCACAGAGAAATAAATTATAATAAACGCAGATAATATGAAAAACTCCCCTGTCTCTTTTTCATTTTGTAGTTTACTGTTATGTGGGTATTCTACAAAATATCCGAATGGTCATACACACCCAGCGTTTCAGGGTTTGTCATTTGTAAATTATGTTTACTAAAATCAAAATATTTCAAAGTCATATGTGATGTTGGCTATAGGAAAAAAAACTTCCTGGAATGGGTGTTTTAGCGTGCTTATATGCAAACATGGGCGTTTTGTCTTCGTGTTAAAAACGCGTAGTAAACGTAAAGTGTGCGTTTGAGAAAGTACGCATGTACGCATGTGGCGTGTGTATTTTCGTAAATGTGTAAGCTGACCAACGTATATGTTAATGTTAGTACGTAAACGTGATCGTGTACGCATTTTGTGGCGTGCGTGTCATCCGTTTTTATATACGAATGTGTGTGCTTCCGTCTGTGTGTAATGCATACCTTCATCTTGTCAAACACCGCGCCTGTAGAGACGAGATTGTACCGCTTCTCGGGATGTTCGGCGCTGTGCTTCTTAGCCCAGAAAGTCTTGCCTGAGCCCGGCATGCCGACCATGAGGATGACCTGTTGATGACAATTTAACGCTATCACCATTCGATCTATTAATATCTTAGTAGTAATTGGAACCGATAAGGTGCCAAAAAAGTTGCTGTCCATTTTTTTCAATGGATGCCAAGATGTTGATAAAATCTTCGAAAAGGGTTCCAATTTGAGCCACATATTTTGATTTGTTCCTGAAATCATCGTCAGGAATGTAATTTCGTCGAGAAGTTGTCCTGTTGAGAAATTGAAGCTCCTGGAATATAGACGAACAATGTTCCGTTGCCTTTTGTTTGCCTAAACAATCTTGACTGTGGAATTTCACCAGATTTTCAACGGGCTACGAGTAGACATACCTTCCGTTTGGCTACAGACAAATGGTTGTCATCCAATTAACATTGGTTGCGAAGATGTCATTCCTTTTCTTATAACTTATTCAATCAACTAAGTTTCTTCCATTTTCCTAAGAAAGAACATTTACGATACACAATATAAGATACCACATGAAAGATGTTCCACATCTTTTAGTTTTCACACTTTCTTCCTATGTTGAAGTCGATCCTGGACGTTACCATAAATATTTCCATTCGATGATCGTTTGATGATCCTTTGATCCTGAAGACAGGTGGCGATGAGACAGTTTTAACAAATTTAACTATTAGACTATACCCGCGATTACGTCCGCATATCGAACTTTTATATCGACGTCAGTACTCATTACCATATCCAAATATTTTGTGCTGAAGTAATCTTTGTTGTTTAGTTAAACACATTTTGAAGTATCGTCAATTGATACATTGATTAAGCAGCGACTTTTCAGGCTTGTAGCCAACAGACAGACAAATTCGGACATAAATTTACTATTTCTCGACCTGGTATATATATATTTTAACCTAGAAAGGCACTGTTCAGTTTTTTGCTTGTTTGTTTGTTTGTTTGTTTGCTTGTTCCGGATACCTGCTAGAGCCGTGGAGCGGTCGCGCGCTGGCCGGGCTGCCGGCTCGCCAGACAGCCTGAGCGATCGCCAAAGAAAGCGCCCGCCACTTTTCTCGAAAAATTGATTTGGTTTTTATTAACTTTATTATATATTTATTTATCAAAAATATTGATGATCATTGACCATTAGCAGACCCTTGACAGGGATCATGCTAGGACGAAGTGGCCCGCGGCCATCTTCGATTTGATACGTCCGTGTGTCGACGAATTATGTGAAGAGAACTCTTCACAATTATGTTTAAAATATGTAGTACAATTTTGTTGTGTGTTGAGAACCTCAGAAGCGACACATTTAATAATAATGGTCCTTCCAGCTGGATTCGAACCAGCCACGAATGTTATAGGTATAGTAATATGTCATAGTTACATGTTGGTCTTAGAAAGTTTTGAGATTTCCAATAGTTTAACAGTGAGCTGTATACTTTAGTGTTTTTATGTAATCCCTAATTCCTGCAACTTATACAAGCTTTTTCTGGATGTTTTCATATCTTCAATTAAAGTGCTTTTGCAGTTTGACGAGTATACAATATGACATCAAACAAATTTTCAGCCGAAGTGACAATCCATTTGCAGTGCAGATTGCGCATTTGCTACTCTTTCGGTGTTTCCAGCTTCTTATTTCTTGAGTTTTCATCTTAATTAGCGTACCCGTATGTTCTCAGCGCGTAGAGTAAGTTATCAAGTTAACATAAGTGACATTGGAGTTATGTAATCTGCCATATTACACTAATTATCAGATGAGAGAGGTAGATTTGTTCTTTTGTTTAAGTACTTGTAACGAAAACCTTTTACTAACGTAATTTAAATGGTTTTATATGATAAGTACAAGAACTCAGATACAGGACTCAGTCAAATCAGATATTTCATAAAACACCAAAGATATGTAATAGGTAGATATTACTATAATTAAAAGATATGGTAGTTTCGTTAAGAGGTGTTAGCATAATATCTACGTCATATGTTAACAGTTAACGGCTGTAAACGGTAGTAATAAAACAATGTTTTTTTTCACAGGACAAAGATCGTTTACTACCGTTAACCGCTAACCGTTTAACAAATGATAATTTAAAAAACCAATATAATATTTTTTTCACTCGCTAGTGCACACGAGTAAAGATTGTTAACTAATATTTTCAACCATTAGCTGTTAACCGTTTAATCGTTTAACACCTCTAGTTTCGTCTCTACAAAATGACATATTTAGACAAACTCCAATGTTACGTTTGTTGACAAGAAACTTACACTAAGAGCTGTCGCAAATTTTCCAATCATAAGACTACTAAAGAATAAAATCAGATATGATACAAAACAAACTGAAAAATATTCCTGAGCAAAACATTATTTTTAAGATTAAAATTGGGTAACTAAAAAGGGTACCTGCCCAGTGAAAGAAACGGAGGCATGTGCATGCTTCGACCAATCAGCGCATTGAGAGACCAATTGACCTGCTCCACGTTAGCTTACCTCTTTCCTACCTACCTACCTAAAATCCGTTAAAAAATAATGGTAAAAATAAAAGTTCTACGTTATATTATAGACCCTCCATGCAAATTTAAAATTGACGCAGCAGTTCGCAGTAAGTTGATATGTCAGTCAGTTTTTTGTATGTTTCTTAAATTAAATTTAAAATACCTTAAGAACTCATTTTGTTTTTCAAAATTTAGATATTTATGGACAAGTCATAATTAAAATAATTAAAAAACACGACTGCCTTGCCAAAAAACGAACTAAAAAGTAAAAAATTTAAATTAATCTAGTTAAATTAGAATCTTATTCACATTTAATAAAATGATATTTTATTGTGAATCACTGGATATTGAACTATAGTGTTATATATTTTTGGAATCCACTCATTATTTTCTAGATGATGATTATATAGTTAATCTTATTTTCGAATATTTTTTTTCAAATTTAAACTTAATGCGGGACCATGGTCACCCCATATTTTTTTTTTAATTTTACTAGCCTATGTCACCCGGACTAAGCTAGGGATTCTAACGATACCTCATTCATCAAAATCGGTTCAGGCGTATAGAAGTTATCGTGGAATATACAAACTCACATACATACATACATACATGAACCCTGAAAACAATATACTCTTTTTTTCAGGCAGTCGTATAAAAAGTGGCTTGTTTCCGTCCCCAGGATGTAACTCCTCTATTTACTATTAAAACAAAAGGTCATTCACAGAAAAACATACTTTCGCATAGCATCAATATTGATAACATCACCCATCAATATTCCGATTGGGCTCGTCTCCACTCCGCTCCGTAGGGCGACCGCGTATCTTCCGCATCAATTATTGTTACAATATCAATTGTTGTGAGTCAATGGATTTTGTCCAATAGTGAAAGAGTGTTAGCCAATCAGGTGTGATAATGTAAGAATTGCCGATCCAATCGTAAAAGTTGGCGTCAAAGTAAAGTAAACCATAATAAAATTGAAATAGAGCTCAATTTCGTGTATCCATTCTCATACGTTTATGGTATCGGACATACCTAAACGTATAAGAATGGATACACGAAATTGAGCTCTAACTCAATAATGATATGGTTTATTTTACTTTGACACCGAACTTAGACAATTTGATCGACAATTCTTACATAATTGGGGGGCAGAGGTGATTGCGATCGTCACACTGTAGCTGTCAGAGATACGCGGTCTCCCAGCTGGTTCATTGGACAAGCACCCTAATGAAGTATCAACGAAAGGGGTGTAATCCCAATGTGCAGTGAGCTTACCTCGCACTCGGCGGTGGTGGCGGGCCGCCGCGGGCCGGCCACGAGGTCCGCGTGCGCGATCAGGATGTATCCAGGCAGCAAGCAAGCCTCCGTGCCGTCCAGCTCCTCGTCTACTGTGTACCTGTATCAACAAGGTATCCAGTATATCAAGGTAAGGTTTTATTTTTGACTAAATGTTGCCCGACTGCGTGGATTGAGGTTTCTCGGTACCCGCAGGAAACTTGAATTTTGCGGGATAAAATGGTATCAACAAGGTATCCAAATTTATTTTTATTAATTAATTTAGATGTTGCCCGACTGTGTGGATTGAGGTTTCTCGGTACCCACAGGAAACTTGAATTTTCCAGGATAAAATGGTATCAACAAGGTACCCAAATTTATTTTTATTAATTAATTTAGATGTTACCCGACTGTGTGGATTGAGGTTTCTCGGTACCCACAGGAAACTTGAATTTTCCAGGATAAAATGGTATCAACAAGGTACCCAAATTTATTTTTATTAATTAATTTAGATGTTGCTTGACTGTGTGGATTGAGGTTTCTCGGTACCCACAGGAAACTTGAATTTTCCAGGATAAAATGGTATCAACAAGGTACCCAAATTTATTTTTGACCAGAAGTTGCCCGACTGCGTGGATTGAGGTTTCTCGGTACCCGCAGGAAACTTGAATTTCCGGAATAAAATAGTATCAAGTAGGTATCCAAATTTATTTTTGACTAGATGTTTCCCGACTGTGTGGATTGAGGTTCTCGGTACCCGCAGGAAACTTGAATTTTCCGGGATAAAATGGTATCAACAAGGTATCCAAATTTATTTTTGACTAGATGATGCCCGACTGCGTGGATCGAGGTTTCTCGGTACCCGCAGGAAACTTGAAATTTCCGGGATAAAATGAAGCCTATGTGTTATTCCCAACGACCTCAATTTGCATAGACAGGCCCTGTCAAACAAAGAATGTGGACCTATTTTGCTAATGCCATCTAGTCTGCAAAGCGGGACAGCGCTATGGTGGGGACAAGGACAGGGCTATACAGGTTAGGAGCGTGCTCTAAAGGTTGGACGCCCAATATTTTTCTTTGAAAGCGCCCATCTATAGACGGGCCCTGTCAAACAAATAATGTGGACCTATTTTGCTAATGCCATCTAGTCTGCAAAGCGGGACAGCGCTATGGTGGGGACAAGGACAGGGCTATACAGGTTAGGAGCGTGCTCTAAAGGTTGGACGCCCAATATTTTTCTTTGAAAGCGCCCATCTAGTACCTACATATATATCGATGGTTATTCCAGACTATAATCTATGTCTGTGCCTTCAACCAGATCTGTTCAGCCGTTCTGGCGTGATTGAGTAACTAAAATCCATCCATCCATACAAACAATCGCATTTATAATACTAGATAAAAAAAACTAAACAGGCATAACAATTAGTTCCAATTTTGAAGTCGGAACTACCACTAGGACTGTACAAAATCCTCACTCCCACCGACAGATAGATACACTTTCGCATTCATAATAATATTAGTATGGATTATTAGATTATGCCCGCGACTTCGTCTGCGTGGTTTGAGGTTTTTTTTGGTTCCCGCGGGAGCTCTTTAATTTTCCGGGATAAAAGTAGCCTATGTGCTATTCTAGACTATAATCTGTCTCTGTGCCAAATTTCAGCCAGATCCGTTCAGCCGTTGGGGCGTGATTGAGTAACAAACATCCTTACAAAATTTCGCATTTATAATATTAGTAAGATAAGACTAGATGATGCCCTCGACGTCGTCCGCGTGGATTTCTCTTTTAATTTTACGGGACAAAAAGAAGCATATTTGTTATTCCAGATATATATCTCTGTAACAAATTTCATCCAGATCCGTTCAGCCGTTCTGGCGATCTTTTCAACGAGAGTTGTATTGAGCGAGAGAATTAAAATGAATTAAATTTATTGGTGAAAATATTCCACCACTCTCTACCTCGCACGACCCAGGTGGAAACGCACACTTATACCTTAACAGGTTGAACTGGAAGAGGTACAAAGAAGTAACTCACCTAATAACGTATTTGATTCGCTTGTCCAAAGCGTAGCCGCCTAGCACTTGTTCCTCAGTCACCTCTTCCACATCCTTCGCTGTAACACAAGACAATAGGGATGATGCCTATATCAAAAAAAAATGGCAGTCATAGGGAAAGAAGATACCGATAGAAGTGAAAACGAATATTAAATTTTAATTTTATTTTCCTTAATTATATTAAATAATTTGTTTTTAATTTTTTTTTTTAAATATTTTAAAACTAATTAAAATAGAACCCTTAAAACTAAGGCATTAATGTTTAATTACGAATGTAGTTATATTTATATTTAAGACCTTTTGTCTTCCTAACAACGCGAGCATGTCGGTGACGCGAATCCACAAGTTTACCCCCTACCAAAAAGTGCTCAACGCGGCTAAAGAAGTTTTCACTTTAATAAATTATTTCTTGCTGATTTTATTATAACCGCCTCTTTGGTCTAGCGGTTAGTATGTTCGACTGTGGCCGACTACGTTCGGGCAAAAATTGAGTATTGGGTTTTCCTGACTAGAAATTCTCATACTAGCCCGGAGTTAGGAAGTTGGTGGTGTTTCACCCCCGTGCCTCGCGTTAAGCCGTCGGTCCCGGTTATTTTCACTAACATGATAATAGTAGTTAAAGCCCGCCAACATTAGAGCAGTGTGGTGAATCTAAGCTCTAATTCCCTCTCTCTTAAGACAGAGTAAAGCAACGGGTGACAAAACCGTATACTATAATTATCACCCATTTTAACCCAAATAATCGGATTATACCCCGCTATTTTTTAAGCCTACGCGGAGTGAGAACGCGTTTTGACATACATATATCGCCCGAACCACGATATAAACGGTGACATGACTCACAGGGCTCCGCCTTGACCGCCTCAGGGTTGGGCTCCTTGGGGGCTTCGTCGGCGGCGGGGGGCGCGGGCGCGGGCTCGGGCGCGGCCTCCTCCGTCTCCATCGGCTCCTGCTTCACTTCCACCACCGGAACCGCAGAATTTTCACCGTTTTCCTATGATAAAACAGAAATTTCCTCATCCCAATATACACTAGAGATCGTCGAGTGTAAGGGTTTTGTGAAGTTAACAGTGCTGGCGAAAAGTGTTAAGCAACAACCTTAATTTACATAGCCCTGTCAAACAAAGAATGTAGACTTATTTTACTAAAACCATCTAGTCTGAAAAGCGGGACAAAGCTATAGCGCGGACAAGAACAGGCTTATACAGGTGAGGAACACGCCCTACAAGTCGGACGCCCAACTTTTTTCTATGAAAAGGCCCATCTAGTACCTACTTATGCATATAACGAAAGTGTTAAGTAAAATCGACGTGTTAACGCATTCTATAAGTGGGAAGTGCGAGTAAAGTGATCAGAGTTAGAGCGCTTTGAACATGCAAGGATCACTAATTAGTGTGGGAATTGTGAACATTTACTTTACATTTAACACTTAATAAAGCTCGCTATATACGGTAATAGGGCTATTAGTGAATGAACTAGAAGTTTAATTCGCTATAATCCGCTACAGTAGACAAATCTGTGTGGTACAGTGCGTGTCTTTCACCTGCAGCATGCGACACCCACCACCCAGCAATTCGCACAGGCACAACACAACACCATGACTTCACAATCGTGCATTGTCGAGTCAACATCTCCTGAAGATGCTCCGGTGTCGGAGTGAAACGTACGTTGAGTGATTTTGGAGGATTTGTGTGGTGTGGTGTTGTGCCTGTGCGAATTGCTGGGTGGTGGGTGTCGCATGCTGCAGGTGAAAGACACGCACTGTACCACACAGATTTGTCTACTGTAGCGGATTATAGCGAATTAAAGTTATAGTTCATTCACTATCATGGACTTCCGCAAAGTAACGCCTGCTTCTATTCAATATAGGGCTATTACACTGCACTTTGGTACCGGTACCCTGTGGTAAGGGTGGGCGTGGCCGCAATTTAGAGCGTCGCTTATTACATTGCAATAAGGATCATATTAGGGACCCTTTCTCCCTCAATCTTATTACACTACACCGATACAATTGTAAGGGTCCCTGTGAAAAGTGCAGTGTAATAGGCCTATAAGTCATTTGAATTAGGTAAAATAGTGTGCTGCCTTAATCCTTTCACTGTCTTCCATTCACCTCATTGGGGTGTGCCATTGCTGCCCTCTACACTGTGGGGTCGCCATGCCAACACCTTGGAAGCCCAACATCTATCGGTTCTATATACTATGTGCCCCCCCCTACTGCCACTTCAGTATAGCAACCCCTCAAGCTATGTTGGTTACTTTAGTTCTTCTACAGATGTCGTAATTTCGGTATTGATTGAGTAAAGAAACTCAGTGTGTATCTCTGTCCTTTTAAAGTATTTTATTTGTATTTTTAAAGTATTGTTTGGTTTTGGTACACTGGGCCTTTTTGCCTTTAGTAAAAACATAGCTTATTAGATTAAAATAAACCAAAACTCACTTTAGGTTCCTTATCATCGCCAGTTTTCTCTTCCGCTTTATCGTCTTGTTTGGGCGTATCTTCTGTCTCTTTCTCTCCTTTGTCATCGACTTCCATGGTCTCGCCTTTGTCTTTCTTCTCTTGCTCTTCTTTCTCCTTCTTCTCTTTGGCTTCTTTCTCTTTGCGCTCTTTCTCTACACGTTCTCTCTCCTGTTCCGAAAATACTCAATTTAATTACTTTGCACTATTGCATACACTCACAGCAGTCATAATATGACGGTAAAATAGCAGTAAAAGACTGGCACAATCGACTTTATCGACTACAAATAAGCTCTTAACTGCAATCTCACTGATGTTAAGTGAAGATGCAGTCTAAGTGGGTAGCGGGTTAAGGCCTGTTAGAGGCATGGCAGTTATGTTATACCACTAATGATTTTCAACACGGCATCGTACCGGAACGCTAAATCCCCTGGCAGCACGTCTTGCTTGACGGTCGCTATTTTACTTATTAACGTCATAGTTTTAAGAGTTTCATATCTCCCAGTCTGTACAAAACTGTATGTCAAAAAATATAAAGCTGAGTTTTGGTAGTTATAAAGACAATTTGCCCTTAATTTCCCGGGATAAAAAGCATCCCTTGTTATATAAATGTTATTGTCGTACTATGAAATTTTAATTTTATGTCTCATGAAATTTCTGTGCCATACCGTCTATGTACAGGGCTCCTAATGTACACATACCTCTCTCTTCTTCCTCTGTCTCTCCTCTCTTTCTTTTTTTTCCCTTTCGCGGCGTTCTCTCGCCTTCCTGATCTCCTCTTCTTTCCTTTTCTTGATTTCCTCTTCCCTCTTTCTCTTGTCCTCTAGAACCTGCTCGATCGGTATCTCGATCCTTTTTCTCACTATTTTCGTTCGGGACAGCATGTTGTATCTGAGGGCAAAGAAAATCAATTATTAATATATTCAGAAAATTATAATTTAAGCAATACAAAATTCATCCATGTTGACTTCACCACTATAAAAAGACTATTCTCAAGTTTATGTACTACTTATAGTACCAAAATATGGGCAACAGCAAAATTTAATAATTTTTACTTTTAATAGTAACTCTATAGTTCTGGCGCCTCTTTGTTATTGATTCCAAAGGCCCAATTTTCTAAGAAATATGTTTGCTTATAAAGCCAGTTCTAAAATGTAATTTTGCTTGCGATCTCATAAAACATAAGCTGTACGAGAGTAAATACAAAATATTGATATGCCTGCTTAGTTTTACTGTTACCTATACTAATACATCAGTAACAATTAAATTCACTATGCAGGAACTTTATACAATAACTATAGACCACCCGCGGCTTCGCTCTTGTAGGAATTTCAAAAAATCCCGCCTAGTTTTCCTTGCCTACATAACACAAGAGAACCTCTGGAAACTGAATCTGCAAGGATCACTAATCAATGCTGTGTGAAAATTTACTTTAAACTTAACACCATAAAATATGTTGACTAATAGGGTATTTGTTATAGTCAAATAACAACTTGTTTCAAACCTCAAAACGCGCGCATGGTATGAAATGTTGATAGTATAGGACACAGAACTGTGACGTCATCAAAATACGACGTTTTTTTTTTAAACTATAATCGATAGTTTTAAATGGTTTTCAAACATAAAACTAATAGGGGACGTGGGTATTTCGACTTTCGGGAGATCCTCTATTTAATAATCACTAAAAAATAATTTATTTTGACGGTTGTCAAATGCCCCATTGCTTTGCAAATGTAAATGTAATCCAGCCATTAAATAATAAAAAAAATAGTTTCAATTTAAACTATAGTAATCGCTCCCAATATATATTAACCCCAAAGATTACTCACCTATCATAGCCCATGTTGACTCGATAGCACATGTTCTTAGTAAGCACGTGAGGGAACACCGCTTTGCCGTTGAGGGCTGACTTCTCGAACTCGTACGCAGTCCCAAGTTCAACGCTGTTGAGGGTGTACGATATCTTGCACGGGTTTGATTCAAGGTCCTGCGTATGAAAAAAACTTAATAAGTATCATTAACTAGA
Organism: Erebia palarica; assembly: GCA_964035005.1. Lineage (NCBI taxonomy): Eukaryota > Metazoa > Arthropoda > Insecta > Lepidoptera > Nymphalidae > Erebia > Erebia palarica. The sequence continues at coordinate 23,982,009 of OZ035993.1, read as the reverse complement.
TGATTCCCGCGACTTAGTGCACGTGGGTTCAGATTTTTGATTCCCGTTGGAATTCTTCAATTTTCCGGGATAAAAAGTAGCCTATATCCCTCTTTGTGATGCAATCTATCTCTATACTATTTCGTAAAAATCGATTGAATAGTTTTTCTTTCTCTTAATCTGTGATCAGTCCAAGGACGAAAAGCAAATACTGTCGAAATAAATAGATGGTTGATGGATGGTCGAGGTTAAATAGATGGGGCGTGAAAACGTAGCAGACAGACAGATTGACACACTTTCACGACACACTTACAATTATCAAAATTTTATTAACATATCCTACTTCATAAATCTATACGTACAAAGTTTTTCTTCAGTGAAATGGCAAGTGTTTACTGAAATAGCTAGATAGTAAATACTCGATATTTTGTTGTTCTGCTTGCGACCTTACATATCATTATAAAATATATAAGAGTAAACACAGAACATTTTATCTACCTGCAAATAAAGTCATTACCAAATAGTTTAGTAACAAAGTGTTTAAAGTTTGCAGGAACAAATATTAATTTGTCTGCCAATCTACTATGAAGACTATGATCAAACACTGCTCATTCTGAATGGCCACTCATGCTCAGAAGTAAGCTGGTATGATGATGATGTAAAATATTATATAGATAGAAGCAGGTGTTACTTTGCTTCTCATATTGGATAGAAGCAACTGTATGCGGAAGTCCATGATAATGAAAGAACTAGAACTTTAATTCACTATAATACAGTAAGTAAATCTATGGTGTTACACTTTGTATATTGCGATATTCACCACACCACACAAATCATCCAAATTATTCTCAATGTACTGTACAATCGTGTAGTGTCGAGTCAACATCTCCTGAAGATGCTCCGTTGTTGGAGTGAAAAATACGTGGGACGGAAAATCCGACACGGCCGGAGAGAGATCAGACGCAGGACTGACGGCTGAACGTGCTCTCCGAGGCACGGGGATGAAACACTGTCAACTTCCCAACTCCGAGCTAGTACTGAGATTTTCTTGTCAGAACCCAATACTTGTAATGGCCCAATCCGGGACTCGAGTCCGGGACCTCGTCAGCCGCAGTCGAACATGCTAACCACTAGACCAAAATGGCACTTACATAATAGTAACTCGAGTACTCACCAAATAAACTCCAAGCACGTCTTTCTCATTGAACGCTTTGCCGTAATCCTTGACTTCGCTGTTGCTGAACGCGCGACCCGTGCTCTCGTACCCCCAGCTCAGTTCATCTTCACCTGTACAGACAAAGAATAATTCACTATTACTACAAATTACTTTTCAACACAGTTTTTTTTTATTCCACTACAAGTTAGCCCTTGACTGCGATCTCACCTGATGGTAAGTGATGATGCAGTCTAAGATAGTAGCGGGCTAACCAGTTAGGGCCTAAGGGTATATTGAACCCATACCCCTAGACGGTTTCTACGCGGCATCGTACCGGAACGCTAAATCGCTTGGCGGTACATCTTTGCCGGTAGGGTGGTAACTAGCCACGGCCGAAGCCGAAGCCGAAGAAATTATAAATTCCCAAATTGACCCTGCCGGGAACTGAGCCCGGGACCTCCCACGTTAAGGCAACAGCACTCAACACTGCGCCAGGGAGGTCATCAAAACACCAAAAAAGTTGCTCAAAAAATGCTCTTACAGAGGCAGTAAGCAAGGCTTGTAATTAAATTTACCGCCCTCGTGCTATTTTTTTGCAGTTTATTAACTTCCAAATAAAAAGTTTTCTTGCAAGCAGGTTCAAAATAATATTGACTTTGTAAATAGATAACTTAAAAAATAATAGCATCTAAAATGCAAGTTGATGAAATTAAAAATTTAGTTATGATAAGATTTTAAACATACTTTTATTACAAACAATTAATAATAATTACAAGTGTGCAACAGCCAATGTGTTACGGTTACGATTTATGGGTACTTAAACCAGTGATTAAAGGAACGCTCCACTAAAGGTGTAGATAACACACATTAAAGGTACATAAGTCAACGGCAAAAAAAACAGAAATTTAAAAACAACAAAAAAAAATTATTGCGAAATACATGTTTCATGATTTTTGGATATCCACCAGCCAGCTTCCAGGGCATGTAATTCCTCCCACGTACAACTTAAGTACCTTCAAGGCAAAAGTAAATAGGCATCTTTTAGGCAAGCGCGCTCCAACCTAGACTTCATTATATTCGGCGATTGCGACCGCTGACTGGACTCCGATGTATGAGATGGGCTTAGAGTATAGTTTGAGTTATTTTTATAATACTTTTAATTCTATTATTGATGACTGTGTTCCAAAAAAAAGGCGAAGTACCGTTACCCCGACGTACGTTTATCCCGAGTGGTACACGGTTGAAATTATTCGCAACATAAAAATAAAAGCTGATCTTCACCGGCGATACAAGGCGGGCAAGGCCCCTGACGACTACGAAGCGTTCGCTCTGTGTAGAGCAAATGTAAAAAGGATGATAGCTCTTGCGCACGAAAAGTATGAACGACGAGTTCAAAATGAACTGTTGAGGGATCCATTGTCGTTCTGGAATTAAACAAAATCTAAAAGAGGTTCTAGAGGTCCGCAAAAAATATTAAAAAACGGGGTCTTGTTAACTGCTGAGCAATGCGCTATAGAATTTGCAAACTATTTCCATTCAGTCTATAGTACGGAGCGAGCTGGTCTGAATGTTTGCGAAGCGATAGCGGCACCTGGAGGAAAGAACGGTACGGCGCGTGTTCATCACGACCGATTGACTTTTGATGAAGTAAGGCAGGCGCTTAAACAACTAAGGCCCAAAAAGGCCGCGGGGCCGGACGGCATACCCCCTTACATTTTTAAAGATTGCCGGTCAGTGCTAGCAGAGCCGTTGCTGTATATATATAATCAATGTCTGGAGCAAGCGGTATTTCCTGAGACCTGGAAAACAACTAGGGTTGTCCCAGTGCCGAAGGGGGGATTGGATGCACAGGTGGAAGGATACAGACCCGTTGCTGTTCTGTCGACTCCTGCAAAGGTTTTAGAGTCTGCTATCCACAAGAGTATATACAGTCAGGTAAGTGCGCAAATCTCAGACGCTCAGCACGGTTTTTCGCCCGGCTAGGAGCACGACCAGCAATCTTCTTAGCTACATGTCTAGCGTTCTGCCAGCAGTTGACAGGGGAGGCCAGACTGATGCAGCATACTTCGACTTCCGAAAAGCTTTCGATTTAGTGGACAATGATGTATTGCTTAAAAAGTTAGCAGCAGTCGGGTTCACCCCACATTTACTACACTTCTTTGCAAGTTACATGAGATATAGGCAGCAATATGTGGAATACAGAGGGCATAAGTCTGAGCCGTATTTTGGACCCTTGCAGTTTATTTTGATGATAAATGATTTACCTAATGTAGTCAGGGACGCTAAATGTTTGCTGTTTGCGGATGACCTTAAGCTCTCTCTAGCAATAGATGACGAGACTGACTGTAGGAGACTGCAGAAGGACATCGACAGAGTCGTAAGATGGAGCGAGGACAACCTCTTGCAGTTTAATACCTCAAAGTGTGCAGTGATAACGTTCTCTCGTTCACATGCTCCTATTAGTTATAATTATAAGATAGACGGGGTACCGATGTCCAGAGTTGCAGAGGTCAGAGACTTGGGGGTTAGGTTGAACACTGAGCTAACGTTTCGTAGTCATATCATTAAATGCTGTAAAAAAGCTTATAGGAATTTAGGTTTTATGCTCCGTACAGTTCACAGCTTCACTAATATAAAAGCTATCGTCGCCTTATACAATGCACTAGTTAGGAGTCAATTAGAAGGTAATGCAGTCATCTGGGCTCCACATGAAACTAAATATAGTCTGATGTTGGAACGAGTACAGAACAAGTTCGTTAGGTACTTGTATATGAGGATGTACAGGGTGTATCCATTTTATCCGTTGATGTACCCAACATTATTCGTTTTAGGGATGGTTGGGTACAACGAGCTGAGGGTGAGGAGGGAGCTTACGCTCGTAACGTATATTTTTAAGTTAATTAGGGGGAAGGTATGCAATGCAGAGCTACTGGCGGTACCGTGCGGGCGCACCAACCTCCTCAAGAAGGCGCCGCTAACGCGCGCACTCCACACCCTCAATATTATAGCCGTAGAGATGGACATATTTTCTTGTTCTCTGAGTGAACTCACAAAGGTAGCAATGTGGACTATAAGTTATAAGTAAGTATGTCATAGTTTTGTTTTATTTTTCATTTTGTAATTTTAGGTTTTGCACAATTGTATAAGCTAAGCTAGAGATAAATATTGTAACTGCACCATCGTATTAGGAATTCCTGTAAAGATGATGTAAGAAGTGAATAAATAAATTAAAAAAAAAAAAAATGCTTTGTAATAAGCATGATTGTTGTCAAGCGCAAGCCTAACTCGCAATAAAAAAAAAAATTTGGTTATAATCTTACGAAGATGCAAAACATATTAGTTATAGTCTTACCCAGATGCAATGAAGTGTCATCGGTGGACCAGCCAATCCTAAGCCCACTGGCCACTGTCTCCTTGTCCGAGGTCTCCGTAGTGGTCAATACTGGACCGACGCGCACCTGTTAATACGAATTAATTATCAATACGAATATACAACTGAACAATGTCAAAAGAAGACATGGTTCTAATTTTATACATAACAGTTGTCGATACCCACAGTTTTACAAAATAAATTTAGTCTCACCATCAACCAGAGAAAATAGTTAAAAGAAGACTGGTAAAAAGCCCTAGCTTCTGAAATTTTATATGTACAGATGGTTAAATCCTAGAAAGATACTCCCCGCCTTTTTTTTCTCCTCAGAACCATTGCTCTACATACATAAATTGAATAAAAATTTCTGTTTCATAGTCGCTAATCAATATTTTGACATCTAATATATACTAATATTACTTACTTCATAGCACACTCGCCCACTGGAAACGCCGTGCGACGCCCTGACGCCTGCCCACGCGTGGGCAAAGGCACCTTCGCTGAGCGGCACCACGGAGTTCAAATCCGGTAGCTCCAGGTATTGATTCAAGTCGCTGTCATCTGTTAAACAAGAAGAAAAACCACATTCAAACTGAGCCATCTGGTTGTCGCAGAAATATAAAGCTATCAAATTAGTAAGCCAAAATCTTTATGATAACCTTGGTTTAAAATACATATACACTATGCAAGGTTAATTTAAAAATACTAATAATTTCTTAAGGGCAAGTTCTCTACATACTACTGGAAAACTTTTATTGTAAGACTTTTAAAATACTGAATAAATCCATACTAATATTATAAATGCGAAAGTGTGTCTGTCTGTCTGCTACGCTTTCACGGCTCATCTGTTCAACCGATTTTGATGAAATTTGGGACAGAGATAGGTTACATACATCCCGGGGAAGGACATATGCCACTTTTTATCCCGGAAATGTGAAGAGTTCCCGCGGGAATCAAAATGCATCAATCCGCGCGGACGAAGATGCTGGCATAGTCTTGTAGTGAATAAATTCAATGTTAAGAAATTAAACTTTTCACTGTATTCATAGTACACTCCTACAGTACAGTCGATTTCAGTCGCGCGTCGTAGAAACAAATCGTGGTGGATTCTGAGAGGTGACTTGTGGTCAGTAATCAGTAATAGGATGATGTTGATAATAAATGAGATTAGACCAGTGATACTTACACCAAGACAGAGTAACTTTGTTGTCATCAAGCTCAGGCTCAACATACTTGGGCTCCGCTGCTTGTTTCTTGTTGCGGGGTGGCTCCTGACGACAAACCAACATTGGATTGAATAACCAAAAATGTGGGTATCTGTCAGAGACAGTATGCAAAAACTATATTACATTACCTAATTTAAAATTATTAACAATGGTGCCGATTCTGTAATGTAACATCTCTAAACTAAACTAAAATGGCAGCTTTAAATCTAGTTCTGTCCCTTTCCGTAGGGAGTATTATGAAAAGGTTAGCAATATTTATAATGCTCTAATTTTAGTTTAGTTTAGAGATTGTGCATTACAGCCGATTCTGTAATGTAACATCTCTAAACTAAACTAAAATGGCAGCTTTAAATCTAGTTCTGTCCCTTTCCGTAGGGAGTATTATGAAAAGGTTAGCAATATTTATAATGCTCTAATTTTAGTTTAGTTTAGAGATTGTGCATTACAGAATCAGCCCCAATGACTTTACAATATAAAATAATATTTAATACTATCGTATCAGAAGAAAGTGCAAAAGAAAGAAAAACAATACGTACGGCCCGTCTCCGGCCGCACGAAATGTCGCCAGGACAGTTAGGTTTTTAATGTCAAAACAATAAATAAATAAATAATTCGTACATCAGCTTTATCAGAATTAGTTATTAAAATGTTTGTTTATTGAGTTATATAATCATTAAGATATTCTCTCACACTATAATAACTTTTTCTACTTGTAATGTCAAAAATAACTCGTTTAAACCCTTACTAGTGGCAGATTCATATGGTCATTAAGAAGTTTATTGAACAAAGTCACAGCCATACAATATCAGGAATATTAAAAAAAAAGATCTTATGGAAACGTATATTTTCCAGGATATAATGCACCTCTTGCGAGGTAATAAGATGGCTTATACCAGGAGGGGTGTAAGCCATCTTATTACCAAAGGACAATGGTAAGGAATTGGTTGATATAATTTTCAAGCATCTACAAATGTAGATAATAATTATAGATTTAGATAAATGAACTTCTCATGTTTTTAGAAATTATACTTATGGCTGTTGCAAGTCTGGAAACAAAGCCATTTTTTATAATCTCAAATCTAAACTAAAATGACAGCTTTAAATCTAATGCTTCCACTTTCCGCAGGGAATATTTTGAAAGGGATAGCAATTAAATAGAGCTATAATTTTTAGAGATGGTGAATGTGGGACAAGTGAGTACTCATCTGCACCAATAGGAAGATCTTCCGGGCTGGTGTTGTGCCCGGGAACTTTCTGGTCCATTCTCAGAAAACTTCGATTTTGCGATTCAGGCTTGTAAATCTTATATATGTCACTGTAAGATTGTAAAAACCGTTAGATTATAATCTAACTCGCGAAATCGCAAAGTCTCGAAAGATTACAATTTAATGCATTATTTTCCGGTAGATTGTAATCTGTTAGGTTTATTGACCGGATAAAACCCAGCCGGGCAGTACCTGGTTGTTTATGTCGAACCCTAACCTAACCTACATGAAACCGACAAGAAAACGTAAATACCATGAATATTTCAAAAATTGACACTCAGAACATAGAATGGTTCACAATCTTTCGATAGTTTACAATTTCGCGAATTATATTATAATCTAACGATTTTTACAATCTTACGGTGACATATATAAAATTCTCGCGTCACAATGTTAGTTACTATACTCCTCCGAAACGGCTTAACAGATTTTTATGAAATTTTATATGCATATTCGGTAGGTCTGAGAATCGGCTACTATCTATTTTTCATACCCCTAAAACACCTCAAACCACGTGGACGGAGTCGCGGGCATCAGCTAGTAACTTATAAGTTTTCAGTCAATTATTTCATCTGTGATGTAGATATAATTAGCACCATCTAGTTTACACTGTGGCAACCATATCTACTCAACTTAATCCATAGACAATGAAGCAATCCAATAGATTTTTCTTCATGATGGCTTGACTTCATGTCAAATAGCATCTGGGTTAGGGTGGATATGTACCTCGATGGGCGGCGCCAACACTTCATTGGTGACCTCTATAGTGCGGTAGTAGTTGCTCCAGCGAGCCTTCTTCTCTTGCTTCTTCTTGAGACGTTGCAACTTCACTGGGTCCTGCACCAATGTATTGAACAAATCAGTAACATTCATATGCTAAAAAAATACTATTTCATATAACCTGCATTGAAAATGCGAGTTTCAATGCCTGTTGAGCCACCTGACTAGAAAATTTCAGATGAAAAAGTCATGGTTTTCTACTCTCTGAATGGCGCTGAAAGGAGGCTCCTTTCAATCCTGTCAGAGTGTCTTTTGTTTATTTCAAACCTTCTAAATTGTCATTTTAACCATCAACTAAACTGACAGATATGATATATATAACAGATATGATATAAACAACAACCTAGCAACTGAAATAAATAAATAAGAAATACAATTTTAATAAAACTCGCACTTCTAATGCAGATTATAGAAAAAATAGTTTGTGTTAAGCACACAAACTATTGGGGTGAACAAGGTCTTGTGGTAAACAAGACGATTTCAGACGAGGGTCAATTTGCCTGCCTGAGCGAAATGAGGGCTGGCATCACCCGAAATCTGCTTGGGTTACCTAACTAGGCCACAAAAACATGGTGAATGCTAAGTATTGATACTTCCATATTTAAATTGCAATAGTGTGTCTTTCTGTTCGTCTGCTATGCTTAAATGGCCTGGGGAAGGACATAGGCTACTTTTTAATTCCGAAAAATTAAATACTTCCTGCAGGAATCAATAAATTAAAAAACCCTAATCCACATAGACAAAAGGCATCATCTACGTATTAGAATAAACAAAGGTCATTTACTAAGTACTGTAAATTAGAAGCTAAAGTAGTTTTACTTATTAGCCCAGAGGCTAGATGGTAGAGCCCAGAAGCTACTATAAAATTATGGTGCTTTGTGGAAGGTCGAAAAAATTCAGCATATAAAAACTTACATTACTGAGCTCCTCAAAGCGTTTAGCATCCTCTTCCGCCTGTTTCTTTTCCCTCTCCAGCCTCTCCTTCTCTTTCTCTATCAATCTCTCGTTGAGAAGCTCCCACTCCTCTTCCTCAGTCAACTCACGTTTACGCTGCAATGAGAACATAGCATTTAACAGAACTGACTAACTGATTTATAAACGCACAGCTCAAACAAGTCGACTAATTGGTTGAATTTTCAAAAATCCTAAGTGGGTAAAATAGTGGTTTGAAATTTGTAAAGTCCACCCGGACAAAGTTGCAGGCATAAGCTAGTTAGTTTAAATAACTAGTTGACCTAACAGCTCTGAAATATGTTCTATGTCATCGTCAACTAGAATTCCAAATATTCTTCATATATTATAACTTGAGCTCTGTAAGCAATAAGGCCTTTTTTTCATAATAATAATTAGGTATTAATTTCATTTTATAGATAACAATGAAATGCCACAATTTGCATTATAGTGGAATTCCACATGTGGCAGTCTGCTACATATTATTCTATATTGAAATGTTAGGGAAGAGCCATATCTGTAGACAAATTCTGAAGAGAGATTCTATATGCCAAAACCATCATAATATAATAACTGTGTTTGCAACTGGCAGTGAGCTACTTAATGGACCCTACCTCTTTCTCTTTCTCTTCGCCATCCTTCTTTTCCTTATCATCACCATCTTTTTTCTCACTTGTGTCCATGTCTTCATCCTGCTTATCTTGTTTGTCTTGCGGCTCATTCGCCTGCACCTCATCCTGAGAGCTGGCTTCATCTGTAAATATTTAAAACTAGTCCATTAAATCTGTAAAAAAGCTTTTTCCCTCAAGGAACTCTTTATTTTCCCAGCATTAAAAGGAGCTTATGTCCTTCCCTACAATGCAAACTATCCCTATACCAAATTGCATCAAAATCGGTTGAACAGTGGGGCAGTGAAAGCGTAGTAGACGAGTTTTATTTTAATTTTACTACAAGTTCACCCTAGACTGGGTTCTCACCACATAGGTTATACGCAGTCTAAGGTAGTGGTAACTAACCTGTGAATAGAGTGGCAATTATAATATTCTAGCGTCATACTAGAACCACAAAATAGCTTGGTGACACCAGTGACGTGCAGTTCATAGAGGCATAAAAGCACTGGTTACCCAGATGAAACTACAGCAATGCTAATTTTTCACCAAAACAGTTAGTAAACAGGTATTCCGACCAACAAATGCCTGTGGTGTAGGCAAACCCTGTGCTCGCCAGTGGGTGACACGTCTTTGCTGGTAGGGTGGTAATTACCCACAGCCAGTCTTGTACCAGATCAGACCAAACCAGAAACAAGAAGTCCATACTAATATTATGAATGCAAAAGTGTGTCTGTCTGCTACGCTTTCATAGTCCATTTGCCCAACTGATTTTGATGAAATTTGGTACAGGGTTAGATTGTATCCCGGGGAAGGGCATAAGCTACTTTCTATCCATGAAAAATAAGGAGTTCCGCGGGAATCAAAAAATCTTAATCCGCGCGGAGTCGCGGAAATCATCTAGTAGAAAATATTTGATTGTACATTTGGCTGTGCCAAGGATTGAACCCCAAATCTTCCATTTGTATTATGTAGCACTTCCAGGCTCTCACTGTTGTCACTGTCCCAGGGAGGTTGTCAAATGTGCTTTTACTTAAACTCTTTTTAGTTCAAAAGAAACAAAAGTTATATGCTATATTTGGCAATAAATTATTGGTATGAAAATCTGTAAAAGGATGATGTATAAAAATCTGTAAATGTATATGAAATTTATCTTACCTTGGTCATCTGTCTCTGGCTTAACTTCAACAGGTGACTGGCTCCTGTGATAAAAAAAATACTTAAAACTAGTCTCAGGTATAATGAATACTCATTTAGTGGCAAACTGCAATCACACTGTCACAATATTATTGATTCTATTATACTTGTCAACTAGAATTTCTATTTCTTAGAGAATTATGAAAGGACAGCAACACAATAAGACCTATCATTTTTATTTCGTAATTGTACCACATTCTAGCAAATAAATTAGCCTATTCTATTCTATTCTATCTAAGATTAGCTTTCCCTGTCCCTCCTCATTAGCTAAAATGTAGTGTTGACAGAACAAAAAAACTATAGGCCAGATATCCTAATACTCACTGCTCATCATCTATACTGTAGGGTTCATCTCCTTTGTTCTTCACACTGTTGTCAGCTTCAGGTGGCGACTTCTCCGCAGACTTGGGTTCCGTGACAGATGGATCTGACTTCTTGGGAGTCTCCTGTTTTGACTCCTGCTCATCCTCATCTTCCTGCTGCTCTTCATCTATCTTTGGAGGATCTTCTTTGTTAAACTAGAAGGAAACAAGTAATAAATTTTTTTTTTTTTAAACCTACGATGAAATGTAGTGCTCCTTTGTAGCCTATAACTTTGAAATAATTATTTGAACTTCTCAGAAGTATATTACATGTGCAGCGCAGCTTGGTGAACTATGGCCCTAAAACCTATTTAAGAACCTTCTCAGAGGCTATACATATCTAATGCAAAAAACCACATTATAATCGGTCCAATAGTTTTCGAGGAGAATGGTAAAAAAAGTGCACAAACAAACAAACACACAACCTCTGAGGGCAAATATATAGAAGCTTTAAATTCCCTCGGGAACTCTCTAATTTTTTGGGTTAATATATAGCCTATGACACTCACAAATAATGTGGCTTTCTATTGGTGCCAGAATTTTCAAAATCGGTTCAGTACATCCAGAGATTACCCCCTACAACCTCACAAAGTTTACCTCTTTACAATATTAGTAATAAATATAGATTTGACGTCAAAACAAGTTGTATCATAATGGTGCATCCACATCAAAGTCAGTTTTTGTAGAGTAACATTTTGCAACTTGATATTAACATTAAGTAGCTCTCTTATAACTTATGCAGCCGATTGTTGCTATTTGTTGGATATTGCTCATGGCATCCACACTGCCAATAACATGATTAATGATTTTTAAAGTAATTTCTTAAGTCTTAACACAGCAATGTTTAATAAACTTTGTTATCCATTGATAGCTGTTGATACCCTCTAACAGTTGCTAACAAGCCACAAAAATAACTTTGGTGTGGATGTACCTTAACAAGTATGTCCCATGGACTGAGTCTTAGTAATCATAGTGTATGTAAGTGAAAATATGGCAGTTACAACTTCTGAGAGAATTAACCAAAAAGAATTAAAATTTCGGTTGAACTCAGTAAATATCACTTTTTGATACTGGAAAAATACCAGTATTGAGAATCTATACTTCTAAACTAATATTATGAATGTGAAAATTTGGATGGATGGATGGATGCTTGTTTCTCAATCACACCAGAATGGCTGAACGGATCAGGATGGAATTTGGCACAGAGATAGATTATAGTCTGGCTAACACATAGACTACTTTTTAGAAAATTAAAGAGTTCCTGCGGGAACCAAAAAACCTCAATCCACGCAGATGAAGTTGCGGGAATCGGCTAGTATAGTAATAACTATGTCTCAAATAACAATTCAAATAATTGTTACCTTAGCAGGAGTTGAAACCAGTCTGGATGAAGATGATCGTCTAGTAGTTCTGGGTGCAGGTGCACGTTTTGGGGTGGCAGGTTCGTCCGCATCCTCAGTTGAAGTGTCCAAGATGGTTGTGTCAGCAATCACTGGCAATAGAAATTTGAATAACCGATAATTGTTGCTTGTTTGCTTGTTAAATTTTAAAGAATTAAACAAGCATGTGTAAATGCCCTGATTATTTGCCAACTGTGCCATATTAGTACTTTACAGTGCAAGAATAACTTGCATCGAAGAAATCACAATTGTAGTAATGGTACTGAAGGAACTAGAAGTTTAATTCACCACAGTAGACAAATGTATGTGGTACAGTGTTTTTCTTGCACTTGTAGCTTGGGATATTCACCACCCAAATATAAGTGCAGCTCCATAGGTATAGTCGCACATTATCTGGCCCAGGGACAACGTCGCTACATTTAAAGTTGCTAATAAATACTAAAACTAAAGTCGTAAAAATATACTGTTGCTGTTATCACATTTAAAGTTGGTAATAAACTAAATAAACTAGTCATAAAAATTAGTTCCAATTTTGGCCACTGCGCCAGATAAGTTTGTGGGTCACTGAGATCCAGACAAAAATTAGAGGGCTATAGAGAACAAATAAATTGTTAACAGAAAAGAGCCATTATCCACAGTAATGAGGGAGGGGAAAACTCAACCACCAAAAACTTATTGGTGTAACCACTGATCGATAAACAAACAAGGAATATACTAAAAGTTGACAACCCTAACATATCTGCGGTTAAATAACAGAAATAAACGTCGGAATTTTTGGCTCTAGTTTCCCTGAAACCTAACCGCTACTAAATTCTCGCGACACACGGCATTTTTATGCAATACGAAATAAATAAGTACACGCGTCACGCATAGTTAAGCATTCCAGAAACTAAATAAAACATGGTGGAAGCGGCGGTTAGTAACCACACGTGCTCTTGTTCAATTTTCGCAAATCTTACTAAGCAAACATTTATGATATTTTTAACTGCAATATCGACTTACATTTGCCAGTTTTAGACTCTAAAGCCTTCTTTAACCTTTCCACCAATGCCGGTTTGTTACCCTTGGTGTCCAAGCCCAACGCCCCAAGCTCCGACCGCAAATCCACCACTTTCATCTTTGCGGGATCCATTTTTGAAGTTCTAACAAATATTCAATGCACTATTGTCCACAATTAACTATATCACAGTACTAAAATCATATGAATTTCGTAAAAACACTCATATCTCGCGAAAATTATCGCCCACGAGAATGCAGAATAGCGCCAAGAAAACCAATATGGCGGCCGTGATTAATGTGACCACTTAATAAACAGCTTTATCCCTAAAACAATATGTACCACTAGATCGGACGACTCTGGTGTCCAATCTCTCGCTTTAATTTGTTAGTTGAAGTGAGAGAGCGATAAATAGGTATTTGTTCAAATAATATTGAGTAACGGCCGGTCCACACGGCTCGTTGCGTCGACGTAGCGCTGTCGTTGCGTCGTTTTACATACTAATAATCATAGTGTACACACGGTGCGCTGCGTCGACGCAACGCACTCACGACGGAACTGCACCCCCACGATGAAGCGGGCGGGGGTGTACTCATTGTGACGCCGGTGTAGTTAAACTCAGCGACAACGCAGCGCCCGTGTGGCCGGCTATGCATCAAAATATATGCGTTGCGACGACGCAACGCGCCGTATGGACTAGTTCTAAGAACTCCAGTCTCTACCTATAGCTTCGTGATACAAATCAATAGTGCCATGCCAACTCACGGCATGCCTAAGTAATTTGGCGTCATGAAATTTTGAAAGTGTATCAAGCAGTACATAGTTGTAGGAGGCCCCGTTGATGGAGAATTCAAAAGTCGAAAGTTAGTTGGAATGATGCCGTTAGTGAGTTAACATTTCTTGCGTTAGTCATTTGAGTAAAGTGAAATCGTCATAATCGTTATCATATCCCTTAGAAGCCTAAAATTTCAGAAAAACTTTTATCGCGTGCAAAATTGTTGATTAGCTAATGCCTGCGAATTCGTCCACGTGGATTGAGGTTTTTTAGTTCCCGCGGGAACTCTTAAATTTACCGAAATAAAAAGTAGCTTATGTTTTTTCCAGGCTATAATCTATCCATGTGCCAAATTTCATCCTGATCCCTTAAGCCGTTCGGGCGTGATTGAGTAACAAACATCCATTCATTAATACATCCATACATCCAAACTTTCGCATTTATAATATTAGTATAAAAGTATAGATTGCAAATGCCTGCGTATCAGTCACAAAATTTTAAAAATCAATTACGAAAAGTAAATCCATCTCTATTAAATTTTACCCAAAATTTAGGGACAAAATCAATTGCCTGGTATTATGAATGCTTACGTGTCACAGATTATTTTTAATTCAGTCATAGAAAATTAAATTCTACTACTATAAGGCGTAGTCTTCACAAAACAATTTTCGGCTTCTATGATTTCAATTATTTTATATCTCGGTTCAATATAATAATATTTCGGTTGAGGAAAATATGTACACATCACAGTCCACACTCTTATTACAATATTATAAAATATTTTGCTTAAGTCGTGTTTTGTATCGCGGCCAAGAGTGAGAAAAGTTCACTTTTCTCCACACTCTTCCCACTCTTAAAACTATAAACGAGCAATTCTTGTATAATATATATATGTATATAATCTGAATCTCGGAAACGGCTCAAAAGATTTTCATGACATTTAGTATGCAGGGGGTTTCGTCGGCGATAAATCGATCTAGCTAGGATTCATTTTTAGAAAATGTCTTTTATCCATTTTTTCAGGCAATGAAAAACTGCTACAATATCATTAGAATCTAAATTTCGTCACTAGCTAGTATCTACAAGGTTATAATAGCTCAGGTGGGAATGCGGGCGGTCCCAAAACCAGAAGACTCCGGATCGAGTCCAGAGTATCCAATCCGATTATTTTTTCACTTTTTTCAATATAATATACTTAATATTTTATTTTAAAAAATAAAATATAATTCATTATTTAAATATAATTTCCATAAAACACGATTAACCAAAAAAAAATATCGAGCAAAGCTCGGTCATCCACACATTGGTTTTAATCACAGACAGTTTTAATAGTAGTGAAGTACAAGAAACATTACGAGCAAAACATACAGTATTGTAAAACAATAAATGTATCAGTATGGTATGTATGCACTTTAAATAATACTTGTTGCTTAGCAACGATTCTTACAAGGTTTTATCTTTATCCGAAAGATTTTCTGTAGGTTTTATCAAAGAGTATAATAATATATAGGGAAAGGTTTTATTAATATACTCTACGTTTGTTTAGATACGTTTTTTTACCCATCAACCTATTATATTGATTTACACATATGTTACACATTTATTTACTAGTTTATTTTATAAAAACATTGATTTTTGATATTATTTGGGGTCTCAAATCAATTCTATAATGGCCAAAAAAGAAGAACCGAAAAGTAAGAAATTAATAGATTATGCCTTTAATATGATTAGACTGCTCGGACTCGTTTACTGGTTTTTGTTAAACATATATTTACATAAACGTATATTTCTTTTAGTTCAAGCAAACAATGAACTGGAAAAGAAAATAATTGAAGCCTTCGAAGTGTTTGATCACTCAGGAAAACAGGTTGTTGATGTTAGAGAAATTGGAACTATATTGCGCTCTTTAGGTAGGTTATAGTAAAGCCGAATTTACTATACCATTTGATAAAACAACCCACTGTCTGCCCATATTACACAAATTTATTCTCAGAATAAGAATGGCTTGGCCAAGGCATGCAGGTTTCCTCACGATATTTTCCTTCATCGCAATTGTTATTAAATTCTTATAACGCATATACAAACGGCGCACCGAAGACAGTCCTAGACATCATTTTGTTTTGTGAATATAAAACTTCTAATATATTTATTCAATTTAATATGAATAATATCGTAGCTGATTGAAAAATATGTTGCAGGGTGTTGTCCCACCGAAGCAGAGGTCCAGGAAGTGATTCTAGCGACCGAGAATAAGGAAGCTACGGGAAATGTGCCCCTCATAAACTTTCTTCCTTTCATGTGTACAGCTATGACAGAACATAGGTTAGTATAAATAACAGCTAATGAAGGCCCTAATTATAATGCACAATAATTAATTATATCAAATAATAATATACAGATCATCTTTGCTTAGTTATTATGATCATCGACCGGAAATAATCACATATCATCAAATGTTTTTAATCACCGATTTTTAATTTTCATAGGCTGTATGATAATTGGTCTTTGCCTGTGCTCAATCGACAAAATAAAAAAAGCAACTCTATGGTGATAATCATAAACAATTTTCTTCTCGTGTGGTCTATGTTCACGTGGTTCACGGTAAACTCTGAGCAACGCTATCATGGAGGTTTACCTCCATGGCTCAGATCAATGATCTGAGGAGCAACGAAACCTATTTACTCTGAGCGCGAAGGAATTTTGCTTAGACTGGCGGGAACAAAGAAGGCGGGAAGATCAAATTGTGGTTCTGTATATGTATACTAGCTGATGCCCGCGACTTCGTCCACCTGGTTTAAGTTTTTTTTTATATAGGTATATCTAAATTAAGTAACACTTTAATTTTCCGGGATAAAAAGTAGCCTATGTCCAGACTCTCCAGGTCCGTGAAAGCGTAGCAGACATTCAGACACACTTTGGCATTTATGATATTACTATATGATGCCCGCGACTTCATCTGCGTTTTTTTGTTTCCCGCGGAAACTCTTTAATTTTCCGGGATAAAAAGTAGCCTATGTCTTTCCCCGATCTACAAACTATCCTTCTACCAATTTTCATCAAAATCTATTGAACAGATGGACTGTGAAAACGTAGCAGACAGACAGACACACACTTTCGCATTTATAATAATATTTATGTACCTAACTATGGATTTGTTTAAGATTTTATCCAGCGAGCGCCGAAATGTTGCTCGCAGCTTTTCGTTACTTTGACAAGGAAGCTCGTGGGTTCCTTACAAAGGAAAGATTTGCTCAACTGATGCTCGAAGAAGGCGAACCATTTACTCAGGTAACAGCAGAAGTAACATCTCTTACTTTAATAGTACTGAATACTTTTTTACGATTCATGTGAGCTAACTAGTTATTACATTGCTGTAGGTTACAGAGTGAGCGTAGCTCAAGCAGTGCGCAGTGCATTTATGCATGCCCGCGACTTGGATGAACTAAGTTTTTAGATTCCCGCGGGAACTCTTTAATTTTCTGGGATAAATAACCTACGTTCTTGCCCGGGATGAAACTGATCTCTATACCTTTCATCAAAATCTTTAAAGCGTAGCAGACAAACAGATAGACACACTTTCGCATAATATTAGTATGGATGAATATTATCACTTAGGTAAGTAGAAGCATTAGTCTAGACCTATAGAAAGGCTTCTATTATGAAACTTCCAAAAGTCGCAAAAATAATATGTGGCCCCATAACCCATCATACTTACTTAAGTAGATGAGTAAGTAGGTAGTAGGTATATGATGGGTTTTATCCAAATCATAATAATAATTTCCCACAGACCTTACCGAATTTCGGCCACGGCGGCCTACCTTCAGAGATTTGCCATCTGTGCGGGACATACGGCTCAGATTTCATGCAAATCGGATCAAAAGTACGCAAGAGTGTGCATGTGTTCACAGGTTCACTTGCTATTAACCTAACCTAACCTATACTCTCATAGTCCGATGGGATGGAAAATCCGACACGACCAGAGAGAGATCAGGCGCAGAGGCCCAATTGTCTAAGCAAATCGTAATCATTTGACAACTTATAACGTATTATTGAATAGAAGCAGGCGTTACTTTGCGGAAGTCCATGATAGTGAATGAACTAGAAGTTTAATTCGCTATAATCCGCTACAGTAGACAAATCTGTGTGGTACAGTGCACATGAGGTGGGCAATAACTAGAGATGCGCCGAATGTTCGGCCGAATATTCGTATTCGGTACATTCGGCATATTTTTTCATGTTCGTATTCGGCCGAATATTCGGTTGATTTGCCGAATAATTACCGAATATTTAAAATATTGTTAATATTTAAAAAAGAACATTTTATTAAACAGTAAGGTTAACTAATTACTAAAGAAGTGTGGTTTTTTGACGAATGACAATGTTAGCAAAATAAAATCTGATTCTCAAGATTACTATTATGTCCTTTAATAATCATATCGTAACATTAACATACTTAAATTATGATGATTTATCGACAAATTAAAACAACATAATATTTAATAATTAAAATTTAAGAGTGCTAAATTATGATGCAGAAATACTAGGCTCTCAGCCCTGTGAGGCAACAATCTATTTCTTTTCTCTTCATATACATTGCCTGCTTCCGAGAATAACCGTTCACTATATACAGTGGTTGCTGGAGAAATTAAAAAAATTCTGGCTGAAATAGCCATGATTCATACTTTCCTTGATTTTTTGCCCACCATGTAAAAGGACTTATACTGCGTTGTAATAAAGTCTCATTCAAATATTTTTGTAATTCTAAAGCTAATTAGCTTTTAGGACTCTGACTTTCTTCAGATATCGTTGACGCTTAATAGACGCTAACTCTTCATAACAACTCCAAAATGCTGAATGAGGATCGTGAGATTGGCGAGTGCCCATATTTGTCACATTTCGTAATGGTAGTCTTTCTTCTTCATCGCTGCTGCTCTCTAAATTACTCCTTCTGACATGTTCTCTAAAAAATGCTGACTTAATTGATTCAATATTTTCGGCAGAAAAGAAATTCAGTCGGAACCTGGGATCTAATAATGTGGCACAACTTCAATCAAATTATGCAGTTCCGAGATAATTTTTAAACAATATAATGCGAGAACTGCAATATGTAACCGAAAGAGCGATGCATCGACTGAGCGAGCCATGCTAGCGCGAGGGGCCGCGGCTTGCGCGCGGGGCAGAGAGGGGGCGGTGGCAAACGCCGCCCGGCTCTTGCAGAGCGCCGTACCGACGTGTACAAACGTGTTTACCGCGCAGAATTGAACCGAATGATTCGGCCGAATATTCGGTTCGGTACATTTTGGACCGAATATTCGGCCGAACATTCATATTCGGTTGAACCTACATTCGGCGCATCTCTAGCAATAACCATTCATATAAAATCCTGCATAAATGTAATAAAGGGTTACGAATGTGCGTTTGGGAGCAATTAGAAATAATTAAACACAATAATAAAGGATTTGAGTTGCTAAATGAACAAATAAACGTATCAAATTCACCTTTACTCAATTTATACAGTAATAGGGGAGGGGGCGGGGCTTCAGTATGAGCCATGCCAAAAAGGTATATAAGCTGGAACTTGCGATACGATAGTCACTTCACAATCGTGCATTGTCGAGTCAACATCTCCTGAAGATGCTTCGGTGTCGGAGTGAAACGTACGTTGAGAATGATTTGGAGGATTTGTGTGGTGTGGTGTTGTGCCTGTGCGAATTGCTGGGCGGTGGGTGTCGCATGTTGCAGGTGAAAGACACGCACTGTACCACACAGATTTGTCTACTGTAGCGGATTATAGCGAATTAAACTTCTAGTTCATTCATTATAACGTATTACATGCCATATTTTGACGTGCAGGCATCTATGAACTCCGAACATGAACCTCAGGTCGAATTATACGTTTGACAAACGATTACGGTTACTATTCGGCTAGTACTGAGATTTTCTTGTCATAAAACCTCAATACTTGTGAAGCTAACCACTAAACCAATGAGGTAGTCATCCAAATCGATGTAGTTACTCACCCATTTGTGGACTTCCTAAAAATGTTTTTGATACTCAGGAGGAATTTGACGAGATGATGCAGACTGCTCTGGATCCAGTAACGGACACGATCACCTACGAGTATTATATTAATCAACTGATGGTAAGTAACAATATTTATTATCCTCCCGATCGAATTTCAGCCTCGGAGACCAATCTCCACAGAGACAGTCATACGCGCGGAAGATAAATAGGTATTCCGTACTATTTAAAGCAATAAATTGTGTGAAAGTACATTTATTTTGTCCTTCAATCACGCTGCAACAGTTCGACGTAATTTTATGCATGGGAATAGTTGAGGACCTAGAGAGTGACATTTGACTAATTTTATAGTCGTAGTAGTGCATAAATACAGCACTCTCTATTCCCTTACTCTCATAGTTCACACAAAAGGTGCGATTGTGTAAGAATTTCCGATCAAATCGTCAAAGTTCGGCGTCAAAGTAAAATAAACCATAACATAATTGAATTACAGCTCAATTTCGTGTATCTGTCACCGTAAGATTGTAAAAACCGTTAGATTATAATCTAACTCGCGAAATTCTAAACTGTCGAAAGATTGTAAACTGTTCAATGTTCTGAGTGTAAATTTTTGAAATATTCATTTTATATACGTTTTCTTGTCTTTTCTTGTAGGTTAGGTTAGGGTTCGACATAAATAATCAAGTAGTGCCCGGCCTTATCGGGTTTAAATACCTATCAGATTACAATCTACCGGAAAATAATGCATTAAATTCTAATCTTTCGACAGTTTAGAATTTCGCGAGTTAGATTATAATCTAACGGTTTTTACAATCTTACGGTGACATATCCATTCTCATACGTTTAGGTATGTACGATACCCTAAATGGATATGTCACCGTTAGATTGTAAAAACCGTTAGATTATAATCTAACTCACGAAATTGCAAACTGTCGAAAGATTACAATTTAACGCATTATTTTTTGGTAAATTGTAATCTGTTAGGTATAAACCCGATTTATCCTAAGGCACTACCTGATTATTTATGTCGAACCCTAACCTAACCTACAAGAAACAGACAAGAAAACGTAAATACAATGAATATTTCAAAAATTGACACTCAGAACATTGAACAGTTTACAATCTTTCGACAGATTACAATTTCGCGAGTTAGATTATAATTTAACGGTTTTTACAATCTTACGGTGACAGATACACTTATTATCAAGCGCAGGACCAACGGTTGTACGAGCTCTCCAAGGCACTGAGTGAAACATTACCAAACTCTTACCTCTCGGCTAGTCTAAGAATATTTGAAGTTTACCACGCACTTGGCAAGCGTGGTGGACTTAAACCCTCCTCATCCTGAGAGTAGATCCGTGCTTAGTAGTGAGCCGCCAATGGATTGAAGTGAAAAACTAAGGGTTCACTCAGTCGATCTAAGATATGGAGCACCAATATCATGCAAAGAAAACCCTTACTATTATCGTATCATCAGATGCTATTAGGATGACAGTTCTGCATTCTATCATATCCTTTTCTTTCGAGTGACTCTAATAAGAGGAAAAGAGATAAACGTATTTTTATAATTCTTATAGCCTGTAGATTTGGTTATATAATTAATGAATAATTAATAATGATGTGGGTGTTACTTTTAAATAAAATAATACATTGACATATTCAATATTTAATTTGTAATTAGGATGCAAATCACAATTGGATAGATACTGATAACAATCAAGTAGCATGATAATTGATAATTTAGATTGGCACATGAGCCAACCGGTTTTTTAAACTTAATTATGTAAAATTTATCTAGATCTGTAGGTATCATATTATTATTATGATAATACGTATACTGAAAAAACTACATTTGACAGAATTTAAAAAATGTTGAGTGCTTGTCACACAAAAGTCCCCTGTAAATTAGCGGAACTATTATAATATTTAGACGAAACTAATATTATTTAGAAATGTGAAAGTTTGGATGGATGGATGGATGTATGTCACTCAATCACGCCAGAGTGGCTGAACGGATCTGCATGAAATTTAGCACAGAGATAGATTAGTCTGGAATAGCACATATGCCCTCCCTTTTAATCCCGGAAAATTAAGGAGTTCCCGTGGGAACAAAAAAAACCTCAATCAACGCGGACAAAGTGGCGGGCATCAGCTATAGTCAATAACTGATGCCCGCCACTTTAACACTCTCTACATAAATTATAAAAGAAACCTGCCGCGTCTGTCTGTCTGAACGCGAACTTAAAAAACTACCGAATTGATTTTCATACGGTTTTCATCAATGGACGGAGTGATTCAAGGGGAAGGTTTATCTGTATAATTCATTAATGTTTTGTGCAAATTGGTTGAAATATGACGATGATTGTTGAAGATGTTGGAAAACGCTCCCTTTGCGATATAAGGAAACAATGTATTGCAGAATTGTTCCTCTTTTATAGGTGTACGGAAGTCTCCGATGGCATATGTCTATCTTTTAAGGATATCTTACTATACCCTTTTTAAAGATTAAAAAATGGCCACATATAAAGTGGTAATTGGTAACTTTGTGAGTCATACAATATTAATTATTATCAAATTAATTACTTTATTAACCATATGCATTAAATTCATACACAATATTTTCCTTTAGAGTCAGACCATACAATTTTAAATATTATCTTAGGAGTTATTGCAAAATAAAAACCATCGGGTGGCCAATAATTGATGGTTTTGTCCTTCAATTACGCCATAACAGAGCAACGTATGATTTGCATGGATATATGCTTTTTGGGGCTTCTTTTGTGACATGTGGATTTTGACAAGCACTCCAGTGATGATATCTGATGTACTGGATGAAAACAATTATAGCATAATTATTTAAAAAACGTATGTGTTCCAACTAAAATGCAGCTCGACTTTACACCTTATTATGTTGTCTTATAACATATTTGGATTCATCATAATACAACACAATATTTTTTAATCTTTTTAAACAATTTTGCACTTAATTGGTCAAAGTGAATCAAATAGTGTAGAAATAAATGGATGATTATGCAAAGTACTTTCCTTGCAAACTGTATCTTTCTTTTAGTTTTAACAGTAAGAAATTAAGAAATTAAATGCTAACTAACTAGATTTAAAACTAACGCATTGGATTCAACTTCACATATTATACTCTCGTGGGTTTTGCATCTTCTTTCTCATTCATCAGCCTATTATAGTTATACCCATGTAACCTTAACCGTCAAACAATCTGTGGTCTGTGGTATGACATTAGGGATCAACCATAAAGTACGTCACACGTTAAGGGGGCGAGGAGGTCGACAAAGAGTTACATTGTGTGGGAGGGTCCTAAGTTTCGTGATGTCACATTTTAAAATCTTATACATCTAAGTGTTAAAATGCCAAATTTTAACTATTAACGAAAAACTTAAACATATATCCAACTCTATTTGTGTCTGTAAGGTTTCAATTGTTTTGTTTTGTTTTCAATTTGTTGGTTCTCACAAATGCGACCAACTGTGACAAGGTCAGGGGCGGGGTAAAAACATCACGAAATGAGTGTGACGTACTTTATGGATGAACCCATATTGGCTAAATTAAAACATGTTAATTAAAATTAAAGATTTCCATTACTAGAAACATAGAACAGTCTAGTTATTTGCCAATCGGCTTGCCCTCCTAGTTTTTATTGTACTAGGGGTCACATTAGCTAAGCGAGACGAGGATCTAGTAGGTGTAGCTCTACCAGACTCCTTTGCAGTCTTTGCAACTCCCTCAACTGCCTTTGCTATCTCTTTAGTTGTTTTTGTCTCATCATCAACTTCCATGATTGTGTCTAAATATTTAGTTGCAGTATTTGAATCATCTGTAGCAGGCTTTTTGTCACCAACTCTGTCCGTTTCTTCACTTTGATCAGTTTCATTCTTTGTCAACTCGGCAACTTCATCATCAATATCTTTTGTATCCATTTCCTCTCCACCATTTAGTTTGTTACGATCAGCTCTTTCTTCTTGATCAGCTTTCCGTATTGATGAGAGTAAATCAGAGATCTGAGTGTCCAAATCTGAACTTATTATATCATCTGTTGATGAATTTAGTTTGTTTGCATCAGTTGATTTGATTTCTTCAGTGATATCTTTGCTTGTATCTATTTGAGCAGGAGTTTCATCGTTCTGTACACTTTCTTGAGTTTTATTTTCTTGGTTGTTGGTCTTGTTTTGCTCAATTTCATTGTTTTGAGTGGGGATTTTATTTCCTTGTTGTCCTACTTGATTTTGTTGAGGTGTTTTGTTTTGTCCTGGGGTATTAACTTGCTCGCTCGCTTTGATAATGATTGTAGCATTACCTATAAACAGAAAAAATGATATAAAAATTCGTCCACCCAACTATTATATGTAGTTTAATTACAAATTACAATGGTAACAAGCATTATTAGCCATTACTAAAATCTAAGACTTAAGTTATTTCCTTTCAAGGCTTTTGGTAATCAATTAAGCACAGTTATAATTCAAAAATGATAACTTAGTATGGACAGCAATATTATTTGTTATTGATCAATCAATCTTTACTTACCAACAACAGACTCATTAGCTGCTAAAATCTTGTCAAACCCTTCCTTATCAGCAAACCCGACAACCAATAGATTGTTAATGCTCTTATGCTTCTTGATTGAAGCCGGGCTGAATTGTTTCAAGAACTCATAGATGACAGCTCTTGCCGGCAAGGCTGGACTTCCAATCAGCTGTAAAAAATTAAATTGTATTAATAATCACAGAAAATTGTAATATGTACTCAGTTCGAACACAACATTTTCACATTAACTGTAACATAAAGATGTAACTCCTCAATAAATCAATGTATAGTCATCGATTTGGAATTTGCATTGAAAATGTAAGTAGGTTAGATTAGGAAATAAAATAATATGTTCAATCGGCTCTAGTAACTATAACACACATAATTATTCGCTTTCATCTAAAACAAAAGCCGACTTCAAAACTATACTTATAAGTACCAACTTAAACTAAGTAAAAATATTATCTGAGTGTATATTTTCATTTATGTTGATTTTCTCAAAAAGCGCTAAATCAATTTCGACAAAATTTATATGGGACCACCTCTAAAGTATGGTCTATCAAATAAAAAAAGAATCATCAAAATTGTGTCATAATTGGCGGAATGATCACGTAACATATATTATTTCAACATCATCATCACTCAACACATCGTCAGCTTACTACCTACTGAACATGAATCTCTTCAGAATGAGATAATGGTTGCCTCACGATGTTTTCGATCACCATTATAATATTTAGTTGCTTGAAATGTACATACTACATAACTACGAAAAGTTAGGTTTTTGCTCACAGATCGAACCCGTGAAAACAAGGAGGATGAAGTCTTAACTTTTTGTACAGTAACTCCCACAAATGTATTGTGTGCAGTACAAGCTGAGCTTACGCCTCGTGGAGCTTACGGTTTCTGGCTAAGAAATACATTCCCAGTCGTTTAAGTCTTCTTTTTATCTATAAACCAATATTCACGAAAGGGGACAGAGATATGAGACAATTACCTTGACATATTGTATATCCTTAGAAGCTGGTGTCTTTGGTGTGGTAGGCACACTCTTTTCCGCCGCTTTGGCAGGTGTAACAGGCGTTGATTGCGTAGACGCAGGCGTTGCAGGTTTTCCAGCAGCTGTTACAGGTTTTGCAGGTGTGGTTGCTGGTTTTACGGGCGTTGCTGGTTTCACAGCTTGCGTTGGAGTCGCGGGTTGCACAGCTTCAGTTGTAGTTGCAGGTTTTGCAGGTGTTGTTATATCTGCTACAGGTTTTGCAGGTGTTGTTGAAGCTGCTGCAGGTTTCGCAGCAATTGCTGCAGCTTTTGTGGTCGGCGATGGAGCCGCAGGTTTCGCAGCAGTTGCTGCAGCTTTTGTGGTCGGCGATGGAGCCGCAGGTTTCGCAGCAGTTGCTGCAGCTTTTGTTGTCGGCGATGGAGCCGCAGGTTTCGCAGCAGTTGCTGCAGCTTTTGTGGTCGGCGATGGAGCCGCAGGTTTCGCAGCAGTTGCTGCAGCTTTTGTGGTCGGCGATGGAGCCGCTGGTTTCGCAGCAGTTGCTCCAGATTTTCGGGCATTAGAATTGACTGCAGCTGTAGACATTGCAGGACTTGAAGTCTTTCCAGATCTACTTGTATCATTGTCATCATCAATTGTTATAACATTGTCCTTTTCCATTGCTTGACGCAACTTTAATTTCATCTCCAAATTGATTAAGGCTTTCATACTTGTGAATTCTTTGTCCAGACACAAGATTGACATGAATTCCTGAAATATAAACATTGTAACTTATAAGCCAAAAAATGGCTCCAGTAGCAAAGCTACCAATGTGCTTCATATAAATGTAAATTTCATTTAAGATATGCAATCATACTGCACCGGATAGATATTGCATTACTTTTTATAGCTAATATACCTATAGATAGCTAGTTTTATTGATGTAATTGTGTCAATATTTAATAATAAATAAAATAATAAGCCGGCAAATCACTTGAAATTAAGGGATACTACAGTGAAACATTTGCAGCACTGACAATATGTTTGTTAGAAATCTGTTGATCTGCCTTTTGAACAATTCCAGGTTTAAAACGAACACTGTCATAGGGAGGGTTCCACAATTTGCATATGGTTTCTTCCATGCAAATTGTAGATGAATGATGAGTGAAGTAGATTAATAGTTGGAAAAATTTACAGCAGGTCAACTGACTTGAAATAACAATACCCTTGCTATATTACTACAGGGCCTATTTGTCTAGGTCCTAAGGTTTGAGCTTGATGTTGATAAGCTGGTCAGTGAGTTAGTACAATAATTGACATACTCACATCTCTGAATTTGTGCAACATTGCTGGCAATTTCTGCTCGATAACTTTCTCCATGAATTCCACATACTTCTGAGTCTTGGAACTTTTAAATTGTAGTTGGTCCACTGCCATCTTTATAGCCTCGCTGCTGCCTTCTGTATATTTTATGTTGCTATTTGCTTCGTATTTTTTCTCCTCAGCACCTTCATCATTTTTATCTTTTCCTTCTTGATCTGTATCTTTTTCTTTTTCATCATTTGTAGTTTTCTCTTCATCTGAATCTTTTCCTCCATCTTTATCTTTATCTCCATGTGTATCTTTTTCTACAGATGTATCCTTGTATCCACTTGTGTCTTCATTCTCAATTGAAATAATCTCTACACTACTATCTTTTTCCTCACTTGTATCCATCTTTCCCTCAGTATCTTTTGCCTCACTGGTAGCAATCTCTCCACTTGTATTTTTTCCTCCATTTTCATGACCCTGGGTTTCATCTTCATTCTTATTTTCTCTAGGATCGTCCTTCGTGAAACTTTCGACCAACTCTTCAATTTTGTGATCCTTATTCTCATACAATTTTTGTAACTAAAACATTTTGTAAAAAAAATAATATAATACATATTTAACTGAGGAGTATGCAAAACATACAAGGCCAAATTAGATATTTTGTCCTGTATCAAAAGTCACACTGGTAAAAAGAAAACCTCACTGTGTCACTATTATATTTGCATTCATTCGTTATATTTGTCAGAGACACAGTTTCGTCCAGTGTCCATTAGTGTTACAGATTGTCACAACCTCCATATAAATGATATCTTGCAATCATATTGATGATTACGATCAGATTTAGCAACTTACATGACTATGGGATCCTTTTTTATGCCTGTTTAAATGCACTTGACCAGTTTTTCATTAACTACTAATGCAACATGAGCCAATGTTTTAAGTAAACTTTAAAGATTTACCAAGGTTTATGCTTTAGGAACTTTAAAAGGGGCTTCCCAATCCACCCTTTCTAGAAGATAGCTAGTTACCAGGTAACCGTTGGTCTAGTGGTTAGCATGTTCGACTGCGGTCAACGAGGACGCGGGTTCGAATTCCGGGTTGGGCCATAATCAAGTATTGGTTTTTCTGACTAGAAATTCTCAGTACTAGCCCGGAGTTAGGAAGTTGGTTTCACTCCCGTGCCTCGGAGAGCACGTTAAGCCGTCGGTCCCGGTTATTATGACAAATATTTTAATAGTCGTTAAAGCCTGCCAACCCGCATTGGAGCATTGTGGTGGTTAGTAGGCTGCAGTGGTTGTTAGATCAAAAGGTATCGCAATTATAATCAAAATGAGCCGTTAGAAGTATCAAATAATACTTACGTCAGTAAATACGTCGTTAAGCTTGTTATGTAGGATTTTACCTATGTTCTTCTTGAAGAACTCTTCTGGGTCATCTGAAAATTAAAAAATATATTGCATTGTCACATCAAAATATTTGACTACCTAAAATAAAATATATATATGTACTAGAATGTCATACAAGTAGGTTTTATTGTTCCAGGATAAGTAGTATACTGTATACAAATTTAACTGTTCAACTAGTGTAGTAAAATCCTGCTCGCAAATGAATTTATTTATAGAGTACTCAAGGAATATACTCCTCAAATTTCAAATTCAAAGGTACAGTTGTTTATGCTGTGCATTGTTAGTCACACAGTCGCGATAGTTGATAGATGTATAGATAGCTGATGTCAGATTAAGACTAAGTTTGATCTTAGGTGGTTAAGGCAAGAGGAATTATGGAACCTCAAAAACCGCAATAATAAAAAGTGATTTTATATGCTCACACAAGCATGACAGAAATTTTCTGACATCAAGATGTGACTTTTCACATAAAACACAGAGAAGAAAACAAGTACTAATTTTAAAAAAATAAGCAAACCCCTATTTTGTGGCATCGTAGACCCCAAATTGCATGAAGCCAATTTCAATGTGTTTTAAATTTGTAAGATTATTCAAATAAACCTAACACAATAAGGGTACTTCCAATCGGTCTGGATATCCTCGAACCAGTATTTGACTCCATCATAATATGAGATGAGCCCGACAATACTGGTTAGCAAGGAAT
The DNA here is from genome assembly GCA_964035005.1 of Erebia palarica. Lineage (NCBI taxonomy): Eukaryota > Metazoa > Arthropoda > Insecta > Lepidoptera > Nymphalidae > Erebia > Erebia palarica. The sequence goes on along the minus strand of OZ035993.1, from coordinate 23,952,972 downwards.
CAATCTGTATAGAGTCCGAACTTATCAATGGACGCCAACCAATATACTTCAGTACCATCATACCAGCTGACTGGTGAACCAGCAAAAGCAAAAGAAGCCACATTCAAATTGGTCCTAGATTTTCTTGGATGCTACGATGCCACTAACAAAAAGAGCATGTCATCGACAGCGCTCGTGTTTTTGCATTGGGGGCTAGGAAAATATCACTACCTGCTTCAACAAGTTGCAAAACCCGCCATTGGTTGTTATTATAAGAATGCGCGTCTTGGGCAATTTTCATCAGCTCAATATCCGTCGTCTGGGGATATTTCTCACGGTATTTATCGACAATGTTCCTGACATTGTCGATGGGTTCGTTCATCATCACGTCCCTTATGCGCACGCGCAGGGTGTGCTTAATGACACGCTGTATGAATGGGATATTGAAATACTCGAGGGTTCCGAGATCGGGACATAGCTCCTTGACCGATTTCAAGATCATGCCCAAAGCTAACTCCAAGCGACCTTTTATTTGCCCAGATGGCTGCTTATAGGGATGAAGAACATTATCCTGCTCGAACCTTTTATTTTTTGGGATAGTATTTTGTGCAGGGTTTTGCGATTTCGATGGAGTGTTTATCTTTTTTAGCGAAGGGAGCACTTTTGTTGGAAGATTTTGGCCTTTAAGTGGAAGATTTTGCCCTTTGGGTGGAGGATTTTGCCCTTTGGGTGGAGGATTTTGCCCCCGGGGTTTAGGGGTTTGCCCAACTATCTTGTTTGTGTGCGCAATCAACTTATTGGTTTCGTCAATTAACTTCTTAGTTTCAATAGACGGGCGATACACGGGAGCTTTCGCAGCAGGCCTTTGGTTGGGTTTGGTCACTTTGTTTGGTTTAAAGTTTTTGCGTTCAGGTGGAGGATTATATTTGCTTGTGATTCGCTGGCCGATGCCAGGTTTTTGTGCCATGAGAGACCTGGTTTGGGCAGAGAAGTTCTTAGGTTGTGGAGGATTTTGATTTACGGCTCTGAATTCAGCCTGCCTGGTGGCTGGGTTGTGCCAGGGGTTAATGCTCCGAGGCGCATTGAAACGTTTCGGGGGAGAGGGATCTTGATTTTGCCAAACCGGTGCATAGGCTTGACGTTTGACGCCCTGCGGCTTGAAGTTAGAAGAACCAGGACCAGGCTGGTATGCAGCAGAATGGTTAGCGAAATTAAATTGATTACTGGTGCCCTGTTGACTATAGTTGTGAAAAGGTTGCTTGTTATCATACTGCCTCTGAAATGAATTCAAAATTATTTTTAATTGTAACCATTAACTAAAAGACATGTCCTAAAAAATACAGATTATTGCAATATCTAAGAATTTAAGATAATTTTATGATGGTCACATTATGAGTAATGGCATCATAATGACGTATCATAAGAATATGTTATCCTTAATAATATTACAACTGAGCATTGAAGATATACAATCTAGCTTTACCTATATTTTATCAGGTAAAATATAGTTTGTAGAGGCAATCATTGATCATATCATAAGCAAATTTTGCTTATTTCTGTATGAGAATTATAATTGACTAACTCATGCAATTTTCATAGGTAAATTTATACTATGACCTGTGCTAATGTATAAATCATTCCTATTTGAAGTAAGACACCAAAGATTTTTTGTGTTGTTACTTAATTTTATTTGGCGACAATTTATATATTACTTACCACCTGGATACCTGTTACCTATAAGACATTTAAAACTATCAGATAAAATGAAATCAAATAATAACAAGAACTTTTCAATGAATGAATGAGAATGAAAAATGGGATGTGAAACGAAAGGCACACTTTCAGATTAAATGTAAAATTTCTAAATGATGTCTATGACTTTGTCCACTAGGGGCGAAGGTTTCAAAAGCACTAAAAGTTGTATTTGAATAAAATACATCATTTATTTATTTCATCCAATTAGCCTTGCACTTGACTGCAATTAGACCAAATTGATGAAAGGCAAAAGTCACTGAAGCCAGAATTTCATAACATAGAAGCATATTGCTTTGAACAAGTCTGTGAACTGTTCGGATTGCCGACCTTGACAATGCCTCCCTGTCCTTTTTTTATTGTGAGATAGGCTTGCAATTGACGACAATCATGCTTAGTGTAAAGCAATGTTGAGGTCTAGGTCTAGGTTGGCTCGCCTATAAGATGCCTATTCAGTCTTGCCTTGAAGGTACCTACAGCTAAATCAAAATTTTATATAGCAACCAGTTGCTAAGGAACTGATGTATTGATTAAGTACCTACAAACAAGTTTCCAATTATTCTGTAAAAAATATCATACTATGCATTAATTGCAAAGCAGCATGACAACTTACCTTATTGCTGTTATTAGAGTAATTATTACTGTTAGCAGAGTAATGATTACTGCCACTGGAGTATTGATTACTGTTAGCGGACAAGTAATTACTGGTGCTATTTGCAAATCTATCCAGCATGTTCTGTTCCTGCTCAAATATTTGCCTCTTGCGTTGGAGTAGTTGCAGTTCTATGTCTAAGTCCTAAATAAAACAGAAGAAACTTTATTTTAATTGGATATTGGATAAAAACCTTTTAATTTTGATACAAATGCAGTTACAATGTGGCTAATTTTGTTGCAAATAATCTCTCTAATCGAATGGGGCTGAAAATCTATTTTAAATCAAAGACTCAGCATACTGTACTGTAAAGGAGTTAAAGATTGAGTACAAAAAATTAATAATTCATTTCTACTACTTTCTTTTTTCTTTACAAAAATATTTTAAAAAAGACCTACAACAAACATTTACTATCAGTAAAAAACTTAAATACCTATTTCCTTTCAGGTAAACCTAACTAAATTGAAATAAGTTTGCTAAGAAAGCCAAACTATTAACTAATAGACCTAATACCTAATAGACCATAGTAATTACTGTCTTCAACCAATAAATGTTGTTATTCAGATGCACAAAAGATTTATTGTCTGCTTAGACAAGATTTTGCAGTTTAAATTAATATGCTGCGTTATATATTCTACCTAAGAATACCTATATACAGATATATTATTGTGTCCATTTTGAACAATTTGAAACAGTTTTCTTATCAATACTACTATATTTTCCAAATGTTTCAATTTTACTGAGACTGAGAGTGGCGATAGGTTAGTGGTTAAACCTTCTCTTATTCAGATGGTTCTACTTTTTCTGAGTAAAGGAAGTAAGGCATGTCACTTGCTTTCTGTTTTCAACAGTATGTAAAGTAGGTATGCCAGTTCATACTTGGTCATAATCATGCAAGGCTGCTTTCTCTATGCTATTATTCAAACATTGCGTGTGCACAATAACATTTTGAGGAGTTCGGGTAGGTGGTACTTGTGATATGTGGAGAAAGGTAATCGTAAACAGGTTAAAATGGCGTCACACCATGTCATTGCAAAGGAATTCTTATAAATCATCCATGTATTCGAAACTTACACGCAAATGGTTTGTTAAAAGAGGCCCGCTTCCATTCCCGCCGCCTCGGTATCCGCCACCGCCCCTAGGGTTCCCTGCGCCACCGAATGCTCCGCGGCCCCTATAGTTACCACGTACCATATTACGTTAGTTAACGAATATTAAATGAAAATAAATCCCGGAGGACAGTCAAATCAAGTTGCGAGCGAATATTAATTTAATTAAATGCTCTTGTCAGTTATTTTAATAAATAAACCAGAGGAAATAAACTTTCAACGGTACGGACTACCACCGACCAGAAAAAGAAGACGGACCAGAGACGGACTACGGTACGTGCCAGAAACAAGTTAACCAGTGGTACGTGCACCCAAATGTACTCTGTGCGTGCGACCTCAAATAACCTCTAAGTTAATTGTCTCTGTTACAAAATTCAACGAATTGTTGCAGTGTTGCCACATAAATAAGTTGCAATTTGTCTCTGATTTTAATGACATTAACCACAGATTACAACTTGAAGGGATATCCATTGTCCGAGTGTCCGATGCATCATTTATGCGATATATAGATTTTTTTAAAAGTTGAAACACTAATTAATTCCAGAAATATTGGTGTTCAGTATTATCTTTTAGGTTTAGTAACGTTAGAATGTATGTAATAAATTGCTCTTATTATTCATGACATTCTGAAACCATCATTGATTATTTAGCTCTAAAACAATGAACAAAAAAATTGTTGCTTACTATTTGAAAAATACCTACTAATGTTTTAATAAAAGATTTTCAATTCTGCTTGAACATCTAAACTGATTCTGTCACCAGATCCTTTTTTAAGGATCTATCTTCTCGTCTCACAGAGTTCATAGTAGTCCGGAAGGCTGGCAAATGTCTCGGCCAACAATTTTGGCTAGGTATTCAACGGTAGCTAGCATTCTGGGTACATTGCATTGATCTGGATGATATTTTTAATAATTAGGTAGTCTTTAATTTAGATTTAAAATATATTTCATAGTTAAATATTTATAATCTTTTTTTTTTCTTTTTAATTTTTTTTTTGATTGAAAATAATACAATAGAACTTAATGCTAGCTAGCCTAACCTAATTACTATATAAATCATGCCCACGTGGAATGGTGGCAAGAATGCTGGCTGCATTTCCGCGCTGGACAGCCAGGCTGATCCTTTGCGCAAAAAATGTGCCAGCCCTTCTGTCACCAGATGAGGCAATTAACCGCGGTGAAATATCTCGCAAAAAATTTTTGGCACTAAGACTCCACGGCCCAAGCGTCTCCACGGCAAACGGAACAAATATGTAACTCTATGAGAGAGGCATACTTCCGCCGCTTGCCGGTTTCAGCCTTTTCTGCTGCGGCTCCCGGCCTTGATGCTGTCTCCCTGATATGACACGGTGTCTACGCATGTTGCGTCCCACATTAGCGCCCGTCCCCGTTCCCAGGGAACCAGCGTCAATCCATCAGGTCTCTTGCCATCATCCCGACTAATCCCTGCCGGCTCAATGAGCACAGGAATATCTATGGTGGCAAGAGCCCTTTTGATCGTATCATTGAGAGAGCCATGCCGAAAAAGCCTACCAGCGCTCCTTTGGCAAGAGAGTCCGTGAATTCCAAATTTATCGACCTCTTTTCCACACGGACATCTGTGCTATAATAATAAATTAATAATCTAAGTTATTTAAATTAAAAAATAAGTAAATAAAAAGTTTAAGTGAATAGAAGGCGAGGAAGAATAGAAGTGAAAACAAATATTTAATTTTATTAAGTATAATTTTCAGCAAACGAAACTATCGATTAGATGTTTATTGCTACGTCCCTAATAAGTTGACGTGTGACGTTTATGGATAAATGGAGTCGTTTAAGTGTGTATTGTCTAGTCCGTTACTTGTCTCTGGTCTAGTCTATGGAATAGCCCTAGGCCCTAGAATGCCCGCGACTGCCTGGTTTGAGGTTTTTGGTTCCAACGGGAATTCTTTAATTTTCCGGGATAAAAAGTAGCCTATATGCTATTCCAGACTATAATCTATCCTTGTATAATTTCAGGCAGATCCGTTCAACAGCGTGATTGAGTAACAAACATCCATACATCCATCCAAACTTTCGCATTTATAATATTAGTAAGATTACTATAGACAAACTACCCGTGGCATGGTCTCCGATTAAAAAACATTAGTACTGAGGGAGTACTACTAAGAGGTTAATGATCTGAAACTAAAAGGGTAAAAAAGGTCAATGCTCCAGCACAGTACATTGAATATACAGGTACTCCAGCAGGTGTGATGTTTTTTTATTGAAAAATAGGTAACTACCTATCTGTTATAAAGGCTTCCGCTTGATGGCAATCAATAACGTAATTTATTTAAATACAGGTGGCACCTAAAGACGTGTATAACGTAGCGGATGAAATACAAGATGAGAAACGAAGAATTGAGGCGGCGGCTCCTAAAAAGAGGAGAGCTTCGTCTCTGTTGAGAGCTGCTAAGAATTGAGCTCGTGTTATTATTTCTAATTTCTTTTTAAATATAACTTGAATAGATTGCCCTCCCTCTTTACTAGGGATGAGCTAATGAAGCATTGATATACACAGAATAGTAATAATACTTGCCCATTGATGTATTTTAAGTCTTCACTGCAATTACCTTATCTATATCAGTACATGAACATCGATCGAGGATTCGAGGACTGTGCATCAGAATGACTGCCCAAAGTGATGGATCGGCATGAAATTTCACCGGCATTTAGTACCTATCTAGTTGGTACCTTTTTTTAAATATTTTGTACCTAATTATTTACGAAGAAATATAATTTTTTTTAAGTGGGCAGTCATTCTGACGTCAAGATGGCTGCCCACATTTCAATTACCGCCTAAGGGTTCCGTATTTTGCATTTGTCTCTGCACAATAATTTAGTACCTACAATACATTTTATCAAGAATTTTTAGGCGAAAGATAAAGATTTTATACCTACAACTCTGAAAGTCGAACACTCGCTCACTGACTCATCAACGCCCAGCCTAGATAGCTGAAATTTTGCACAGAAGTTCCCTTTATGATGTAAACAAAGAATAAGAATAAATTTTACGCCGATCCATCACTTTGGGCAGTCATTCAGTCTGATCGTCTTATGTTCTGACACAGTAAACCTGTTTACTGTGGTTCTGATCACACTCAAGGACTACAGTAGTGGAATACCACAAATAATCGCTTCATTTCGATAGTTTAACCACAGAGTTTAGCTAATTTTATTTATGGTGGAATACATTTTGCTTCAAAATATTTATTATTTAAGTAGTAAATGTTATAAGTCTATGGTACTAGCCATACGTCAATGCCCGGCACACGTTACAGTGCCTCTCTGAGAGTGACTTTGTAAGTCCCAACCATAACTACAATGATTTATCACGATCGGATGAATGGTATAGAAATGCATAAAGTACAAAGAACTAAACTATGTTCATCCATTATTATTTAAAGTATAAAGTCAGTTTGAGATCTATATTTTTTGCTATGTTTCATCAAAATCTGTTCAGCCGTATTTTATAATAAACTTCCAAACCTGATGCAGACCTTATAGTTTGTGTATATTGTTGTGCATTTATAATAAATGTTACTTTTCAGGTTGAGGAGGAAATCCCAGAAAATGATGAAGTGAAAAAATGAATATGAAAATCATCTACTTTTCTTCACATGTTTATAATATGAAATACTCATTTTTATAGATATTAGAACCAATAGACGGTAGAATCGTATTGATATTAAAAGTTAGAACTTAAATTAGCATTGTATATCGATCTAATTATTTTTTAAAGGACATTGACCAAATTCGCCTAAGAATCAACATGTGTTTGAAATATACAGTAAATCTTAGCTTATTTTATAACCTTTATTTCAAATATTAGAATTCAACGGACACTTCAAATTAATTACAAAATAAATAAATGGGTATGAAATTGATTACTATACGTTTACGTCTCTCGATTATTAACCACAGATCAATAACTAACAGGTTAAAATAATATGCAATACCACCGCTTGAGCGCTAGATCCGTATCGTAAGAAACAAGATAAAAGCAGCTTAAAGTGCTAAATGCGCTAGTATTTGAATCTCGCAATGCCATCTATTGAAAGTACAATGATTTAATATATCTAACGCCATCTGTAATGTTTTTGATGAACTACGGCGAATCTTTTCTTATCTACATGCTGTTTACAGCTCTATTACAGTTGGATAAAAATGGTTTTTATTTGTGCAAGCAGATTGATTGTCAAAATTGAAAATATTTTTGGTAATAAGTCATTTCTTAGCAAGTGTCCGTTGTTTGAATCTGTTCTCAAGTATAAAAAGGTATTTATTTGAACCCAGTAATCAATGTTTTATGACTGTTGGTTCTTAGGCGAACTTTGTATGGGGACGGAACAATGTCCTTTTGTTTTGGTTTAATATGTGAAATTAAAATCTTGAGATCAATGTATCATAATTTACAAAAGTCCAAAGACAATTGAATTCGATTTCCGGAATCGAACCCGAAATATAAGGACACTGCTTTGCTATAGGATTAAATATCAACACTAAAATATCTTCATATTCTTTATTGACAACGGATTAACCTTATGGTTAACATTATAATATATGCCCTTAATAAGTAAAATCATATACTTTATGTACGGATTTTTACAAACCAAAGTAATGTCTTGGTCTAATCTTTATTATACTTAAACTCCTTATGAATATAAAAAAAACAATATGGTTTATTTTTGTGACAGCCTTGTACGGTTGTACCCTATAAATAGACTTATACCGCCCTAAGACAGTTTATCTTTTTATATTCATAGTTATAAAGTTAATATTAGTCTTCGTCGGAACCACTGCATTCGTCAACGACGACACCGGTGGATATTAGAGCAAGTATCTCTTCATCGTTCATCTCATCATCTTCATTAATTTCTTCATCTTGGTCGAACATCTCAGAGTTTATCATCTCAACATTCTTTATTGACAATTTCTGCTTGGCTTCTTCAACTTTCTTAGTTGTCACAGCTTCTTTTTTAACTTGATTCTGCTTGAGTTTGGTTACAGCAGGTTTTTCAGCAACTTTTACTTTTGGTGTAGATTCCGCTACTTTTTTAGTTGCAACTGTTTCCTTGTTGATTTGATTTGGTTTGGGTTTAGTTAAATTGGTTGTTGCAGTTGTTTTTTGAGTTGCAACTGCTTGGCTAGCTTGAGTTGGTTTTGGCTTTGACACAGGTGTAGTTTTTCCAACACTAACATTTTTAACTGTATTAGCTTCTTGAGTAATCTGTGTTGGTTTCGGTTTTGGTGGATTGTTTTGTGTAGTAGCTTTTTCAACATTTTGAATGTCTTTCACTACATTTGGTCTAGGTTCAGACGCTTTAGTAGGTATATCATTATTTTGATTTACACTAGTAGCAATATTTTTAGTGTTTTGTTCAACTTTCTGATTAGCATCAGCTTTCTTTGCCACATTTACTTTATTGATATTACTTAGTACTGTTACTTTATTTTTATCCAATTCGTTTTTCTGTTCTGTACTTTTATTAGGAGGTAAATTGTTTTTTACTATCGGTTTACTTTTAACAGTCGGTTGTACATTCTCGGAACTAGCTGTTGCTTTTTTTACTATTTCAGTAATTTCCTTATCTGTGACTTCTTTTTCATCCTTTTTCGATTTTGATGTGATTTTCCTTTTTTTAATGAATCCAGTGTTCAGTTTCATAGGTAAGCCACTGAATCTGTAGTATGGGTACACAGTTGCTGCCAAACTACCTGTAAAGTTATCAATATACCTGGTTCTATAAATAGTACATTGAAGGCATTGAAGGACGAATGTGTAAGTCCATCAATGCCTAGTTCTGGCCAAGGCTTGTATAGTACTTTTCTCAAATAATGCGCGGAAATTAAAACTAAGTAGTACCTAGACAGAACTTTTTATTTAAAAATATTTTTCTTTCGATTTTGGCGGTAACAAATTTTCTATTACGGCTCTTGCCGCCTCTTGAATTTCAGATGGCGTTAAAGTAAGTTCATCACACTCATTGTCTTCACTTGAACTCATTTTGTCAAATACATTTCAAAATCAATGACGAAAACTTTTGCCGGCCGCTGCTCGCATGTATTTAGCCATCACGGCAATTTTGATTTATCTCGAAGAAGGTTGTCAAAATAATGCTCAAATTTCCAAGCATGTTTGAGAAAAATACTATAGGTATATATGATATGTGTGACTTATTAGTCCATTATAACATGGTACGAGTTAGGGCCCTACCGGAGCGAGGGTTTCGACCAATTTCGATTGCAACTGGATTGCAATCGAAATGGTGCAAGCCGTGGTCAGTGAATTTTTCTTTTTCAACTTATCACAGGTATAGTCTGGCTTCAAGTATGAAATGACATTCTTTTGTTTTGCTATGTGAGCATAAATAAGATATGCCAGCCGTCGTGGTCTCGGTGAGCAGAGATTTGCATGGGGCAAATTGTCTTGAACCAAAGAACAAGAAGCTAAATCCATACTAATATTATAAATGCTTAAGTGGTTGTCTGTCTGTCTGCTACGTTTTAACGGCTCACGTTTTCAACCGATTTTGATGAAATTGGTACAGAGATAGGTTGCATCCCAGGGAAGGACATACGCTACGCTAAGGAAATACTATTTCGGACATAGAATAATTAAAAATACTTTATCCATGCGACGAAACGCCGCGGGCATTCGTCTAGTTCCATAAAAAATGGAAATTAAATGAATTTATTTCATGTAGGACAAATTGTGTCAATAATGAAACGTTAAGACTCTACCACTGGTAGACTGTTACAACGTGCAACATGCCTGCTTCTACCCAATATCCTTCCAGCTTACATTTTCTCCTCCTTTTTTAATAGATTCAGCCTTCAAATTTCTTCGCAAGCGTGCTCCATTTTAGGCTGCATCACCACTTGTAAGCAAGCCTGATTGCAGCCAAGCGCTAGCCTATATATTTAAAAAAAACTATTAAGAAGTCTGCTGAAAATGTAGCTCACCACATCGCAGGTCCTTAGAGTTGCACAGCCGGTCAAAGTCCGCGATGCGGGCCACGAGCGCGAAGTACGAATGCTCGCCGCGCCCAGTCGGTCTTATCTCCGTGATGTGGTACGCCTTAGTGAACTCCACCAAGTCGCGCCCATCCGGCTTAGCGGGGAAGATTATCTGGAGACATTATCAAATTCAAATTTATTTATTAATATTAGGTTCACTGTACACTTATTGACGTCATATTACTTATCGTGAAATTGATTTATTAAAATTAGGTACACTGTACACTTATTGACGTCATATTACGTATCGTGTGCGCAAGGTGCAGAAATCCTTTGTGGAGTCGAGTGTACGCTTTTATAATATGGTTCCCAAAGAGATTCTGGATTTGCCATTACATAGATTTAAAGACGACTTAACAAATGCTGTTTAACACAGAGGTTATATTACACTCTCGATGATTTTATTAATGACAAAAGTTGCATGGAAGCAACCGGCCTCGCATCCAGTGACCCACAAGTCAGTGTAATACTTGTGACGTATGTGTTGTGTTGTCTACATATTGTAACCTTTTCTTTTCTATGAAAAGAGCAACTGCTGAGTTTCTTGCCGGCTATTCTCAGTAGAATCAGTTTTCCGAACCGGTGGTAGAGTCTTAACGTTTCATAAGTGACACAAGTTGTCCTACATGAAATAAATAAATCATTTCTTATTTATCATTTATAAAACATGATGGTGATAATCAGTTACGGTATCTCAAAACTAATAGAGTAAGATGCCAGAGCGATCAAACAACTTATTTTCACATAGATGTAATGTTCCTATTACACTGCACTTTTCAAAGGGCCCTGTGGTAAGGGTGGGCGTGGCCGTAGAGCATCGCTTATTACACAGCAATAAGGACCAAATCAGGGACCCTTTCTCCCTACATCTTTACACTACACTGATTCAAGTTTAGGAGTCCCTTGCAAAAGTGTAGTGTAATAGGTTTATTACCTAAGAAAACGGGCTAGCGATGCGATACTAATCCATATAAAATGACTAACTTGTAAGTCGTTTGTACGCGACAATGTAGACCCCTTGATGGTTGTTATTGCGTTTAAGTAATATTGTTAGACGAAAAATGTAGGCGAGTTTGTACAAGGTCTTATTGCCTTTATGGTCCTCGATTTAGTCTATGGTGGGTCGGTTGTTGACGGGACTAGAGGATGCAAAATATATAATGGCGGCGTGGTCTGTGAATTACTGAAAGTATAATAATTAATGAGTGGATAAACAGACATTGTTTCTATTACAATAGGGATGATGAAAACTCAAACAACCCATCAACTCTTTATCAAACTTAAAAACGCGCTTCTAGTATGTAAGTTTGTATGAAATACTTAGTTCTGACGTCATCAAATTTTTGTTCACACAACACATTTTTGTTCTTTAATCGATAGTTCAAAATGATGATCAAATTTTAAAACTAACAAAAGATGTGAATTTAAGGTCTTTTGGAAGACCCTCTACTTAATAATCAGTAAGAAATGATTTATTTTTGACATACGCATCATCCTTATTGAAGTATGGAGAGTGATCGGTCCATTATTTGAACCATTCCACCCATTTCCCCATCCCTATCCCCCCCCCCCCCCATCCCTATTGTAGTAAGTAATTGTAGGAGTTTTAATTAAAAACTAATATTTACCCGTACAGACAGCGGATTGAAGACATTCAGTAACCGCTTCGTCACGTTGAGGCCTAAAACCTGTGAAATTGACACTCAAATTATTTACCTACTGAAATTTCTGCTGAATTTCTGTTGAATTTATGAAAGCTGAGCTCAAAGCAGTATTATTTTAATATTGTTGACTTTGTTATTTAAGAAATATAATCTTTATTTGAGGGACGTCATATAAATTTGTCATTTTAAAATAATATTGCTAGTGTTGGTGGTAGCCAAAGCCCTTGTCGGTGCCCGTGTATGTTCTTTGTTCTTTTTACTTGCTGCTATTGAACCTATTTCAAGTACTGGAATTAATAATTAAACATTATTATATATACTTGAAGCAGAGTTCAATATTCTTACTTCCACCATCACTACTACAGTCCAATAACGTCCCACTGCTGGGCACAGGCCCCCACTCTCATAGGAGACAGGGAATTAGAGCTTAGACCCACCACGCTGCTCCAATCCGGGTTTAACGACTATTACCATGCTAGTGATAATAACCGGGACCGACAGCTCTCCGAAGCACGGGGGTGAAACACCGCCAACTTCCTAACTCTGGGCTAGTACTGAGGAATTCTAATCAGAAAATCCCAATACTTAATTAATGCCCGACCCGGGACTCGAACTCGGGACCTCGTCCGCTGCTGTCGAACATGTCAACCACTAGACCAACGAGTCACTCGAGATAATTCTTAGCTCACAACATTGCAATGATGAAAGCTCAAGTGGCCGTCGCCAGGATCTTCATGTTCTATCACTTCTGTACCGTGTTCTATTTGACACAAAAACTCCCTCTTACCTGAAGAAGTTTAAATTTGTGGGAGATCAGTCCGAAATACGAAAACCAGAAAATTAACTTTATGCATACCATCGCATAAGACGAAATTTTATGCGCAGTCTTTCACAGTGCAAGCTGTTTTATTATGGAATGCTCTCCCATTAAACATACGACAATCAAGGCCCTCGAAATATTTAAAAAATCTGTTATGAATTTCTATTTATCTTAATACAGACGATTAGTTTATTTTCATATATTTATTATGAGTATTATGTTATTTGTGTAAATTGTTTATGTATTAGGATGTAGGTATTTGTTTGTATGTTTATATTAATACACCACCCGCAAGTTAATCTCCTTAACTTCACCTAATCCTAAGGTTGCCTGGCAGAGATCGCTGCTAAGCGATAAGGCCGCCTTTTTTGTACTTCCTTCTGTTTATTTGTGTTCCTTAATTATTATTTTTTCTTTTTTTTGTGTTGTGGTGTACAAATAAAGTGTAATAATAATTGCAATTAGTCCTGTCATTTTAGTTTAAGAGATAGTGTGTTGATTGTGACTTGTGAGTTAGCCACTGAGCACGCATCGCTTACGTTTCGTATGTCGTCGCTCGCCTCGCTCCGCAGTTGCTCGGTGACGTAGCGCTCGGCCGGCGTCGGCGCCTCGTCGGGCAGCGCTTGCCACACCTAAAGCATTCCACGTAGAGTTTTTCAAAACTGCTATAAAACATAGCACGCTACATGCTATAAACTATACATTTGTAGCATGCTTTTAAATATGCTATGCTAATGCTATAGCGCGCATGAATGATGAAAGCATATGACGTACGCTCACAGCAGCACGTTAGGCGAGACTAACGGACGGCCAGCGCGCTACCGGCAGGCGGGCGCCGCTACGTGCGCTACGAGTGCTACGAAACGATATACGAAGCACCGCGCGCGCTCGCACGTCATAGCACCGTAGCAACTTAAAGGCTCCTCGGACAGCATGCTGTCTGTGCTATGGGAAAAAGCGTGCTATTCTTTTGCGCTACGTGCTTTATTAACCATCTCTAATTCCAGAAGCGGGCGTTACTTTGCGGAAATCCATGATAATGAAAGAACTAACTTCTCTATTATCCGCGACAGTAGATAAATCTATGTGGTACAGTGTATAGCTTGCGATATTCGCCACAACCGGCACAATCGTGCATTGTTGAGTCAACATCTCCTGAAGATGCTCCGGTATTGGAGTGAAATGTATGTAGAGAATAATTTGGAAGATTTGTGCGGTGTAATGTTGTCCCGATGCGCATTACTGGCTTTTTGGGCGGAGAATATCGCCGACACGCTGTACCACATAGATTTGTCCGCTTTGGCGGATTACAGCGAATTATACTTCTAGTGCCTTCCGACAAATCTCTCTTTCTGCGTCGCATTCCACATGGGTCGTGACCCCTTATCATTAATAACATAATGGTAGGAGTTTTCTTGGGATAATAATGTGGTTGGTTCCGACATCATCCTTCATCCCGTTACCGACCTGGTCAACGTTGCTTAACAATCGCAATAGACTGATATGCATTGTCGCACTAGGCCACTCAAATTAAAATTCAAAAGGTTTTTATTCAAATAAACTTTTTACACGTGCTTATGGATAGTCGAATGAATCTACCACTCGTCCCTCTAACGTCCGACAAATCTATTTCATTCGAAATACGGAATACCCACTTTCAGAAAAGTTAATGTGTCTCAACTGGTGAATGTTTGGGCGGTGAATTCCTGCCGCGTACACACGGCTCTTTCTGCGGCAGTGAAATACACCTGTGAGGGGGCGAAGGAGCCCTTTCTGTGTGAATGGGAAGGAAGCACGAGTACAGCGGAGGTTAGTTACCTTGATCATGATGGCCTGCAGTTCCTCTTCGAGTATCTGTGTGGTGCGCTCGTCTAGAGCCAAGCGCTCGCCGCTCTCCGCATCTTCATTATTATAAAACAAGTTATAATTAATTTTTAAAAAAAAACCGATCTGCCAAAAAAATCTAACTAATATTATAAACTAGATGATGCCCGCGACTTGGTTTTAGTTTTTTGATTCCCGCGGGAACTCTTGAATATTCCGGGATAAAAAGTGGCCTATGTCACTCTCCAGGTCCTCCGCTGCGGTGTGATTGAAGGACATACCAACAAACAAACACACTTTCACATCCATACTAATATTATAAATGAGAAAATGTGTTTGTCTGTCCGTCTGCTACGCTTGCACGGTCCATCTATTCAACCGATTTTGATAAAATTAGTTACAGGGATAGATTGTATCCCGGGGAAGGACATGGGCTACTTTTTATTCCAGAAAATTCAAGAGTTCCGCGGGAATAAAAAAAAGAAACAGAAATAAATAAATTAGAGCTAGTGAGATTTTATTTGCAAGTGTTTAATTATCGTCGTCTTAACTATTTAAACTGCGTGCCTGTGTTCCTGAATTAATAGGCAAGTTTTTTCCTTGCAAATGGGAGTAATGTACTGTACCAGTCACGACCGTAATAGCAATTAACGACCTCACGATATCGCTAAGGAAGTCCTCGGCCACGCCTCGTCCAATCTTACTCGGTCGTCAAATGATTTATTTGCCGGCTGGACTAATATGGATCAAACTGAATATTATTACTTCGATTTTACATTTACGATGTTACGTTCAAACTAACCCGGGACTTCCCACTACCTATAAAATAGCGATACTGTTTAATGGTACGTATAAATTAAGACATTCGTGAGAATTTTATTCGCAAGTGCGTACTGTTACACCTCCAGATGATTTCTTGTTACAGAATTGCAAAAAAACAATCGTGCGAATATTTTTCGCAGAGCGAACGTAGCCTTATACGACTGATTGAACGAATCGATAAAGGAACTGCAAGCAACGAACCTTGAGTATTCTCTACGTGTAGCTTGTGTTTCTTGGCCACTGGAGTAGCGCCTTTGAAGTCATACAGCCGTTTCTTCGCCAGTTTCTTCGGATAAATCCTTCGCCCCGGGACCTCTGCAACAAGGAATTTGAGGATTTAAAGGAAAGGAAAATAAATTGATTAAAAAATATATCATCAAGGTCCCGCGTAGACGAAGGTCTATTGACGACCTATTGATTGATTTATTGATGGCCGTTTGCGCTGAAAACTGAAAAGAGTGCAGACTGCGGTAAGACCGACCGAGGCGGACCGAGTAAGCGCAGCGTGAGACATCTTCCAGCGCGATGGATTGACGACATAAAGAGGGATGGCAGGAAAAGGGCTCCCTATGTTCAACAGTACATGGCGTACACGCTATCTGGCCCAGTGGCCAAAATTGGAACTATGTATTTTTATGGCCAAATTTTTACTATTTACTAGCGACGCTGTTATCTGGTCCGATAACTTTGTGGGACTATATGATGCTTTGACGATGATATATAGTTATTCTGTTCATTTAACACTTGCTGCTTAGACACTGCCAGTTGGTCTGTTACATTCTGAGCTGAAAAAAAAAACAACGAATTACGGATACGTACCGATTAGACGTAATGAAACATATCTGTATGAACTCCTTGGGAATTCATATAGACAAAACGGTGTAAAAGAATTCTATGATACTGAAAGGGATCTGGAAATAGTAAAATTTCGGGATCTTATTTGCCACATTCCAAAACCAATAGACTCAAGAAAAACACCTACAAAATTGGACTGTATAGTCATACTTTGTGACAAACTTCCCTGTGACATGTTGCAAAACATTTAGAAAACTGAAAAACAACTTCTGTAAAGTGAAATAACTTTAAAATATCAGAATCTGAAAATATTTGAAGACAGTTATAAAGAAGGAGAAAAACAATTATTAATGATGAAACATTGAGATATGATAAAATATCTCCGCTTTTTTTGTGTCTGGTAATTCCAACAATGCCTCTTTTTTTATAAAGTAATATAAGAAAAATAGAGGATATCCCTTAGAATTGTCATCACATATAAACAGTTCCAATCCATCAATCAGACAACATGATCTTTCTACAAAAATAGGCCTACACGATGACGTCATCTAAAACTGCAAAAAAAAGTTAAATGAAGAGGAAAGTCTGGAAAAGATTTCTAAACATAATCAGATATATAATCATAATCATAAAAGAGATTGACGAAACCACCAGAGAATTATCGTACAAAACATAAGTACTTACAAATAACGATGAAAACAGGTAAACAAGTCATAATTAACAAAATAAAAAAACACGACTGCTCTGCCAAAACACGAACTAAAAAGTTAAAATTCTAAATTAATCTAGTAAAATTAGAATCTTATCCACATTTTTATTTAATGATATTTTTTTTTAATCACTGGATATTGCACTATAGTGTTATATATTTTTGGAATCTACTCATCATTTTCTAGATAATGATAATATAGTTAATCTTATTTTCGATTTTTTTTTTTCAACTTTTATCTTTAATGCGGGACCATGGTCACCCTATCATTTTTTTTTCAATTTTACTAGCCTGTGTCACCCGGAATAAGCTAGGGATTCTAACGATACCTCATTTACCAAAATTGGTTCAGGCGTATAGAAGTTATGGTGGAATATACAAACTCACATACATGCATACATGAACCCTGAAAACAATATACTCCTTTTTTCAGGCAATCGTATAAAGATTGTAGATTATGTTTTCCCATTACACGTCTAGAAGAATCACCCAAAAATTCGATAAATTCGGACGATGTTCCAGTTTTCTTACCTTTCAGGTGCAATCCCAACTTCTTCGGTTTAATCCACCGAATCTTCATAGAAGTTTAAACTTTAGCTCTTCTTTTTCCAGCAAGTGATCCTGAAACTTTTACGCAATTGAGGCTAGCTGAAACAATAAACGGTTAAAAATATTTTAAAATACAATCAAATATAAAACAAAAAAAAAACAAAAAAAAGCTTACCCTTTTTTAATCAGCAAACCAAAGGTTCAGCTTTTAGCGAAAATTGAGTGTTCAGACACCGTACAATAATTAGTAAAAACTAGTTATAAAACCTAATTCCTATCAAATTCAAATGTTTTTTATTCAAATAAACTTTTACAAGTACTTTTGAATCGTCAAGTGAATCTACCACTGGTTCGGAATGCCATTCCTACCAAGAACCAGGAAGAAACTCGGTATCACCAACATTAGTTGTAAAAACAAAATAATAAATCAAAATAATTTTAATTTTCTTTTAGTAAAAATTGGAAATAATCATAATCTTCAAAATCTAGTAAGCAA
The DNA here is from genome assembly GCA_964035005.1 of Erebia palarica. Taxonomy (NCBI): domain Eukaryota; kingdom Metazoa; phylum Arthropoda; class Insecta; order Lepidoptera; family Nymphalidae; genus Erebia; species Erebia palarica. Next base: position 23,934,761 of record OZ035993.1, on the reverse strand, counting down.
ATAATAGTTTTCAAGGATTTCTAAGTGTTAAACTTCGGATACTTTATTAAACGATCGCGAAATCGCATGCTTCGTCTATGTAGACTATACAAGTCAAGATTGTCAAGATCTTTGGATACCTAAATACCGAAAATCTGCTCCCCGATTGTGTAAGTAAATCGTAATCGTTTGTCAAACGGATAATTCGACCTGTTTAAGGAGTTCATGTTCATGAGTATGAAACCTTACATAGTTCGAGGAATACGTTTTAAGCTGTCAAATTATTACGATTTGCTATCACTCGATTTGATTATGATAGACAATTGGGCCTCTGAAACCGATATCCAAAAAGTTCAAGACACCGTGTATTTTCCAGAATAATAAAAGAGCTGAGGGAACACAATAAGACCAAACTTATCCATTTGCGACACATCGTTTATTAACCCAAAAGAATAGTGCACTGTGCAATCAGCAAAAAACAAATAACTATTACAGCTAAAACTATAAGACATCTTTTTTTTAAAGGATTAGTCAAGACAAATTATATCGTCGTCAGAATCGGTGGCGAGATCCATATTGGCCACATCGTATTTGTCGCTCAGCTCCACTTTATATTTTGCGATCGTTTCCTCTAACCTCGGACGCGGGAGATTAGACTCTGCATCAACGGTATACTCCCGATTCTCTACAACCAAGTCTAATTTATATTTCATTTTGACAATTGTCTCGATTGATTCCAGATCCATATCGACGTTTAATATATAGTCTTGTCGATTGCGTTCAACCTTGTGATTCTTCCAAAGGCTGAAGTTGAGTCCTTTAACACCTCGGTTGCTTTGCTTCAGGCGTTCGCAAGCTAGTTTTGGCTTCATTTCGAAGGGAAGAACTAAACTCATGTTAAAATGCTTATTTTTGATAGCATCCTCGCCTAGAATGATTAGGGGTGTGCGATTGATTTTTCCGAGATCCAAATCTCGTAACCACTTCCTCGATTCGGAATTTTCGGGCAATATACAGAAGTATCCGGGTTGACAGAATCCGTATTTCACAAAATCAGTTTTACTCTTGCCGTTCAACTGGTGATACTTATACATCTTGTATATGATCGTATCTTTTACCTTTCGTGCTATTGGTAACGTCAGTGGTTTGTTTCCTTTGAACGCGATCTGGATGATATCCTTATCTTTACCGGGGATTAAAGGCATCGAGGTTAAATTCAAGCTGGGGAGGTAATCTATCGAGCGTTCATTGAGTCCGGCATCAAACGCTTCTTTATCGATTGCGACAGCTTTTAAAAAGACGTTCACTTTTTGTAGTTCATAAGTCAATAGCATCTTGTGTATTTCTAGAGCGCGCGCGGAAGATGGTGGCATATCGACGTAAACACGCGTACCCTTTTCATTGACGATCTGTTTGACGAACTTCCACTTACCTATGTTGACGCCTTCCAACCGTTTATTCTGCAACTTTAATTTCGTGAGTGGATCTATGTTCCGGTACCTGGAATGCCCCGGCAGCCAGATGGCCGCCCGCTCGTACCACAATTCTTCCGTGGTGTAAACTAAGACATTAAAGAGCTGAAATTCGCTGAAATCCAAGTTAAGAAGCCAGTCCCTAGATCGCTCATCACGAGTCATCATTTCGTGTCTGAATGAGCTGTTTTGTTTGCCTAATGTGAAGTCTGGAGCCCATCCGTGGGACATTTGTGTTTCCTTTAAAAGAATGAATGTATTTTTATCGTAAGCCAAACAAAAAGTATAAGATAGCCAATAGCTACAGTTTAATGATCAATTTCACGTAAAACTTGTCATTATAATGGGCAAAAGCAATTTATAGATGTTATACTTAAAACAATTAAAAAAAACGACTGCCCTGCCAAAAAACGAACTAAAAAGTTATAAATTAGAATCTTATTCACATTTTTATTAAATGGTATTTTCTTGTGAATGGCTGGATATTGAATTTTAGTGTTATATATTTTTGGAATCTACTCATTTTCTAGATGATAATTATATAGTTAATCTTATTTTCGAATATTTTTTTTCAACTTTATTCTTTAATGCGGGGCCATGGTCACCCCGTCATTTTTTTTTAATTTTACTGGCCTATGTCACCCGGAATAAGCTAGGGATTCTAACGATCATTTTTTCAAAATCGGTTCAGGCGTATATAAGTTATGGTGGAATATACAAACTCACATACATACATATATACATGAAACCCTGAAAACAATATACTCCTTTTTTCAGGCAGTCGTATAAAAATACACACCTTCATCAGTTGTTTGACCAGGAAATCCTTTAGCTGCACCATTTCAAAGTCCTCAATAGTCTGAAAATCATCCTTACACAGATACAAACTATGTCCCTCTTTTTTAGTCTCCTCAGTCACCAGCTGTGCTAAACTTTCGTTATAACCCTGTGCGGGGACGAATTGATACTGAGCGGGCATCGGGACCATTACAGGGCCATTCATCATGATCCCTTGGTGACTGACTTGGGCCATGCCTATTGGCGTATTGGCCAAGCTTGGCATTACATTCCAATCTGAAACTATTGACAATTAAGTAGTTTAATGCCACACAATATGATAGAATTAGCCTTTTATCCGTTTTAAAGATCCAACTGGAAAAGTAAATGCAGAAAATGCCTGAATGCTGAAACTTAAATCGATTTTTGTTCTGGGTAAAAATTTGTCATTGGATGCAATATCAATATAAAATAATAACTTACTTTGTTCAGATGCTCTAGGCTGACCACCTGTGAACGAAGAAATCATATTTCTAATATTAGCTTATTCAATTTTTTTCTATAAAATGCGGACAGGTAACATTTCTCTAGGTACGCCATGTATTATTTTATTATACATATCAAGTCCTAACAAGATGGTAAGAATAACAGGATTCGCCCCTTCCAACCTTCTACTGACTTACTGGAGAGAAATGGAGAAAAATTCCTTTCATCAGAAACAAACCCAAAATACTTAACATAAAAATACATATCATTTACCTGCATTTAGGTTGGGATCATCGGAACGCCTAGAGCTTTTTGCGGGCACATCAGAATCATCTGTAAAACAATTAAAATTTATTACACAGTTTTTGATTATTGTAAATCGTTTTCCAACTTAATTTTATAACTTCGTAATGTATTTTTTATTAAAGAGTCGTTAGTAATGTTTTAGACATTCAAAAATATAAAACATTTGGGTATTAGACTAACCATATTAAAACAAAAAAAAAAATTAACATTTCAGGACACTTTTAGGTGACAACAAAAATAAATATCGAATCAAAAAATTGAAGTGCCCTAAAATTTTACGAAGCGTTTCTGTTTTCGGGGTTAAGAATTTTTATATAATATCTGTTAGTCACTTTTAAAAGGTCTTACGGCCTCATTTTAATAGATATATTTATTATATAAACAAATGATACATATAAATTTCCAAATACATAAAACATAGGGGAAACATAAATGCGAAACCGACCAATTCGGATGTTCGCAAAGCAATATGTACCATTCTTACCTTTAGCTGGTTTTTTCGGACGACGAAATTGCGCGGGGAAATCTGACATAACTGCGTCGAATATCCTCTCTTCGTCCTCAACTGTGTGGCGAGAGTTAAACTTTATAACCATTTCTATGAAAGACACGTCTTGGTTGCCGAACATTTTCTTCAATATATTTGAGACAGACAACTGGAGTTCGGCAACGACGCGTGATTTGAGGTCGTTCGGCAAATGACTGCCATGTGACGACATCAGCTTATCCGCGATCTGTTCGATTGCGGTGTTTCTCTTCGACTTTTGTGGATTCGATATGGCTTTACGTTCGCTGGACTCGTGGCGGGACCTATCGTAGTCCTTGCGATCTTTTCGAGAATATCCCTCGTAGCTGGCTTCCGAATCGCTGGAATCTTCATCACGACGACGAGGCTCGAAACTAGAATCCTTCTTCAGTTCCCCCTTTCTATACAATTCCGCTTTTTTTGTGAAATCCACCGCTCTCTTGTAAACTTCGTCAATCTCCTTCTGCAACTGCTCCTGCTTCTTGAGAATTTCTATCTTTCTCTCTTCAATATGTCCAGGATACACTTCTTTTTTACGTGGAATATCATCTTCCATTTCAAAGTCGGGATCGTAGCGAGAATCGTCTCCATCTCTTCGACTAGAGAGCTCATGGTCTTCGCGATAGTCACGTCGGTCTGCAAAACCTTTTCTTGTAAAGTTATCATCTCGTATCGCTCGATCATCGTCGATATACCGGGATGATGTCCCCTTAGGACTCATCTGTGGCACTGGTTTCCATTTCACATCTGCTTGTCGTCGTCTCATTTCCTCTTCGAAGTGTTCCCGATCAGCATTCCTTTGGCGGATGAATTCATCATTGATGATTTTTTTGTTCGACGAAGATTGCCAGACGGGCGATGTTTTTTCGTGATCTCTTTCGGGGAAGTTTGGTCGGCCCGTATGTTGGTAGTTGGGATTTTTGTTATCCTGCCCGGGCCATATAGGCGGCGGAGGAGGCTCGCGCATCTCAGGGCTTCGGCGTTTTTCTAAAGCCCAAGAGCGCCTTGGCGAGCGCGGCGAAGGCGAATGACGTCGTACGCGATTTAACGGCGACCGATCCCGTCTTGGAGATCGCGATAAACGGTTTCCAGACCGAGAACTTATCGGCTCTTGCTCGGTAACCCTCGGTATATCAAACTTTTGAAGTCTAATTGTATCTCTTCTATCTTCAGGGTCCTTACGGGCGAATTCCTTCTCTTGCCAACGTTCCTGCCCCCTTACAGGATAATGAACGTCCTCGCGGACATTGGGACGAAAACCACCTGAGTACTTAGCTTCATTTGATGCCTGTAAATTGAAATTTAGTATGCAAACACGACAAGACAGTTAATGGCAAAAATTATGTGACTGTTATAATAGCGGGATAGCAATCTATCGAATATAATTATTACAAGTATTTAGAATGTATAATATCTAGAACTTGTACTTATTAATTCCTATGAATAAATAATCATTCTCATATTTTTAACATCCGAGCCTGCTCTTGAAGAATTTTATTTGTCCGTGTAACTAGACGGACAAAAATAATACTTGTTTCATTATTTCCTTTTTATAATTTTAAAGCAATTGGTAACTAGGTCAATTGTTGCTATTAATAATTTCTTAGTAGAGCTTTCAAATTTCTATTATTTCTTCATTGTGATATATTATCTTGATGATAAGGCCCCGTTGCGTTTTAATATACATATTCTGACACTTTATATGTTACACATATTGAGGAAGAATCTGTTCAGATGCAAATGTGTTAAAAACCTATGTTACTTCCCGATTATATAAATATTTATTTTAACCAATTCATAGTTTAACAAATCTACAAAGAGTGGCAGCTGAATCTGCCTAGTTCATGCTTTGGGTATTTAATAAGTTCCGCTGCACTTTCGGACGTTTTCGCTTTGACGAATCCATATTTATTTGCTTCGCAATAAAATAGCTTTGACAGTTTTGCTGTAACAAAAAACAGACCAAAGGCCATTGGCAATTACTTCAAATGTAAAACCATTTCCATCTCCGCGATACAGGATTAAATCTTCATTTTGATATCAGTCCTTTGGAAATCAGTGCAAAAATCTAGAGAAATATTGAATTCGATCGATTCGCTTGTGACGCTGTGATTAGAAAAGTACTTTATTCGATCGCAGGTAAAACTGAAATAGTTCCGATGCTTGATGCTTGCTCAGTGCTTGATAATATATCACAAAAAAAATCCCAAATATCGCTCAGCCTTGTAAAATAGTCGTTTTCTTTGCTTATACTACTGCTTTTACTTTTCCGAATTTGTAAAACTTTGATGTTAAGTCCAATTGGTGTCTTCTTATCTTAAACTTTCTTCAGTAGTTATTATGGTAAAAAATGTTTCTTATACCTAAATCAACTGAATGACCCATGAAATGAAGTCTTCAAACCATGTATGGCCTGTAGTACTTGTGTGTCCTTCCAAAATTAGCTTAATTTAAATTGTTTACTTATTATATAATAATTTTCTAATTACGTTGTTATTTTCTCGAATTTTTTCTTCATGGCATAATACATAAATATTTTTTATTTTTTTTTAGGTTTCGGAGAAGTATATTTTCGTTATCCAGATCTTCTACAACTTTTTATTTAGTTTCATCTGTCCCGGTGTCTATCTGTAATCAAATCTTGCAAATTTAATTTGACCCACTTCCCGGTTTCACTGAACTAAAATTTTGCTTGTAAATCGGTTGACAATGCAATATTATTATGACATGGGACTGATTTGATGATGGAGACGGTTGGCGGCTATGGGAACACAGTAATTAATCGACATAACCCACGACTTGGTTGATTCCTCTTGACAGGTACTATGGTCCTAGATGATATCTAGGGCCTGATGATGGATGTCCTAGATGATATCCAGGGGCTGATGATGGATCAGATAGTGCCACCCTTGAAGGCGGCTATGGAAACTCAGTTATATTAGATTTGGTTTCTTGATGCTCACAAGCGCTTGTCGGCTTATCTGAGTATTACAGCATTCCTCGGTAAATATTTGTTCAGATGTATCGTTCGTTGAGTCCTTCGACTCCCCTCTCCCATGTGTATTTTCTCATCCTTCTTCCACGCATTTCATCCATTAGTTTTAATTTTAAAAGTGCACCTATAGACTGGCATAATCTATCAAAGAGTTTATTGACCAATATTATATTTTTACAGTCAGTAACTTCCAAAAATGCTGATAAAATCAAGACATCTGCTTCTTCCGCATTTGTGTTGCAATTTGCTTTCTCTGTTTGCCTGAACATGACGACAGAAACGCTTGATCTTGTAGAATATCTTCTTCCTCCTGGGCAGGTTTCCGTACCTCAACTTCTAGTTGGAGGTCTGTTGTACGTGGTGAATAAGCCCATGTACCGTGTCGTATGTTTATGGATTACTCTTAATTTTCTATACAGCAAATGTGAGATACAATCGCTTATTATTTAAGCTTTTATCTTTAAATGATCCACAATCACAGTAGGTCAGCATCTTCATCACCGCGTGCCTTCTTCAAAATGAAGGTTTGCGGTCATCATCCGAAAATCTTCTCTATATTAAGCCGCATCTTTTAGCTTTGGTTGCTAAGCCCTGTCCACCCCCTTATAACTGCAAAGAGGAGCACAATTCTCACTTCCAAGACTCGTTTTGGAAGGAAGGATTGCAGGCAAGAGTGCCAAAGGCGCAAGTGGTTGGACAGTAGGTCGGATCTATACTAAAAGCGGACCAGCGCTCAACATTCGCTCAATGTTTATTTCATCTGTGATATGTATCATTGTTCTAACTCCTCTCCGACAAACTTTTCACTAAGGTGTCTAACATACATATTATTATGTGTTCCACCAATTTTACTCTTGTATTGTTTTTTGCTTTCTGTCTTCTTTAAATTTATGCAGCTTCAATAGAGGGCTTCAGGCCCTTCAAACAGGATCCACAAAAATAAATAAGTCCAAATATTTTATCTTTTTAGCTTCAAAAAATTACATTATCTGTAGGTGTTGTACATTCATGGTACTATCGATATTTTTTTACACATCTTTTGTTTTTGGATGTATTCATTCTGGTCCTTCTCAGTTATGAACTTCTGCTTGCTTGCTTCTTTCTTCTTCAATTATGAAATTCTGAATCGTTTAGTAAAAGTTTTTCTACTCTGTTAACCAAAAAAAATTCCAACCATGCAAACAATTATGACAACCGCGACATTTCAAAGTTTACAATACATTTGTTTGTAAGTAACTCTTACTTCACTGCTATTAAAACTATAAAGTAGACGTTGGACTGCTGGACTTTGACACTATTTGTTATTTTAACTTTGATCTTCAATTTTAAAATAGGTATCGCCATATGTCGATACCTATTTTAGTCCATAATGTCCTCCAGACGGAATTTCGTCCACGGCGGCCAATCTCCAAAGAGATTAGCCATCAGTGCGGGAGATATTATAATACACAAGTGTATGGGTAAACACAGGTGCACTCTCCGTTCCTTTACTGTCATAGCCCGATGGGACGGAAAATCCGACACGACCGGAGAGAGACATAACATAGTAGTTAACATTATGCAACAATTTCATAATCTACTATAACGAGATTTTCATTGGCCTGCTGGAAATTTCTATATAGCACAGAGTATAACATATTTCTATTGTTAATAATTATAGTTGGCAACACATTTCGCTATGACAGTATCTTACCTGAGTCGGCGGCTCGTAGGCGGGCCGAACGTTCTTGATACTTGGCCGATTGTCTTGATACTCCATCGGCATCGGCTTGTCGCCGTGATGGCGCGTTGGTGAGTACCTGAGTAAGTTTATTTATGAGTCGAATCAATGTATCTGTTGATTATTCGAAAGAGTTTGTCTGGTTATCTATTTTCGAGAAACTTTAAGAAAACTAATAATTTTAATATGTGTATATTCAATAATAATATCAATGCATCCACATAGATATCAAAAGTATACAAGACTTCTTCCACGTTGACTACACATAGATACTTCAAGCTCCTATTTAAGTTGAATTTTAAAAATCATTACGTCTGTTGTATGCCAAATTTCAGCTCGATTCGTCCAGTAGTTTGAGCTGTGCGCTGAGAGACCGATCGGTCACTATAGTCTGGATGCCAGGCTACTTTTTATCTCGTAAAATTAAAGAGTTCCCGCGTAGACAAAAAAAACCTCAATCCACGCGGATGAAGTCGCGGGCCTCAGCTAGTGAATAAAAAAAAATTAAGTGCGATAAAAGAGAGAAACTATATCATTAACTAGATGATGCCCGCGACTTCGTCCGCGTGGATTAAGTTTTTTGGATTCCCGCGGGAACTCTTTGATTTTCCGGGATAAAAGTAGCATATGTCCTTCCCCAGGATACAGACTATACCTATACGAAATTTCATTAAAGTCGTTTGAATATAATTATGAAAGAATCCCCCACCACCACGACAGCCCATTAACGTCCCACTGCTGAGCACAGGCCTCCACTCACATAGGAGAGAGGGAATTAACGCTGCTCCAATGCGGGTTGGCGGGCTTTAACAACTATTATCATGTTAGTGATAATAACCGGGACCGACGGCTTAACGTGCTCTCCGAGGCACGGGGGTGAAACACCGCCAACTTCCTAACTCCGGGCTAGTACTGAGAATTTCTAGTCAGAAAAACCCAGCATTTAATTATGAAAGAATACATGTTGTTATATATTATGTTTGAAAGCGTAGCAGACAGACAGACACACTTTCGCATTTATAATATTAGTATGGATTGAGTATAAAATAGGCATGATAACAGTAACCGAGAATCAATGAAATTATGAATTTATCTAATGAAATAGGATTCATGGATTATAAAATATAACGTATTTATTTTTCTATTTCGAGTGAGATAGCTATTTATTTTGATAAAATAAAACTATAAAATACAGCAATCCGCCATAATGGATTAAACACCAAGAAGCGAATGACGTCACAATTGTTTGTTTTCGAGCTTTGACAATCGCACTATTGCTTATAGTGACGTCACAAACGACGCCATGACACCGGCGAGCGTGTTGGCGTGAATTTTAAAATTAAAATTTCAAATGCCAATTTTATCTACCAAACCTTATTTTTCTGCTGAAATAAGATATTTTTTCGAAATAGTAGATACTTCCGAACATAATCTGACCATTTTTATACGACTGCCTGAAAAAAGGAGTATATTGTTTTCAGGGTTCATGTATGTATGTATGCATGTATGTATGTGAGTTTGTATATTCCACCATAACTTCTATACGCCTGAACCGATTTTGATAAATGAGGTATCGTTAGAATCCCTAGCTTATTCCGGGTGACATAGGCTAGTAATTTTTTTTTTTAAATTGATGGCGTGACCATGGTCCCGCATTAAAGACCAAAATTGAAAAAAAAAATCGAAATAAGATTAACTATATTTAATCATCATCTAGAAAATGATGAGTAGATTCCAAAAATATATAACACTATAGTTCAATATTTAGTGATTCACAAAAAAATATCATTTAATAAAAAATGTGAATAAGACTCCAAAGGCTATACCTATATGCAAATCGCTTCTTATGGAGGTAAACTCCAAAAATAATATGGTCGCATTTTTTAATTCGTTAAATTAATTTCACTTGTTCAAAATCAGTCATCATGCCTATTGTACAGTATCAGCGCAGCCCGCTGGCCGGTTACCTCATAGCTTGTCTGCGTGGCGACTCGCGCTCATCCTCGCGGTCCCCGCCGGCCGACGGGTGGCGCGTGCGCCTGTCCACTGACCGACAAACCATTTTTGAAGAGAAAACTTTTTTTTTCTAAAAAATGATATGAAATGTGCACATTTCATACCCTGTAAATGAGTTCGAAAGTTAAACTCCCCGGCCTAGGCCAGTAAAGAATGTATGTATTTTCATTACATATCATAAGTTTGAATTTGGAATCTTCCTGAATATCTTGTAACTTGTTATAATGTTCTTTGGCCTAAGTAGTTTAAATTTGGAACTCTACCGTATTACGCGTTCAGCACTCACAGCGCAAAAAAATATATTTTAAAAAAAAGTCACTTGTTTCATTTTTTAGAAAAACACTATACACACCTCGACCAGGAGAGCATTTCTGGTCTCGTATATAGCAACTAACACTCGACCAGAAAACGCGTACTTCCCGGTCTCGCGATATAATGTACTATAGCCGCGTTGACAGGCGTATCAACGCGACAACTAAGGCCACTGTCCTAGGTGAGCGGCAGAAGCGACGCCACACGCCACGACGCGATAGAAAATAGACGTGTCACGTGACAACGCGTATTTTCTATGGCGTCGTATCGCATCGCGTCGCTTCTGTCCTTAACCTAGAACAACGAGTTACGTGTAACTATGGTATGGCCTTTTGGCTTTACCATAGTTACACGTAACTCGTTGTCGTGAGAAGGGTTATAATATTAGCAGTCTATAAATTAATAAAATAAAATATATATTTATTCCCAACAGTTTACAGTAATTTTTTACTTTGGTCTCCACACTAGGGAACCTGTATCGCGGAGACCATATTATGACTATTTAAGTTTAGATTTATCCGAGGACTAGATGAGATTATGCGTGCCTGCAATATATATTAATTTATGTATGTTTTACTTATGTATGTTCCACCGTAGCGTCTAAACTACTGGGCCAATTTTGATGAGTGAGATCAATCGATTCGTTATTATGGTCCAGGTGACTTAGCCTACATTTTACACCAACAAAACCGACATCACGGATGTTCCATCCGAAAACGTGGGGGTACCTAAAATTTTTTTTTTGCTCAGGTATTGAGTTAGATGTCAAATGAAAGAGGAGAAAATTCTGAGTTCATAAATATGAATATAGTACATTTTTAAAATATACCGCTTTACGCTAAAATAGACATATGAGTTCCTCTTTGTTGTTTTTCTCAACCCTGTATTATAAATTTTAAGCATCTAATTTTTTAATTTTTATCCAGTTTTTTTATCAGTAGTTAAAAGGAATGTTATACATTTATTGATAGTTATTTTCATTAATTTTTTATAGTCTTGTATCAGTAATCTTAATAATTTATTAATATTTCCCCAATGTATACTTGTGTCAGTTATGTACGACTTTTCCTATGTGCATGATGTAACTGCCTATAAATTGAATTGCTTGTTACCTATTGCCTAAGCCATTCAACATTTTGTATACCTACTACTTGTAATTCTGTTGGTAGTACAAATAAATTTAATTAAATCCATACAAAATACTCATTTTTAGAAAAGGTGATGTGTCTCACCTGGTGAATGTGTGGGCGGTGAAATCCGACCGCGTACATACGGCTCTTTCCGCGGCGGTGAAATACGCCTCTGAGGGGGCGAAGGAGCCCTTTCTGTCACTAGACAAAGGAAATCAAATGTCATTAACAAGTCATAATTTAAAAAAATTAAAAATACGACTGCCCTGCTAAAAAACGAACAAAAAAGTTAAAAATCTAAATTAATCTAGTTAAATTACAATAATATTCACATTTTTATTAAATGTTTTTTTTTGTGAATTACTGGATATTGAACTAAACTAGCGGCACGCTATGATGGCCGGTTTGACGTTTGTCCGCTCATGAAGTTCCGTATTAATTGATAACGACTTTGAAGGAAATAATTGTATTACTTTATTGACGATAGTGATGTGCAGAGATTCATAAATTTTATCGAATGTAGTTTCTCATGAAGTTCCGTATTAATTGATAACGACTTTGAAGGAAATAATTGTATTACTTTATTGACGATAGTGATGTGCAGAGATTCATAAATTTTATCGAATGTAGTTTCTCATGAAGTTCCGTATTAATTGATAACGACTTTGAAGGAAATAATTGTATTACTTTATTGACGATAGTGATGTGCAGAGATTCATAAATTTTATCGAATGTAGTTTTAGGTTTAGGACTCAAAATTTATTTATTAAATTGATTTCTTAAATGTATACAAGTGTAGAAAAATCAGTTTGCACCATTTAAGGGGTGAATGTACTTGTGAATATGAACAATTTTCACTATGTGGACAAACCTCTGAAATCGCAAAAAAATATCAATAAATTTTTAAAAATGGAATCTAATACGATCGTCACATAGGATCGCTGGCTAGCACAACTACTACCTCCGGCAAACTCGCGTCAATGCTCAATGCAAAACAAAGCAGTTTCGAATTGACGTTGCTTCGAAAAGTATAAACTGTCAGTGCAATGCGATTGTGATATAGTTTTGACCTGGCTTTGGATTTCAAATATTGATACTGCATTACTGTTGACCCTTGCTCGTTAATTTGGACTCTGTTCAAGCCCTTTGTTGTGGATTTCGTCGATATGACCGAACGTACGCAGAGAACTGTTCTAAATAGTCAGACACGTGAGTTCGTAATACGCCTTCGTAACTATTTCGATCGTGAAGCTCAAAATGGAGGGCCAATTTTACCTATAACGTCAGTGGTTGAACGCGTAGCTGATGCGCTTAATATTGGACAACGAACTGTTAGACGGATAACTAAAAAAAAATATGGCGAGACTGGCACAGAAGAAAATAAACTTCACACACCAAAAAAGAGAAAACGAGCAAAACCAGTCGTAGGCATCGATAGCTTTGATGCCGATGCTATCCGAAGACATGTTTACGGCTACTATTTACAGAAGGAGTATCCAACAAGAAAAAAGTTGGTGCATTCACTGAAGGAAGCTGGATTATTCTTCGGTGGGGAAAGTTCTTTAACGAAGATTTTGAAGACCATTGGATTTCGATACAAAAAATGTAACAAACGCAAAATATTGATGGAAAGATTTGATATAGCGATGGCAAGGTATACTTTTTTACGGCAAGTGAAAGAAATCAAAAATTGGCAAAATGTTGTGTTCTTGGATGAAACATGGCTTAATGCTAACCATACTGTAGGCCGTTCTTGGAACGATGACACAGCAGCATCTACTTCCAAAGTTCCTGTAGGAAAAGGATCGCGACTTATAATTTGTCACGCCGGAACCATCAACGGGTTTGTCGAAGGTTCTCTCATGGCTTTTGCGTCAAAAACCACTGGAGACTATCATGAAGACATGAATGGAGAAAAGTTTACTGAATGGTTTACCTCAATGTTGTGTAGCCTCCCTGAACCATCTATTATAATTATGGACAACGCCCCATACCACTCGATGCAAATTGACAAGCCACCTGCCCAATCCCAAAAGAAAGCTGATATCGTCGCATGGCTTCGTAAAAATGGCGTAGATGCAAACATGAATATGTTAAAAGCGGAATTAGTACGTCTTTTAAAAGAAAACAAACCAACCAAGATCCGATACGTCATTGACGAAATAGCATTAGAACATGGGCACAGAGTTATACGGTTACCGCCTTACCATTGTGAGTATAATGCGATTGAGTTGGTGTGGGCTCAAATTAAGGGATATGCTGCAAGACACAATACAGAACCCCCATTTACCACAAAAAAAATGCTAAAATTATTAGAAGAAGCTTGTGAACATGTGACTAAAGGAGACTGGGAAAAGGTTGTGAATAGAACTGTTAAATTAATAAGGGAAGATTATGAAAGAGATGTGAAAATAGATAATATTATAGAAAACGAACATATAATTATTAATGTATGTGATGATAGCAGTGACGACAGTGAAAATAGTAGTATGGACGAATCTGATTAATTATGGCCTTTTGTGGCACCTTTTTTGGTATCTTTTGTATTCATATGTTTCTTGTGTGCATATAAAGTATGTATATTCATTTTCGTTCAAATATTCAGTTCGTTCAAATAAATTAAATAAACATATACATTTTTGTTTTATTAAACCTATTTAATCAGGTACAAAAACAAAACTTAATTGTTTTTTGTTCGAGAATAAATTGACATTCCACATCACTATTGTAATGTGTCAAACCGGCCATCATAGCGTGCCGCTAGTGTAGTGTTATATATTTTTGGAATCTACTCATCATTTTCTAGATGATGATTATATAGCTAATCTTATTTTCGAATAGTTTTTTTCAACTTTAGTCTTTAATGCAAGACTATGGTCACACCATCAATTTTTCTTTTAATTTTACTAGCCTATGTCACCCGGAATAAGCTAGGGATTCTAACGATACCTCATTTATCAAAATCGGTTCAGGCGTATAGAATTTTTGGTGGAATATACAAACTCACATACATACATACATACATACATGAACCCTGAAAACAATATACTCCTTTTTTCAGGCAGTCGTATAGAAACAGAAAATACTAAAATATTTTTTAAGTTTTTTAATAATCAAATAATTATTATAAATGCAAAAGTTTTGATGGATGGATGGATGTTTGTTACTCGATCACGCCCGAAAGGCTGCACGGATCTGGATGAAATTTGGCACAGAGATAGATTATAGTCTGGAATAACACATAGGCTACTTTTTATCCCGGAAAACTAAGGAGTTCCCGCGGGAACTAAAAAAACCTCAATCCACGCGGACGGAGTCGCGGGCATCAGCTAGTAAATAATAATCTATGTAATCTGTAATGCTGTGTTCATTTGAATTTAAAAAAATCAAAATGTCATACCTTGTATATGACGGCCAGACGGAGAAATTCTTCTCTCGGACACAATCACCCGCCCGGGCGAAGCCTTACGGTTATCCACAAAGACTTGCCGTCCGTGCGGCGAGATCCTACGTCCCGGCGATCTTCTGTCCATGTAAGCTTGTCTTTCGAGTGAAATTCTTCTACCTGGTGAAATTCTTCTACCTGGTGAAATTCTTCTACCTGGTGAAATTCTTCTACCCGGTGAAATCCTTCTCCCTGGGGAAACTCGCCTGCCCGGTGAAATTCTCCCCTGTATGCCCGAAGGCTGTGCCCTTTCTGGTGAAATATCCCTTCTCGGGGGGTTTCCCCTTTCTTGCCTTCTCGGCGAGAATTCGCGGGGTCTATCATAGCCTTTGAATGGATCTGGCTTAGGAAGGTCGTCCACGGGTTTTATTGGTGCGATCAGTGGATACTTTCTATCGTCGTAGGGTTTCTTCTCGTAGGGTGGTATTGGCTTCTCGAATGGTTTTGGTTGGTGCTGCGGAGGTAGAATACAGAAGATAGAACATTAACTCATTCCCTGACTGATTTATCTTACCCTTGGACCTAGAAAGCTAAAATATTGCATAGACGTTCCCATTTTATGACAAGCCTTCATGCCAAATTGTTCAAACTTCCCAGTTATAATTATATTGGATAGATTGTTATTATTATTATAAATCTTATAAAGAAATTTAGCATATTTATGAGATGGTAATACTAAAAAATAAAAGCGGCTGAGTTTGTTGCGAGCTCTTTTCAGACCAGGGCGCGTTTGCAACCCTCGTACCTTTAGTTTTAAGATATTATAACTGATTATCACCATCATAATATTTTTAAGTAACTGGACGCCAATAAGTGTACATTGTACCCAAGTTGAATAAATATACTTTGACTTGGACTCTATGTCTTTCCCCGGGATACAACTACATGATTTTGATATTTTCTCACAATCAGTTGTTGTAAAATCGTACAGACAGCTTTTACACCAAGAAAAAAGACAAAGCTCGCCGGTTCCCCGAGAGACACGCTAACAAATTGATTCCCCACTTTCAAAATTGGCACTGCACAGCTCAAGCCCCTATTCAATGTCTATAAAAATATTTAACAGTCTGCCTGACTACATTAGGAACATCGGAAAAGAAAAAGAGTTTAATAACACGCAAAAAAAACTATCTGATTGAAAAATGTTACTACAATATTAATGAATTCTTAAATGATACTGACAAACACTAATAAAATCGGTCTCCATACCACCATGGACTGTTTTGTTGCCACACCCAAACTGGGTATCCATAGCATGCCTTATTTACTGATCACTATTATAATATGTTAATTATGAAATAATGTAACTATGGAATTGCAACTAATAAAGAAACTGAAAATGAAACAGACTTGTACTAGTGGTTCGCCCCGAACTGAGACCTCGCGGTATCCTTAAGATAGTTTTAACTATATTTTGTAATAGTTAACTTTTAACATTAGGACTCAAGAGCTAGATTTATTGGAGAAACGAATAAACTTTTACAGAGCGTAAAACTTGTGTGCGTGTTTTACTTTTGAGACTATTGACATCCTTGTGTTCTGTTAAAAATATTGAAGCTCATTAAAAATTAAATAATTTCGTTTCCTTATTATAATATTTATCTAATTTTTGTATTTGTTGTTCAAGTACAGGATATAATTCAAATAATTGATCAAGTTTCAGGGTCAGCCTTTCACAAAATTGAGAGTTCTAAGGTCAACTTTGGACGTTAGAAAATCTCCACTTTGAAAGTCCCCCATTTCGTCAATTTTAGGGGAAAAATTAAAAAATATATTTTTGGACTTTATTCCTAATTATTCTATTCCCTATGTAACGCTATAAAAAAATATTTTACTTCGCATTCGCTTCAATGAGAGAGCCCCTCTGAAATAAAGATTTTCATAACTTTTTAAGCCATATTCGGCTGGAGGCCATAGGTTTACATATATATATTATTTAAATTTCAAGTAATTACGTTCAGTAATACAGAAGTTATGAGGCTCTGACAGACGGACATTTTTTTTTGGCAACCCTAGGACGGACAAGTGCAAATTCACTCAAGTAAACGTGACAAGTGCAAGTTCACGTAAGTAAACTCATTGAAAAATCTTATTACCATGTAAAGGACTACTTAAACGACATCCTAAGCTTGGCAATGATTTGCTCTATGGCTCTGATAGTTCCTTAGTTAAGATGATTTGTGAGATGGTGATAATAAAAAAAACCCGGCTGAGTTTGTTGTGGGCCTGAGTTTCTTCTCAGACCAGGGCGCGTTTGGAACCCTCGTAGCTTTAGTTTTAAGATACCGTAACCAATTATCACCATCATGTTTTATATGTAAATAATTTTTAACGTCAATAAGTGTACCTACAGTGTACCTATATTTAATAAATGATATTGATTATTGAGTATTGAGTAAACTCAGAGACCTCCGCTTCGCTCGGTCAATTAATATTGATATGGAAGTATGGTCGTTACCTGGGAGGCCCAGGGCGCCGGTGCGGGCGGTGCGTAGGGCGCCGTTATCGGCTCGCGTCCTGCGAGCAGGTTGTATTGCGAGGGCCCTTGGAAGTTGTCCTTCTTTATTGTTAGCTAGAGGCGATAAACAAATACATTTTATCTATTCGAACGTTTAAACTATCGTGAGAGATATTCTGACTGCCTCGTTGGTCGTAGTAGGTTGGGCGTAGTCGACTGCGGCTCACGAGGTCCTGGGTTCGATTCCCGGTCGGGCATAAAAATTGTTACGCATTGGGTTTTTCAATTAAGAAATTCTCAGTACCAGTCCGGAGTTGGAAGTTGGCGGTGTTTCACCCCCGTGCCTCGGAGAGCACGTTAAGCCGTCGGTCCCGGTTATTATCACTAAAATGATGATGATTAAAGCTCGCCAACCCGCATTGGAGCAGCGTGGTGGGTCTAAGCTCTAATTCCCTCTCTCCTATGAGAGTGGAGGCCTGCGCCCAGCAGACGATCGTTAATGGGCTGTAGTCCCTAACCTAATCTACAAGAAACAGACAAGAAAACGTAAATACAATGAATATTTCAAAAATTGACATTCAGAACATTGAACGGTTCACAATCTTTCGACAGTTTACAATTTCGCGAGTTAGATTATAATCTAACGGTTTTTACAATCGTACGGTGACATATAAAGATGATAACTTATTTCGGTAATGTGAATGGTATCGGTACGAGCACATACCGGTTTGTCGGGCATGTTGTAGTTCTGCTGCGGGAACCGTCCGGCGGGCGCTTCCGCCGCTTGGCGGCCCGCGCTCGCCACCACACTGCGCAGGGGCTGCCCACAACACACAGCTTGTTACGGTTTGACTTATTTAGGATGATCATTTTGACAGATTATACAAGGTATTAGATAGGATCAGGCGTCACTTTGCGGAAGTTCATGATTTAGCAAGAAAATATTACAATTATTTTGCTATAATCCGTACAATATTTTCGAAGTCAAAAATAACTTTTAAAAGAAAGTTAAAACAATATTTATCAAAAAAACAAAAATCTTAAAAGGGTCTCTTGTTGCCTCTCTTCGCACTCTATTTGCTGCCGTGGTAGTACGCTTAGTTTTACAAAAGAATATTGTACCTTAAATTATTTACATATTCTAATATATATAATATATTGTATCGTGGGCTATACCAACAAATTTTACAGGTATGGCACATGCTGAGTGAAGACCATTTTGGGGATCAAGTCTCATTTTGCCTTTTTTTTTCTTCTTATAAGCCTGTTTTATTGTCTTGTATCCCTGAATAAAGATTTCTTTCTTTCTTTCTTTCAATAGACAATCTTGCTATTGGGCGGATCACGTATCTCAGCGCTTCTGACATACGCGAGCAAAGAGAGGCCATGGTGGATAGCGTTAACTCGACTCTTAAGGAGGTGTCCGGTTGGGGTGACGCCAACTTAGTCGAGTTCAACGCCACCAAAACACAAGCGTGTTTATTTACCGCAAAGAGGAGCCCCTTTACCTTGGCTCCATCTTTCCGTGGTATATCCGTACCGATTAGTGATCACATTGAGCTCTTGGGAATTGACATCCCTCCCAACCTCAATTTCGGGAAATGTATCGAGTCAAAGGCCAAAACAGCTGCCAAAAAACTTGGTATCCTGAACAAGGTGAAGCGGTACTTCACGTCAGAACAGCGCCTCACTCTTTATCAGGCACAAGTTCGTTCTGGCATGGAGTATTGCTGCCACCTTTGGGATGGATCCGCTAAGTACCAACTCGATACATTAGACTCGATAGATCGCCGTGCCCGAAGAATAATTGGCGATCAATCACTTACGCAGGCGAAATTTCTGAGTCTACAACACCGACGCAATGTCGCCTGCTTATCGATGTTTTATCGGATATACCATGGGGAATGTGCTCTGGAACTTCACAACCTTGTTCCTCCTTCTCCGTTCTACCACAGAATAGCGAGAAACCGTGAGCGTTGGCACCCTTACGTGGTTGACGTTCAATTTGCTCGCACGAAGCGTTTTTGCTCGACGTTTCTGATACGAACCGCTAGGGTGTGGAACACCCTCCCAGCGCACGTGTTTCCTGCCACTTATAACTTAAGTATCTTCAAGGCAAGAGTGAATAGGCATCTTCTAGGCAAGCGCGTTCCAACCTAGACCTCATCATTGCTTTGCACTAAGCATGATTGTCGTCAAGCGCAAGCCTATCATGCAATTTAAAAAAAAAACTTGCATTGTAAAGTCGACATTTCCTGAAGATGCTCCGGTGTCGGGGCGAAACGTGCGTCGAGAATAGAATAAAAGTGTTGTGTGGTGTTGCATGTGAGTGGTGGTGGCATTGCTTGCTTGGGAACTTGGCTTTCTTGCTTGGTTGGGAAGGTAAACGGTGCTTCGCTTGTAACTGCATGCTTGGCCATACAGAATTTTTTCTGTTGGCGGATTATAGCAAAATAATTGTAACCTTTTCTTGCTAGATTATACAAGGTGTAAGGTAAATGGTATAGCATACCGGCGGCTACCCATGCAATTTAGACGTTTTATACACTATGGCAGAGTTAAAAAGTCATCATTATCAAAAACTTCCATACATAATTAGTTAATTTTGGAAAATACATTTTGGCAACCCTGTGAAGATTGACATGGAGTCCTTTGTTCCTTCAATTCATTCAATTTTTGTTATAGTTTCGTTATGTAATTTGGCAATTCATTACAATTTACAAATCATTGAAAAAACAAACTACACAGAATAATTAATTATAGATCAAAACTTCAACGAAGTCGAGATATTAATCTCAGAGAAACGCGGCGGAATTACGAAGTCCGAAACTAGTTGGGCATTTTTTTTACAACAATACGTGAGTTATAGCCGGGCTTTTACTTTGAGAATTTCATTTCATGTCGAATAATGATTACTTTAGTATCGCTACTGGAATTTATCGCAACGCTCGAACTGGCAACGAGGCTTAACATGCATCGTATTGTTCGCAGTATTGATATTGAATCAGCTGTTTTAAAGGATGCCACCTGAACTTTTATGCAAAAATTTTGAAGTCCTCATAACTCCCCCAGGATATGAGCTACACGTCTCATGACATTTTCCCAATATATCTATACACCATCTAACATGGGTAGTTCTAACGCGGGTGTGTTACACTAATTACCTTACACCTTGTATAATATGGTTGGACTGCCTCCTTGGTCCAGTGGTTAGCATGGGCCATAATTAAGTATTGGGTTTTTCTAGAAATTCACAGTACTAGACCGGAATTATGAAGTTGGCGGTGTTTCACCCCCGTGCCTCGGAGAGCACGTTAAGCCGTCGGTCCCGGTTATTATCACTAATATGATAATAATAGTTAATGGACTGTGGTGGTGGTGGATATAATATGGTGACAGACTGAAGCTATTATGCAAATTACATGTGCCAAAATGTTGATCATTTTGGCAGATGTCACTTGAAACGAAAAAGCGACACCAAAAAGAGACAAACATATACAAAAGGTAAGGGTTTGGACCTGGGACTCGAACCCGGAACCTCGTCGGCCGCAGTCAAACATGCTAACCACTAGACCAAAGAGGCAGTTATGCAACATCCACCACCCACTAATTTGCACAGCCGCAACACCACACCACACAAATCCTCCATCACTCTCAGCATAGGTTTCACTCCGACACCGGAGCATCTTCAGGAGATTTTGACTTGACAATGCACAATTGTAAAGTGATTTTAAAGTGAATTACACTTCTAGTTCATTCATTATCATGGATTTCTGCAAAGTAACGCCTGTTTCTGTTCAATACTTTTTCTGCAGTTTGCATAACTACAACTGCCTTTCAATTGCAATAAATTTGCATGGCATTTTGTTCATTTTCACTCAGTATAGTAAGCACGCACCGGTTTGTCAGGCATGTTATAGTTCTGCTGGGGCGCAAACCTGCCCCCTTGCATTGGTCTAGAGGCCGCTTCTGGGACGTCGCGTGCCGCATTAGACGGCGGATTCCTTTGAGGCTGCAAGAAGTTATTAAGATTTAATTATTGATTTATTATATAATTAATTAATTTATTTAAATTTATGTATGTATATGTCACCGTAAGATTGTAAAAACCGTTAGATTATAATCTAACTCGCGAAATTCTAAACTGTCGAAAGATTAGAAATTAACATGCGTTAATTTCTAATCTTTCGTTTATTTTCCGTTAGATTGTAATCTGATAGGTATTTAAACCCGATAAAACGTAAGTGCCCTACTAACCTAAGGGCACTACTTGATTATTTATGTCGAACCCTAACCTAACCTACAAGAAAGAGACAAGAAAACGTAAATAAAATGAATATTTCAAAAATTGACACTCAGAACATTGAACAGTTTACAATCTTTCGACAGTTTAGAATTTCGCGAGTTAGATTATAATCTAACGGTTTTTACAATCTTACGGTGACATATATATATAATTATTTATTTAGAAGTTATTAAGAAGAAGAAGCATTAGTAAGATTATTTTTTATTAATTTCTAGATTTACCTCTACCACTGCCTTGTTGGTCTAGTGTTTAGCATGTTCAAATGTGGCTGACGAGGTCCCGGGTTCGAGTCCCCGGTTGGGCCATAATTAAGTGTTGGGTTTTTCTGACAAGAAAAATTCAGTACTAGCCCAGAGTTAGGAAGTTGGCGGTGTTCCACCCCCGTCCCTCGGAGAGCTCGTTAAGCCGTCGGTCCCGGTTATTATCACTAATATGATAATAGTCGTTAAAGCCCGACAACCCGCATTGGAGCAGCGTGGTGGATCTAAGCTCTAATTCCCTATCTCCTATGAGAGTGGAGGCCTGTGCCCAGCAGTGGGACGTTAATGGGCTATAATGTATGGATGGAGATTTACCTCTACACAAAAACTTTTTTTTTCTGCAATCAAAATTTTAACGAAGTACAGGAATCATATTACACATAGGTACACATTACAGTTTTATTGTAAGCATAGAATATTCATATTCATTTGATTTGTAAATTTTTACAAATCAATTGATTATGAATATTGTAAGTATAAAAGTAACTTTCATAAACTGAAAGGCTTATTACAATGCTTCAATGATTCTAACATAGCATTAACAAATCATTGGCATTAAATTAGTACATAGTTTGAAATAAACAAGTGTGATAGACAGTCAGATGGATGCGGGCTAACCTGTTAGGGATATCAAACTCAAACTATATTTTTATAGGTACCCTACAAAGAACACCTAAACGTAACCTTTACAAAGTATAAGACGTGATGGTGATAATTAACCACAGTATCTTTATCAAGGTATCGGTATCACTGGCTACTACGATACCAAACACACCCTGGTCTGAGAAGTATGGCAGTTACATTAAACCCATACACCTAATTAAGTGAAAATTGAAGTCATAATACTCACTCCCAGACTAATCAGGTTGCTCTTTTGTGAATAACTGTGGCTATATGCCTGGTTCGGTTGAGCTCGGTGGCTGGGTTGCACCACTTCCCGCTGCTCAAATTGGGGTTTGATTGGTTGATTCACCTGCTGATAATAAGTGAAATTGCTTTTCAAAATTTATTTTATTTTATGAGAACACAGTATAGAATAGCATACAATATAGGTTGTAGAAATATAATACAGCACTTAAACCTTAATTGTTTTCAATGAGTTTTTGCACATATTGTATAAATCCATACTTATATTATAAACGCGATAGTATGTCTGTCTGTCTGCTACGCTTTTACAGCCCACCTGTTCAACCAAGATTTTTATGAAATTTGGTACGGAGATAGGTTGTATCTCGGGAAAGGACACACTTTTTATCCCAGAAAATTAAGGAGTTCCCACAGGAATCAATAAACTTCATCCACGCGGATGAAGTTACAGGCATCATCTAGTATTTTTATAAATGAATATCTGTGTATACGAAGACGAAGTAGCGGGCATTAGCTAGTACAATATAATTGACGAATTTCTTCATGACGAAGTTGTATGGAAGCAATCGACTTTGGGTACAATCCTTTAAAGGATACTATAATGACTAACACTACTGAATTTATTTATATACCTACGTATTGTAATATATCATTGTTTAAAAACGAACAACTGTTGAGTTTCTTGCTGGCTCTTCTTAGTGGAATCTTCTATCCAAACCATTGTTACAGTCAAAACAAGACATAAAATAAGAGACACCTGTATGCCCTACATGTTATAAATAAATTGAGTTTATTGAGACTTTTAATAGTATTTTAACTCTCAGGTTTTAAACAATAACTAGTAATAAAGAAAAAGTTAATGAAGGAACCAAAAATTTAATTTGCTATATTAGGTAAATCTATGTGGTACATTTGTGTGGTAGTGTGAATCTTGCCCTTGCACTATAAACTTTACAAATGTGCATTGTCAACATCTCCAGTGTCGGAGTGAAACATATGTTGATAATAATTGTTTGTGTGGTGTGTTGAATATTGCAAGCTACAAGTGCAAGATACACTCTGTACCACATAGATTTACCTACTGCGGTGGATTTTAGCAAATTAAATTTTTAGTTCCTTTGTAGGGGCACACATACCTACATGATGACATAAACATGAAGTGGCCATGTTAGCCAATCACGTGCCGCCGCCTGAATCATGATAACGAAGTTCTTTCGGAATTGTACTATATTTAGAAGTCAACCTACAACAGTAGGCCCAGCTGGGATCCCCGAGCATGACACCGGTTCTGAGGAAGATGTCCCTATTGCCTCGGACTTCTGCAAAGTAACATCCAATATAAGAAAACGTCACTCACATTGTGTCCATAAGTTGGTTGTTGTTGTTGTTGGTAGTTATAAGTATTCTGTGCTGACAGCTGTGTAGCCTGATTGGCCTGCCATTGATTGCCAGGCGGGTTGGCCCACGCTGCTGGACGCGGGGCTTCGGCCTGTCTACTTCTGTCTGGCATTTGGTTTGGCTGGTGGTAATCATTACTTTGCTGGTAGTTGTCATTGTAGGTGCTGTGTTGAGGGTGGTTCGCTTGCTAAAAACCATTAACAATTAATGTCAAAAGATGTTTATTCATAATTGATGCCTACACTGTACATTTTTGGAACATCAATAAAATGTAAGAGGTGATATTAACTATAGTGTGTCCAATTCTGGTTAACATAATGTGTTACATAAAATGACAGCTCTAAATGAAATGCCCCTTTCGGCAGGGAGTATTACGAGGGATAGCAATTTAATTAGAGCTGTCATTTTAGTTTAGGGCTCAGCTATAGTTTACTGTCCGCTCAGTTGGACGTTCATATTTTTTTTACAGAAAGAGCCTTGATGTGTTAAAACTTGCACTAAAATATTTAACTCCGAATTCTAATACTTTTCGAGAAATAATTTTTTGAACATTGCAATTTTTCACCACTTTTCACTATTTCTTATGACATTTGCCATAGATTACAGACTCATTGACGTTTAATTGGCGTACTAAAGTTTCGTTTTACGTATTAGAATCCATTCTAAACATAAAAAGTATTACAAAATATTAATAATCAAGTAATAATCATATTCAAACCACAAAAAATGTCTATCATTGCATTTATTAGGCATAATAGTATATATTTTCTGTACGTGGACGTTTTTTATAATCATTCGAATAAAACATCGAGTTTTATGTGTACCGATAATTAGAAAAACGGAACGCGTGCGTTAGCGCCAAATGTTACTATTGAATTCAAATTTCAAACTTATGAGTCATCGTTTTACGCACTTTTCAGTTGAGAACATTTTTATATTTTAATTTTTTTTTGTTTGACTGCCATGGCGTCTTCGAAGCCTCAGGGCTCGTCGTCGTCACCATCTTCTAGCATTTCGTCGAGAAAAGTGTGCTTGCAAGTGCTGCATCTTGTGTAGTGCAGGTGTTGGACTCCAAAACCGAATCAGCACACCCCGACTCCACGCAGTCTTGTCTGCCCTACCCGTAGTGTTATTTTTAAGCGCGAAGCCAGAAGCTCGCGTAGGAGGTCCTGAATACATTCAGGGGCGATGAAGCGAGTCTTCTGGTGTCATTCCAATTAAGAAATTAACCTCTTTCCCTCCCTCTCCCCCACTCCCTCCCTCCCTCAAAGCCACTTTTACCCATTCTCCGTCTTAACTATCAGAGTTAAGCAGAATTTCGGTAAACCTAACCTCAAAATTTTAAAAAATTTATATCTCGGAAACTACTAAAATTCGGAACTTACAGGGGGGAGGGGGGGTATATATCCCCCCCCCCCCCCTCCCCCGCCGCCGCGGGCAGTATACTATAGCCAAGCCTAGTTTAGTTTAGAGATGGTGTGCAGCAAAATAATGGTTTCAATATCTTAAAATTCCAAACGTGCCCTGGACTGACAATCAACGCTCTTTTAAAAATTATATGAAGAATTAGTTAAGCTATCACGTTTTCGACAATTTGAAAATACTTACAGATGATTTCGCGACTGGAACAACCCTCAAAGCGTATCCAGATAACCGATAGCCGTCCAAACACTTCATTAAGTGAGAACCCTCGCTGTCATCAGCCAATCCAACGCGCACTTTCTTAGTTCCATCTGCACCATCGCTCATCAAGGAATCCAGGATAAAATCAGTTATATTACATTTCTGCTTGATTAACACCTTCAAATCTGCATATTTGGTCTGTAAATCAAACAAAATGTAATAAAAGCGAATGGAATTGTAACCCGAAAATTTTGTTTGCACTTACAGGTGGTGGTAATCCGTGTATTGTAATCATCATCTTGAAGGCTCTTTACAAAATTTAGTTTTAAAAATTCGTGCTCCTCATCTCCTTTTATTTTATTTACAAAAGCTATTGCTTGGAAATCAATCACCAACAAAAATGTTCACTGTTCACAATTTCATTTCAATTTCATCAGAGACAAGGTAACATAGAGGATAAATTTCAACTTCAGAGTTCAACATATAATGCAGAGACAAGTAACCTAATGCAGAATTGCAGAGATCTAATGTCACAGAACATTATTACCCTAGGCGTTTAATGTACTCTGTGGTTCAACTCCACTACAACCACAACTTCAACTCGTTCAACTCAGAGACAAAAGTTATCCCAGCGTTGTTCTAATTCTAAAATTGCCGGATTTTTGGGGAAAACTAAGAAAAATGCCGTATTGTACAATATATTTAATCAGAAGGTTAAAATTAAAAAAAAAACATGAAATACTGTTGTTTACGTAAATCAGATAGCTGCCGTATACCATATTTTTGTTACCTAAGATACCTGAATGCCGTATCAAGACCAACGCTGAGTTAACCAGAGGTTCAACTCATCTCTCTGGTTCAACTCAGTTGTGTTCTGTGGTTCAACCTTTGACTAAATATTTTACAAAGGGTTCAACTTCCTTGGAGACATGGCATTATTCTTACTATATGAACCAGAGACAAGTAACACTAGCCCTTTGATTTGCTGTGAAACTACTCAGGTTACTTGCTGGTTACTTGTATCAGCAAGATACAAGTAACCAGTATCCTATATGTTACTTGTCTCTGGTAACCAGAGTGTCCTATGTTACTTGTCTCTGGCGCTAGTGCAGACTCAAGTTAACCCTCCCCTGAGTATAATTTGTTCTGTGAGTTAACCAGAGAGCTAGTGCACCCAGAAACTCACCAGAAAATAAAAATCAGAGAAAAATAAATAAAGAATAAAGAATTCTTTTTCTGGTCGGTGATAAAAATCCGAATCCTAATGAAAGTGATTGTAAATATAAGTTTGGATTTAAAACGCGTATGAATTGTTCAATGTTTCCAAAATGTTACTAGTAATCCACAACCTACCAAATCATGTAAATATTTATAAATACTTTTCTACAATGTTTTTGAAACAGCTTGCTTTCACTGCTTTTTGATTTCGCAGATGCGTTTTCAAGACGTGAAGACCCTAATTCAAGAAAAATGCGGCCTCAACGAGGTTATTTTGGATAATTTTACCAATGAAGGTAATAACAAACGCGTAACAGTTGGGCTAGCTGACGAGGGCGACGCGGCTTTACTGGTTAGAAAAATCAATGGATTATTTATCGACGGGTGTCAGTTGTTCGTTGAAGATGTGCGACAGAAAAAGGTATCTAAAATCTATTTATTTCCATGTTTAAGATTACTTTTTTACGGCAAATCCATTTGACTTATTTAATACCAAATTCAGTAGAGGTTTCATGACTGAGACGTGAAAAATGGGCTACCTACAATTTGATTGGAAAAATCCAAAACATTCCCACAGGTTTGAAAAAAAGAACTAAAATATCTATAGGCACAAAAGATTACTGCAAGAACAAAATCACTGATTGTCATATCAATGTGCAATGTAAATCTCTAAACCCCCACTGACATTGAAATAAATGTATAGAACAGCTATTGGTTGTGGTTTAGTATATGTGCCGCGGCGGAGGGGCGAGGGGAGGGGGGCAGGGGGTCTACCCCCCCTGTAAGCCAAAATCGTCGAATCCTAATAGTTTTTGAGATATTAATTTTTTAAAGTTTCAAAATTTTGAGGTTAGTTTCACGCAAATTTGGGCTTAGCTCTGTTTAGATAAGTGGCGAGTGCTTAATAGTCGGTGGGGGGAGTCAGGGGATCCTCCTCTCCGTACGTACGAACGTAAATATCCAGGTATCCAGGTACTTAGTTTCCTATGGGGTTAATACACCAACCTTAAATAATAAACAAATATTTGTCAAAAGGCTAGGTTAGGTTAGGGTTGAACGTAAATATCCGGGTAGATTCTTATGGGGTTCATATACTGAGCTTAAGTGTAAAAATAAAATTGTGAAAGCAAACATAATATATGTGAACAGTTAAATCATAATATTACTACAATATTATTGTTATTAGATTTGTCCTAAGAGAAAGTTATACATTTGCTACTGCAAGGAATTTAAAAAAATGCTCGGTTGTTCTTTAGTATATGTGCAGGGGGAGGGGGAGGGGGAGAAGAGGGGAGGACTCCCACCACCGACCACTAAGCACTTGCCACTTAACAGAGCTAAGCTCGAATTTGCGTAAAACTAACCTAAAAATTTTGAAATTTAAAAAATTTATATCTCAAAAACTATTAGGATTCGACGAGTTTCGCTTACAGGGTGGGTGACCCCCTCCCTCCTCCCCTTACCGCCATGCCACGTCCACATCTAGAAGACGCAATTGTATATGTCACCGTAAGATTTTAAAAACCGTTAGATTATAATCTAACTCGCAAAATTGTAAACTGTCGAAAGATTGTGAACCGTTCAATGTTCTGAGTGTAAATTTTTGAAATATTCATTGTATTTACGTTTTCTTGTCTGTTTCATGTAGGTTAGGTTAGGGTTCGACACAAATAACCAAGTAGTGGCACTTAGGTTCTATCGGGTTATTAAATCTAACAGATTACAATCTACCGGAAAATAATGCGTTAAATTGTAATCTTTCGACACTTTGCGATTTTGCGAGTTATATTATAATCTAACAGTTTTTACAATCTTATGGTGACATATACATCTAAATACTAATGTATTATGTGTTGTACATAAAGCAATTGTAGTCAGTTTTGTGGAACATATACAAAAAAAGCATAAATAATTAAATTATGATAGAATATTATAATAGAAGCAGTGATAGCATAGTGATACAGATTCTGAGGATTCAAGGGTTTAAGTTTCCACTTAGGCATGAACCTCTAACTTGTATTGAGTTATTTGCATTTTAGGCTAAATATAAGCTTTAATTATTATTATTATTATTATTATTATTAAAATTCTTTATTGCTTAAACAAAAGGAATACACAAAGGACATTATTACAACATTATAAACAAAAGGCGACCTTATCACTAAAGTGATCTCTGCCAGGCAACCCACATGAATGGACCGTACTTGCTGTGAGACGGGAAATCGCATGAAATAAAACATAAATACATAAACGTACATTCTAATAGTTACATACTATAACAGATAAAAAATTATACATATAATAAATATATATTTAAATATAACACATATTATATACATAAATATTAAATTACATATGACTTTAATAGTAAAGGTATTGGAATATTTCTGGTGGTATCACTAACATGTGTGAAGTTTTCCAATCTGCACTTAACTTGACTGATGGAATATGACCTGAACTAATTTGGAGTAGAGACCATCAAGTGCTTGAGATGGGTTGATTAAAAATGTCTCAATTTTTTTCTCTTACAGCTATCTGAACAGCCTTACCGACCAATAGATAACCCACACATCCCACAAATAAAGCCAAACAAAAAAATGGAGTATGACCATCTTAATGCCAGAGTGCCACCTCCTCCAAAAATATCAATGCCAGCTGTCCCAATGGCATATAGCAATCTGCCGTTTTACATGTCACCTGTACAGGTAAGTGAATAAAATATAAAGAATGTGGATTTAAAATTCTTCTTTTTTAACAATTATTTGATTTTAGTACAGCAGAGTTTTCCAATATAAATGTTGTATCTTCCATAACCAGGTGCAAAAAATAATTGCTTGATATTATATTGTTTAGAAGCAATTTTTTTTAAACCTCCTAGTTAGCGTTAATGCTACCGTTTTTCGTGACAGTCAGACACCACAAGTGGCAAAAATAAAGTATTGATTAATGTCATTTAAACATTATTTATAAGACAATCTCCTTCGTGCCTCCCTCAAGTTACTCGACACTGGCAAAGTGCATTGTGCTGGCTTGGCACTACTCAAAGCCATAAACTAAGAGAAGAAGAAGAACAAGACAGTGTAACATCAGCAATGATTAACACTGTAACATCAAATATTTTTGTAGTCATTTGCATGATAGTTGTCTTTTTGAAGCTGAAGTTTCACTGTGTTTTTTTGAATATCAGTGCAAAATGATTGACATCGACCTATAGATTAAGTAGTGAGGATGACACAAATAGTAATATAATTTTGGTGAGGTATATTGTACCCATTTGGTACAAACGCAAGCCATAAAACCAAGAGTTGAATTGAAGTATGTTAGACATAATTTTCAAATAGTAACAAATACATTTATTGTAATTAAAGGACATTGCTCCGACCCCATACAAAGTTCGCCTAAGAACCAACCGTCATAAAACATTGATTACTGGGTTCAAATTAATACCTTTTTATACTTGATAGCAGATTTAGACTACGGACACTTGCAAGAAAATTACTTATTACGAAAAATATTTTCAATTTTGAGTTTATTTCAGCATTCACAATCAATCTACTTGAACAAATAAATATCATCTCTATCCATTTGTAATAGAGCTGTAAACAGTATGTAGATAAGACAAGATTCGCCGTAGTTCATCAAAAACATTACAGATGGCGTTAAAAATATTAAATTATTGTACTTTCAATAGATGGCGTTGCGAGATTCCGAATACTAGCGCACTTAGCACTTTAAGCAGCTTTTATCTTGTTTCTTACGATACAGATCTAGCGCTCAAGCGGTGGTATTGTATATTATTTAAAACTTAAGTTATTGATCTGTGGTTAATAATCCAGACACGGAAACTTATAGTAATCAATTTAATACCCATTTTCTTATTTTTTAATTAACTTGTAAGTGTCCGTTACATTCTGATATTTGGAATAAAGACTATAAATTAAGCTAAGAATTGCTGTATATTTCAAACGTGTGTTGATTCTTATTCGAATTTGGTCAATGTCCTTTAGTAACAAATAAATGTATTTGTTACTAAATTATTTAAATAAATTATTAATTTTTTATAAAATATAGATAATAAATTATTAAAATTTAAACAACAGAAATATCAAGTTTAAACAAATATCACCAGATATTATATAAAGCATAGTGCATAACTCACATAGTTTTCAACTCATTGTTGATTATAACATAACACAAATCTTTTGCTTCTGGTGTTTTCAATTTTGCTTCTATTAAGTACAATACTTGAAAATAAGGGATTACTTATATCTTCAAATGGAGCAACTCATAATTATGATAGAACTTCACTTTCTAAGTTCATTTAATCATTAATTTCATTGCATATTATCAATGAACATGAACATGCATTGAAGTTGTTTCAAATTGAAACAAGACCTAGAAAATAATATGTTTTCGGATATTTTATCTGACCTTATAATATTTATAACAAGTCATGTCATATATTGAATGTGACTGTTGACAATTGACCAAAATAAGTGCTGTTGCAATAACTGCTGCGTTAGATAGAAGGTGGTGGAGAGTGGCTGCATGTGGAAGGCTGAGGACCAAGAGTGTTGGTGCTCTTTGGATGTCTTATCTTTGTTTAACATTCAGGGCATCGACAGGCAAATTACCTAGTACCCGGTGTGGTGAGCGCTGTGGTCTTTATGTATATAATAGTTACTATGGATGGTTACCACCCTAACAACAAAGATGTGCCGGCAAATGATTCAGCATGCCGGTAGGATGCCGTGTAGAAATATATAGATAAGGGTTTGGGTTTAATATAACTTCAATACCCCTACCACTAACCAGCACCGCGACTGTTAACGAAAATCGTAATTGTAAATGTTTGTCAAATATACAATTCGAACCATTTATGGCGTTCATAGATGCATGCATGTCAAAAAGTATGTATGAACTCTTTAAACAGTTCGAGTAATATGGATTTCGAACTGAAATGATTACGATTTTCTTTGCTTTTCTTTCTTTGGTTTGCCTGCTACCATCTCAGATTGCATCATCACTGCCAGTAGGTGAGATCGCAGTCAAGGGCTGAATTGTAGTAGAATATAAATAACATACAAACTGAAGTGCCAGCAAAGCATTGGCGGTTCCTCTGGTACTGCAAATGTTCATGGGCGGTCATAATCGCTTAGCATCAGGTCACTCGCCTGCTGCTTTGCTTGCTATATTCCTATTTAAAAAAAGCTTATATTTGACAGATCGTGACTTGCTTGCTAAAGGTCAAAACTGCTGATATAAATATTTTCACTAACAACACATATATATGAGTTATAAGTTTTTAATTATTCTAGATGCAGAATGTCTTGCTGGTCTTTTGCAGGTCATTCCGTACAGTTTGATTGACTTATAGATACTTAGTTAGTTACATGTGTAGGACGGGATGAGATATGAGCTCGTCCAAAAACAAGATAACAAGTCAGGGTGTGGAACATCCTCTCAGCGCAGCGTATTTCCTGCCACATATAACTTAGATACCTTCAAGGGAAGAGTGAATAGGCATCTAGGCAAGCGCGTTCCAACCTAAACCTCATCATTGCTTTGTACTAAGCATGATTTTTGTCAAGCGCAAGCCTATAAAAAAAATGCCGTTAAGAGCATGATTATATCAACAAACTATCATGCACTTTGGCGGAATATAATAGTGAACATTTGTACCTTATTGTAACAATATAATGGTTCATAGATGAAAAAAAATAGGAGGAACCTCCTATGGGCCCCGGTGGCACTTCTGTTCCAAACGTTGTATGTTGAACGGTTTTATGTATAGCGCTATTCTCAGAAAAGTCCGATATCGCGATTCAGACTTCAGTAGACAACTTAATTTTCGTAGAATTCATTAGCGCCATCAGTTATGTAAGTTCCTCTAATATATCCATTATACCCTCCATCCCACTCCTTTATATTATCCTGATCGGTTCCATAAATTTTAAATCTATAGGCATGTTTACATTGAGACAATGACTGGCAACAGTGTCGCTGGCACGCTAAAGCTGGCGTGCACACTGACCCTGTGTATAAAATAAACACTTTCAAGTCAAGCGCTCGTACGCAGTGCTAAAGAAGAACCGTCGTCGTCGTCAACCGATTATCGTCGTCTACGTCCACTGCTGGTTAAAGGTCTCTTCCACACGATGGATCCAGCTACTTCCTGCAACTCGCTTGATGTCATCCGTCCATCTAGTGGACAGGGAGGGGGTCATCTAACACTGCGCTTTCCAGTAGGGGATCGTCATTCCAGCACCTTGGTACACCAACGTCTGTCGGTTCTTTGAGCTGTGTTGAAGACGTTAGTTTATCTTGCGGAATGCCCCGTAACAGCGTGTGAAGACCTAGCGTCTCTTAGCAGACGCTGGCATGTTGCGTTTAAACCCCAGGACTGACTGGAAAGGGGTTAACTACATGTAATCAACATGGTCCAGTGGCGCCATTCACCGGTGACAGTCTCTGTCTCTATATAAACCTGCTTTAAGAGATAACTCCTATTCCTAAGAGACTAGCCAAACGGGCCACCCGCCACAGTCACATGTCAGCGGAATTGCAGTTTACATGCATTCTGTATATGGGGCAGTCAAAACCGTGCTTATGAGACTAGAAGCAGTCGCCACTGATCACAAGAAAAACAATGTTAAATACTGATGACTGCGAGTGACAGCGTCGTTTACCTCTGTCATGAGCTTAGACGTAACCGTAAGCACACCGACAGAGAATTTCAAACTAAGCTGTATCTACATGGGCATTGAGACGGCTTTGAGCTGTAAGCCCAGACGCAATCCTTCGTGTTTAGTTTTCAGTATACTGTTTACAGTGGTATGTTAAACTATTAAGTCCTGTCGTTTGCGTTAGCCTTTAGAAGCCGCGTTTGGCTTCAGTTGGCCAGCCACGTGTAGCTGTGGCGAGTGGCCACGTCGACCCTTACTATAGCGCCGTATGCTAAATGTGATACCGAATGTGTATTAAACAATCTCTGGACATATCCTTAAATTGGTTTCATTGAAGAGAACATCATCGCTAAATAGTGGTGCTTTCTCACGTTGACGTATGAGTTTAGTTTTAATTGTAGGCTATTGTTCGATATTGTTCGCAGGCTACAGCGTACGCCAGTCAAACGGCTCCAGCAGCGAGCAAGCCGCCACCACAAGCCGCCTACTACCCAACACAGTACCAGCAACCCGCCGAGGAGAACCAGTGGAATATCCTACCGGCGTATACCTCGTATCCAGAAATGCAGTATTCACCAAAAGAACAGCCAACTTTGAAAAGGGATCCACAGTGGGATGAGAGAAAACGGTTGCGTTCCTCGACTAGCCGTAGCCGTAGCCGTAGCCCCCAGCGGGACGATGACCGCTGGATTGACAAACGAGGTCGTCGATCCCCCGAACGGGACCGCGAGAGATTCGGCATAACATCCTTCAAGAGCTCTAAACGGAGCGAATCCGACAGCAGGTCGAGACGTGACCGTTCTCCTCGACGTTCATCCATAGAGAAGAGTTCCTCGAACATAGAACGGTCACCGCCGCGCGATCGACCTTTCGAACGTCACAGACGCGACGACCGTGACAAACGCCGCCCGGCCGATCGTCGCGAGCGCGATCGAGAACGCAAACGTAGTCCCGATCGATCCGAGGCACGCAAACGTAGTCCCGATCGATCCGAGGCACGCAAACGTAGTCCCGATCGATCCGAGGCACGCAAACGTAGTCCCGATCGATTCGAGTCACGCAAACGTAGTCCCGATCGATTCGAGTCACGCAAACGTAGTCTCGATCGATTCGATTATAACAAACACCGCGACGATAAGCGTGATTCCGGAAAGAAAAGATCGCACTCGGACGTTTTTAGAACTGCCGGCTCGAGTTCCAAAACCTACGGGAACGATCCGGATAATTCCACTTTCAGTGTATCGAATGCGGATATTTTTGTCAAGCAATCTAACCCTCTCGAGGGTGATAGTTGTTGGGGTCCAGAAAGTGATAAAAGTGGAAGTTTTGATAGTACAGCACCCGCGCCTAAACGGTCACGATTCGATCAGAAAGAGGCAGTTGCGGTGCCCATGGTGAACACTGCGAAAGAGGTCGAGCCTCCCCCTGCTGATATGCGAAAAATGATCATCAGACACAACAATTGGCGTTACCAGGTGGCTAGCATTTTGGCGCAACAAATCATGAAGGCAGCGCGCGGCCCCGATCGTATTCCGAACCACGCTCACATTTATAAGGAGTTGAAAAAGTGCGTTGTCGCCCGCATTGACGTGCAATTGGGCGACACTATTGTGAAGTCTTTAGTGGAAATGATCGAGTCTTATCGTTCGAGATTCCCCCCTGAAGGTGATGCGCATTTCTTCGACGCAGTCATGGAGAAGATAGAACGCGACGAAAAGGAGCAGGATATGGCGGCGGCAGCGGCATCGGCGGCTGGTGAGTTGAAAAATGATTCCTCAGGCCGGCCGCAAACGGGCCACACGCCACGGCAAAATAAACGTGGCGCGCAATGGACGCCAGTATTTGGTGCTGTCACTTGTACCTACTGTGTAAATAAGGTGCGTGTGCATATAATACATGTGCGTTTAGCAAAGGTATGTGGCTCGTTTGCGCAGGCCTTTTTTTATGCTCTTCGCGACTCTAAAGTCGTACGTGAGAGCATGCTGTTTCAATCCGCATTTCCGGGCGGGACGTACTCAAGAGCGAGATGCGTTTGCAAAACTAAAATATTTTTGCTATTTTTATTTTTTTAAATGGCATTGTATATTTAGTTTTGTATTTTGTATAGTCTAATAATTTGTTTACTGTCGAAGTTGCCTCAAAATTTGCCTTGAAATAGAGATATTTCATGGGATAACTAGAGATAAATCATAATAATTCATAAGCACACCTATAAAAACAAATTTTAAATGCTGCGATACCATTCGTGGTACCACTGTTTTTTTCTGTGATATCTTTTAGGGTCTGATATATCGTCGTACCTATAAGAAGTGATAATTTTACATCTTTCATGTGGATTTGGGTAAGCTTTGGGCCGTGGCCAAACGATTAAGCGTTCCGGTACGATGCCGTGTGCAAACCGATCAGGGGTTTAATGTTATAGTATCCCATACCTCATAGTCCACTTCCATAGACTGCATCATCACAACACAGAGATCACAGTCATGGGCTAATTTGTAGAGAAAAAGAAGTTTAACCTAGTTACTAGGACAGGCGTCGGCATATTATATTCGAGCACCTATTTTAATGAATTTGTGACGATACTAATCCACCGATGGCGGGAGTGCATAGTAAGAAGAGTGAAGAATTATCTGCAGAATAGATGAGAATATTTGCAGGAGTGCATGTGTAAAAGTTGGGTAAATGTCTACAGTATATTTTTAATTCGAGATAGTAATTTGACATTTCAAACGTTGCATTTTTTTTCCATTTTATAAATAGTGACGTGCCTCAACCGATATTGACCAAAATACCGAAAAATATTCCGATAAATACTCGAAAGATATTTTTGTAACTAATTTTGGTCCGATTTTTTGTTTTATCGTCCAGATATGGTAATCAAGAAAAAAATCGAAAATATAAAATCAGTAAGCGGACACTTCGTTAGATTTTTAAGAATGACTTCGATTATTACGATATTACGGTAATTTGAAAAGTAATTTTCCAGAAATAGACTAGGAGGCAAAGGATTGGAATGATGCGGCTGCCACAATACAAAAAGAAAACGCCCAAGATCGATGGTTCCGTACCTCTCGCAACAAAGATCTGCATGTTTAACAAGAACCGAGGACCTCACCTTTAGCGCCTGCCAAACAAATCGGTCCCGGTTATTATCACTAACATGATAATAGTCGTTAAAGCCCGCCAACCCGCATTGGAGCAGCGTGGTGGGTCTAAGCTCCTAATTCCCTCTCTCCTATGAGAGTGGAGGCCTGTGCCCAGCAGTGGGACGTTAATGGGCTGTAGTGGTGGTGGTGGTGGAAACAAATCGGCCCCATTACCGGCACGGTACTATTATCTCAAGTTTTTAAAACATACCGACGAAGAGCGTATTCGTCAAAACACTTTTGTGTCAAGATTAAATTGGACTGAAACATCCTTTATTTAAAGTCGCAAATTCAGTCCCACCGATTTTAATTTCACAACGTATTACACACCCACATCAAATGCCGACTGTGGATGATTAAGATGATTAAGTATGATTAAGATTCATTTTACTTTAACGTCTGCTTGAAACGCCTGCTTGTGTGTTCAAACGCTGGATGCAGGAGAAAGTTAGACTAAGTTCTATTTTGATATGGATAAAATAACGTCAACACCCGGCGTGAAAAAACGCCTGTCTGAACGTAGGCTAACTAAGTCCCGATATGTAAGAATAACCGACCACGTCGCTAAATTACCGATTGTGCAAAAAAGATTCAGATAGAAAAGTGGTGTTGTACGTTCGTAAAGTGTTCAGTGGTATAAACCAATCCAGATGCTATAAGGATAATAAGGATAGGTTTATTTATCTCTTTCCCTGTTATGTTTACAGTCATTCGAGAGAAAAGGAGAGAATTCTAACTGTCATCCTGATAGCATCTGGGTACGATGATGGTTAATTGTGTGACTTTAAAGTATTTTCCAAAACTATTTTTCTATCTTGTAACAGATCAGTATATGTTTTATCCTGTTTCAATTGTTCAGGTAAAATATTAATATTTTTCCCTCCCGTAGATATTTTGGTGAAAATCGTGTGACAGGGTGTTCCGTTTCATTATACTTTTCAGTGAATTGATGAGCAATAGTCGTCCAGGCTAATTTATCTTTCCTTTTTTCTTTAAAAGGTTGCCTGGAAGAGATCACTCATAGTGATAAGGCCGCCTTTACACCGTAACAAGTTGTAAATTCTGTCATGATTCGTTTTACTTCTGTTCTGTTATTTGTTTGTGTGTAATAAAGTGTTTTTACTTACTTACTTACTTTTTTTATCTTGCATCTTATTTTATTAACCAAAGTCTGATTTGTTCAGACCATATGAAGATGGTGCATTTACAGCAGTGAAGATAATGGGTATATTATCTTTATCTAAAAAGTTATTAAAAACTTTTGAATTAATGCCTGAGTATTGATTCGACAGAATCAGCCCAATTTTGTTTCCATGTGTTACTTTTTAAATAAACTTTAAAAAGTCAAAATGTAGGCATACCTTGAAAAGTGGTCTACTAGGAGATGCAAATAATGTTTTTGTAAAACGTGACCCACTAAATCCACCAATGGTGCCTGTTGATATTATTTCGAAAGGTAAGTAGCCGGACTTAACTAAGGTAGTTAGCACCCTTCTAGTCCAGTGTGAACACAAAACACATACGATTTTTTGAATGAATAGTGCAAGTTCTATCCCTGACCTATACCTATGTGAGTCCAAGATTTTATATCGTTATAAATTGATGAATATTAAAAAAGCTAATTTAATTATGTAAATTCTGATGCGGACGCTAAACCACACATCTAATAGATGCAGTAATGCTCAATATTGTGCATTTGTCTCTTCTAAAATTTTTATTAGTACTGTGGTATTAGATACTTCAAAATATGCATCTCGATGTGGGTTCTACCTATATTGTAGATAATAGTATAGACACACACGGAGAGGTTTTTGGTAAATTTCAACGGATTTCTAAAGAAATCTAAAACCACGCGCGGGAATCGGCTACTGTAGTTCAAAAATCGCCTTTTTTTGCAGCTACTACCACTGCAGCTGAAATCACTAAGAAGAATGTAGCAATTGAAGTAGCTGCAAAAGTTGCTAAAGATAATAATCTGATGCCGCCACCCACCACTACTGGGCAGATCAGATCTCCGACAATTATTGCAAGTGAGTTTTGCCTAAGGAGGCTTCGGCCGTGGCTTACCACCCTATCGGGCCCTGCCACTATTGTCGTCATAAACCCATCGGCCCACTACTGGGCACGAGTCTCTCAGTATAAGTGTTTTGTTCATTGTTAGTCTAGGCAATAAAGCTAGTTGACCCCAACAATAATTACTTAGCCGACGAAACTTTATAGTATGTTAAAGTATCATGAGTTAAATGTATATTATAAATATCCACCAAAAATCAGAAAGGAAGTAAGGTTTTTATGCTATACCCAATTGTTAAAGCAGGAAGGTACATTATCGCGTAAACGCAGTTTAGATTTCATCTTAAAATCGGTTTAAATATCGATGTTCTGCATGATTATGTCATTTGATATTTCGATTTTGAGTATAAATATACTACCTACTATTATTTTAAAAAGAAATCGAGAAAATATTCAGTCATAAATATTATGTTTTAGATATAAATACCTAACTTCCGGATGTTTTTTTTTTGTTGGAATATCCAATACTAAAACCCAGCCAAGTTTCATCGACTGAGGATTTAATGCGGGGGTCTCTATACAACGAACCGCCGCATAGCCTAGACTATCCAAGGCCAATCTTGTATAGCCCAATCTCTAAACTAAAACTACAGCTTCTAGTTCTGTCCCTTTCCGTAGAGAGTATAATGAAAGGGCTAGCAATATTTTTGATGCTGTCATTTTAGTTTAGTTTAGAGGTTGTGTACAACAGAATCAGCTCCATTGTCTATTACGCAAGTCAGTGCGTATTGGCAGACTTAATAAACCTATATTAACATTATAAAGAACTCTCGAGCATGCCGACTCTGAGGAAATCCTCACAATGTTTTCACCCTTAGAGTGTGTGATATTTATATTTTCCGTTTAACTAGTAGTGTAAAACGCATAAGCTTTTTATTAAAACGTTCAAGCGTTTTACACTATGTATAAATAATACAGTAATATGAAGAAATTCCACGTAACAACCGATATTGGGTGTGGGTTTACATCTTCCAGGTTAGTCGGTTTCCATCTTAGATATCACTATTTTGTAAGGAAATCGTAATCTTTTGTCAAACGTATAATCCGACCTGTTTAAGGAGTTCATAGATGCCTGCACGTCAAAAAGCATGTATGAACTCCATAATACAGTTAATACGTTTTCAGCTTTCAAATGATTACGATTAGCTTAAAGTCAATTGGGCCTCAGGTTGAAGGTTGTCAAGGCTTGTCATCGAATTAAAAGAAGGTTCTAGTTGCTACTAACTGAAAATAAAATAACCTCATAATTATTTTATAATACCTATTACATGTGAGGGTGCACCAAAGTTTGTTTGGTAAAGACACGTTAAAGGCCGAAACATACCGGCTGCACAAGTGGCTTTCCATGGCTCATACAGTTCCATAGATTACAACGCGGCGACCATGCACGTACCGCAAACGCAGCCGATATGTTTCAGCCTTGAAATGACAACCAAACTCGAAGGAGGGAAATGTTCCAATCGCTTTTTGTGAGGGCATGCGGCTAGGAAACATATCTCTTTTAACTGGGCGTCATGTCCACATGTACAATAAAATGCATCAGGCCGCGCTAAATCCATTCCCTCGTCATTCATCTCTACCAGTCCTCCGATCTGGCCTGGTCCTCTCCCGTTCCGGCCTGAATCCATCCTGGCCTCTGAAATGTTAGATGATTTCCTGCTATAAAAAGCCTATATCCATATCTAGGATGCGAACTATCCTATCATTTCCATGGTTTTCTCGAAGAAATAAGACAGACACACATAAACACCGTTACTATTTTTGATAATAATTAGCTTACTATTAACGTTTTCAACTATTTCAGGACCAACGATTCCTCCGTTCCAGATCAGAGCGCCACCTGCTATACCCCAAATCCAGAACAAAGCTCCAAACGCGACTCCCCCAATCCAGAAAGCTGTACCTACCGTCACACCCCCAATTCAGAAAACTGCACCAACCGTCACAATCCAGAGCAGTGTACCAACCGTGCCACCCCCATACCAGAGCAGTGCACCAACCGTGCCACCCCCATACCAGAACACTGCATTATCTGCGATTCCAACGTTCCAGAGCTCGGAATCGATTTCTACTCCCCAATTCCAAAACTTAGTCAATGCAATGGCATCCTATTCGACTGTCCCATACCAGAATGCCGCATACATTTCGAATCCCCAATACTGGAACGTTGCACCTCCTATGAACGTAACTTCATACCCTGCTCCGTATTACCAAAATACACCCCCACCATCAATTCCTCCATTCCACAACACACACCCTAATCCCCACTACCAAAACACATCGCCGAATCCTAATCTACACTACGCGAACAGAGTTCCAGTTCCACGAGTCCAGAAAAAGACACCAACGCCGACTCCCCAATATCAATCCCAAATGCCTGGGAATCAAAGTATAGCGTCTGAGCCAGTCCGTTACCAACTCCCTGGGATAAGGAATTCATTACCAACTCCCCACATGCCCAGTCCCCGTATGCCAACTCCTCTAGCTCAGGAAAAACCGTTCGTAGCTTCCAAGAACACAATAGTAAAAGATGTTCCCATTGCACTGAAAAAGATCACATTAAGTAAGTAAAGTTATTCATTTTCGCTGTCACATGTCAAGGTCAAATCATACTTTAATATTATAAATGCGAAAGTATGTCTGTCTGTCTGTCTATCTGTCTGCTACGCTTTCACAAATCAGTTGAACAGGTGGACCACCTGCTCAACCGATTTTGATGAAATTTGGTACAGGGATAGACTGTAGGGAAGGAAATAGGCTACCTTTTATCCAGGAAAACTAAGGAGTTCCCGCGGGAATGGAAAAAATTTAATCCACGCGGACGAAGTCGCGGGCATCATCTAGTACATATTAAAAATGCGAAAGTGTGTTTGTTTGCTGGTTTGTACTTCAAACGCGCCGCAACGGAGCCTTACGTATAGTTGGGGACCTGAAGAGTGACATAGACTACTTTTTATCCCGGATAATTAAGGATTCCCGCGGGAATGAAAAAAAATTAATCCACGCGGACAAAGTCGCGGGCATCAACTAGTATATATATATTTAACTAGAGCATAAAGTAGAAAATTAAACTCTATATTCGAGCCGTAGGCGAGTGACTTTAAATAGATTACTGAGAGAGTCGTGGATGTCGCATTGCAACTGCGACTTTAATCTATTATTTTTGTTCACTTCTATAGTATTATTTTTACCAAAATAAGTATGTTCAAAACGAGTGTACATAAAACTGCTTATTCACTGTCCAATCATTTATTTTACTTTTGACAGCTCGATTCAATGATGTTCTAATGTGATTATATTCTTATAACAATCGACTTTTTTATGAAGAAGTTTTAATCAATTTGACACATTGATATTTATCGCTCAACATTTTTTTTATTGTTTTACAAACATACCCAAGCGTTTAAATGACTTAGTATATTAATGTATGTAATAAAATAAATCATTTAAATACAGTAAACGTACATGAATCCGTCATGTCATAAAAACCATCCATCGCCAAAGATGTATGGTGCTTAAAAGACTATCAAGAAAGCCAGTGTTGCAGCTCCGTGACTATTTTGAAAAGGAAAGTCGTACTTGTAATTACTAGATGAGCACATACGAATTACGAAAATCGGATAAAAGAGTACTTCTTAAATATTGTAAAAAAGATATGCGTCTATGGGGTATTGCATTTTTTTGTCGATGGTTGCCTGTCAATAATTATGAGACGTCATAGGCGTGCCTATGTCAAAGTAAAATTAATGGTTGGGCAGATTCATAAAAAATGCTAGATATACCCAAAAAAAACAATTCATATTTAAATTATACAAACAAATAATTATAGAAAGTTTTTTTATATTGATTTATACTATGTTAATCATTACATATTATTTATGTATTTATTATTTTTGTTTTCAGATAAGAAGGATATATCACGTAAGTATTATTGAATTATTATAACTTTCTTGTATATCTTGTCATGTAGTTTTTGTTGTAATAACAAGCAAATTAATATTTTTAGCGGATTTAAATTCATATGGATATTGGCTGACCGGCTCGGACTATGGATTTTTTCTAAAGTCCTTTTAGTGGGTGTCTTCTATATTTATATCAAATAAATATTATAAAGGCGAAAATTTGGATGGATGGATGTATGGATGTTATGGATGGATGTTTGTTACTTAATCACGCCCGAACGGCTGAACGGATCTGGATGAAATTTTCCATACTAATATTATGAATGCGAAAGTGTATCTGTCTGTCGGCTACGCCTATATCTTTCCCCGGGATGTT
The DNA here is from genome assembly GCA_964035005.1 of Erebia palarica. Taxonomy (NCBI): domain Eukaryota; kingdom Metazoa; phylum Arthropoda; class Insecta; order Lepidoptera; family Nymphalidae; genus Erebia; species Erebia palarica. The sequence continues at coordinate 23,891,284 of OZ035993.1, read as the reverse complement.
ACCTACTTCTATACCAAATTTCATCAAAATCGGTTGAATAGATGGGCCGTGAAAGCGTAGCAGACAGACACTTTCGCATTTATAATATTAGTATGAATATATGTATTTTATTTTTATTTATTGGGGAAGATCAACAATATTACACTATTGTAATCTATTTGTATTAGGGTGTGTGGGTGTAGTATAACTATGTGTATAAGTATTGTAAACTATATGTATTTCTTTTACTTTATTCAGTGCAAAAGAGGCTGCACATGTTTGAATTCGAAAACGAGGATGCATACCCCGTGGAGCCGCTACTTAAACAGACTATAGAAGATGAAATAGCACCCATGCTAACTCTGGTAAGCTAGTACTAATTATATTATTGAAATAAATCTATACTTCAATACTAATATTATAAATGCGAAAGTTTTGATGGACGGATGTATAGTTTGCGCGCAACCTCTGAGGCGCTGTACTATTGTCATCGCTCGTGCGATGATGCATGTTTTTAATTTTGCAATAGCAGGGTTATATTCTACTATATAAATAGAACAATACATATAAAAGTTTATTTGTCTGTGCAAAAATTGCTGTTTAATTTTTAAATTCCTTAGTCATGATTATTCTGATTGCTTAGATTTTTAGATTTTACGTTCATTTTTTACAGTTCATTATTAATTCAATGCAAGGCCGTCAATGGTCATTTTTCATCTGAACAGCTAGTAAATAGGTATTCTAACTAGCTAATGCCTACCCTAGCTTCAAAACCTGAATATTGTGCGCTCTATGGAGTTGTATGACGAATTCGCAGTGCGGAGAAATCCGTACGCAAAATATAAATCGCAAGAATTTATGTTTTCGCAGTGCGAACGTTGCCTTAATTTTAGCGACTTTTCAAGCCATACCTATTGCCTTGATTCTTTTACATCCTCATTTCTGATTCCATCGCTAAGGTGTCACTATACATATTACTGATTTTTGAAGTGAAAACTTCTTTAGCCGCGTTGAGCACTTTTTGGTAGGGGGTAAACTTGTGGATTCGCGTGACCGACACCGACATGCTCGCGCTACGAAGACAAAAGGTCTTAAATATCAATATAGTACATTCGTACTTAATAAAATCTTAATGCCTTAGTTTTAAGGTTTATATTTTAATGATTTAATTAATGGAAAAAAAAATCACTTCTATCGGCAGACTCTATGGCTGCTATTTTTTTTTGTTGGAGTTTATCTCCTTTAGAATCGATTTTCATATATGAGCAATTGGCTCATGAGCAGTTTTGCTTTAACCTAAACTTATAATTTATCTTATGTACTAAGAAATTGTCCATTGACGCATCTTAGTCTTTCTCGATAAACTTAGACACTTTGTTCACGTGTTCTTTTAGCACTACACTTTACACTGTCACTTATCACTATGCACTAACTCAAAAGGCTTCCTTTAGTCCTTAGTCCTTTTTAGTCTTCTCACTAGTTTCGTTACGTCGAGCAGCTGGATTGCCTCAACGTTAACGTGGTGATGAAGCCGTCGATGTATGAATGGATTTACTAATCTATATATTTTATAATCGTTTGTAAAGAGTAAACTCCAGTCGTGCGTCGGAGCTGACACACACAATTTTTTTTTTCAGTTCTCGGCTCGTCCTGAATATTTCATGAAAACAAATGAGATGAAACTATACAAAATCATTGCCTTCGAAACCGTGTGTCGTTTCAAGAAGGTAGGCAATCTATGTCTATATTGGTAATATTATAAATGCGAAAGTGTTTGCTTGGTTGGTTTGTCCTGCAGTCACGCCGCAACAGAGCAGCATACCGACGTGAATTTTTACATGGCTATACTTAAGAACCTTGAGAGTGACATAAACTAAGTGACAGACTATAATCCCACTATCAAAAACCTAATACAATAACCCGTTGTCCTACTTGAGCGACAAACGCGACACCGCGACTCGATACGACGCGACGCGACAGTATCAAACAGTAGCTGACCCTTCTACGTTGTCGCGTAGACAAGTTTGTTAATTTCTATGGCGTCGTATTGCGTCGTCGCGTCGCTTCTGTCGCTCACGTAGGACAACGGGTGAGAAAAAAACCGGTCACGTGATAGAAGGACTTGCGCACCTTTTGTACCTTTATTCGGTTGTTTAACTTTCTATGTTTCTTATAGATAGATGACTGAACTGATATAATATATGAGAGAGTGTGTCTGTCTGTCTATAACAGCATCAGTGTTTTTTCAAATGGGAATAGCCTACTTTTTATTCCGAAAAATCAGAAATCTAAATCCACGAGGACGAAGTTCATGATAGAGGATCATGTAGTGGTTTTCGCAAACATCACTTTGTTGTTCTTGGGTTTAATATCGTTACCTCAAGTAATAAGGTCGTGTTTCATTTGAGTTCAGTTTTAGTCAGCGTGAGGTTGCGCTTTTTTGCGCGAACGAATTTTGCCGAAGCGACTTATAAAAGTAGCCGTACTGTACATGATTAACTAGCGATATGTAAACAGTGGTGTATCGTGAAAAAGTATCAGATAAATAAGTATTGGATAGAAGCAGGCGTTACTTTGCGGAAGTCCATGATAATGAAGGAACTAGAAGTTTAATTCGCTATATAATCCGCGACAATAGGCAAATCTCTATGTGGTACAGTGTGTATGCCGCACTTATAGCCCGCGAAAAAAGTAAACATTTTACAATCGTGCATTGTCGAGTCAACATCTGAAGATGCTCCGGAGTGAAACGTTTGTTGATGGTAGTTTGAAAGATTTCGATATGTGTAAGATATATCGAGGGCTTTAACACACACTTACACACTGTACCACATAGATTTACCTATTGTCTCGGATTATAGAGAATTAAACTTCTAGTTCCATATACTCGTACATACATCGTTAATCGTCGCCTAAAAGAAGAAGACGTGTAGACATACATTAAGATTGTATTTTTTGTAGGTGCTGAAACTGAGTCTAACAAAACGGGTATTGGACCTGAAAACGGGACTACTTTTACGCATGTTCCCTCTGGGAAAGTGGCCGAATGCCACACAATTCCAAGAGTGGGCGAAAAAGAATGGAGTTGCGAGCGTCAAGAAATGTCCGAAGATGTATGTGGCAACTTGCGCAAGCTACGAGGCTTATGATAGACTGACGGCGATGCAAACTTTCTCTGTTGGTAATTACTGTTCTTTTACCTTGGGTGTTTCTATCCACTGCGACTCGTCTGATGTCGTCCGTCCACCAACTAGGGGGTCTGCCAACTCTACGCTATTCTGTGCGTGGTCGCCACTCCAGCTCTTTGGGACCCCAACGTCTCTCGGTTCTTTGAATTATGTACCCTGCCCATTGCCACTTCAGCTTCGCAACACGTCGAGCAACATCGGTTACTTTAGTTCTTCTGCGGATCTCCTCATTTCTGATTTGATCGCGCAGACAAACCCTGAAACTCCATCGCCCGCTGAGTGACCCTGAGGATCTACATGCAGGAGACCTTTGTCTATCGGTTGATGATGATGATGATGATTCTACCCCCTGGACCAGTGCTTTGGTTCGTCACATTTTGCCTTTCAAGAAGTGGAAGAACAGAATGGTGTATGGAATGTGATCAATGTATTTAGGTAGCGCTCAATCTCCGAACTAATTTGACTGTATCTAGTGCCCTTTCCGAAGGGTGTATTATGAAAGAGATAGCAATAAAATAAGTTCTGTTAGTTCAGTCATTGCAAGAAGTTAGAAGACAACACCAACGCTACAAGCGCCGCGGCAAAAGGGGTAATAGGGCTATTACACTGCACTTTTCACAGGGACGCTGTCACTTAAGTCAGTGTAGTGTAATAAGATTTAGGGAGTAAGTCCCTAATTGGTCCTTATTGCAATGTAATAAGCGACGCTCCTTATTGCAATGTAATAAGCGACGCTCTAAATTGCGGCCACACCCACCCTTACTACAGGGCCCTGTGGAAAGTGCAGTGTAATAGGCCTATAAGATCTACGCGATAGAAAAAGAGTGTGTGATGTGTGGGTACTTAAAAAATTTCGCTCGCATCGCTGTGCAAGTTGAGTTGCATTTCATTACATCGTATCAAGAGCCGCTATTTATTTAAACGTCTTTGCGGTGTAATTATTATGTGTGTTACGCGATCATTATATCAATTTTGATGATCCTTTTTGGTTGATCATACTTCAGAGGTGGTCCCATATAAATTTTATCGAAATTGATTTAGCGCTTTTTGGGAAAACAAAAAACAAAATATGTACTCAGATAATGTTTTTTTAAATTTTTAGTTTAAGTTGGTATAGTTTAGTACAGGTATAGTTTTGAAGTCGGTTACTGAGTTAGAGAATAGGGGTGCAGGTCATCTGCCGTCACCGTAACCAATGAAGATGTTTTCGAACCAAGCTCTACATTCTAGGTGACACAAAAATGGAGGTCAAAACTATGCACGTGGCGGGTCCGAAACCAAGCATGAGGGAGAAAATACGAGAGAGCAGCTATAACCGACGTCAGGCTCAAGTTCTTGGCGACACGGGCCTGATAAACTTTGATGAAGATGCAGGTATGAGGGCAGTGACACCTGCCATGGTCATAATATACAATACTCAACGACCTCTATTTACATAGATGGGCCCTGTCAAACAAAGAATGTGGACTTATTTTACTAACGCCATCTAGTCTGAATAGCGGGACAGAGCTATGACGGGGACAAGGACAGGGTTTTGCAGTTGAGGGGCATGCCCTACTAGTCTGACGCCCCACTTTTTTTCTATGAAAGGGCCCATCTAGTACCTAAATATATATCGATGATAGTACTGAGTGACTGCCTTGTTGGTCTAGTGGTTAGCATTTTCGACTGCAGCCGACAAGGTTCCGGGTTCGATTCGTAACAAGTGTTGGGGTTGTCTGAAAATAAATTCTCAGTACAAGCCCCGAGTTAGGAAGTTGGCGGTAATTCACCCCCGTGCCTCGGAGAGCACGTAAAGCCGTTGGTCCTGCGCCATATCTCTTTCCGGTCGTATCGGATTTTCCGTCCCATCGGGCTATGAGAGTAAAGGAATAGAGAGTGCACCAGTGTGCGCACACACTTGTGCACTGTATCTCCCGCGCAGATGCCTAATCTCTCTAGACATAGGCCGCCGTGCCGAAATTCGGTCGGGAGGATTATTATTATACAGTACTAGCGGTCGCCCGCGACTTCGTCCGCGTACAATTTCTGATTTCCTATGGGATTTTCTCGCTGCATAAAGCCTAGGTACATATAGCGGCTAATTAGTAATAACCTTAATGCCGATTTTAAAAACTTATAACTTACATTCAAGCTTCCAACCCCAATTTCACACCCTTTAGGGTGGATTGTCGTAAAATTGATTGTACAGGGTATTATAATTTAAAACTAATAACCTAAATCCCGATTTTCAAGTCTCTAACATCAAAAACTTGAAACCCTCATGTAAGCTTCCAACCCCTATTGGGGTAGATTTTCGTGAAATTGCTTATGCAGGTTATTATTTATTTAAATTTAATAACCTTAATTCCGATTTTCAGGTCTCTAACTTCAAACACATAGGACTTTCGTACAAACTTCCAACCCCCATTTCAACCCCTTAGGGGTGAATTTTCTCAAAACCATTTCTTAGCTGCCGTCTACACCATAGAAGGAACCTATCTTCCAAATTTCAAGTCAGTATGCTTTATAGTTCCTGGGACATCAGTGAGTGACCTTTCGCTTTTATATTATTCAGTATAGTTGCAGTCTGAAAAAGTTTATTTGTCAGTTTAGGTTTACTTGATGATTATGAAATGGGACTGTTCTGGTACGATACCATATAGAAACCGAATAGGGGTGTGAGTTTAATACGTGCCCCTAACAGGTTAGCTCGCTTCCATCTCGGCCTGTATATTTACTTTCCAGGTGAGATTGCAGTCTAGGGCTAATTTGTAACAGAATATATAAAAAATACTTACTTTCCGCGCCGCGGTTGTGCTACTCTACTCTCTGTTTGTGTGCCCTGCCCCTCAGCCTACGTTCTTTTAGACACTAGCTGTTACCCTCAACTTCGTACGGTTATTTTGTTTCAATACTCTTTGTCCCTCTCGAGGTCTTTAGTTTTTAGTGAGGTAGGGCTTTTAAAAAGTAATTTGATTCGTTAACATAATAAAATTGATAGTTTTAGTAAAATTATATTTCACAGATCTTGACTCTGCAAACGAAGATCAAGAAGGCATAGACAACCAAGAACAAGAGGGAATTGAAAATGCAGAAGAGATCATAGAGAATGAAGAACAAGAGGGCATGGAAAATGAAGAACAAGAGGGCATAGAAAATGAAGAACAAGAAGGCATAGAATATGAAGAACAAGAGGGCATAGAAAATGAAGAACAAGAGGGTGTAGAAAATGAAGATCAAGAAGGCATAGTTAATGAAGAACAAGAGGGTGTAGAAAATGAAGATCAAGAAGGCATAGTTAATGAAGACCAAGAGGGCATAGAATATGAAGAACAAGAGGGCATAGAAAATGAAGAACAAGAGGGTGTAGAAAATGAAGGCCAAGAGGGCATGGCTTATGAAGACAGAGAGGGCATAAAAAATGAAGAACAAGAGGGTATAGGAAATGAAGAACAAGAGGGACCGGAATATGAAGACCAAGAGGACATAAAAAAAGAAAAGCAAGAGGACATAGAAAATGAAGTACAAGGAATAAAAATTGAAGAGCAAGAAGCCATAGAAAACGCAGAAGAGGAGGACGTAGAGAATGCAGATGCCACAGAACACGACGACGAGGACGTAGTGTTTGTGGAACAGAAGAGAGAGGTAATATTGATTGATGATGATGACGCCACAATACTTCTGGACGCAGGTGATAAAGGAACCGAGTTCAATGAAGATATTGATACAGGCAGTGGCAATCAAAATGATTGTATTGATACTACAGGTACGTATTTTACCTAGTTACCTTCTAGTTTTGTTTAGGGTTTATTTAAAGTGCTGTTGGTTTTAAAAAGTACAGGAATATAATCTTAATGTAGTATTAGCACAACGTAAAGAGATATAATTTGTTATCAGTCGTTCGACGGTGGGGTCTAGATAGAGCAACGCTGTGGGGAGATAGGGCCGGGACGTGCCGTAGGAAACTGGCAGAATTCAGTCACACTAAGTCAAATAATATATAAATAATCCCTTATAACGTAAGTACATTCGAGGCAAAAGTGAATAGGTATTTTCTAGCGCGTTCAAACTTGACTTCATCATTGCTTTGGCACTAAGCCTGATTGTTGTCAAGCGCAAGCTTATTTTGCAATTAAAAAAAAAAATCGGACGCCGTTTCCTACCAGAGAAAATTGAAACTATACTATAGTCTACGTCTAAAGATCAATTTTGTAAAACAAGTTGTTTGCTACAAGAGGTCGTTAGTATTCTTAAATTAACCTTGTAAAGAGTGTCCCAGTATTCATGCAAGATTTGTATTTGGCGCCATTTGTGTAGTAAAGTGTTATCAACAAATAAAAAAGAATGTTATAGTTGACTGTTCAGGGATTGAAATACATGTTTTCATTGTTAAGTGACAGAAAATGGTATTTAAAAAATAGTGAACGTTTGCCAGTTCAGATTTCTTTAGATACAGTTCCGAATCCATTTTTTGTTCCTAAATTGCCAGGTATAGATGTGGAGAGTGGTTTCAACAAGACGGTGCAACCTGCCATAAAGCCCGGGAAACAACTTAAATATTGCATGAGCCATTACCGGGTTGTGTTATTACACATTATTTCGCGATATTTCGTTGCTGGTATCAGAATAAAACGCCCAGATCATGAGATTTAACGCCGTAGGACTTTTTTCTTTAGGGTATAAGTCCTTTAAGGGGGTAAGTCAGTTTATGTCAACAACCCACGCCTTAAAGAAAATGGAGCACTTAATCTACCAAATTCAGCCACAGTAATGCAAACCGACCATGACAAATTTCGACTAAGGAGTGTGTGTGAGCCAGCAAAGCTGTGGATTCCTTGCCTTTGAGGCATTTACCCGATATATTTTTATTTTATTTATTTATTAGTAATCAACAGTGTTACAAACTAATATTAACAATAATTATAACTTGACACTAAATTAGGCCATTACAGAATAAAAATATGAAAAATATTTTAACAGAGTAGGTACTGTTCGCACATGAGTTGAATGCAGAGCCTAGGAATGTGCTAGTGCTGTGAACTTATTACTGACAGTCATATCGATAAATTACAAAAACAAGCAGTGGTTGTATTATTTTAAAAACATTTATTGAAACACAATAATAAAGTCCAAAAATTACTTCATTTCTTTACAAAGAAAATAAAATCATTCGGACAAGTAGGGACGATTGTTTTAGTCCGATAAAAGTCTTCTATAATAGTTCTGTGAATTTTACTACGATTAAAATATCTTTTTTACGAAGAACGAAGAGGTAAGCACTTCTTCGTTCTTCGTAAGCTTCTTTAGCTTCTTTTTGTATTACAGATAATGTTCTTTTTGATACTCCGGTATATCGATTCGGTCTGCCATTAAAGGCAAGGTCAAAAAGTTATATCGCCTTTCTTCAGTACACATATCCAGCTTTTTTCGCCATTTCGCGTGCTTGGCGATGAATAAAAACACGTAACATTTTTAAATATTACACGGACAACAACTTGATTTTTAAGCGACAAACTAGCAACAAGCGTTTGAACAAAGACTATGTATATCAGCATTTCCTAGGAAATGTCGACATAAACGGTTTCGATACGTTAGAGCTCGAAATTCGTCAATGAGATGATTTAAGAACTTTATCTAGGGATAGTAAACATTAACTAACGGTCCCTCCACTGTTAAATCGCGAAATCATATAGCTGAATTGATCATTTCATGAAATAATCAAATCATTGAATGGTCATAGTTTTCATCAAGAATGATCACCTAATTAATTGATTATATTATGATCAAACGTCTAATTTTGGGTGTCCATAAAAATTTAGAAGTAAAAAGAATGGGCTACACCAGAAGACTCGCTTCGTCGCCCCTTCATTCAGCTTCACCTCGCTTCACTCAGGACCTCCTTCGCGAGCTTCTGGGTTCACACCTCAGGCCCCGACTGCATTCAACAAGGGTGCGTACTATAGGTAGTGCACTTGTAGGTAGAATGCTATTCCATGCATAACTCTATACTGCATACTTCAAGAATCTTAAATTAACTTTCTATAATTCACAGATAAAGATGGCATCGAATCTTCTTCAGAAAAAGAAAATGATGAATCTGCAGATCAAGTTGGAACTTTAGAAAATGAACTCACAAACAAAGCAGATTTATTCCCTGAAAGCGTAGAGAGTTTGGAAACAGGTGCAGAGTCTCTGGAAAAAGAAAATGATGAATCTGCGGATCAAGTTGGAACTTTAGGAAATGAACAGATGAACGAAGGAGATTTATTGCATGAAGGCGAAGAGAGTTTGGAAAAAGGTGAAAAGTCTCCAGAAAAAGAGAAGGATGAATCTGCGGATCAAGTTGGAACTTTAGAAAATGAACAGATGAATGAAGCAGGTTTATTGCCTGAAAGCGTAGAGAGTTTGGAAAAATGTGAAAAGTCTCTGGAAAAAGAAAATGATGAATCTGCGGATAAAGTTGGAAATTTAGGAAATGAACAGATAAACGAAGCAGATTTTTTGCATGAAGGCGAAGACAGTTTGGAAAAAAGTGAAAAGTCTCTAGAAAACTCTGAATTGCCGGAAAAAGGCGTCGAGTTCATGGAACAAGGCACGGAGTCTTTGGAAGTTACGGAAAGTCTCTTGACTGAAAACAATGAACAGATGGATGTATCGGAAGATATAGGAGATGATGATTTAGAGGATTTCTGAGAGTTATTATAAATATGTTTAAGGCATACTCTAAAAATTACACATTTGCGTATATATATGTCCCCCTAAGATTGTAAAAACCTTTAGATTATAATCTAACTCGCGAAATTGCAAACTGTCGAGAGATTACAATTTAACGCATTATTTTCCGTTAGATTGTAATCTGTTAAGTTTATTAACGCGATAGAACCTTAGTACGATACGTACGATCTTAGTACGATACGTACGATCTTAGTACGATAGATTATTTATGGCGAACCCTAACCTAACCTACATGAAACAGACAAGAAAACGTAAATACAATGAATATTTCAAAAATTTACACTCAGAACATTGAACGGTTGTTTCTTTCGACAGTTTACAATTTCGCGAGTTAGATTATAATCTAACGGTTTTTACAATCTTACGGTGACATATAGACTATTTTTCATTATCTTAAAAAAAGGGGTAAACAAGGACTTTCCCACTGAAACGAAAACGCGTTATCCACGGCGGATAGGACGTTGTTACCGCAAACTTGTAGTAACAAGTAATAAAGCGAGTCGCTCACACGTTTAGCTAAGTAGGTACTGCAATTTGTTCACTTTCTGTATACCCTAAGAAAAACTTGTAAAATCGTATTATTTCTGTTATAGATTTAATATATACAAACCTTGAATGTTTATTTTAACGTTTAATTTGTTACACTTGTATGTTTATGTCGTGTGTTAATTTTAATTGGTTTAAGAAGTTGTAAAAATTATTTTAAAAATAATATTGTTTATGTTCGTTCGTCCGTTACATATGCGTTCGCGGACTGTCATTTATTCATCTTCATACGTCAACAAGATCCTGCCATTGATTCATCTGGTTGAGTTGAAACTACAGTTGTTGTTGACAATAAATTATACTTTATTTGATGTAGTACAATGAACGTACCATAGGTATATGTTTGCGATGCAATGTATGCCAGGTAATAGCTAGTAGATCATAAAAATAAGTTAGGATATCTAGGATAAGAATTTTATTTAATGTTTTTCAGAGTAATTAATGAAATTAAACAAGAGGTGTGTTTCCTAGGCTTATCTGTCCTTATATCCTTGAGAATTGCTAAGAGCCACCATAAAAATTTTAATATTAAAAATTGTGGCAAGAGCTAGGGTACTTACTTATAGGGAAATTTACTAGAAAACAATTAAAAACAAAATCTTTTAGTGCGCAACTATATTTAATTGTCCTATTTGATGACATTTTGTACATAAGCACAAAGTCGATAACATTAATTAGTTGGATAAAATATAAGAATGTCACACATTGTGACTATACCCTTAGACTTAAAATAAAGAAATTAAAATCTACTACTCTTCTTCAGTAGTCTTTTCCTCCTCCACCCGCACCTTCGTTTAGCTGGAAATTAACAAAAAGAAATAAATTCTTACATATACCTTTTACATATCCCCTGAGCGCAATTGCAGGTTAACTGTTTTTTTTTTCACGAAAACCAATTTTTACGAAATTATCACAGAATCTGACGACACCATAAACTTTGTAAGTTTGTAAACAATAATTGTCAAAATCGGTTCAGATTTCGCATCATCGAGGGTATGTTCCGAGCACTGTTCAGTGCTCTTACTGGGGAGAAATTCGTTCCGATATGGACTGACAGTATACTGCCGCAGTATTTTGAGGAAAATATATGACGTCATAAATATGGCCATTATTGTACTGTAAGCAATGGCGTTTTCGAGGTAAGGTGTAATCAGCATGTAGTTTGATCACGTGATCAACAAAACGGCTTGCACCATTGATAATTATTATAAACAATTATATTTTGTCGAAATAAGTTCATCACTTTGACCGTACCGTAACTTTATAACCTCATTAACAATTCGGTTATAAAGTTATTATGCATAAGGTTACTTGAAAAACAATATTGTCTTTTAATAAAAAGTATACTTACTTTTACTAAGCAATTAATTCAAATTGTCAATTTTTTAATATACCTAACTACATTCAAACAATATTATTTCTTGTTGATTAGATAACTTGGACATTTATATTATAATTATTTTCACGTAAAACAGCGCCAAAAAATATAGATGACAGTATATTGGACTGCGTTCCGTTATACAGTAACCAGTATAGCTAACTATAAAGGAACGGAATAGGCTAAAGTAGACGTTAGTATATATGTCACCATAAGATTGTAAAAACCGTTAGATTATAATCTAACTCGCGAAATTCTAAACTATCGAAAGATTACAATTTAACGCATTATTTAGACTATAGTAGACTGTAATCTGATAGGTATTTAAACCCGACAAAACCTAAGTACCCGGCCTGAGGCCAGGCACTACTTGATTATTTATGTCAAACCCTAACCTACAAGAAAGAGACAAGAAAAAGTAAATAAAATGAATATTTCAGAAATTGACACTCAGAACATTGAACAGCTTACAATCTTTCGACAGTTTAGAATTTCGCGAGTTAGATTATAATCTAATGGTTTTTACAATTTTACGGTGACATATACAATAGTTAAATTAACCCAAACATTGATACACTATCCTGAAGTAACCCTATTATTTTTTAAGAAAATAAAGTTTTTAAATTGCATTTCCGACCATAATACAGGTAAACAGAAATTCCCCTCCCACCCACTGTTGGAGACGCCGGTGAGTGCACGGGTCACGACCCCAAAAAAGAAAAGTTTACCCAGAGTATACCTACATACTAATATTGTAAATGCGAAAGTCTGTCTGTCTACTACGCTTTCACGGCCCATCTTTTCAACAGAATTGATGAAAGGTATCGAGATAGTTTGCCCGCCAACCCGCATTGGAGCAGCGTGGTGGGTCTAAGCTCTAATTCCCTCTCTCATACGAGAGTGGAGGCCTGTGCCCAGTAGTGGGACGTTAATGGGCTGTAGTGATGATGATGATCGAGATAGTTTGCATCCAAGGGAAGGACATAGGCTACGTTTTATCAGGAAAAAGGAAATAAAAAGCGGGCATCATCTAATTGGTTGGCTAAGATGCATTTAAACCACTTAGTTTCGGGGTGATGCTGCAAAAGTCAGATAATAAAATAAATTTGTCCTACCTCCCTAAACCTGTCTGCATCATCCACAATCAGTATTACTTCAGAGACCTCCTCAAATGTAGATTCCGTGGTTGCAGCAACCTCGTTTTCTTCCCCTACATTTGACTCGGTTAAGTCATCTGCTGCGGCGTTTGGTTTTCCGTTGTCAAAACTGCATACAAATATTTAATTGAGACTGATCGTCATTTGTATAGTCCCACAAACTTAACTGACCCGGTGACAGTGTCGCTAGTAAATATCCATACTTCCATACTAATATCATAAATTCGAAAGTGTGTCTGTCTGTTTGTTCAACCGATTTTGATGAAATTTGGTACACTCATAGGTTGTATTCCGGAGAAGGACATAGGCTACTCTTTATCCCGGAAATAAAATATTACTGTTACAAGGGGGGGGGGGGGGGTCGAAATTTTAAGTGGTTTTCCAATATACAGAAACCTCGGAGGGCGAGGCTCACTGTCCAATCCATACTTCCATACTAATAATATAAATACGAAAGTGTGTCACTCTGTCTATCTGTCTGCTACGCTTTAACGGCCCATCCATTTGGTAGGATTCCGGCTACTTGAATCCACGCGGACGAAGTCACGGCCATCAGCTAGTTTTTTATACACAAGACGATACGTACCTTTTTCCTGCGTTGTCCTCAAAATTGCCGGTCTCGTTAGGGTCATCCTCAGCCCAATTTTCGAAATCATTCTCCATATCAACGAATTCGTCGAGATCAACGAAGTCATCAGAGGCGTGAGTTTCAGCATTGTTGGCTGCGGTCAAGTCTACCTCGGGGTTATCTGGTAAGTATTAAACAAAATCATAGTACATAATATTATATATGTCACCGTAAGATTGTAAAAACCGTTAGATTATAATCTAACTCGCAAAATTGTATACTGTCGACAGATTTCTGATCTTCTGATGACCGTTCAATGATCTGAGTGTCAATTTTTGAAATATTAATTGTATTTACTTTTTCTTGTGTCTTTCTTGTAGGTTAGGTTAGGTTAGGGTTCGACATATATAGTCAGGCACTTAGGTTCTATCGGGTTAATATACCTAACAAATTACAATCTACCGAAAAATAATGCGTTAAATTGTAATCTTTGGACGGTTTGCAATTTCGCAAGTTATATTATAGTCTAACGTTTTTTAGAATCCTACGGTGACATATACATTGAAAAGCAATAAAACGCGCAAAATTGACAACCCTCTTCATAGATGTCGATAAAAATAGTAAAAAATTAAATAGTAAACTATTTAAAATAAAAAAATAAACTTACTACTATTTTTATGTTTAAAAATTTTAATAGTTTACTATTCTTTTTTAATTATAGGCTGATCATATCCTCAGTGATTTATCGTAATTTAGGTATAAAATATATATAATATAAATAAATCGTTTATATTTCGTTATCATTTTGTGTTACATGGTAATAAATCTTGGAACTATTTGGAGTTTTATTAGTGTGGTATAACTAAAAATTTACATTTCGTTGAAAAGGTCTCTGCCTCGTTGGTCTAGTGGTTGGCATGTTCGACTGCGGCCGACGGGGTTCCGGGTTCGACTCCCGGATCGGGCCATAATTGAGTATTGGGTTTTTCTGACTAGAAATTCTCAATACTAGCCCGCAGTTAGGAAGTTGGCGATGTTTCACCCCCGTGCCTCGGAGAGCACGTTAAGCCGTCAGTCCCGGCTATTATTACTAACATGATAATAGTCGTTAAAGCCCGCCAACCCGCATCGGAGCAGCGTGGTGGGTCTAAGCTCTAATACCCTCTCTCTGAGGCTTGTGCCCAGCAGTGGGACGTTAATGGGCTGTAGTGGTTGAAAAGGATTTGGCACTATTGTAATTCTTTTAGAAGCCTTAATTTCTTAAAAAAGGACAATCAAAAGGCACCATCAGAACTTGCCTTTAGACTTAAGCCACCTTCTTAATTTAGAAGCTTTCCTAGTCCAAGGTTACAGCATTCAAAGTCAAAAAAAAAATGAACACTTTTTCAATGCCCTTCCTTTTAAAATGTGTAGTAGGTACACTACTTTTATTTTATAGTCTTCTAGATCAATTAATAAGTAGATTAGGAATTATAAATTCGACGGTGTCCATTTCTCATCGCAAGAGTTAGAAAACACGCATCAATACCTTTTTCTACCATAGTTGCTAAATGCAATCTTTAGGTTCTGTGCAGGTAATTGCGGGAATTCTAACATTCGGCGAATAATAGTTTATGGATTGGAATTCGAAAAGAACACTGTCATTTACCGCAAAACTTTCCGCCACTTTTAAACACTTAAAATCAATGCTGAATAAACCTTCAAGGCATCACATATGACCACTGAACTTGGCCGAAAACATGTAAATTTTCGGTAAATTCTACCAAAACCAATTCTGTCACACACTCATGTTGGTCAATCTACAGAATTGTGGGTATTCGAAATAAAATAATGTGTTGTTTCGTTCCCGATATTGTCCCGGCCACAGTTTCGGAGAGTAGGTCCGTCACTTTATATACGACGGTAGTCTCTTTAACGGTGCTCTGTTTTACCAAGAATATAATTAAGATCAGCGATAGCTCTATCACAGGTTTTTATTTAAACTAGACAATATAGGAACGTTTTGCAGTAAAGACCACGCGTGGAAATGGCACCGTCGAAAAACAGACCCTGGCTACTTCGATACTCAAGGGCTTTACTGTACCTGCGGGAGGCTTCTCAGCCTCAGTCGATTGACTTTCTTTAACGACTGCCGCGGGTACTGGCTTTTTAGGCTTTCCGGGCCAGAAACTCTGCTTGACCGTATTCAAGACTTCATCCACAAAACTCCGATCGGTACTGTGCGGATATTTGACTCTGTACAAGCCCACTATAGCCTTGGTCGGCATGTACGCTTTGCCCTCCACTATAATGGCCAGACGCTTTTTCACCGAAGATCGAAGAACGTTCCAGAATAAAGGAGCATTATCGGCAGTGATTTCGGCGTTTTTGCGAACGATCGCTTTCATTTGTGAGCTGATTTCTTTGCACGGCCCTATGAAGCTTGGCAACTTTGACGATTTCTGTTGCTTAGCGAACTGAGCGGGCTCCGTAGAAGTCAAGAAATCAGAAATCTCGCTGGCGTCATTGCGTTTACAGACTTCCTCGAATATTGCCAACTTTCCCGAATCTTTTGATCCCAAATTCTGTGGAATAAAATTAGAAAAGTGTGCTGCTGGGAAACTGTAATTAAAGATATAGAGGTGACGGATTTCGTCTGCTCAAGCTGCCCTACTTTCTTCTGGCTTTAGATTTGGACAGTGTCCACTGTGAAATTGTTTATTACTGCATTACTTTTTCTGTAGGTTTATCCCACTGATGCAATAGTGAACAATTTTTTACTAGGATTCGTAGACATTCGAACTTTTAGACCAGGCTTGGATTTATGATACGAAAGATGTCTTTCAAACTGTGGGTAGTTAGATACAATATTATACATGGGCTTACGCCTATCGTTTTCACTAACTAGGTATTTCTTGTTGAATCGGGCAAATCTAGACAACTTTATCCCAATAAAAAAGGCATTTATTAAGTACCTCTCTTCTCAGTTTATATTGTTTAGTATCAGTCATGCAAAAATAGCTGGACCAATTTTAACGAGTCTTCTCACACAGTACGAAAACTTAATATAGTTGAACTAAAGTACTGCGCCAACTTTGACCAAAAATTGGCCCAAAGATTCGAAATTCCAATACAGTTTCAAGATTAAAATCCAGCCCACTTATAAATTCATTATGTCCTTATCATTTAAAAGCCAAAAGAATTTAAGGCATCAAAATTGCAATCAAGGTGCATCCCTCTATTACTAAAAGTAATAATTTGATATTCTTAATAGTGTACCCTCTATCTATTAAAATAATAGTTTGATATTTTTAATTCGTAATACAAAATAATTATGATGATGTGGACCAATGTGGCCTGGACCCTGCTTATAGCAGCTTCAAGATGAAGCTTGCACTCTGGGGATGGACCTACTATCTGGATACCTTTCATCCTTAACATTAAGAGAGGATTTTACATAAGAGCATGGATTGGACTCGCTCCACCAATGCTTAGGACTGCGGTTACTTATATCACAACATTCTTACTTATACTAAACTTCTTCTTATTCTTACTTATATCTAAACATTGATGTAATTTTAAATTTATTTTTTACAAAAGAACAGCCACCAAATTTCTTGCTGGTTCTTCTCAGTAGGAACATCATTCCGAACCAATGGTAGATTCACTCGACAATTCAAAAGCACTTTTCAAAGTCTACTAGAATAAAAAAAGATTTGAGAGAGTCGCTGACTATTAAATCATACTAATATTATTAATTGTTTTGGTTTATTGGTTTGTTCTTTAATCACGCCGCAACGGAACAACAGACAGATGTGATTTTTGGCATGGGTATAGTTGAGGACCTGGAGAGTGACATAGGCTACTTTTTATCCCAGAAAATTAAGCATTTAATTAATTAATTAAAAAAGGAAGTCGCGAGCCTCAGCTAGTATGATTATATAAATAGTAGACTAGATGATGCTTGCGACTTTGTCCGCGTGGTTTAAGATATACGCAATTTCCGTGGGAAGTCTTTGATTTTCCGCTATAAAAGTTATATATCCTTTGTCGTCCTGTAGGGTGTAACATATATCAGTTTCATCTATACTAATATTATAAAGAGGTAAAGTGTGTGAGGTTGTATGCGGTAATCTCTGGATCTACTGAACCGATTTTGAAAATTCTGGTACCAATAGAAAGCCACATTATTTGTGAGTGTCTCAGGCTATTTATTAACCCGAAAAATTTGGGAGTTCCCATGGGAATTTAAAAAACTTATTCCACGCGTACGCGAAGTCGCGAGCATCTGCTAGTCAATAATATTAGTATTGATTTTGTCTATTTTATCTTACCTGAAGGTACTCCAACTTTCTCTTCTCCAATAGCAACTTGGTCTCTTCTTCCATCAGAATCCTCTGCTTTCTGATCAGCTCTATTTTGAGCTGAAAACATCAATTTGTCATCATTCATCATCAGCCAATATGTTTCCACTGTTGGACAATGGACGTAGGTCTCTTTTAACTAACACCAACGTTCCCTATCCTGACTGTTTTTAACAAATTTTGCATTCCTTCAGCTAGACAAAACACATCCACTGTTTAACTATGTAACACAATGTAATTCTATGTTACTGTATTGGAGTCTAGAAATGGGCATTAATAATATATTTTTGTTATAGACCTTATCAGTAAATAAGTTTATTTTACCTCAATGGCCTTCAACTCGCTGGAGTAAAATGGACTTCGGGACCTTGATCTGGAGCGGGATAATGACCGTAACCTTACTGGACTGTTGGAGTAACGACGACTCTTCCGTGGGGGCTCATACTCTTCCCTCTCCACAGCCTTGTCCTCTCTAGCATCAGGGTACTTCCAATCAACTGCAATATGTTCCCCAATCACAAAATCAATTTTATCCTCGTCCAAATTCTCTAACCAACACTCCAAGGGATATCGCACTTTTGAATAAATGTAACAATAGCCATCCAAGAATTTCTGCGCTTTGACAGCTTCCTTGTATTTTGTGCTAAACGATATCTGTTTAAGAGTATCTGATATCAGCTTTATATAGTTGACGTGTAAGTCCTTTTTGCATCTGAACACCACTTTCTTTAAAAAATTCATGAACTTCGGTAGTTTGGCCTGGAAAAACAATAATGTAACAATTATAAAAGTTATTATTATATGTATATTACACTAGCTTTTGCCCGCTACTTAATGTGCATGGACTACACAAACTTCAAACTCCTATTTTACCTCCTTAGGAGTTGAATTTTCAAAAATCCTTTCTTAGCAGATGTCTGTCATAATAGACTATCTACATGCCCAGATACATACATACAGCCCAATTTGTCTAGTGGTTTCGCGTGTGTAGCTGTTGCGTTGATAGATCAGTCTCTTAGTCACCTTTTCCTTTTATATAATATTTTAATTATAGTCTTTAACAGCTTGGATGTGGGATCTCAGCTATCAAACAAGTACTCCGCCTCAATAACATTCAAGCATTTAATCTACATTAAAGTATTGAGAACTCTATGACTTAGCTATTACAATTTTTTTTAACTGAAGAGAAGTTATCTATAGCAACAATGACACAAGCATATCTATATATAGTCTCATAGGAAAGACTATATTTATAGTGCCAATAGTGGAAGTTTAACTTCTTACCAAATAAAAGTAAAAAATTACATCCAAAAAATATATTCTTAACTCAAAACAGGTAAATATTCACCAAAATTTGACACCATATTTTAATGTGAACTTATTACCAAGAGTTTTCCATCTTCCTATCCTAATAAAGCAATAGTTACTCTAAAATAATCATTATTAACCCGAAAATAGTAAGTGACTACTAAAATTTTAACTACATTTTTATTTAACTTAAAGTTGAACCACATTTAAACTTTTAACATAAGTTAGGTACATAATACCCAATAGAACCTGGCTAACGCAACATTAGGTTTTGGCAATTATATGTAATTTTGGTAAGAAAGCTAAGGTCTCAAACCATTTTGGTGGTTGTTATATTTCCCGGGATAAAAAGTAGCCTGTGTCCTTCCCCTAAATACAAACTATCCCTTTAACAAATTTCATCAAAATCGATTAAACAAATGGGCCATGAAAGCGTAGCAGACAAACAGGCACACTTTCGCATTTATAATATTGGTATGGATATGGATTGCAAGTGTATGTTTATTAAACACTACATGTTTATGAATTATATTCTAGGTATTTCCTTCTGCAGGATTTTTGTCTGTATTTATATACAGACAAAATCGCACCTGCCTGAAGATTTAAGGTAGAAGTGGACTTGGATCTTGGGTATACAAATATGCCCCGTAATTGTACCCCTAATCATTTTCTCTTGCAATTAATTGCAATGCCTGGGCACGACAGAAGCCCTTCCATTCAGAATACCCCATGCTGGCTATCGTCGAAACTATTTCCAGTATCTAAACTTACGCTCTTTGGAATTCCTGCAATCACGACATTGACCATGATGAAAAGTTTACTCCGAGTAGGTACTCAAAGAATTACAATACAACAATTACTATCAATAACTATCGAGCATTCGAACCACGAAAAGGAAAACTGGTTAACTTGTCTCTGAAGGAAAATCTCTAAAAACAGTCTAAAAACTTGTCTCCAGAGCTTGTCTCTCTGTTGTCTCTGAATTCTCTGGTTAACACGGAGTACATTCTGGTTAACTTGTCTCTGATTCTCTGATCTTATCTTGTCCTTTGATTATATATTTATGAGATATACGGACGGACGGACGGACGGACAAGTGCAAATTCACTCAAGTAGACTCTGAGATCTTCGCTTCGCTCGGTCAATAATCAAAGATTTCGAAAGGCACTTTTTTACCCAAGCGAAGCGCAGGTGTCTGAGTCTACTTGAGTGAATTTGCACTTGTCCGTCCGTCCGTCTGTCAGAGCCTTATAACTTCTGAATAATTACTGAACGTAATTACTTCAAATTTAAATATAATATGTAAACCGATGGCCTCCAGCCGAATATGGCTTAAAAAACTTTATTTCAAGGGGCTCTCATAGAAGCGAATGCGAAGTAAAATATTTTTTATAGCGTTACGGTATATCATTTAGATAATTAGGAATAGAGTCCAAATTTTTTTTTTAATTTTTCCCCTAAAATTGACGAAATGGGGGCTTTCAAAGTGGAGATTTTCTAGCGTCCAAAATTGACCTCAAAACTCTCAATTTTTTGAAATGCTGAGCCTGAAACTTGATCACTAACGCTACGCTTAAAGCAGGAAAGACAAATTTAGGGACCCTTCCTTATTCGATTTTATTACTCTTCATTGATTTATATTAAGGGTCCCTGAGATTAGTGCAGTGTAATAGGCCTATAACATATGTTGCATTGTCTTCGATCGAAAATCAAAATGGTTACCAACCAACGACCTCAATTTACATAGACGGGCCCTGTCAAACAAAGAATGTGGACCTATTTTGCTAATGCCATCTAGTCTGCAAAGCGGGACAGCGCTATGGTGGGGACAAGGACAGGGCTATACAGGTTAGGAGCGTGCTCTAAAGGTTGGACGCCCAATTTTTTTCTATGAAAGCGCCTATCTATAGTCGATTTCACGAAGCGAAGGAATTAATGTAATCAAATATGGCTTCAGGTCACGTGATTAAAATTGTCATTGGACATATAGTGATGCGAACATTGACAGACTAGTTGTGAATGAACGATTGAATGAATACATTCTGAAATCGATTACCACACACTATGATTACGAAATAACCTTGTGATGTTGAAGAAGATATTATAATTAAACCTTTCACTAACATCTTATCACTTACTTGATAATAGTCGTCAAAGCCCGCCAACCCACCTACTATTAGACAGTCGAAATTGCTGGGATTGTCCAAAAATTCCTTTGGTTCAAATTGGTAAAGCAGATAACCTAGCCAACCTAGTAATAAAAAGGTAATACAATAAATAAAATAATTTGTATGCAGCGACGATTAGTATTAGGTTGTAAATAGAAAATTTCACTTCACGGAAACAGCACCTAAACACGTTAAAAACAATGTATCCGAAATATCTAAAAGTTAAATAAATTATGAAATATTGAAAATTTCATTGATTACTAATAGGTACTTAATATAAAATAAGTTACATACCCCTTCGTCTGGCGCGCAATTTTATTCGGTTACCGCGGATCTGCGCCAATCTCAAGGGCAATCTCAAGATATCAAGTGGCGGTGTCGAATTTCGCCGGCCGGGCGTGTTTATATAAATCATATCGTATCACTTGTACGAGCTACGTAAACACACAGTACGTCATTCAAATCGTTACGAAACATAGCTATAGATTACAGTTAAAAAGGTTATCGCACTTCTAATAGAGTTTACACAAAAAAATAACAAAAACAACAACAAAAAATGACCCCGTTTTTGAAATAAAAACATCAACAAAATAAACAATATAACCTCTAACTTTGTTTTTAAAGGTTTATTGACACTATGATTAGTCATTCCAGAGTAAAACAACAAGAACCAAAGATTCTGTTCCATTTGTCTATTTCAAGAACAAAAACCAAAAATAAAAAATAGAGGGTATCACCTTACATTTCGTGTTTCACTCGCACGAAATTTCTACCCATAAATTCATGTCATAGATCAGGTTCTCCAAAAAATTCATACTCTGTCCTTGTCTAACCTATTCGCATAGAAAAAAATTTCAAAGGAATCGAGTTAGTAAATATTTTGAAATTAATTCCCAAACTTCACGCTACCCTTCAACTGGCACGCGACCATTTCCCGGCTGATTCCGAGGCCTTTAGACTGCTCTTCCGCAGTTGCCCGGTAAACATCAAAGGCAGTTAGACTGTCGCTCCGCAGTCAAAGGGATCTTGTCTAAACAAAATAAATTCCGAATAATCCAATTCTTATGCAAAAACGATGTCCTTGAAGAATAGCAAATGGTCGTCAGTCCAAAGTTTAACACAGTCCAATCGTAGAGCAAGCAAAAATCCGTTAATAAAGCCAAGTCGTTGAAAATAAAAACTAAAAATCACCAGAGAACACCCGAAACGTACAACATCAATAGAAGCAGCGAGACCGGATTTTATTGTGCCGGCGCGGCCGCTGACTGCTTGTCGTAATAAAGAGATTAAAGATCTGCGAACCTAATATAACGATATTCCATTTTTACAATCGACTAAACCCGCTCATATCATTCAGTCTATGGTTTACTTTTCATGTCACATCTCTATGGAATCATTCAATTTCTTTATGTCAAACACCCATTAAGTCATTAGTCTGTGTTTCTATTTTGGGATTCTTGCAAGTTATTTGTTAGATTAATAGCTTCTTAGTGCATAAATTGAATTACTTTTCAGTATACTAAGAAATATAAATGTTTTACTTCAGGAAATAAGACATTTGTGAGTGATTTGCAATACACAACAGTGAAAATATTGTTAGCAAAGTTGAAATGTCGTGACTGGTATGTTTTGTTTACATGATTTACTCTGCCAATTGGAAGCGACTGTAGTACCTACATAAATATCGATGTTATCAACAGTTATCTCTGTCTCTGACTTGTCTCTGATCATATAATGTACTCTGTGATGATTAGTAAATAAAAACAAAATCAACAAAATTGTAAAATATTCCGTAAAAAGTGGATATAAATTTTCTAACCGAGAAAGTATATTCTTGAAGGGTAATTTTGCATTGAACATATAATATCAAAATGTCTGTTATAGCCATTGCCGGTGTGCCTAGTAGTGTAACTGGTGTAAGTGTAATGTAAAACTTTATCTTAAAATAATTATTAGTTAAAAAATTGGCTACCATGCATTAACCTAACAATGAGACCACAGATCCAACCACTACCTCCATTGACCTAGCTGAATCGCGAGAGAGCGCCCACTCGTTACTTGCTTTTGGTGTTTCCTAGGGCGCCTTCCACAGAGTACATTATATATACCGGCGCCTTCGTTACTGCCTACCACACTGCCTATAAACCAATGATATTTAGATGTTACTCTCTACAAACTGATTTCATAGGTACTTCCTTCTTCTTTTTTGTCCTTATTACTCTTTCCTTCTTTTCTGAGCCAGATGATCACTAACATGACAATGATCTCTTAAAAGTCATCTAAAACTACCTATTTCAAACCAGCTACAACAAAATTTTAAAAAACTTATTTATCTATTCTATGGAAAAAAGGGTATTATATTATTGTCTTAAATTATTTGAATGATACAAGAGCTTGGATTCGGCTTTTCAGGGACTGAAGTGACTTTATTTTAATTATTATTGCAGAATAGGCTTGCGCTTGACATCAATCATGAGGTCTAGGTTGGATCACTCTTGCCTTAAAGGTACTTAAGTTACAAGTGGCAGGAAATATGTGTGCTGGAAGGGCAAGAAACCTGAGTTTCTTTCTTTATTTTTATTAGGAAGGACATTCCAGACAAGTGGTAGATTCACTTGATGATTTGAGCACTTTATTGCATGCATTGCAGAGAGATTTTTTTATAAGTAATTTATTAATATGTATTTCCAGTCAAATATTGGTAATATAATCTTAAAACCTCTGAAATCTGTAATCAATGGCAACTTTGAGTTCATGCACTTATTTACTGAAAAAAATGACAAGACTGCATTCCTACGCCTGTCAGAAAAGTTGGACCCACAGGAGGTGGTTGAGAATATTAACTCAAAGAAGCGAGGAACATTATATGCATATATACCAGCAGCCATCCCAGATGTAAGTATATTATTCTTCTAAATAATCCTTTGAAGGAACTACAATCTGCCACAGTAGGTAAATCTTTGTGGTACAGTGTGTATCTCGCACTTGTAGCTTCCAATATTCACCACACCACACAAATCTTCCAAAAATTATTCTCAATGCATACAGTTCAGTCCACCAACGGAGCATCTTCAGGAGATGTTGACTCGACAATGTACAATTGTCAAGTCAATACTTACTATCTTGCACTTTACAATTGTGCATTGTCGAGTCAACATCTCCTGAAGATAAGGAAGATTTGTGTGGTGTGGTGAATATTGCAAGCTGCAAGTGCAAGATACACACTATACCACATACCTACCTACTGTGGCGGATTATAGCGAATTAAATTTCTAGTTCCTTCATTAGCATGGACTTCCGCAAAGTAACGTTTGCTTCAATCCAAATAATATTTTAACAATTTTCAAGATACAGTAGTGTGATGTCATCACCGTTCATACTTTAGGTTTAAAAAAATACTAAGAGCAATTTCTGGTGCACCATGGTTTGAGCATGAATGATGAAATCCATAGATAACTATGCCAACAACCAAAGAGGAGTTAAAAAGTATTCCAAAAAGTACAAGCTTAAATTAGAAAAACATCTTAGTCAGTGTATTCAGGCTCAAAAACTGCTTGTAAACATTAACACAAAACACCTTAAAAGATGATGTGAGATGAAGTTTTACTTCCTTTTTTTAATGGATGTAATGGGAAATTACAACAACCTCAATTTACATAGACGGGCTCTGTCAAACAAGGAATGTGGTCTTATTTTACTAACGTCATCTAGTCTGAAAAGCGGGGCAATGCTATGGCGGAGGGGCACGCCCTACAAGTCAGACGCCCAACTTTTTTTTATGAAAGGGCCCATCTACATATATATTGATGGAAAAAAGGTTAAATTAAACTAATTTAAAAGTGCTTTTGTTACAGTTGACATTTAAAAGGAAGCAGAAGATGCCAATCCCTATGGTAGGTTTTTACTAACATATATTTTTGAACTAACTCTGTATAATTGTGACTTCAAAATAATTTTCTATACTAATAATATAAAATAGAAAGTTTGGATGGATGGATGTATGGATGTTTGTTACTTAATCACGCCAGAACAGCTGAGTGGACTTGCATGAACTTTGGCACAGATATAGATTATAGTCTGGAATAGCACATAGGGCTACTTTTTATCTCGGAAAATTCCCTGAAAATTCAGTTACAGCGGGAACAAAAAAACCTAGACCCACATGGACGAAATCGCGGACATTAGCTAGTGTATTAATAAAATTATCTTAGAAGTTAGAGGCCTTTTAAAAGGACCTGCGCCAGTTAGTGGTAGTTGAACTAATACATTAATAATTAAGCATATGGTTACAGCACTGCCTCTAGGGGACTTCTTTAGTGACACAAACTCTGCAATACTCTGATAAATACACGGACAGACAACTGAAAAGCTTCTCAAAAAACTTGTTTCCCTTTTTTTACGGTTCCATACCTCAAGAGGAAAAATGGAACTCATGTTGTCCGCCCGTCTGTCTGTCTGTCAACCACCTTTTTCTCGGGAAAGGATGGAGGTATCAAGTTGAAATTATCTCAAATACTTCTACATCTACTGTAACTTGGAGTGAACTTCTAACAAAAATCTAGCTTCCAAGTCCACGTAATCAAAAGTCACGGCCGTTTATATGCCGCATATTTTGACACTCGCCGATAAATTAAAATCTATAAGGTACCGTTGAATGGTGATGAAAGGCAAGAAGCCAGGTCGCACAACACAATTTAAGGAAAATATCCGAAAATCGCTATAGGGTGTCAAATTGTTTGTTAACTAAATAAGCTAATTACTGCACAGCTGATCATGTGTTGTTATGTCATCTTTCATAATATTTAGTAAAATAATTTATATGGTGTGTTAGTATGGAACCCTTTGTGCGCGAGTTTGACTCGAAATTGACCGGTTTTTTTTCTAGTTAAGGAAAGACTATAGTTCTATTTTCTTTTCTTT
Source organism: Erebia palarica (assembly GCA_964035005.1). Taxonomy (NCBI): domain Eukaryota; kingdom Metazoa; phylum Arthropoda; class Insecta; order Lepidoptera; family Nymphalidae; genus Erebia; species Erebia palarica. The sequence continues at coordinate 23,865,012 of OZ035993.1, read as the reverse complement.
ATAGATGTTCATATCGTCGGTTTATATGATAATGCAAGAGATGCAGTCCAAGTATGCGGGCCTGTTCGATCTCAGCGCCAGTACCGCACACAAGCTCCTCGACGACATTGCCAGGGTAAAATAATAATAATAAATAAATAAATCATTTATTGTCCATAAAAAATATTACAATCGCATAGTAGGTTTAGCGTCTGATGCCTAAGATAAGTTTGAAACTCGTGTTATAGGCATCAGTGCTTTCCCCTTACAATCTTCTCATATTATAACAGACAACAAACGAAATTAAATAGGTACATTAATGTGCATGCAAGAACAATATAGCGATTTGTTATTATCTAATGTAGATGGTGTGTAAATGTGTGTGTGTGTGTGTGTGTGTGTGTGTGTGTGTGTGTGTGTGTGTGTGTGTGTGTGTGTGTGTGTGTGTGTGTGTGTGTGTGTGTGTGTGTGTGTGTATGATTGGTTGTGTTGACTATAAGTATATTTTATCTTTATGTGTGATACTTTAAGATAACCAGTAAGTTCTCTGTGCTATCATACGTAAGTTCTTGTAACCACTTTTTTACAATATTTTTACATTTATAAGAATTCAAATTAGATATATTTAATTTATTATTAATAATATTGTATAGGAAGCCGCCAAGGAAACAGTAGAATTTTTGGGAGAAACGGGTATTACAATGACGAATTACGCATATTTTATTTTTCCTTCTCTTCTTTTGTAACTCTTCAAGTACAGACATATCCACATGTTTATGTTGTTTTAAAATTACGCTTAGTATAAATAGTTACCTGACAGTAAGAACTTCAGCTTCTTTGTACAATACTGTTGTGGAGTATCTGTAAGGAAGAAACGCGCTAACTTTCTCTTTGTGCTCTTTCTAAAAGTATTATACGTGATTTTGACGTGCCACCCCAAGAATCTATGCAGTATGTCAATAATGATTGGCATAGAGCAAAGTAAATTATTTTCATTAAGTTTTTGTCCGCTATATGGCGAATGTTTTTGAATATAGCTATTAATTTACGAATTCTATTGGTTAAAGTCGTAACATGCGGTTCAAAAGATAAACCCTAGTACCCTTATGTCGAGCGTTTATGGTATAAAATTTTGTGTATTGCGACCATACTAATTTACTATCTAACCCGTTATCCTAGGTGAGCGACAAACGCGGCAACGCAACGCAATGCGACGGTATCAAATGGTAGCTGACCCTTAACGTGACATATGTTGTCACGTATATAAGTCTGTCATTTTCTATGGCGTCGTATCGCGTCGCGTCGCGTGGCGTCGCTTCTTTCGCTCACCGACAACGTGAAAGCCCGATATCTCGATACTCTATTGTCAAAAATAAATGGTATGAGGGCTCATGTGCAATGTATTCACATAGTCAGCCACGGTTGTAGGTTATATGGGTACAACTGCTTTTAAACAAAAGTAACTTGCTACTTTTTAACAAAAGTCTTATTCTCACGGTGTATAGTATTTTTTACAGACTTCAAAAAAGAAGGAGGTTCTCAATTCGATTGTATGTTTTTTTTGTATGTATGTTATGCGATCATTCCGTCAATTATAAATCAATTTTGATGATTTTTTTATTGTTTGGTAGATCATACTTCAGGTGGTCCCATATAAATTTTATCGAAATTGATTTAGCGCTATTTGAGAAAATCAACCAGAAACAAAATATATAACCAGATAATAGTGTTTTTTACTTTTTCAATTCAATTTGAGGTTCTCATTGTTGGAATATAGCAAAAATACTAGTCTATGATATAAAAGTCTGTAATGACACAATATAATAGTTGTCTATGGACGTAGTTCATAGTTCATTCCTTCAGTCACTCTCATACATTCTTCTCACTCACTTAAACAATCATTCACCATTCATTTGCTCTTTGCTGTAGCCTGTACAATATTTCATTTTTATTAAACAGACAGTCGTACAGTGCAAACGTTTTTTCTTTTCCCTGCGAACTCATATACCAACAGGTTATGGGGCCAGGTCACTTTTAAAATTCAAATAAAAATTAAATTAAAATTCGTGTAAAAATATCAACCGTAAAATTTAATATAAAAAAAAAATAATAAAAAAATAAAAATAAAATACGAGATGGAGTCGCGAAGTAAAAGGAATATTCAACCGTTCAACGGAGATCGTTATAGCACGTGGAAGTTTCGCATAAGATCTCTTTTAGATTCGGGAGCAACTGACCATATTATAGTGAATACCAAGGATTATTTTTCATCATATTCCGAATTAACAACCCCATTAAAAATTGGCGTGGCTAAAAACAGTACTAACATTGCTGCATTTGGTAAAGGAAAAATTAATGTTATTACTAATTCAGGTTTGCAAGGTACAATCGAAAATATTTTGTATTCACCAGATGTTCCATATAACTTGTTATCGGTCGGAAGTATTTAAATGTTTTACGGATTATGTTGCAAAAGTGAGAATTTTCTAAATTCTAAAGTAGTTAATTTATACTGTGATAACGGACGAGAATATTTTTCGAATGAGTTCAAAGAATTTTGTGTTGACAAGGGAATTATGTATCATTTGACGGTACCTCATACCCCACAACAAAATGGTGTATCGGAGCGTATGAATCGTACGTTAACCGAAATGGCTCGTACATTGGTTACAAGTGCGAAATTAGATAAACAATTTTGGGGAGAAGCTGTTTTAACAGCCAGCTATATTACAAATTTGCTACACACTAAAGCTCTGACAAATAAAACACCATACGAAATGTGGCATGGTAAAAGACCGAAAATTAATCATTTAAAAATGTTTGGTGCTACTGCATACGTACATAACAAAACGCGTAAAACTAAATTTGACGAAAAATCATTTAAATCAGTATTAGTTGGTTACCATCCAAACGGATTTAAATTATTTGATGTTGATAAAAACGAAGTTTTTATAGCTCGCGATGTTACATTTGATGAATTAAATTTCGATCAAACGCGTCCTGTACGTAGCATTAGTGAAAACATTGAAGTTCCCACAAAAAAATTAGTAAACCTGACTTTGAATCGGTAAAGCTAATAGAAAGTCAACATAAAGATTCTTTGAACAAAAATTCTGAAAACTCCTCAATAGATAGTTCAACAAACAGTAATCTAATGCGTAGCGAAAGAATTAAGGAACTAACTCCTGTAGATTATATGAACCCTGATTTATTTTTATCGCTCTTATCTGTAAATTCAATACCATCATCGTTCAAAGATATTTTTAACAGACCCGACACAGATAAATGGTTAAAAGCCATACAGAGTGAAATTGATTCACTTCGAAGTAATAAAACATGGGATCTTGTTGAAATCCCAAAAGATGTAAATATCGTTAGTTGAAAGTGGGTATTTACAATTAAAAACAATGAGTTGTGTGAACCCACGCGATATAAAGCCCGCTTAGTAGCTCGAGGTTTTACCCAAGAGTATTTACAGGATTATGACGAAATGTTCGCACATGTTGTAGCTCTGATGAATACGTTCAGATTTATTTTAGCTTTAGCAAATCAATTCGACTTACTTTTACATCACATGGATGTAAAAACTGCGTTTCTCAATGGCACATTAGAAGAAAATATTTACATGAAAGTACCAGAAGGGATTATCGCTAAAGATAACCAAGTATGTAAATTAAATAAAACATTATATGGTTTAAAACAATCATCCAGATGAGCTGGTACGAGCGCTTCGATCTTGCTCTTAAAGATATGGGTTTTAAAAAACTCTGAAGTTGATCCATGTTTATATATTTTAGATTAAAAAAATGCATAGATAAAAATGTGTGTATAGTTTTGTACGTCGATGATTTAATTATTGCAACTAAGAATACAGAAGTTATACAGTTTTACAAAAACAAATTAGTGAATAATTTGAAATTTACATTTTGAATGTACAGACATTAGAAACTTTAATATCAATTTGTGATAGTTTTTTTGATTGGTCGGTGGCTGTGAAAAAGTAACTTTGAATGTTAGACGCCACCGAGTTTCTTGCTGGTTCTTCTTGCTAGGACTGTGGCATTCCGAACCAGTGGTAGATTCGTTTAAAATCAATAAAGTGAAAGTACTCGTATTTATATTTATTCGAGATAAAAAGTTTTGTGAGGTTAGTGTCTTTAACCTCAAAATACGTTAAGATTTGTGAAATAAAAATAAATGAAGACAACAACAGTTGTATCCGCATTGCTAATAACCCTGCAAATCATAAAAGGTCTAAACCATATAGACATTAAATATCATTTTGTAAGGGAGAAAATCGCGAGTAAAATAATAAAGCTTGAATCTATTTCCACAGGAAACCAACTTGCTGACATGTTTACAAAAGCGATAGCTTCAGAAATTTATAAATTTAAGATATAATCTAAATTTATGTTAATTAAATAAAAATAATGCACTTAAATAAAGTTAACTAGAATCATGTTTGATTACTTGTATTTTTGAGGGGGACTGTTGGAATATAGCAAAAATACTAGTCTATGATATAAAAGTCTGTAATTACACAATATAATAGTTGTCTATGGACGTAGTTCATAGTTCATTCCTTCAGTCACTCTCATACATTCTTCTCACTCACTTAAACAATCATTCACCATTCATTTGCTCTTTGCTGTAGCCTGTACAATATTTCATTTTTATTAAACAGACAGTCGTACAGTGCAGACGTTTTTTCTTCTCCCTGCGAGCTCATATACCAACACTCATTTCGGCGCGTATCTTTTTTTAGTTTATGTTACTTATAGGTATAGTTTTGAAGTCGATTTTTGTTTTAGATGAAAGCGAATCATTATTTTTTTAAAATCATAGCTATTTTTATTAGCTTTTTTTTTTTTTTTAACGTGACGTTCAGAAGGTGTTCTTTGTAGGCACCAATTTTGAATAAATATCTTTGAGTTTGACTTTGAGCTTATCAGCGATTAAAGAGTTCATATTTTTAGAGACGGCATTGAATCATAGTGAAACATTTAAAACTTTACAGTGTATGAATTGGCCTTATGAATATGAAGCTTCACATTTTTTTTTCAGGTGGTAGATTTATTTGACGATTCAAAAGTAGGTACTTGTAAAAGTTTATTTGAATAAAAAACATTTGAAACTTGAATTTCAGATAATATTCAAACGTTTATGCAAAATTAATCGTCAAGCAGGGTCAGAGACAATAACACACAGCCTTAAACTGACTCAGTTGTATCGCAGGAGATACCCTCACTTCACTGACATCCGGTTGATACAGTCAGTTCTGGGCAGTATACAAGACGCGGAAGGAAACCCGATGGACCAGGTACACGAGAGTGACCTGACATCGTACACTATCCAGTCTTACGGTGAGTGTGATGCGACCTTTTTATACGATTGCCTGAAAAAAGGATTATATTGTTTTCAGGGTGCATGTATGTATGTATGCATGCATGTATGTATGTATGTGAGTGTGTATATTCCACCATAACTTCTTTACGCCTGAACCGATTTTGATAAATGAGGTATCGTTAGAATCCCTAGCTTATTCCGGGTGACACAGGCTAGTAAAATTTAAAAAAAATATGGGGTGACTATGGTCCCGCATTAGAGACTAAAGTTGAAAAAAAATGTTCGAAAATAAGAATAACTATATAATCATCATCTAGAATATGATGAGTAGATTCCAAAAATATGTAACACTATAGTTCAATATCGAGTGATTCATAAAAAAAAATAATTTAATAAAAATGTGAATAAGATTCTATTTAACTAGATTAATCGAGATTTTTAACTTTTTAGTTCGCTTTTGGGCAGGGCAGTCGTGTTTTTTAATTTTTTTAATTATGACTTGTTTTTATCCACAAGTTAGCCCTTGACTGCGATCTCACCTGATGGTAAGTGATGATGCAGTCTAAGATGGTAGCGGGCTAACATGTTAGGGGCATGGCAGTTATACTAAACCCATACCCCTAGTCGGTTTCTTTAGAAACACGACATCGTACCGGAACGCTAAATCGCTTGGCGGCACGTCTTTGCCGGTAGGATGGTAACTAGCCTCAGCCAGGCCAGAGAGACAGAAATTCCAGAAATTATTAATTCCCAAATTGAACCTGCCGGGGATCGAACCCGGGACCTCCGCACCTTAAGACAACAGCGCTCAACACTGCGCCAGGGAGGTCGTCAAAAGTTGATTTTAAATTAATCGTACGATAACAAAATATCTATTAGTAGATAATATGTTGGGAAATAAAGTGAGGAACGAGTGGCCTAGCTGTGACAACGCATATCAGTCGATTGCGATTGTTGAGCAACATTGACCCAAGTCAAATTTGGCCTTTTCGTTTCCTCCGTGCCTCGGAGAGCACGCTAAGCCGTCGGCCCCGGTTATTATCACTAACATCTGATAATAATCGTTATAAAACCCTAGTGTTTAAATACGAGTCGTACGCGGAAGGACGTGGGAACCCACCGCATTATTATTTATTATCCCAAGAAAACTCCTATGTGATTAATGGAAAGGGGTTACGACCCTCAGTAATGAGGAATACGACGCAGAGAGAGAGATAAATAAATAAAAATACTAATAATTTTGTTACAGTTATCGACAACATACCATTTGACTTGGTGCAAAATGCGTACACCAAATATTTGGATAAAATTACGCTATCGGTGGGTAACTAACTTATAGGCACTGCACTTTTCACAGGGACCCTTACATTTAAATCAGTTTAGTGTAATAAGATTTAGGGAAAAAGGGTCCTTAATTCGATCCTTAGTGCTGGGTAATAAAAGACGCTCTATCTAGCGGCCACGCCCACCCTTACCACAGGGCCCTATGGAAAGTGCAGTGTAATAGGCCTATTATTACTTACTGTTATTTATACTACACGATGCCCGTGACTTCGTCCGCGTGGATTTAGGTTTTTGCAAAATCTTGTGCGAGGTCTTATCTATACCTAGTTATTATTCTGTGTCTGTACTAATATTATAAATGCGAAAGTTTGGATGGATGGATGTTTTGTTACTCATTCTCTGAAAGAAAGATTATATTATATAGTCTGGACTCCGGAATAACTATTTGGCTACTTATCCTGAAAAGTAAGAGTTTTTTTATCGTGGAAAACCTCAATCCACGCGGACTATCATAAAATTAAATGACAGTGGATATTGGGGCTGATTCTGTAGTGCACAATCTCTAAACTAAACTAAAATTGGAGCATTATAAATATTGCTAACCCTTTCATAATACTCCCTACGGAAAGGGACAGAACTAGATTTAAAGCTGCCATTTTAGTTTAGTTTAGAGATGTTACATTACAGAATCGGCACCATTGTCTTTTGGAAGATCCTATGTTTAGTAGTCAATAAAGTGTAAAACTTTTATGAGTAATATCTGAAATAATATAATAATTAATTTCTATTAGTAAATTAAAATTTATTCACAAGTTTGTAAAAGGTTCGAAGGAAGGCGACGACACTCGTAACACAAGCTTAGCTTGCCTTAGTACGAGTGTAGCACTCCTTTGCACATGATGATCATGAATCAAATTTGTTTTTTTTTTAACCACTACAAGTTAGCCCTTGACCGCGATCTCATCTGATGGTAAGTGATGATGCAGTCTAAGATGGTAGCGGGCTAACCTGTTAGGGGCATGGCAGTTATATTAAACCCATACCCCTATTCGGTTTCTACACGGCATCGTACCGGAACGCTAAATCGCTTGGCGGCACGTCTTTGCCGGTAGGGTGGTAACTAGCCAGTAGCCACGGCCGAAGCCTCCCACCAGGCCAGACCAGGGAAAATTCAGATGTTATAAATTCCCAAAATGACCCCGCCGGGGATCGAACCCGGGACCTCGGCACATTAAGACAACAGCGCTATACACTGCGCCACGGAGGTCATCAAAACATGTCTAGTTTTGTAAGGAGAATAGTATTAATGTATAATTTTTGGTAGTAGCTCAAGTTATTTTCGACATAGGCAACATCTCAATTTAAAATTGTTCCAGGTAGCGGATCACATCAAAAACTTGGAAATGACCCCCAAGAACACATCGCCCGAAGAAATCGCACGCATTAAGATACGCGAGCAATTGCAGATTCTGTTGCCTTATTTACCTGTGGTAACACACTGTTATTATGATTTTACATTTACTAGTAATTTTTTTTTTTTTTAATTATACTATAGGCCAGCGTTTGGCTGCAATCAGACTTTCTTGAAGTGGTGATGCAGCTTAAGGTGGAGCGTAGTCTAGAAGATGCCTATTCACTCTTGATTTGAAGGTACCTATATTAAAAGAGGAGGGGAAAACGGAAGCCGGAAGGGCATTCCATATCCTAGCGGTTCTAATTAGAAACGAGCAAACAAATCGCTTCGTACGAGCCCGCAGAATTTCGACTGCGTAATAGGCCTACTACACTGCACTTTTCACAGGGACCCTTACACTTGATTCAGTGTAGTGCAATAATATATAGGGATTAAGGGTCCCTAAATTGGTCCTTATTGCTGTGTAATAAGCAACGCTCTTATTAGTGTAATAGTTACGTTATACGTTTAGTCTTGTTCCGTAAATACCAAAAATGATGAATGATAACTTGTTGTGTTTTTCACTTCGTGTTGTTATTCGGCAACTTGACAATATAGGCTATGCTCCTGGTCAATTAGTACTTAACATATCGTCTGTTTTAATATGATACAAATAAGGAGAGAACATGTCATTCATGTCGTAAAAACAAGCAAAACGCTATGCGCTTACATTTAATTTTGGGAAAATATTTTGAAAACATAATTATCCAGGGGCCTAGATAAATACAAGTTCAATCTTAATAATCGCATAATCTGGTGGAAATATGCTCGAATTACGAATCATTTTGGTATTACGTTTGTATGGGCAATTCACCCTCCGCTGGCACCTTAAGGTGCGGAGGCCCCGGGTTCGATCCCCGGCGGGGTCAATTTGGGGATTTATAATTTCTGAATTTTCCATGGTCTGGCCTGGTGGGAGGCTTCGGCCGTGGCTAGTTACCACCCTACCGGCAAAGACGTACCGCCAAGCGATTTAGCGTTTGGGTACGATGTCGTGTAGAAACCGAATAGGGGTATGGGTTTAATATAACAGCCATGCCCCTAACAGGTTAGCCCGCTACCATCTTAGACTGCATCATCACTTACCATCAGGTGAGATCGCAGTCAAGGGCTAACTTCTAGTGGATAAAAAAAAAAGATTTACATTTTAAGTTTACATTTTATTAATAATATTTTTTTGATACATTCGGTCTTTTAAAAGTAAGTGGAAGTGTAAAGTACTGTTATAATTTTTCAGTTGCCATGTTAATTTATTTTATCTACTCCCATGCTATAAATCCTCTATAACAGGTTCTGAAACAGTTAGCTTATTGCCAACATTAAAACACCCAATGTCCTAATAACCATAACATCATCCAAACGGGTGATGTAATGTTGTACTGAATTTCATAACAACACTTCTTTTCCTCATTTTTTTTTTCGATCCTCTTTACGCAAAGGGACAGACAGCCACATCTGCTCGATGCGTGGTATCTGTATGTATTACAAAAAAAGAACATCTATACGAATTTCAAAAAAAGAACATTGTCATACACGCGCGTTCCACTACCAGAACGCCGCGCGCTGTAAAAACAAGTAGGTTATTAGAATTTTCCCCGCCATTTTTCTTCGTTTTTTTTATTGTTTTGTTTATAAATATTCCGCCGAGTACATCGGGATCAGGACCATCCAACTTATAGAACATCAAGTGAATTTTAATAATTGCAACAAAATGTTAATTACCTACTACTACAAAAAATAATTCTTTCATTAATACTTAGTTTATTTGTATATACTCAGTAATGGATGATATTAGGTTACTAGGACTGGATGTTTTAATGTTAGCAGTAAGCTAACTATTTCAGAATCTGTTATAGAGGATTCATAGCATGGGAGTAGATAAAGTCTTGTATGCAACTGTTGATAATTAGGTATTAAAACACTCATATGATACTATTATCACACTCCGCTTCGCGTCGTGTGATAAACCCATATTCGTGTTTCAATACCCCATATTACACAACTGTTGCATAAATAACTATTAAACATCGGGTCTTCTTAAACTGAACTAAGGTGGACCTGTACTTCAGCTTAAGTGCCGATCCCTAGTTTTTTTTTTAGTAACAGCAAAACAAAAAATAGTCTGATGACGTCATACTAATATATAAATGCGAAAGTATGTTTGTTTGTTGGTTTGTCCTTCAATCACGGAGCAACGGATCGACGTGATTTTTGGCGTGGGTATAGTTGACGACCTGGAGAGTGACATAGGCTACTTTTTATACCGGATAATTGAGGAGTTTCCACGGGAATAAAAATAATTTAAACCGAAGTCTAGTACAAAAATATTCTTACCCCTTTGTTTCATCTTGGTACTAACATACGTGTTTCCTTGTTTCAGTGTATGAAGCACGCGACTTCCAATTATTTTATACCGCAGGAATCGAATTTCTACTCAGTGCACGTAAGCTTTACCCTTACCCCTTGTCCAGGGTGAGCGATGGAAACTACGCGATGCAGCGCGACCCGATACGACTCTGTAGAAAATGTCATATCGAGTCGTGTTGTCGCGTTGGTCGCTCACTTAGGATGAGTATGCGATTCGGCAACGTTGTTCGATTTCAAGCACCGGAAGATAATATGAACGTCAGGATAAAACCACAGTAAACAGATACAAACAGTAGTGAAACTACCTAGAAACGTACGAAACAGCTCACTCACACAAACATGCGCATCGACGAGACTCCTAAGCAGTCGTCGCGAGGCCGTCAGTAGTGAGTGCCGCGTCATGACGAGTGGTCACGTATAAGTCTATTTCCGCGATCTTTTTAAAAATGCCAGGAGTGTATTGCGTAGTATACGGCTGTTTGAACTCTGTCTGAACTATCGTTTTTTAAATTCGTTCAAAATAGATATTTGGGGCTCCCTGGGGTCACAAAACGGGAAACTGGTACCAAAATTTTATAAAGTCAACGCCATTTTGAAATTCTTTCTTATTGAACCGATTAAACTGTTTTCCGTATTTTAAACTATCGAGATTAACCGACGCTATGAGATACTTATTTAATTTTTATTCGTAAACTAGCTACTTCAATTCAATTAATTGATCACTACAGAACATAGAATGTTTTAATTAACAAAAACAAAATTAAACCATAAAACATTAAAAGTGACAACCCTATTGCTTCAATGGAGCGTAGGTAATTATTTTATCAACTTGGCTTAGTTTCCATACTGTTTGTATCTGTTTACTGTGGTAAAACGCCATTTCAATGTGATATTATAGAATTTCTGTCTATAAAAAGTTTTTACTAAACAGTAAAATAAACAGTAAAGTAAAGTAAAATAAAAATTTTTTAAAAGTAAAATATACTTTATTGTACAAAGGATACATTGAACTAGAAAGCGGAAGGGGTGTACTAAAGAGAAGAAATTAAGTAATATACAAAAAGATACAGAAATGAGTAATATAAAAATATAATTATAAGTATCTAAATAGATATAATAGAAAGAAAGATTATAATATTATATTAAAGAAGATAGAGATTCAAAATAAAAACAAAAACTAAACAGTCATAAAACTACAGTTTCGCTGTTATCCAATTTAATGTCGCTAATAAGTATTGCTAGTAGCAAATTTTTCACATGAATGTATAATTCGCCGCCAAATTGTTGAATTTGCCGTATTACATAACGGGTAGCCATATTACAAAATCGCGCAGTTTTGTAGATTTGTCTAAACGGATTTAGAACCATATCAAGTCATTATATATTAGTATTAATTAAATTATTATCATATTATTTATTAGTATTAATTAAAATATATGTAAAGATACACAGACCATATCAAGAGCATGTTTTTCTTGATCTTTTAGAAAACAACGAAATAATGCTCTGTCACTGTAAACACAAGGAGTATTTGATAGTGTGGGAATAGAATAAGCATTAAGCAATGAGCATATGCTCGTTAGGTCCAAACTAGCTGATGCCCGCGGTTTTGTCCGCGTGGATATAGGATTTTTGGATTCCGCGGGAACTTTCTTAATTTTCTGGATTAAAAAGTAGCTTATGTGTTATTCCAGACTATAATCTTTCTCTGTGCCAAATTTTAACCAGATCCGTTCAGCCGTTGGGGCGTTAACAAACAACCAACCAAACTTTCGCATTTATAATATTCATATTCAAAAAATTCAATTAAAAAAATTCAAATGTTTTTTATTCAAATAGACTTTTTACAGGTGCTTATGAATAGTCGAATGAATCTACCACTGGGTCGGAATGTTTTCCTGCTAAGTAGGTTATGGTGGTTAAAGGCTCACCAACTCCAACACAACTTTGACGACCTCCGTGGCGCAGTGTTGAGCGCTGTTGCCTTAACGTGCGGAGGTCCCGGGTTCGATCCGCGGCAGGGTTTGGAAATTTATTTTCATTTATTTCTGAATTTTCCCTGGTCTGGCCTGGTGGGAGGATTCGGCCGTGGCTAGTTACCACCCTACCGGTAAAAGACGTACCGCCAAGCGATTTAGCGTTCCGGTACGATGCCGTGTAGAAACCGAATAAGGGTATGGGTTTAATATAAGTGCCATGCCCCTAACAGGTTAGCCCGCTACCATCTTAGACTGCATCTTCACTTACCATCATGGTACTTACTTAGGTATGTACGATACCATAAACGCATGGGAATCGATACACGAAATTGAGCTCTAAAACAATGCTGTTATGGTTTATTTTACTTTGACGATTGGATCGGCAATAAGGATGATGACAACAATCAATTCAGCAACTTTTTATCAACCTTCAAAACGCACTTCTAGTATGGAAGTTGTATTAAATTCACCATAGTGACGTCATAAAATTTCAACGCACTTTTTATCTTTAATCTATATTTTAAAATGGTTATCAAACTTAAAACTAACCGAGGATGTGAATTTTAGGTGTTTTGGAAGACCCTCTATTTAATAATCAGTTTGAAATAATTTATTTTTGATATATGCATCATCCCTATTCTTACATAATCGCACCTCTGGTTGGTATTTAGATATACGGCGAGCCAGCGCTGCCCAGCCTATCGGCGCTGAACGAGTTCCTCATGAATCATAAGGTGATGTGCACCAAGCGATCTGACCGCATGTATAATATGATCTATTTGGAGGTGGCCAAGGACCAATACATGACATTGTTGGACGCTGATGGCATTATAATTGGTGAGTGACTGTAGGGCTTTTATTTTGTACTACACTGTGACCCACCCCGGCTACGCACTTGTGACTTTTTACCGTATATAATTACTACAGCATTTACCTAAGTATTTTACAAATCACTATTACACAGTTCACAAATGATTGCCACTGTTTTTTATTCAGCTAAGTTTAAATCTTGTGTTACAATGCATGCACATTAACTCAAAAATTTCATCCCCTATCCCAAAAGAACCTTATTGATTTTCGGGATAAAAAGTAAGTCTTCTTATCTTATAATATTATAAATAATGCCGGATATTATAATAAATGCGAAAGTTTGTAAGGATGTATGGATGTTTGTTATTCAATCACGCCCCAACGGCTAAACGGATCTGGCTGAAATTTGGTACAGAGATAGATTATAGTCTGGAATAGCACATAGGCTACTTTTATCCCGGAAAATTAAAGAGTTCCCGCGGGAACCAAAAAGCTCATACCACGCAGACGAAGTCGCGGGCATTCGCTAGTAGCCTATAATATGTTAAACAAGAGTGTTACCTATAGTGTGCTGTGTGCCAAGTTTTTTCAAATGTAGTAATATTCTTGTAGTTTCAGCGTGATGCTGTAACATTAACAGACAAAAACTAAAAAAATATGTTTAAATTGGCTCTGTATCGAAAGTACAACTTCCTCTAATTAAAACTTTCCAAAATAGCTAATGTACAGGTACTGACCACAGTTTTAGTAGTTTTAGTGTCCACAGTTGTATACGGGTATTGATTACAGTAAAATAATATAATAAAATCATTCCTTTCACAGCGGGCTCCAAACTGATCATAAGGCCTTCAAACTTACCTACGTACAGAGTGCCTCGTGGAATCGTGAAAGAGATGCAAAGACATTTGACTGGTAGAATAATTCCTGCGAAACGTTAAAAGTGGAACGGGTCTAAAGGCTGTTTTCAGTAAAGTAAACATAATTTCTCTAACCAGAGTGTGAGTAGTTATTGTATGAGATGAGATATTTTGAAAATGAAACCTGACGGCTTCTTCGATTTATTCCCTTGTCTTTGTAAACTTAAGGTCAACAAACGCCGAAAAATTAAAATGACAAAAATAGATGATTTTATGAAGCATGTCCATATAACTATAAATATTGATAGTTAATTATAGTTAGGTAACGTGATTGAATTTAAGTTTCATTCTTATATAATAAAACAAAAAGTATTATAAAAACATTCTGTTTTATTTAAGACTCTTGTGCTAAATTTACAAAATACTACTTGTATAGACTATAATCTAAGCAAAAGAATTCTAGTAGAAAAACGCCGAAACTTAAAAGCAAGAAACTAAGGAAGTTCCTACCCCTATGAAGATTTGACATGCTAGTAAAGAGTTTCCAACTTGGGTCAATGACGTGGGATGAAATTGATTTGCACTTCCTTGGGCAGAGCAATAATTAAGCAGAACATAGGTAACTAGGAACCTCTACCTCTGTAAACGATTCCTTGTGTCGTGTGAGCGAGGGATCTGGACTCCTGGAACTATAGATATAACTTAAGACAAGACGTTCCTAACTATGGCATGAGTATATCTCCTCCTCTGTCTACGGTGTGATTAATACCTTTGATTAATACTTATTCAAAGATTAATACACGATTATTACTGGTTTGAAACGTTATAGTTTACAACCACCGACCAGAAAAAGAAGTTTACAACCAAGGAAAATTTTACAACTATGAAGGGTAGATATTCTATATGCTTTGATTATATAGATAAGATTCTCAATATATATTATCAAAGCCTATATGTTACTCGTCTCTGAGTAGAGCAGAGACAAGTAACATATATGGGGTCAAGGTAAGGACCTTTATCAAAGGTTAGGACCTCATAAATATATAATCAAAGGTAAGGACGATCATCTCCAAGGAACATAATTACTACGGGGAGATCATCTCTGTATATGAAAAGTGTCCGACGAAATGCATTATATTGCATTATATTGGGGGCGTCACATTAGCATCAGGGTTAATTTAAAAGAAAGTGAGGTGCCAAATATTAATAGAGTAGTTTTGAGAAATAAACAAGGAAAGAAAACATTCATCATCATTTTGTACAACGTAAGTTTTTAAAATTTTCAAAATATAACTACTTTAATCGACAATAATATTAAATTTTTTAACTGCAAAATTTTGTTCATCTACAATAGGCATGATGACAGTAACCAAGAATCAATGAAATTATGAATTTATCTAATGAAATAGGTAGGATTCATGGATTATAAAAAACGTATTTATTTTTCTATTTCGAGTGAGATTGCTATTTATTTTGATAAAATAAAACTATAAAATACCGCAATCCGCCATAATGGATTAAACTATCCTTTAAGTTACTTGTCTCTGGATTAAACACTAAGAAGCGAATTACGTCACAATTGTTTGTTTTCGAGTTTTGACAATCGCACTATTGTTTACTGCACACTGCACAGAGTACATTGGTAAAAACAATAGTGACGTCACAATCGGCGCCATGACACCGGCGAACGTTTTGGCGTTAATTTTAAAATTTAAATTTCAAATGCCAATTTTTCTACCAAACCTTATTTTTCTACTGAAATAATATATTTATTCGAAATAGTAGCTGATACTTCCGAACATAATCTGACCATTTTTCAAAATCAGTCATCATGCCTATTGCTATATTCATACCATATCCTTTGCCTACACCAGCGCCACTGTGGAAGGTTTTTGAACTGTTATATGTAGCAACCACTTTTTCAATTTTTCTCCCGGAGATGTTATTCCTCTACCTCTACCCTCCATACAACTGTGGTAACACTACGACATTAAAATTTAATTTCGAATGGAGTATATTTACATGTTACATGTTCGCGAGCATATCGCTGTTCGCGAGCATGTCGGTCACGCGAATCTATATTTTTACCCCCTACCAAAAAGTGCTCAACGCGCCTAATTACAAAAATTACAAATTACTTCAAAAATTACATAGTTCTGGTGTTTGGTGTTGGTGTCTGTGGTGCTGGTTTTCTGTTTTGATCTCTGGTTTGGATTTGGCCAGAGACAAGGATTTGGCTCTGAAAAAACCTGTGGAAAAAACTGATTTTTGGTCGGTGGTCGGTGTGTCAGCGTGGTGTCAGCCAGAGACAAGTAACTTATAGGATATCAGCGTTGGCTAGATCTCTCTGGTTAACTTGTCTCTCACCGACCAGAAAAAGAGGGTTGTCTCTGTTGTCTCTGGCTTGTTCCAAATCCAAATAGAGATTAGAGATCCAAATCGATTGATTTATTTTTCCAAACGGTAAACACTTCTTCCTGTATAGATAGCTTTATTTTAAAATTTATTCAGCTGTGTGCTATTGCTAAAATGGTTATAATAGCAATTTACAATATTCCTCCTAAGGTAAGCAATTTTATGGTTACTTAAAATACTAAACTACATATAGGTATAATTAATCTATATTCCTTACTTTTTTACCTGAATAAAATTATTATACAATTCGAAAAATATTTTAGAGATACTTAAATAATTGCATATTATTCCTAAAGTCTATAATCATTTGTCAATTACAACTTTACAACCGTGCATTGTGAAGTCAACAACTCCTGAGGATACTCCTTTCTCCAAGTGAAACGTACGTTGAGAATAGTTAACAAGGTTTGTGTGGTGTGGAATATGTGGAATGACGTGGGAACCCACCGCATTATTATCTCAAGAAAACTCCTACCATTATATCATTAATTGGAATAATCAAATAATCAGTATTGTGCCAGTGCAAATTGCTGGGCTATTGAATATCGCAAGCTACATACTTTCAGCCCCGGATCTTCAATTTTTTCGAGGCGGGGCAAAAACTGAAAAATGCCGCCCTCGCCAGTCTATATTTTACCTTTGATTCTCATGTTTACCATTTTTTATATTTGCTATTTTTTAATTAAAAAAACTGATTTTCAGTTTATTTTTAATAAAAATTCAAAATTTTTTTTTCTATCTGGCCAATTTTATTCGTGGTAGGTATATCAAAATATTGACTTTTTGCTGAGTTACAGCTGCCTTTTGTTTATCAGCGCGCGGCCGAAATGCTCGCGTCAGTTTCTTAATTTTTTTCTGTTTCTTTTAGTGATATAAACTTCTAGTTTGCTTCAGTTTGTCTACATACATACTAATTTGATTTCATAACTTCTCAATAGATATTTTAATTATCATATCTTATTTTTTTTTTTAAATTGCGGCCAATAAAATTAAATCATTCTTTTTTAAATTCTTTTGAACTTAATGTTTAGTTTTTAATGTTTTATATATTTAAAAAATATTGTTCTTTATCTGTATTTTATCTAGCGCTCCGCTTCGCACGTGTAGCACTAATCATCATAATAGTTCATACCCAATAATAGCCAGTCGACATTGGGCAACAGTCAGCACATCAGGTTTTACATTAGCACTGTGGTATCTCCACCCTGCCGGCCGCCCTATTTCTGTTGCGCGTTAATTTATTTCTATGATATCTTCTAAGATAGACACTATGATAAAACAGAATAAAAGGGAAGTATATGTGAAGAGTAAAAGGAAAGCTAAGAAAACTGTTGCTATTGCTAGGGGAAATATCCAAGACAAGTTGTATGAGTCCCTGGACAGCTCTCAAGGACAAAAAGATTTGTACCGGCTAGCGAAAATGAGAGAAAAGAGTGCAAGGGATATTATACATATCAAATGCATAAAAGGTGATGATGGGAAGGTTTTAATGAATGACGATGAAATTAAAGTGCGTTGGAAGGAATATTTTAGAAGGTTGATGAATGAAGAAAATGATTGGAGCAGAGAGCTACACGATGTACCACCCAACTTGGGTGTGGTAAAAGAGGTGAGTGTAGATGAAGTAAGAATGGCAGTGTAGAGTATGAAAAATGGTAAAGCGACAGGGCCAGATAGTATACCAGCTGAAGTATGGAAGTTTCTAAAAGCAGATGGATGGAGTTGGCTGACTTTGTTCTTCAATAAGTTATTACTCGAGGAGGCGATCCCAGAAGAATGGTGCAACAGTACGCTGGTGCCCATTTACAAAAACAAGGGTGATGTACAGGACTGTAATAACTATCGAAGAATAAAGCTTATGTCACATAGCATGAAAATTTTGGGAAAAAGTGATAGAAAGAAGAATGAGAAAGGAGAGTGAGATCACAGAAAATCAATTTGGGTATATGCCGGGACGAGGAACGACAGATGCTATACCTGCACTTCGACAACTGTGCGAGTAATACAGGAGTGCACATAGAAACTTGCATATGGTGTTTGTCGATCTCGAGAAGGCATACGACAGAGTTCCCCGAGAAGTTCTGTAGTGGGCTATGAGAGTGAAAAGAATACCTGAGACGTATGTGAGGCTTGTGAAAGCGATGTATGCAGAAGCGAGCACAAGGGTTCGGTCAGAAGCTGGCGTTACAGATAGGTGCAATGTGGAAGTGGGCTTGCACCAGGGATCAGCTTTAAGTCCTTACCTGTTTCTCCTGGTAATGGATGCTTTAACATCAGACATACAGGTGCAGGCACGCTGGTGCAAAATGTTGGCTGACGACATTGTACTTGTCGGGGAAGAGGCGTCTGAGGTCCAGAACAGACTGGGAAAATGGCAAGAGAGATTGGAGAGTGTTGGCCTCAGGATCAGCCGAATGAAGACAGAACATCTGTTCTGTGACTTCGGTGGCCCCTCCCGTTTCCATGAAATTGCCTTAGATGGTGTATCCCTACCAGTCTGCTCCGATTTCCGGTACCTCGGTTCACTCTTTCAAAACAATGGCAATATTGACCGAGACGTGAACAAAAGAATGAATGCGGGATGGATGAAATGGCGACAGGTCTCAGGTGTAATATGCGACCCACGAATGCCCCTTAATTTAAAAGGGAAAATATATAAGACAGTCGTTAGACCTGTCGCATTGTATGGTTCTGAATGTTGGGCGGTGAAAGGGACGGATGAAAGAAAAGTACATGCGAATGAAATGCGAATGTTGAGATGGATGTGTGGTGTGACTAGAATGGATAAGATTAGGAATGAATATATAAGGGGAAGTCTGAAAGTAGCGCCAGTGATAGAAAAGATGAGGAGTAATAGGCTAGCATGGTATGGGCATGTAATGCGGAGGGATGACAGGCATATTACGAGAAGAATGATAGATATGCATGTGGAAGGAAAAAAGAGTAGAGGGAGACCAAAGAAAAGATGGATGGATTGTGTGAAAGAGGATATGCGTATAAAAGGGGTGAATGATAGATTGAAGGATAACAGAAGTGAATGGAAGAAGAAAATATGTTGTGCCGACCCCACGTAGCGTGGGACAAGGGCAGGAAGAAGAAGAAGAAGATATCTTCTAAGATATTCATCGGAATGAAATGGTGTAACGAGTGAATTTGATTTATATTAAATACTTGAGATGACCAACCATTTTATTTTGATAAGGATTAAAACAACGTCAGTAAAAACACCTTCGAAAGTGAAGCTTTTCTGTAAATTATAAAATCATAAAAATGTTATTGTGAGACAACCTTAAAAGATGCTATCGCGGATTTTTTTTTAGAACTTTTTGAGGGGAACCATTCCACATACAGTGCTTTCGTGTAACTTTTACTATTAACGCAGCGCACGCCACGAAAGCACTCAGATGAGAGGATTTTTTCCGACTTCATTCACATCATTGCAATTTTCGTAAGGATTTTTCTGTAATTTTTTGTAAATAAAAGATAGCCTGTCACTCACTGAAAAAGTAGCTATCTATAAGTGAAAGAATTTTTAAAATCAGTCGAGTAGTTTTTGAGTTTATCCATTACAAACAAACAAACAAATCTTTACTCTTTATAGCCCCGCGAAAAATAATTTATTTCATATAACTTATTGTGGTCAAAGTTAATGAAGATTTGTGTGTATGTGTGTGTGTGTGTGTGTGTGTGTGTGTGTGTGTGTGTGTGTGTGTTGAGCTGCCAAGTTTGAATTTGCCGCTCGAGGTATGGGTGCCGCCCCGGAGTACGGGTGCCGCCCGGGGCATGGGCCCCGGCTTGCCCCCCCCTAGATCCGGGGCTGCATACTTTACATGCAGACAAATCTATTTAAGATTTGTCTGCTTTGGCGGATTATAACATTGAGCTTCTTCCTTGAATATTTTGATTATATTAAGCAGTGAGATCAACCTCTATGAGTAGTCAGGGGTTTGATACTCTGGCACACTAAATTCTCTGAGTTATGTGCATTTTAAGAAATATAAAAACATGATGAACCTGCAATTGCATGCCTAAGAATTCTTCACAACATTCTTGAAGGTGTGTGAAGTCAGCTAATCTGTACTTGTCCAGCATGGTGGACAATTGCCAAACTCTTCTCAAACTGTGCTCAGTAGTGAGCCGGCAATGTGTTAAAATGATGATGAATATCTTTAATTACAGATGAATTTGAAGAAACTTGTAAAAACTCTTGGTCCGATCATCAGGGGATACTTTGAGGCGTTGAATTTCACCCACAGCAAAGGCACTAAAACTGCATATATTCGCCTTGCGGAGAAACTGTCTGCCAAAGATGTGATTCATAGGATTAATTGCCAAAAGATTGGATCTCATCAAGTGAAAGCATTTATACCGGACAATTTACCAAATGTAAGTTTCTTATTTTGAAGTGAAACCTTGTACAACAATCTTCCTAAAAATAATTATTATCCCCTTTGTATCTTTAACCTCCTCTGGTCTCACCAAGTATAGTTATATCAAAGCTCAACTGGCCAGACCTTGCTTCCACCAGTTTCTTAGCAGTTGAAATTTATTTTTAAATATGAAGTGTCTGTGTGTGCACTATTATTTATCACAGTCTTTAAACTAAACTAAAATTACAGCTCTAAACATTTTGCTATCTGTTTTTATTACACTACTAGATGATGCCCGTGACTTTGTGGACAGTTTTCTCGCGGGATAGAAACTGTTAGATTAATCTAACGGCAATGTAGTATCACACCCACTCTAAATAATGACAAAGAAACTAATTCTTTTGTTTATTGTAATCACCTTGCATGTGTTTACCTCGGCTGCTAGATTATCGTTACTTTGTTATGTGTTATCTATACTTTGTAAATTTTATACTTTATTAGTAAATAATATATAATTCTATTCATTTAACAACAACTCTTAATAACGCCATAAAATGTGCAGTCCCTTCAGTGTCTTTACGTAAAGTTTACACTGTAAATTCCATATTTAAAGGTGTCATTTTAGGTAATTATAGAGATTGCGAACAATAGAATGGGCCACATTAATTGGGCACCTGTTATTATTGTTTCAGCTACCGCTCGCCGCTAAGCCAAAGGCAATGACAGCGAAACAGCGACGCAAGTTAAAGATACCACCGAATGATTCACCAAAAGAGGTACCTACTCATATAATTACAATGGCTCCCGGACACAATGAGCCACTAGGTTCTGCAAGTTCTGGTCAATGTGTAGTTGCTTCTCAATCAATGAAGAGAAAAGTACAGTACAGAACATTTCTTTTCATAGGCCTTCTTAATTTTAAGAACTTTGTTTGAACTACCCATATTTTAAATTTTTTCATTTAAAAACAAAGAATGTAGAACATATGTAGTGGTAACGCATCCTTGATTTTTCGGGATAAAATGTAGCCTATGTCCTTCCCCGGCATACAACCTATATCTATACCAAATTTCATCAAAATCAGTTGAACAGTTGGCCCGTGAAAGTAGCAGACAGATAGACACATTTTCGCATTTAAAATATTGGTATGGATTTTTGTATATTGTTATTAGTGGATAGTTGATGTCGGTTTATAAATAATGGCCCAGAAGCCAAACATCATGTCATTTCACCTAGATAAAGGTTTCAAACTATATAGATAAAATGGTATTTTGAAATGAAACTAAATCTAATTATAGTCCCACAAACTTATCTGATCCAATGACATCATCGCTAGAAATAAAAAAAAACTAAACAGGCATTAAAATTTGTTCTAATTTTGGCCACTGGGCCAGATAAGTTTGACGGACTATAAATGTCCGAGAATAATAAACCAATAGCTGATGCCCGCGACTCCGTCCGCGTGGATTAAGGTTTTTTGGTTCCCGCGGGAACTCCTTAATTTTCCGGGATAAAAAGTAGCCTGTGTTATTTCTGTGCCAAATTTCATCCAAATCTGTTCAGCCGTTCGGGCGTGATTGAGTAACAAACATCCATCCATACATCCATCCAAACTTTCGCATTTATAATATAAGTATAGTATCTAGACTAGCCTATCAGCACTTATTAAGTTAACTTTACTAGCTAAAAAATATTCTACTTACAGCTCCTCCAGATAGCACTGGATTATATAATGAGAGAAGTTCAGACAAAGTTCCCTCAACTATATGACCTGAGCTACACCACTAATCACGAGCTCTTGGAAACCATTGGAAAGGTGAGATTAATACTGACCGTATATTATTACAAACTAGATGATGCTCGCGATTTCGTCCGCGTCGATTAAGGTTTATTGATTCCCTTCGTCGTCTCAACCTATAGACGTCCACTGCTGGACGCCTGGATTTCCACAAAACACGGTTTTCTGCCACTTGTTTCCAGCGGCCCCCAGCTACACGCTTGAGATCGTCCAACGCTGCGCTGCCTTGGGACCCTAACGCCTATCTTAAAACTCAATAACTAACTCATTCCCTTCAAAACTGTAATTTTGCTGGATAATTCTGTGTATAAGGCTGTGTTAATTCAGGCATAAGCTGTCTAGATTCCAAATTTCAGCCTAATTGGTTCAGTCCTTATGGGGTGGAGTAACAAACATCTTCAAGTTTACAATTTCGCTAGTTAGATTACAATATAACGGTTTTTGCAATCTTACGGTGACATATATACTTTATTGTATACTACACCAATAATAACGATACAGCTTACACACAAGTGAACTTAAAACGTAGGTACAATTAGGCGGTCTTATCGCTAATCTTAGCGATCTCTTCCAGACAACTTTCTCGCTAAAAAATGAAGAATAAGACAACGGGAGGTGGTGCATGAATAATAATAAACTTAAATACTAATAGCTAAATGAACTAACCAATACCAAAACAAACATATTATGATACTCTAATTAATAATAAGTATAAGAATAAGTAATATTATCTCTCTGTATTTAATAGTCAGTCTGGTCTGTCATATCAATCAAATGGTTTATTTTTCATTTCAATAAACTTGTTACACTACAGTATGATGTTAAACAATGACTTATATTAAAAATATAATGTGCTTACTGTTTAATTAAAATTTGCTACATGTTGCAAGATCAAGAACTAGCTAGATTTTTCAGATCTGTGTTATGGATAACCAGCCCTCTCCCACATATGGACTGAAGGGTATGTGCCAATCCGCCCCCTTAGCCCCAACCCAAGAACTTAGTTATATCAGTTTATATTTCCTAAACATCAAAATTTAAGCAGCTTCACTATTTAGTTGAACTATTTTTTTCATTGTAAGCTTATTCATGGGCATTTCTTGTACTTGATTTCCTGATCTTAATTCCAGACAGTATACCAGCGAGTCAAAGAAATCATGGACGACCCTAATTGTGAGAAGGGCACATGCTTCCAAGTGACGAGGACCTACCGCAAGAAACATCCACACCCCACAGACTTCAAACTGATCCTCCAAACTCTACACAGTATCCAAGACGCGCTGGGCAAGCCGCGGAGTCCACTGCAAGAGAACCAACTGACTGCCATCCCACAGGCGGCGTGTTGTGAGTTGAATGTTACACATACCTTGACAAACATCCACACTCCGCAGACTTCAAACTGATCCTCCAAACTCTGCACAGCATCCAAGACGCGCTGGGCAAGCCGCGGACGCCACTGCAAGAGAACCAACTGACTGCCATCCCACAGGCGGCGTGTTGTGAGTTGAATGTTACACATACCTTGACAAACACCCACACTCTGCAGACTTCAAACTGATCCTCCAAACTCTGCACAGCATCCAAGACGCGCTGGGCAAGCCGCGGACTCCACTGCAAGAGAACCAACTGACTGCCATCCCACAGGCGGCGTGCTGTGAGTTGAATGTTACACATACCTTGACAAACACCCACACTCCGCAGACTTCAAACTGATCCTCCAAACTCTGCACAGCATCCAAGACGCGCTGGGCAAGCCGCGGACTCCACTGCAAGAGAACCAACTGACTGCCATCCCACAGGCGGCGTGCTGTGAGTTGAATGTTACACATACCTTGACAAACACCCACACTCCGCAGACTTCAAACTGATCCTCCAAACTCTGCACAGCATCCAAGACGCGCTGGGCAAGCCGCGGACTCCACTGCAAGAGAACCAACTGACTGCCATCCCACAGGCGGCGTGCTGTGAGTTGAATGTTACACATACCTTGACAAACACCCACACTCCGCAGACTTCAAACTGATCCTCCAAACTCTGCACAGCATCCAAGACGCGCTGGGCAAGCCGCGGACTCCACTGCAAGAGAACCAACTGACTGCTATCCCACAGGCGGCGTGTTGTGAGTTGAATGTTACACCTACCTTGACAAACACCCACACTCTATAGCATCCGAGATGGGATTTCAATAGATTTGTGAGTGAAAACAGTAAAAATGAAAACAAAAAGCTATTTTCTATGTTATCAAACTACCGCGATCCAATCCTGAATGTGATGTTGAGATTTTAGTATGTCATGTTGATGTAGTACACTTGTTACTATGTAATACTAGCTGATGCCCGCGACTTCGTCCGCGTAGATTGAGGTTTTTAGTTCCCGCGGGAACTCTTTAATTTTCCGGGATAAAAAGTATCCTATGTCCGTCTCCTGGTTCGAAGCTACCTCCCCACCAAATTTCAGCCAAATCGGTTCAGCCGTTCTTGAGTTATAAATAGTGTAACTAACATGACTTTCTTTTATATTTAAAGATTAAAAACTCTTTCACCTCGACAAAGATGGCGGCATCAAAACAGCTGTCGTTTTATATGGCGGCCATTATATTACCCCACTAGTACGAAAATAAATATCACCGCACTCCTTTGCAGTCTAATAACTGTGGTAATGTGGTGTTTAGTAAAATTATAGTGTTGTAAGTAAGTTATGATAGTCGATTAAATAAGAGCAACTATACAAGCTAAATCATTATTAACATAATATTTATTTCATTGCAGTCCTGATGCCATATGAACAATTGATAGTGACAGTCGATAGCTACATCGACAGAATATCCAATAAGGTAAAGCTGCTGTAAATAAATACTGCTTATTTTTAACTGGCCATAATATGATCTTTTTAGTGTTAAAGGAAAGTGTTTTATTTGAAAACCGTAAACTTTTTCGATATTTCAATATGTGCATAAGTGTCTTTATAATCATTTATAGTGTCCCACAAATTGGAACTTCAATTTTCCGGAATAAAAAGTATTCTTATCCATCCCTTCCCCGGGATGTATCCTATCTCTGCACCAAATTTCAACAAAATATAATGAGTTGTTGGACCGTGAAAGTGTAGCAGACAGACACAGACTGACACACTTTCGAATTTATACTATTAGTATGGATTTATTTTTTATTTATTTATTTGTTGTTATTCAGCATGCATTCAGCCATTTCTGGTGTACAACATAGTAGGCAAATACGGATGGGATACCAATAGGGATGATGCCTATATCAAAAATAAATTATTTCTAACTGATTATTAAATATGAGCATGTGAATTATAGGTCTTCTGGAAGACCTAAAAAAAAAAAATCCATACTAATAGTATAAATTCGAAAGTGTGTCAGTCTGTGATTTGATTGAGTTGTCATCATCCCTATTGGCCGCAATGCCTCTGTACGTATCTGTAGACTTCCCGCAGCTAGTGGGGCACGTGAACGGTTTGGAGGTGACAGAGCAGACGTCCACGGCCCAGGAAGCCGCGCAAATGAAGGTCCGCAAACACTTGAAAGCTCTGGGGCAGCACCTGCCAGGGGTGAGTTTAACGGAGAAGTTTCCATTTTGAAGTGAAAACTTCTTTAAGCGCGTTGGGCACTTTTTGTTTGGGGTAAAAATGTGGAACGGTGTCTTAAGTAGTACATTGGTAATTTTTTTTTTTAATTCCGCAAAAGGCCCGCAAACACTTGAAAGCTCTGGGGCAGCATCTGCCAGGGGTGAGTTTAACGGAGAAGTTTACATTTTGAAGTGACAACTTCTTTAAGCACGTTGGGCACTTTTTGTTTGGGGTAAAAATGTGGAACGGTGTCATAAGTAGTACATTGGTAATTTTTTTTTTATTCACTACAAGTTAGCCCTTGACTGCGATCTCAGCTGATGGTAAGTGATGATGTAGTCTAAGATGGTAGCGGGCTAACCTGTTAGGGGCATGGTAGTTATATTAAACCCATACCCCTATTTGGTTTCTACACGGCATCGTATCGTAATTAAACTTTAATGCCTTTGTTTTAAGGTTTATATTTTAAAAAGTGATGTGTAACAGTGACTGACACCTCGCGTTGTTTCGAAGACAGAAGGTCTTAAGAGGCCGGCGATCGCCGCTCGCAATTTCTATTCCACCGGCAAATATACATTTGCCGGTATTTTGCTATCTCTATTTGGCTGATGACACATGATCGCGTGCAAACGCGATAGCAATATGAGCGTACAGAATTTGTTATACATTTAGTCTTGTTCCAAAAATGGTGAATGAAAACTTGTTGTGTTTTTCACTTCGTGTTGTTATTCTGTCCACCACCACTACAGCCTATTGACGTCCCACTGCTGGGCACAGGCCTCCACTCTCATAGGAGAGAGTTGTTATTCTGTAAAATGACAATATTATAGGCTGTTTTTGATCAATTAGTACGTAAGATATCGTTGGTTTTAATATGAAACAAATAAGGAGAAAACATGTAATTTATGTCGTAAAAACACTATGTGCTTACATTTAATTTTGGGAAAGTATTTTGAAAACATAATTATCCAGGGACCTAGATAAATACAAGTTCAATCTTAACAATCGTATAAAATGGTGGAAATATTCTCGAATTACGATTTTTTTTGGTATTACGTTTGTTTGGGCAATTCACCCTTCGCTGGCACCTTAGATATAAATATAGTACATAGATATATTTTAGCCACTAAGGTTGGCACTTTAAAATACCTCTACAAAGATGGCGGGCTTGCATCTAAACAACTGTCGTTTTGTACGGGGTTACTTCAATGGGGCTTTTCAAGTTATTAATATTTTATAATTGTTTGTTGTTTCAGATGGTGAGGCAAGTGATAATGAATCATGTGGTGCCGGCGGATGAAAGATACTGTGTAGTTAAAGTTAGTAATATATCTGAACATTTACTTTATTTTTGAAGTGAAACTTCTTTAGAGTCGTTGTGGTTTGAAAAAACGACACTAAAAAGAGAAAAACATATTCATAATAGGGTTTAGCCTGCGAGAGAATGAGATAGAATACAAGACATATTTATTAAAGACAAGCCAACAAACAAAAAAACTTTCGCACTTATAATATATATGTCAACGTAAGATTGTAAAAACCGTTAGATTATAATCTAACTCGCGAAATTGCAAACTGTCTAGAGAAAACTTACTTTTGTGAATAAAAACCCAATGGTCATTAATATACTTTATTCCTTCCGATAATATCATATTCTAGAGTACCTAATTTAATTATTTTGTACAATCCTTTTCCCTTTCATTTTCTTTTCGTCCTTCGCGCTCAATTGGCGGGAAGCGTCCCCATTGGCCCTCAGAATTCCCTTTTTTAATTATTTTATTTGACAGCCCTGGATTCAAGTCCTTTATGGCCTTATATTTATTGCGAATTTCGTTCCACAGAATATAAAACTAGAAAATCATGACATTAGTATTAATTTAATTAAAGCAGTTCAGATTCTCCCAATTGAATTATGGGACAGAAACTAAATGCCCGGTATTGGTATATACAGTCTTAAGATAGTACGATTATGTTTATTGTTATTCAGATATACGGGGAGCCATTTCTGCCCAACAAGGAGTCAATGTTGCCCTTCACCCAACAGTTCAAGCCGACCTCCGTCATCCGCTCAGAGAAGATGTACAATCTCATATCGCTCAAAGTGCACCGCAACGAATACGCCAAGCTGCTCGCAGCCGATGGCCACTGGATACGTAAGTTTTGACGACCTCCGTGACGCAGTGTGTAACGCTGTTGTCTTTAATTTAATTTAATTTTAGTACATTACATCGCGAGACCGGGAAGTACGCGTTTTCTGGTCGAGTGTTAGTTAGACACTCATCACACTCACCTCGGGCTTAAGGTCTCTGTGCACGACGTTCCTCGCATGCATATGCCGCATCACCGCATGTATCGAGGAGAGCTCTCCGCCTGTCGCCAACTCCGTTACTATGTATGTGAACGCCTAGAAATAAAGGAACACATTTTAGGTGTGTCCAAACCAGGGTTGTTATGGATATGAACTTTCGGATGTGGATACGGATATAGGAATAATAGTACATTATATCGCGAGACCGGGAAGTACGCGTTTTCTGGTCGAGTGTTAGTTAGGCTATATACGAGTCCAGAAATGCTCTCCCGGTCGAGGTGTGTATAATAGTTCTTTTCTAAAAAATGAAAAAAGTGACTTTTTTTTAATATATTTTTTTGCGCTGTGAGTGCTGAACGCGTTATACGGTAGAGTTCCAAATTTAAACTATTTAGGCCAATGAACATTATAACAAGTTACAAGATATTCAGGAAGAAAGATTACAAATTCAAACTTATGATACGTAATGAAAATACATACATTATTTACTGGCCTAGGCCGGGAAGTTTAACTTTCGAACTCATTTACAGGGTATGAAATGTGCACATTTCATATCATTTTTTAGAAAAATTTATTAGAAACCGAATAGGGGTATGGGTTTAATTTAACTGCCATGCCCCTAACAGGTTAGCCCGCTACCATCTTAGACTGCATCATCACTTAAAATCAGGTGAGATCGCAGTCAAGGGCTAACTTGTAATGGATAAAAAAAAAAGTTGCTGGTCCGATTGAGTTGTCTTCATCTATATTATTCGTGTCGTTATCACTTATATATGTTTGCTTGTTCACTGTTTTTGTTTCTTTTTTAATGTTTTGTGTGGCAATAAAGTATTTATCTATCTATCTATCGTTTCGCAGATGGTCACGCTAGACTGACGATAAGACCGGGCAAGTTGCCTTTCTACAAAGTGTCGCGCTTTCTGTTAGAGGCCAGATTGTCGGTCGATGACCGACCGGAGGAGGGCGCCACCGACGACCGACAGGACGACGATATGGAGTGGTCAACAACGTGGTAGACCTCAGCCCCCCCTATTGTGTAAGAATTGACGATTGGATCGGCAATTCTTACATAATCGCACCTCAGGGTCTAGAGCCGAATGTAAAATTGCAATTATCAAGCAGTTTTTCTGCAGTTGGCATAACAGGGCCATCATGCTATGACGTCACCGAGCAAACATACGTGGACCATAGAAACTAGCGCCATCTAGTCGACATGGTTGAAATGACTTAGTAAAATTACATGGTTTGCCGAGTTTCAAACTAGAGGTTATCCAATTAGAGGTTCAACAACTGCTTCTCAACTGCAATGTTGCAGACGTATACTGTCCTAATGCATTGCGTTTATGATCACTTAGGATTACTTGTGGAATAGTAATAACAATAATATTAATAATAAATATTTCTAAGAACAGCACTCGTTTTAATTACTATAATCCCGAACTATGCTGGCTACGTATTGTTAGAAAGTGTGGCCAATTCACTTCGAGTACATTCTCTAAATGGTATATTAAGGAGAAAACCCAAGCTACTATGTGTCCCAAAATCAAACACAAACTACGCCCAAAACTCTGTAATTATACGCTTATCGCGAACCTACAATAAAGTTTACTCTGATCTTGACCTTTTCCATCTATCTAAAACGCAATTGAAAAATGCAATCATTAAATTACATCGGAAATAGTATTTATATTTAGTATACAAGCACATCCCCCATAACACACATACATACCCGCATGCACACACACACGCACACCCCCACGCACTTGCACTTGTTTACCTTTAAGGAATTACCTACCTATTTTAAATAATTTAAAAATTTTGTAATCTTTTTGGCCTTATTTGAGTTTTAAGAGTTATCTGTAAATTATTATGTAAAACTGTTGATTACAGGAAAATAAACAAAAAAAAAGATCATTTGGGAATTATTGAAAGACATATATGTATAACATTATTTATTTCAGATCTCACATGGGATATTAAAAAAAAATTAAATTGTCATATAAATTACATTAATAAATAACTTGCAACAAAAAATGCATTGTCAACGCAACTCAGTGCTTAATTTAATATTACAATAATATATTTATTTATTTGAATTCAATATTCTTTTTTTAATAAAGTACAGTATAACAGCTCTGCATACATATCTAAGCACCTAGCTTTAATCGCACAGTAACTAAAGATTAATTCTAGTAAGTAAAACAAGACTAATTCTCGACTATTGTATTTAACTATTAGCATCGAGTACATAGGTTTTAGTATAATGTTCAATTTTGAATGTTCATCAGCCATTTTTTTTTAATGTACGTTGGATTTTAATAACAGCTTTTCATGAATCAATATATGATTGGATAATTTAAAAAAAAATGATAATACATTATACAATAAATAAATACACCACTAAGATATCGTTGGTATGGTTTATTTTTTTTTCAAAATTAAATAAATGTCGTTAGTTGTTTAATTGCCTTCAACAATTTTGACCCAAAATGTTTTTTGAAGCTTCTAATGGACACAAGCAAAAAAAAACTAATCTAATACCAACAGTGACTAAATACTCGATGTGTACTGGTTAATTCTGGTTACAACTGGAATGAAAACTCGGTGGATACAAAAATACTGCTATTCCTTAAATTAATTACATTTCATATTACTCTGTTCCGACTTTATGGACGACTCAAGGCATTTTCATGTATATTAGGAATATTAATTTTTATATAATAAATTACAACATTGAATGAAAGTTAAAAACTGAAATTTTAATTTTTTTTAAAAATACAATGATCATACCCGTAATCGTATAAAAATAGTTAAAATCACAACACCGAAATATAATATTAATAGAATAATGATTTGTGACGTAAAAATCTCTAGAAATAAAGTATTTGAAAATCGGAATAATAATGGTTATACTTGGCAATATGAAGTGCTAAAATTGTCGTATTTATAACGAGGGCAGTTGAATAAAAAAATTCACTATTCTTTATAAGTACAATGAAGAAAAATACGTAGTAAAGATGTCTTTCAGAAATAAAAAACTGGTTTAAATAATTTATTTTATCACTTTGAAGCTATTTCGTAAGTCCTACTTTAAAAGAAATGTAATTGAGAAAACTTTTTAAGAAGAAAAATATTTATGAATCATAAAACTAATATGTATTAATTAAAACTGATATATATTTCAATGTAAAACACACTGTATAGTGACAAAATCATACATTATTTGTTGAGTTTGAGTTTTGTGTGTCAAATTATTTTTATTTCATAAAAAAGGCACGATTATTTTTATAAAAGTTTACAATCCTAAAAATACGATAGTTAAAATTCAACTACCCCCAAAGTACAATAATGAATAATCCAACTTTATTTCCATAATGACAAGGCATATTATACATTGCATACAGTCATGTATCTTATGAGTACACTGTGCGATTCAGCCATTCGTCGAGGGAAAACGTGGCGAAGTCCCCCCCTGACGACCGACCCTTGAAGGTATCTGGAAATTTTGAAAAAATATTTAAAAAAAAAATCTTTGTTGGTACGTTACGCACGGTTAGTAAGCGAGTGGGTGCAGTTTTTGTAGCTATTTGCGTGGTATTTTGACATCATTATTTAGTTTTAGAAGCGTTTTATTTTGTCTTTGAATATAATTATTATTTACGGATACCTGCAAATAGCTTTTAATAAATAGAAAATGAGTGATATTTCTTGTCTGCAAACAGTATATATAACAGCTAAATCAAAATTTTGATTTAAGAAAAATGTATCCAATTTAGTCAACTTTTTTTAAACTCATTATATTACTAAAAACTTTTTCGTGAAACCGTTGCAAACAATACTCTGTGAAAGGCTTGTAGATAATACATCAATATTAAATTTTAATATGATATTTCAATATGACATTAAGAAAAGACAAGTTTAGATGATGATTTTAAAATAATTAATACTTAACTCCATTCTCATGTATATTTTCAGTATACATCTTCAAACCTTTGTGCGAAGCGCAGTCGATTTTATCCAATTTTTACAAGTAATGCAACAGATGTGATTCGAATCAACGATTTTTAACATAACCGTTGAAGTTAAACATTGAAAGGGCATTTTTTAACCTTTTTACAAATATTTTTTTAGGATTACACAAAATTGGATAAAAACGAATGACTTTTTATGTATACATACAGATATACATGTAATATACGTATGTATATGTTATATACTTATGTCCGGGCGTCCGTCTGTCCGCTCACGGGTTCTGGAGCTCGCGTTCGAGATTCTCGAGCGGTTCGTTGTTCGCTGTTTCATTATAATTGTACATTTATAACTAGGTATGGCGTACACAAGATATGTAACTACCTTTTTTTATTATTATAATTCCACAACAAGTTAGCCCTTGACTGCGATCTCACCTGATGGTAAGTGATGATGCAGTCTAAGATGGTAGCGAGCTAACCTGTCAGGGGTATGGCAGTTGTATTATACCGGTAGAGTGGTAACTAGCCACGGCTGAAACCTTCCATCAGACCAGACCAGAGAAAATTCAGAAATTTTAAATTCCCAAATTGACCCTGCCGGGAATCGAACCCGGGACCCCCGTTCAACACTGCGCCAGGAAGGTCGTCAAATCTTTTATTCAACTATAACTATCTATATTTTGAAGAAGATGATTATTTATAATAACAAAAAAAAGTGTAAAATTTTCTCAATTTTTCATTCTGTTCTTTTTATATAAATATCTGAAACTTTATTAAAATTAAATTTTATACGAATAAAATCAATACTACAAATAATATAAATTCGAAAGTGTTTATTTGTTGTTTGGTCCTTTAATCACTGCGCAATAGCGGATTCTATATGTGTTTGAAGACTTGGAAAGTGACATTGGCTACTTTTTATCCCGGAAAATGAAATTGGGATTTTCTAAAACTAACCCCAAACAGACAAAGTCGCGGGCATCCTCTAGAGAGTAATATTTTACTACAGTAGTTCTATTTTTATACGATTGCCTGAAAAAAGGAGTATATTGTTTTCAGGGTTCATGTATGTATGTATGTGAGTTTGTATATTCCACCATAACTTCTATACGCCTGAACCGATTTTGATAAATGAGGTATCGTTAGAATCCCTAGCTTATTCCGGGTGATATAGGCTAGTAATTTTTTTTTTTAAATTATGGGGTGACCATGGTCCCGCATTAAATATTAAATGACAATGACTAGCTCTATGGCTCTGATAGTTCCTTAGTTAAGATGATTTGTGAGATTGTGATAATAAAAAGAAAAAAAAACCCGGCTGAGTTTGTTGTGGGCTCTTCTCAGACCAGGGCGCGTTTGGAACCCTCGTAGCTTTAGTTTTAAGATACCGTATTAACCAATTATCACCATCATGTTTTATATGTAAGTAATTTTTAACGTCAATAAGTGTACCTATATTGAATAAATGATATTGAGTATATTGAGTATAAATAAAAATGTGAATCAGATTCTAATTTAACTAGTTTTTTGGCAGGGTAGTCGTGTTTTTTTAATTAATTTAATTATAACTTGTCTTTAATATAATTTGTATGACACATTTTTAGTAGCTCACCGATCATAGCCTTCATTCGCACGGCGCACATTATGAAATCGTCGAACTGTATGTAGCCGTCATGTGATCCATATCTGTAATCGAAAAGCTTATATTATTTTATATTTTATTTTATTTCTTCGGGTTCACAAACAACGACAAAGTAGGTATTACATAGATAAAGTTTTAGTATAACAATATAATAAAAAATAATAATAATAATAACTGTGGCGTCAACCACATAAACCACAAATTATAAAGGTACATTTTTAAGTGGACTAAGTGCTAAATAATTTTAATATATGTATGTAAAATAATATCAGTTAGGTCACGAAAAAAACAGACAAAATGGAAATTTTCAGTTAGTAGTTAGTAGGTAAGTAAAAATTCAAATGTTAACCATGTCATATATCTTTTATTTACTAGGAGTATAATAGACCTTAAGAACCTTGTTTAAGGGCTCAAGTTTATCCATATATCGTTGTGCAATGAAATTGAAGTAGTACTGAAAGGAGATTGGTCTGTCCCGATACAAAGTTCGCCTAAGAACCAACCGTCATAAAACATGGATTACTCGGTTCAAATTAATGCCTTTTTATACTTGAGAGCAGATCAAAACGACGGACACTTAGCTGAGAATTTATTTATTATCAAACATATTTTCAATTTTGAGATTATTTCGCCTCGCTGCTTAAACAAATAAATATCATCTTTATTGAATTGTAATAGAGTTGTAAACAGTATGTAGATAAGACAAGATTCGTCCTAGTCCATAACATAATAGATGGCGTTATTTAAAAAAATTGGCAGTCATAGGGACTGCCGATAGAAGTAAAAATATTTCAAATATAAACCTTAAACCTAAGGCATTAAAGTTTAATTACGAATGTACTATAGTATTACACTTAAGACCTTTCGCCTTAAGAAGAACGGTGTTGATCTCGCGTATTCCACATTTTTACCCTACGCGCCTAAAGAAGTTTTCACTTCAATAAATATGCAGGTAGGAGAAGT
The DNA here is from genome assembly GCA_964035005.1 of Erebia palarica. Taxonomy (NCBI): domain Eukaryota; kingdom Metazoa; phylum Arthropoda; class Insecta; order Lepidoptera; family Nymphalidae; genus Erebia; species Erebia palarica. The sequence goes on along the minus strand of OZ035993.1, from coordinate 23,829,882 downwards.
TTCGTCGTAGTTCATCGCGAACTTCACAGATGGCGTTAGTTATCTTAAATTATAGTACTTTCAATAGATAGTGTTGCGAGATTCAGAATACAAGCGCACTTAGCACTTTAAGCTATGTTTTTTTTATTTTATCTTGTTTTTTACGATACGGATCCAGCGCTCAAGCGGTGTTATTGAATATTATTTTTACCTGTAAATTATTAATCTGTTAATAATCGACCGACGGAAAAATATAGTAATCAATTTAATACCCATTTATTTATTTTTTAATTAATTTGAAGTGTCCGTTGAGTTCTAATATTTGGAATAAAGGTTAAAAAATAAGCATAGAATTACTGTAAATTTCAAACGTATGTTGATTCTTAGGCGAATTTGGGCAATGTCCTTTAGATATTTACTGTAATGCGAGTGTTTTAACGCTCTAGCACCTTACGCACCGCGACTCGATACGAAGCGATGCGTCAATGTATCAAAACAGTAGCCGAATTCACACGTGAGCGTTGACGGTGTAGCCGGCCGAGTGGAGAGCGTCCCTCAGGTGCTGCGGCGGAATGGCGCCCCTCCGTGTCGTACAGACGGAACGCGAGTGTGTATGTGTATACCTGTGAGCGAGCACGTTCAGCACGTGAGCGTTGACGGTGTAGCCGGCCGAGTGGAGAGCGTCCCTCAGGTGCTGCGGCGGAATGGCGCCCCTCCGTGTCGTACAGACGGAACGCGAGTGTGTATGTGTATACCTGTGAGCGAGCACGTTCAGCACGTGAGCGTTGACGGTGTAGCCGGCCGAGTGGAGAGCGTCCCTCAGGTGCTGCGGCGGAATGGCGCCCCTCCGTGTCGTACAGACGGAACGCGAGTGTGTATGTGTATACCTGTGAGCGAGCACGTTCAGCACGTGAGCGTTGACGGTGTAGCCGGCCGAGTGGAGAGCGTCCCTCAGGTGCTGCGGCGGAATGGCGCCCCTCCGTGTCGTACAGACGGAACGCGAGTGTGTATGTGTATACCTGTGAGCGAGCACGTTCAGCACGTGAGCGTTGACGGTGTAGCCGGCCGAGTGGAGAGCGTCCCTCAGGTGCTGCGGCGGAATGGCGCCCCTCCGTGTCGTACAGACGGAACGCGAGTGTGTATGTGTATACCTGTGAGCGAGCACGTTCAGCACGTGAGCGTTGACGGTGTAGCCGGCCGAGTGGAGAGCGTCCCTCAGGTGCTGCGGCGGAATGGCGCCCCTCCGTGTCGTACAGACGGAACGCGAGTGTGTATGTGTATACCTGTGAGCGAGCACGTTCAGCACGTGAGCGTTGACGGTGTAGCCGGCCGAGTGGAGAGCGTCCCTCAGGTGCTGCGGCGGAATGGCGCCCCTCCGTGTCGTACAGACGGAACGCGAGTGTGTATGTGTATACCTGTGAGCGAGCACGTTCAGCACGTGAGCGTTGACGGTGTAGCCGGCCGAGTGGAGAGCGTCCCTCAGGTGCTGCGGCGGAATGGCGCCCCTCCGTGTCGTACAGACGGAACGCGAGTGTGTATGTGTATACCTGTGAGCGAGCACGTTCAGCACGTGAGCGTTGACGGTGTAGCCGGCCGAGTGGAGAGCGTCCCTCAGGTGCTGCGGCGGAATGGCGCCCCTCCGTGTCGTACAGACGGAACGCGAGTGTGTATGTGTATACCTGTGAGCGAGCACGTTCAGCACGTGAGCGTTGACGGTGTAGCCGGCCGAGTGGAGAGCGTCCCTCAGGTGCTGCGGCGGAATGGCGCCCCTCCGTGTCGTACAGACGGAACGCGAGTGTGTATGTGTATACCTGTGAGCGAGCACGTTCAGCACGTGAGCGTTGACGGTGTAGCCGGCCGAGTGGAGAGCGTCCCTCAGGTGCTGCGGCGGAATGGCGCCCCTCCGTGTCGTACAGACGGAACGCGAGTGTGTATGTGTATACCTGTGAGCGAGCACGTTCAGCACGTGAGCGTTGACGGTGTAGCCGGCCGAGTGGAGAGCGTCCCTCAGGTGCTGCGGCGGAATGGCGCCCCTCCGTGTCGTACAGACGGAACGCGAGTGTGTATGTGTATACCTGTGAGCGAGCACGTTCAGCACGTGAGCGTTGACGGTGTAGCCGGCCGAGTGGAGAGCGTCCCTCAGGTGCTGCGGCGGAATGGCGCCCCTCCGTGTCGTACAGACGGAACGCGAGTGTGTATGTGTATACCTGTGAGCGAGCACGTTCAGCACGTGAGCGTTGACGGTGTAGCCGGCCGAGTGGAGAGCGTCCCTCAGGTGCTGCGGCGGAATGGCGCCCCTCCGTGTCGTACAGACGGAACGCGAGTGTGTATGTGTATACCTGTGAGCGAGCACGTTCAGCACGTGAGCGTTGACGGTGTAGCCGGCCGAGTGGAGAGCGTCCCTCAGGTGCTGCGGCGGAATGGCGCCCCTCCGTGTCGTACAGACGGAACGCGAGTGTGTATGTGTATACCTGTGAGCGAGCACGTTCAGCACGTGAGCGTTGACGGTGTAGCCGGCCGAGTGGAGAGCGTCCCTCAGGTGCTGCGGCGGAATGGCGCCCCTCCGTGTCGTACAGACGGAACGCGAGTGTGTATGTGTATACCTGTGAGCGAGCACGTTCAGCACGTGAGCGTTGACGGTGTAGCCGGCCGAGTGGAGAGCGTCCCTCAGGTGCTGCGGCGGAATGGCGCCGCGTCCCTCCGTGTCGTACAGACGGAACACCGCCTACGGAACAGAACATAACATATCATTTATATTATGGGCAGTAGCCCATGAAAATTTTGTTCAATTTTTTTCTCTTCATCTTCGTCTTCATTATAAGGGACCTCTAGGCAAAATTTAAATTTTTTAGGTCAAAGGGATTTCGCTTCGGTCTCGGTCAGTAATAGGCCTATTACACCGCACTTTTGACAGGGACCCTAACACTTGAATCAGGGAAGTGTTATAAGATTTAGGGAGTAATTTGGTCCTTATTGCTGTGTAATAAGCGACGCTCTATCTAGCGGCCACGCCCACCCTGAGGGGACCACGCTCCCCAGGGCGCCCCTCACGCCCACCATATAAGGGAATTTTCTGAAGACAAAACCGTACACAACGACCTCAATTTACATAGGCGGGCGATGTCAAACAAAGAATATTTAATAAATTTACTAACACCATCTAGTCCGAAAATTCGAAACTTGCTTGCAAACATATCAACGCCATCTAGTGTGGACAGCTTGAAAACGTATGATACAGTCAAAGATATGTCAACCAAACGTTTGTTGAAATCTAAATCTACACATCAGTGTACTCTCCGAGGTACAATTTAAATGTTGCAATCTTTTATCGTATTTAAGACCTATAAATAGGTACTACTGTTCAATTCTAAATCTATCTAGTTCTAAATTTCTATTAGTGTTCACTTTTTATAATAATTTATAAGAAGAATTATTTTGCACAAAAAGAAACAAAAATACTATCATCCTCATACTGTAATTATACAAAATTGTAAAAGTCATAAAATATATTATACTCACCCTCCAATTACGTAAATCGATCCAAAGTGATTTGAATTCATCAAAACCGAGACCGCCCGAGTTATCCTTATCCAACATCGCGATCATGCTTCTGCACACGTCCTTAGAGAATCCCTGGCCTTTCAGTTCTGTAACGCGAGTAAATCTGTTACAATACAGTTACACAATTTTTCACCTGTTATAATCGGAAAACGTGTAGCTTAAATAAAATCTATTTATGAAATTTACAATTGGAACACGTTTATGTAACTTACAATTAATAATATTGTAAGTTATATAAAATATTTCCTGTAAATAACGTAAAACCGAAGAGTTAAATTAATTAATAAAAAAAATAAATTTGAATTTATTTAAGCTCAAGTTTTTAATAAAAACATTAGACTATAATTTTATCGAAATGGAGGTGATTTATGGAAATGACTAAAAATAAATTATGAGAGTTACATAAATTATGTAATGTTAAAAATGCCCATTTTTGAGAACTAATTGCCAATCAAACGTGCTGACATGAAGCTTTATGTAAATGTAAATATTACCAAGTTGTATTGATTATATTTACATTTTTATGGTGGTTAGTAGCGACGCAAAGCAAAGGTAAAAAAACACTGTTTAGAAACCAAAATTATCAGCCAAAAAATCGTTTAATAATTTTAGTTTCTTATTATTATTGTAAAATAATTCGTAATATCACACAATGTGAAATAATGCGAACAGTATTTTACAAGTAAAATAAAAATAAGACAGTAGTATACCCACTTAAAAAATAATACACAAATGGTGGAGAAATCTAAAAAAATATAAAAGATGCTATTATACATGTGCACTACAAAAATAGACATTTTAACGCAAAATCCTCCATTTCTATAAAAGTTTTAAAATGAAGTTAAACTCGTGCATGCATCCTCGCCTCGTTTCCTGTAACATGTAAGAATTTGTATAACTAGTATAATTATTTTAAAACTATGTAAAAATTCATTTTTCACAATTATATCCTGTAGCAAAAATCTATTATATTTTAACTATGGACATTACTATTTTTTAAATCGTTTGTAAATAAATACCCCATTTATGAATTTTACACAGAAAATTACTATTATAAACACCACCCCTTGCTATTACTGCAACTATATCAAATATCAAATTTAATTTAGCATAAAATTATTTCCAGAATCTTACACAAAATCCATTTATGAGATTTACACAAAATCCATTTATGAGATTTACACAAAAAAATTAACTTTTATAAAACTCGTAAACGCGATACCTGTCGGTCCTGTCGGTTGCGGTTGGTTAAGATGGACTTGCTCCTGGTTTTGCGACTGCATCGTGGTCAGATCGACGCCGATCTCCTTACAGATGGGCGTGCATAGCGCGCACAGGAGCACTTCGAGACAGTTTTGCTCCTGCGGGGGGGTGGCCTGCGTTTGCCCCCCTCCCCCTCCGTCGTACGCCCCGCCATGACGCATTGCCATTTCTGCGCCCCAATAATTGCTATATCATACAACTATTCTAATTTAACGTCCAGCTTTTTGGTTTCGCTAGTACATACTATATTTTTCAGGACCAAAATTATTTTATGCCTGCATCTAGGACGCAAAGAATGCAAAGCTTCATGAAGATCTTGATCAGCGATTGAGGTAGCAGATGGGAGGATGGGAGGAGCACTTATTTATAGTAAGTAAAGATCATAAAATGATTACTTACAAGCACCAAACGCAATTGATGAAAATGCAGTTATAACAGAAATAGAACTGTATATTTTTACAGACCCTAGGCTGATATCTAGTCAGACAATTCTAAATTGGGCTAATAACAATGATTGCTTTACTCTCAAAGCAATTATCACTACAGTTCGAATTCTAGGGCAATTGGAAATTCGGACATAGACATGAAAGTATGTTCCATTTAATGCAAAAATAGATTACAAAGAAAACAAAAGTTGCAATTAAACTTAAATCTTTACAAAGTCGAAAAGTTGAAAATAGCTCAGTTATTGAGCAATAAAAATGGCCCATGTTACCATTTGCCCCAGAAACTGAATATAGTTTAGTTTTAGGAGCATTATCTTCATAATTAAAATTTAAAATATTTTGTACTGATTAAAAATAAGTAATGCGAAGTTACAAATAATATGATAAGGTTTAATGTAAATAATAGTAAGAAAAAAAGAACTTATACAATGTTTGTCAATGGAAGCCTTGTACCCCTGTGCCTCGGAGAGCACGTTAAGCCGTTAGTCCCGGTTGTTGTCACTAACATGATAATAGTCGTAAAAGCCCGCCAACCAGCATTGGAGCAACGTGGTGAGCTTTTATTCCCTCTCTCCTATGAGAGTGGAGGCCTGTGCCCAGCAGTGGGACGTTAATGTGTACCTACTGTAGTGGTAGTGATGGTGGTGGAATCGTAGTACAATCTCTAAACTAGAAATAACGAAAGAATGGCTACGAATGTGTAGTAAATTATTGTAAAATTACAATAAGACTTTGGATATTTGGAATATTTTACTTGCAATGCGATAAACTTAAGTAATTATTTTTGCAAAAAAAATATGCTAACAAAGCAATAAACTTATGTAAAAAATAGCAAAAATGTGAAATATAATATTTACACTTAAACTATAATTATATTTGAAGCAAATAAAAAGTTCTTCAGTATCCAAAGCATGTGAAAAAAAATTAAAAATATATGACTAATATGCCTAAATTAAATATTCACAAAAATAAAATAAAAAGTGCAATGCCTACTTTTTACTATTACTTACATAATTATAGAAATATCATCGGACGGTTTCCAAGAAAACAATTAAAAAAGCAGCATTAAAAAAGGCACAAAAGCGTTATCACATTGAAAGCTCAAAATGGGCATTTATGTAAATTACATAAATATGTAAAATAATAATAATAATATTTTGCTTAATGTATAGGATATAAATTATTATAACATAGATATTATTAAGATCATGAAATATTCATTAGATATTTTTCCTTACTACTATCTAAGTTTCAAGATATAATTCTTAGTTATAAGTAAACCTTATAAAGCAAAAGAAGATAATACAAACCAAATTTTACAGAAAAGTCATAGCTACTCAATGTGACACTTTATAAATTTGACTGACATATGAAAACAATAAAATAAAAAATGACCATAAAAAGTATATCTTATCTATATAGTTCAGAACTCAGAAAAAAGGAGATAATATCTCAGAACTATACTTAATTTTACATAACAACAAAAATATTCTGATTGTTACACACTTCGAACATCACTATAACAACATGACCTCCATGGCGCAGTGTTGAGCGCTGTTGCCTTAACGTGCGGAGGTCCCGGGTTCGATCCCCGGCAGGGTCAGGAAATTTATAATTTCTGAATGTTCCGTGGTCTGGCCTGGTGGGAGGCTTCGGCCGTGGCTAGTTACCACCCTACCGGCAAAAACGTGCCGCCAAGCGATTTAGCGTTCCGGTATGATACCGTGTAGCAACCGAATAAGGGTATGGGTTTATTATAACTGCCATGCCCCTTACAGGTTAGTCCACCATCTTAGACTGCATCATCACTTACCATCAAGTTCGATTTATCTCAAAGAAGGTTGTCAAAATAATGCTCGAATTGCCAAGCATGTTTGAGAAAATACACTTACCCTCTCTCATAGCGTAGTCGAGGATCTCTTTCAACTCTTGCCAGTCCACCTCGCCATCGGAGCCCGCTAGCCGGTTAAAGAAATCCCTCACTGGATCCGCTGGCTCCGGGTTCGGTGCTATATCTTTTACCTGGGTGTTAAATGTACAATTTTATTAAAATTTTTTTTTTTTAAATCTAGTTTTTAAAGATCTTTTATAGCTGACATACAGGTCACCTATAAAAACTAGATCAAAAAATTCTGTATCTAATCTCCAAAGTAAATTAAAATGACAGCTCTCTTTATATTGCTGTACTTTTTATAATACTCCCTGCGGCAGGGGTCAGCACTTTTAGAGCTTTCATTTTAGTTTAGAGACTGTGTTAAACAGAATTGCCCTCAATATATATTCAACCATTTATTGTATAGATAGTGATAATGAAAATAAAACTTGGCCGAGTTTGAAGCGGGGTCTTCTCAGACCAGTGCGCGTTTGGAACCCGTAGCTTTAGCTTGAAGATACCGTAATTGATTATCACCATCATTTTTTATACTTAAATGCACGTTCAAATAGTGTACAGTGTACCTAATTTGAATTAATAAACATGAAATTGAATTAAATTTATCATACGACTGCCTGAAAAAAGGAATATATTGTTTTCAGGGTTCATGTATGTATGTATGTATGTATGTATGTATGTATGTATGTATGTATGTATGTATGTGAGTTTGTATATTCCACCATAATTTCTATACGCCTGAACCGATTTTGATAAATGAGGTATCATTAGAATCCTTAGCTTATTCCGGGTGACATAAGCTAGTAAAATTAAAAAAAAAATTGATGGGGTGACCATGGTCTCGCATTAAAGACTAAAGTTGAAAAAAATATTTCGAAAATAAGATTAATTATATAATCATCATCTAGAAAATGATGAGTAGATTCCAAAAATATAACAGTATAGTTCAATATCCAGTGATTCACAAAAAAATATCATTCAATAAAAATGTGAATAAGATTAACTAGATTAATTAGGATTTTTAACTTTTTAGTTCGTTTTTTGGCAGGGCAGTCGTGTATTTAATTATTTTAATTATGACTTTAATTTAGGGGGTAGGTAAAAGTTATCACAACTCACCCTATCGTCTACGTCGCCCATGCCGACTTCTTCGTCATTTTCGCTGCAAAAAAAAAAACATAATTAATAACAATATTAATAAAATTGGACAAAATCCATTGACGCAGCAAGAATACCATAAATTCAGCCAATCACAAAAATTTATACTGTAACAATGATTGATGCAGAAGATACGCGGTCGCCCTGCAGAGCAACTCTTTATCTTTATCAACTTAAAAACACGCTTCTAGTATGAAAGTTTGTATGAAATACATACACTTAGCGCGCGAGGTCCAAGGAATCTTAAGGAATGTTGACGTAATGAGATAGAGTTGTGATTTAGTGGATATTACGTTATCGATACTAACACATCTTTAGTATATGTGCGCGTGCATTGAGATAATTATGAAATAATAATTCTATGCGGATATTAAGTGCAATAAGGAAGAAAATATTTATTTTCATCATACCTATTCGAAAAACGAATATTGGCTTCAGAGGATAGCGGGAGCAAAATGTAATTTTTAGGCCATGGGACTTTTCATTTCTCTGTTCTTTCTCTGATTGGTCCGCGTTCGTGCTTCTGATTGGTGCTTAAACGTATAGGTAATGTCCATACATAGTACGTTGATACTCCTAGCTTTTTCTCATACGTAATGATGACAAAAAGTGTGTGTCACTCGGGGCCAAATTTTTTGTTCTCGGGCGGCGTATATTGAATTCCTCGCTACGCTCAGGATTCAAAATAGCGCCCTCGGGGAACAAAAATTTTCTTTGGCCCCATATAACACAAAACAAATTGTATCATAAAATTTAATTATACTGAACTGTACAAAATATACGTAACATCTTATTAATCTGTCGTAATCAGAATAATCAGTACTTTAAGGAATTTAAAAATTAAACAGCTATTTGCACAGACAAAGAAACTTTTAAGTATTGTACTATTTATAGTAGAATATAGCCCTGCTATTGCAAAATTAAAAACAGGACTCGATAAAGCGTACTCTCGCGTCACGGTTTGCACTAGTATGGGGGAGTGTGCGGGGTATGAGGCGACGGTGGGGCGCGGGGCGCTCCCGCCCGCTCCCTCAGCCCCCGATCCCTCAGAGCTAGCGCGCGGACTATAGTTATGACGTTATCAAAGAACGCACTTTTTTTCTTTTTTTTTTTCATTTCTTATTTTTTAAGTAATAATGTATTTTATGTAATTTCTAATATGGGCCTTGTTGCCCATAAAAAAAAAAAAAACCATAAAACCATAAAATGAATAATAATATAATCTATGGTTTAAAATGGGTATCAAACTTAAAATTAACCGAGGATGTGAATTTTACGTCTTTTGAAATTTATTTTTGCCATAGCCATGGCGACTATATGGCCTATTGAACTTTTTAAAAATAACTAGCTGATGCCCGCGACTTCGTCCGCGTGGATTGAGGTTGTTTTGTTTCCGCCTATGTGTTATTCCAGACAATAATCTTTTTCCGTGCCAAATTTCGTCCAGATCCGTTCAGCCGTGCTGGCGTGATTGAGTTACAAACATCCATCCATCCAAACTTTCGCACTTATAATATTAGTATAGATTTCCTTCGTAAAGAAAGAAACACGTGTACTCACGTCATATTATTGCTCTTCTCTGAGAACACACGCAGCAGAAATTCACCCTCCTCGTCGGGCTCGAACGTTGAAGGCACTATCACGTACTGGCCCGGCTCGAACTTGAACCTACACACGTTTTTGTATATATGAGACAAAATCTTCTAAAGCGCCAGGTTTCCGACATATACTCAACTTATTACTTTATAACACCGTATTATATACCTACTTAATCATGCAAATAAACAAATTCTCTTATACTCTTTAGGTTTTATGAACTCACCGTGCGCTCACTTCTCTCAAGTTGATGAAGGCTTGGGAACGGCCCACAGAGGCGTTGTACTTGAAGAAGTTAACGTCGAGCGGCTTGGGCACGTGGCCATAGTCCGGGAGCCGGTACACCGCGAAGCCTATGGTGAGACACTCCAAGCCCTGGTGGCGCTGCGAGCGACGGTTCTTTTGCATCAGCGCTACGATTATCTGGAAACGCATGCTAATATTATTATACACCAGAACAGAAAACAACGAAAGTATCAAAAAAATTGTGTGTGTCAGCTCCGACGACTGGAGTTTACTTTTTACGAACGATTATAAAATATATAGAATAGTAACTGAGGGTAAATGAATGCAATTTTTAAATTACTGAAACCACCTGAGTGTGGTGGACTATGGCTAAACGCTTCTCACTCCGCGAGGAGACTCGTGCTCAGTAGTGAGCCGGCAACGGGTTAATAATATGATGATGAATCTGCCAATCCGCACCTGAGCGTGGTTGACTATGGCTAAACGCTTCTCACTCCGCGATGAGACTCGTGATCAGTAGTGAGCCGGCAATGGTTTGATAAGATGGTGATGAATCTGCCAATCCGCACCTGAGCGTGGTGGACTATGGCTAAACGATTCGAGCGAGCGAGCGACCCTTAAGAGGACACTCGTGCCGAGTATGGGCCGGCAATAAGACGATGATGAAAGGTTTACTCACAGTACAATTGACATCGCCTTCATCGGGGTCCTTCAAAGTGACGGTGTACTGCGGATTCTTCCAGAAAGACTCCAAATAGTTCCTGCATCCGCCCGCTGTCACTCCTGGATAAACGAAAATGGTATTTAATGATTTTGATGACAGTCAAATTCATACTAATATAATAGATGCGAAAAACTGTCTGTGTGTCTGTCTGCTACGCTACCATGGACCATCTTTTCAACCTATTTTGATGAAAGTAAATTTAAGTCTAATCTCATATCTTATTGCATTTCATAATACACCCTATTTATTTTACTTGTAGTTGTTGTATGTTGAGTAAATGTAAACATTTGCATGCCATATTCTTATGGCTGGTTAGCGCGTACAGTAAACTGAAGCAAATAAAGATAGTTTGTATCCTGGGGAAGGACATATGCAATTATATAGTACTAGATGATGCCCGCTACTTTGTCCGCGCGAATTAAGAATTTTCGATTACCCTGGGAACTCTGTAATTTTCCGAAATAAAATGTAGCCATTAATATAATATTGTATGTGGCAAATCAAAGATGGAGAGAGCTTTCTCCATTCCAAACAACCAAATCGGTTAAGTCGTTGTGACGTGAAGGCGTAACAAACTACCAAACTTACTAATATACAAACTTTCAGATTTATAATATTTTATATTAATAGTAAAGATAATTACCTCGAACCCACTCTCCCTCGAAGACGGACATTTCCCACTTCTTAGTACAACCCTCAGGGCACTCCTCTGGATCCATCGAGTCTGGGTTCAAATTGCAGATCTCCACTCTGAAAAACGACATTTGAGAAATTTTAACTGACTAAACTTCTGTAACAGTACGCTCACTGCTTAGTCTAAGTTTTTGCATTGCAAATGCGATTGATCATATTGAGCCTTCATCACACTAGCGTCAAAAGAAAATTAACCTTAAGAGCATTGAGTTAGAGCTCAATTTCATGTATTAAGTTTCTTGTACTTCTGCAGGAACTCCTTAATTTTCCAGGATAAAGAGTAGCCTATGTCCTACCCCGTGTCACAACTTATATAATTATGTACAAAATTTCAGAAAATCAGTTGTAAAGATGGGATGGGATTTGTTAAAGCGAAGCAGACAACGGAGTGACACACTTTTGCATTTATAATATTAGTATGGAAGAATGGATTTGACATTTCTTCTTTAATTTTAACTATTTTTTTAAACTATGTAACATGATCCTTAAAATTATTATGATATTGCATGCTGATAGGCATAATGTGGCTGTATATTTTTTTATATTATACTTTGTTACACCTGTTAAAAACCCAAGATAGCAATAAATTAGAGTTATTAGTAAATAAAAATAGTCGGTATATCAGCAGCTCTGCCTCACACTTCGAGCAATAATTATAAATGACTACAAACCTATCGAAATGACTGGAGAAGTCTTTGAAAGCCATCCAGAATTCTCCGTCATCATCAAAGGTGAGACCCAATTCCTCCTTCTCCGACTCTGGAATGAAACGCCATTCCGGGGACCTGCAAACAAATTGAACAATTCATTTTTCTACTACTTGCTCATAAATTGCTTCATTACAAAAAAAACGTACATTGGATGTTTTCTGGCCACTGATACTCATAGGAAATCTGATCGTTACCAATTAAGGTAAGTCAACGCCATCTATCGGCAATGTAGAAAAGTTGTCTTAAAAAATTCTGTTTATTTTTCCTCGCAAATTAGAGGAATGTATTATACAAGTCTCCAAGGTTTTAAGAAGGCCTCGGTTGGCGCCTTGTTCTTATAAAATTACTTCGGAAAGACGAAGCCAATAGCCGTTTTTATTTCCCGACTGGGCAGTAATGTACTATTTCAAGTTAAACTTTTTTTATTAAATAAAAAAAAATAGATAGAAGATAGATATATTTTATCTATCTACTAAACGTTTTTGCGGTCACAAACCACACAGGGTTGTCAGCATGTAAGTAATACTCACTTGTCACTCCAGGGTCCGTTCCACTCGGCCTCGTTGCCCCAGGGATTCCTCAGACGCAGGAGCGGAATCTTGCCCGCACGCCCCGGGGTCTCAATGTCCACGTACTTGACCCGCGTCACGGAGTACGCGTGACCCCGGATTAGACCCACTGGGGTCTCGGCTTCCAGGACATTTGGATCTGGCTGTAAGCAAATAATTTTAAGTCTATTATATTTTGCCATCTATATACAGTATTCGAGGTTTACAGTGAACATATAAAAGGTTGGAGACTTCTTTTAAGAGTCAAAGTTACCTTGATGGCAGGAGATTCCGCCCTTCCATAGTAATAATCAACCAAGAAATAAACATAAAGTATTTGTGGGTACTTAGAACAAAAATTAAGTAATTAAGTAAACCAAAGTAAGCAATAATGTACTCTGTGGCAAAAGCTAGTATGGATATAAAAGGTGACCGACTGATCAATCAACGCACAGCTCAAACCACTGGACGAATCGGGTTGAAATTTGGCATGCAGATAGCTTTTATGACGTAAATATCCGCTAAGAGAGTATTTTTGAGAATTCCACCCTTAAGGGGCTAAAATAGTCGTTTGAAATGAGTGTAGTCCAACGGAAGAAGTCGCGGGCAAAGGCTAGTTTCAATTAGATTGATTAGCCGCTGGAACAATTCATTCCCATGGTTTATTATTATATCATGTATGTATGTATTAGTGATGTGCCAGATCGTTAAAAATGTACATATATCCGCCTATACGGATCCGAATATGGATATTTGGTGTAAAGATGTAACGGATCTTCCTTTCTCTATATTCAGATTCAGATACTTTATTTGACGATTATAATATGTGTACAACTAAGATGGTTAATTTCAAAATATATTATTATACATATACATACTATATTATAGGAGATAGCTGCACTTTTGGTAACTATCGCTAAAAAGGCTGATTCAGTATTAGGTGGGTGCTACGTTCTCCACTGATGACGATAGTGAAAGTCTGCCCGCATGCGGATGGGCCTTTCACTTTCGTTATCAGTGGAGAGCTTAGCACCCACCTAATACTGAATCAGCCTTTTTAGCGATAGTTACCAAAAGTGCAGCTATCTCCTATAATACATTATGTATGTTATGACGGCGCCCTCACCTCAATACTGCAACCCATGAGAGAGTTCCTCTCATACGCCTTGAGCAGTATAGTATAGAAGTTGGGAGGCAGTTCGTTGGTCTCGTACATTTCTGTGACGCCGCCAGTAAAGTCCTCCATGGCCTCGCATGTCGACCCGCCCTTGAGTGCCTCGTAGGAACCGTGCAGTCTGAAACGATCAATTTTAATAATAAAAATAATGTCCTCCCGACCGAATTTCAGCCACTGCGGTCAATCTCCAAAGATAATCGTTGTTTTAGTAACTATTAAGTAGAAGATTTCCCAAAAGGCGTACTATCCACGTCCCCTGTTAGTTTTGTGTTGAATTTTAATCTACCGATTTAAATAAAAAATTGCGTCGAACTATGATGACCTCACCATTCAGTATTTCATACAAAATCGCGCGTTTTGAAGTTTGAAAAAAAGTTGCTGATTTGACTAGTTGTCAAATACCTAATTAGGGCTCCAATTTGGAGTGACACTTACTTTGCATAGGCCTTCTCGAGCAGCGCGCTCCAAAACTCGTTCCTTTCGGACGAGTGCAGGAAAACGAGTTTTCCTCTGTACGTGGGCAGGCGATCGTCGATCACCACGTCCACCCAGCGACCGTACTGCCAGAACCTGAGAAATAATACTACATTACTGCCAAGGCCGGAAATAAAGCAATTCACGGCTGAGATACTGGAAGGACAAGGCGAAGCCCAGGACGTAAGTGATTTTAAAAGGACGAGCCGCCAGCCTAGGCCTGATGGTAAGTGATGATGCAGTCTAAGATGGTAGATCAGTCCATCAGTTTCAGATTCAGAGAAAATCGTTAGCAAACATACATACATAAGCTGAACATAGATCTGAACCCATAGCCGGCTCACTTCTTAGCCATTTTTTAGAGTGAAATGGGGCTTGGCCCTGTGTTTTATACACTTATCACTTTTTATGTAAGTACATAATGGCGAAGGAAATCATCGTGAGGAACCTTGCATGCAGTTTTTTTTTCATTTTATAAGTTAACCCTTTACTGCGATCTCACCTTATGGTAAGTGATGATACAGTCTAAGATCGTAGCGCACTAACTTGTTAGGGATACGGCACTTCTATTAAACCCATCCCTAGTCAGTTTCTACACATCATCGAACCGGAACGCTAAATCGCTTGGCGGTACGTCTTTGCTGTTAGGGTGGTAACTAAACACGGCCGAAGCCTCCCACCAGGCCAAACACAAGAGAAAATTCAGAAATTATAAATTCGCAATGACCCTGCCGGAAAACGAACCCGAGACCTCCCACGTTAAAATAACAGCGCTTAACACTGCGCCAGGGAGATCATCAGTAACCTTGTAATTTACCCATGTAAACTGACTTATTGAACAGACTATCCTGTTAGTTATGCCGTCAGTTATTTTAAAGTTTGTTTACCGGAAGTGAAAGACGCCTGCATAGTCCTCATCGAAGCTTTGGTCATCTGGCACCACTTGGAAGAACAACCTGCAAAAAAATAGAAGTACTCATAATATCATATAGGCATTCCGATTCAATTGGCGATTCAAATGCACCTCTTGTAATAGTTTACTTGAATAAGAAACATTTAAATCCATACTTCCATACTAATATTACAAAAGCAACAGTGTGTGTGTCCGTTTGTCTGCTACGGTTTTCCGGCCAGATCTTTTCAACCGATTTCGATGAAATTTGTTATAAATGAATTATTTATTTCATGTAAGACAACTTGTGTCACTTATGTAACGTTAAGACTACCACCGATTCAGAAAGATGATTATACTGAGAAGAGCCGGCAAGAAACTCAGCAGTTGCTCTTTTCATAGAAAAGAAAAGATTACAATATGTAGACAACACAAAACATATGTTACAAGTATTACACTGACTTGTGGATTACACTGGATGCGAGGCCGGTTGCTACCATGTAACTTTGTCATCAATAAAATCATCGATAGTGTAAATAACCTCGACTTAACAAATGCTGTTTAATATAGCTATGTATAGAGGTGCTGTGTATAGAGGTAGGTTGTATCCGGGGAAGGACTTAGGCTATTAAATTTTCGGAAAATTAAGATGCTTTAGTGGGCATAAAAAACCTCAGCGCACGAAGTCGCGGACATCATGTAGTAAATAATAGATAGATAGATGAATGCTTCATTGCACACATGAAAGAATACAAAGTAAAGTTAACTAACAACTAGGTAGCAAAAAGGCGGCCGTATTGCTTACTGAGAATATCTACCAGGCAACCTTAATATTATTAGGTAAGCACATAATATAAAACATATTAGACGTACAGATATTAAAATATGTACGGATATTGTTATCCATATATCATTTATGCAGTACAATAATGCAAGTGTGGAAACTGTAAGTGTTTGTTTTGCATTGATAAGGCATAATATGTTACAATTATAATATCACTTGCCCTACAAATTATGACCTTGAATGACAATTCATATCACTGAGTGAATAAAGGAGTGACGTTTAGTGAATGATAGCACTTCACGTTTACACTATCTGTGAGTAATTATGATGCACGTGTTTGTATCATTGTTGTTACTGTCACCGTAAGATTGTAAAAACCGTTAGATTATAATCTAACTCGCGAAATTGTAAACTATATACTGGCGGCTTACTACCATCGTTTAAAGCAATATTATTTTAATATTGTCAACGCTTCCCAGGGATGCTGCTTATGTCAAAAATAAATTATTTCTTACTGATTATTAAATAGAGGGTCTTCCAAAAGACCTAAAATTCACATCCTTGGCTAGTTTTAAATTTGATAATCATTTTAAACTGTAAATTAAAGAAAAAATTGCGTTGTTTGATGACGTCACATCTACGTATTTCATACAAACTTCCATAATAGACGCGCGTTTTAAAGTTTGATAAAAGAGTTGCTGAGTTGATTGAGTTGACAACACCATTTTAAACCATAGATTAAAGAAAAAGAGTGCTTTATAATTTCGATAACGTCACAATTATGTATTTCATACAAACTTCTATGCTAGAAGCAGCAGCAGCAGATAAAGAGTTGCTGATTTTATGGAATTGTCTTCTATTGTATGGCTACTGTTTATTCTCCGCTGAATAGACCGATATCATTGGATTTGACTCGCTCCAGCAATGCTAAGGACAGCAGTTACATAAGTGTCTACACATTGATTTAGTTGTAAATTATTTTTTTCAAAAGAGCAAACATCGAGTTTCTTGCTGGTTCTTCATGGTAGGAATGGCATTCCGAACCAATGGTAGATTCACTCGACGATTCAAAAGCACTTGTCAAAGTCTACTTGAATAAAAAAGATTTGAGTTGGAGTTTGAATGATTTTGTGTTGATGATGATGACAATATTAGCTCACTTTCTGTGCAGCGTGAGATTGGCCACGGCGGCCAATAGCCAACAGTCTCCGAGCTCGCCCTGTTGCACGTCGAAACGACTGTAGCCTTCCACGAACAGTTGCGGGTCTTCGCATATTTCCTGTAACAATAACATGTTTATGTCACCGTGAGATTGTAAAAACCGTTAGATTATAATCTAACACGCGAAATTGCAAACTGTCGAAAGATTACAATTTAACGCATTATTTTTCGGTAGATTGTAATCTGCTAGGTATAAATATATTAACCCGATAAAACTAATACCTGATTATTTATGTCGAATCCTAACCTAACCTACAAGAAACAGACAAGAAAACGTAAATACAAAGAATATTTTAAAAATTGACACTCTGAACATTGAACGGTTCACAATCTTTCGACAGTTTACAATTTCGCGAGTTAGATTATTAACTAACGGTTTTTACAATCTTACGGTGACATTTAGATTTAGCGTTCCTTGAGCGACTCGCAAACCTGTCAGCTACATACAAATCTGTCATGATGACAGCTGCGAATGCACAGTCGCAGTCTATAAGACGCGATGTTCTATGTCTATTCTGCGTTATAAGAAAATGTTTTGTGTCTAATGAGTAATGTCTTATATTTTGTATGCGCGTGTCTGATCTGCGACAAGAAAAAATATCTTGCATGGTCTCATACAACTAGTCATAAGACACGAGAAATTTTCTTATAATGCGTAAAAGGCCTTATAGAAAGTGATTAGTATCTTGAGTTTACTATATAGAAAAATAGTATACTATATAGAAGCAGGTTTTTAACCTGCTCAGGATCGCCATTATTGCTTTTCTCATTAATACACTAGAAGTATAGTCATATAAAAATTCTGCAAACCGGAAAAGATGTGCCCTAAGCGATTTAGCGCTCCGGTACGACGCCGTGTTGTTAATATAAGTTCTGCCAACTAGAACTACAGTCCGTCAAACTTATCTGACCCGGTGGCCAAAATTGAAACTAATTTTTATACGACTGCCTGAAAAAAGGAGTATATTGTTTTAAGGGTTAATGTATGTATGTATGTATGTAATTATGTATGTATGTATGTATGTGAGTTTGTATATTCCACCATAACTTCTATACGCCTGAACCGATTTTGATAAATGAGGTATCGTTAGAATCCCTAGCTTATTCCGGGTGACATAGGCTAGTAAAATTAAAAAAAAAATATGGAGTGACCATGGTCCCGCATTAAAGACTAAAGTTGAAAAAAAAGTTTCGAAAATAAGATTAACTATATAATCATCATCTAGAAAACGATGAGTACATTCCAAAAATATATAACACTATAGTTCAATATCCAGTGATTCACAAACAAATATCATTTAATAAAAATGTGAATAAGATTCCAAAGGCTATATTTGCAAATCGCTTCAGGAGGTAAACTCCGAAAATAATATAGCAGGGCAGTCGTATTTTTTAATTCGTTAAATTAATTTTTATATTGAATAGAAGCAGGCATTACTTTGTTACTTCACAATCGTGCATTGTCGAGTCAACATCTCCTGAAAATGCACCGGTGTCGGAGTGAAACGTACGTTGAGAGTGATTTGGAGGATTTGTGTGGTGTGGTGTTGTGCCTGTGCGAATTGCTGGGTGGTGGGTTTCACATGCTGCAGGTAAAAGACACGCACTGTACCACACAGATTGGTCTACTGTAGCGGATTATAGCGAATTAAACTTCTAGTTCATTCACTAATTTTTAAGTTTTTGTTTTTAAATTTTATTTCTCATATCTACTAGCGACGCTGTCACTGGGTCATATAAGTTTCTGGGACTATAATATAGTTTAGTATAACCGCCACACTTCTAATATGTTAGCCCGCTACCATCTAAGTGCAGTCCATTCTTTACCTTCAGGTAAAGTAGGCTAACTTGTAGTGAAATAAAAACAATGAGTACCAAAACGGAACTAATGGGGGCATGTGACAGAGCAAAAGTAAAACTATCCAGCTTTCAGCTTGAATCCGTCCACAGCTGTACACCTGTACAGGCCTTTTTGAGATAACCTAAGCATTCCTCATCCACCTACTTTCATGTCAAACCATAAATATCAAGTCACTGATCGTCTCAACCAATAGATGTCCACAGCTGGACAGTGTCCTGCAGTAGACAATCTCCACGGGACTTCTGCCGCTGGCTTGCAGCTTCGTTTGAGAAGAATCACTGCTCGATCTAAAGAAAAGGGGATATTCAAAGCGCCTTACCGATGGTCGAAGCCATTGCAAATTTCTGTCCAGCCGCTCCTTGTAGAACAAGCTGCGTTCTACCGCGGGAAACTCGGGGTCTTCGAACAGCCTCCCCTCAGCCAGGCAGCGGGACCTGATCTCCTTGAAGTCCTGGTATGCTGCTGGGCCGAACGAGGATGGACGGGTTTCACCGAGCTGGAAGGAATTTTATTTTTACATTTTGATAAGGCGTTGATAGAGCTTAGATGTAGGCCTGTTAGGGTGGTCAGGGTTCGCTCTTGGGTCATTCGCTATTGGATAGAAGCAGGCGTTACTTTGCGGAAGTTCATCATAATGAAGGAACTAGAATCTTAAATCGCTATAATCCGCGACAACAGGAAAATCTATGTGGTTCAGCGTGTATCCTGCACCAATAGCCTGCGACATTCACTACACCACAGAACTCTCCCAAAACTACCATCACGGAGGTGATTTTCCTGTTGTCGCGGATTATAGCGAATTAAAATTCTAGTTCATTATTACTTACTGATTATAAAGTACTCCAAAAGACCTAAAATTCACATCCTCGGTTAGTTTTTATTTTGATAATCATTTTAAACTGTAAATTAAAGAAAAAAGTGGTTTGCTTGATGACGTCACATCTACGTATTTCATACAAACTTCCATACTAGACGCGCGTTTTAAAATTTGATAAAGAGTTGCTGATTAGATTGAGTTGACATCATCATCCCTTTAGTTTAAGAATCGTAAGTGCGTTTTAATACCATTTTCTATGACGGTTAACGAAAACATCCAGAGGAAACCTGCATGCCTGAGAGTCCAAATATTAATGTTTACAAAGGTGTGTGAAGCGTCAGCGTGGTGAACTATATGACCAAAACCTTTCTACAAGTTTAGTGGCATGTAGCAAATCAACACTCTTTTTATACGACTGCCTGAAAAAAGGAGTATATTGATTTCCGAGTTCATGTATGTATGTATGTATGTTTGTGAGTTTGTATATTCCACCATAACTCCTATACGCCTGAACCGATTTTGATAAATGAGGTATCGTTAGAATCCCTAGCTTATTCCGGGTGACATAAGCCATAAAATTTAAAAAAAAATTGATACGGTGACCATGGTCCCGCATTAAAGTCTAAAGTTGAAAAAAAAAATACGAAAATAAGATTAACTATATAATCATCATCTAGAAAATGATGAGTAGATTCCAAATATATATATAACACTATAGTTCAATATCCAGTGATTCACAAAAAAATATCATTTAATAAAAATGAGAAAAAGATTCCAAAGGCTATGCAAATCACTTCTTATGGAGGTAACCTCCAAAAATAATATGGTAGGGCAGTCGTATTTTTTAATTCGTTAAATTAAGTTCACTTGTTACATATTATCTTGAAATTAAAGCATACTGCATAATGAAACCGAAGCTAATTCTAGTTTAATCGGACAACCGATATTGCTTTTCTTTATATGTAAACTATTCACAGTTTTGATTGAAGTGTTTTTGAAAACTTAGAATACAGTTTTTTTACTGATTACTTCCTTAGACAATACGCTAGATTACTAATTCCTATGTGAAATAATTACGTTTGCAAAATAGAACAAGGCCAAAACAACATTAATTACTTCTCAAACTCGAGTTCAAATAATATACTTTCTAACAATAAGTCCATACGTACAATATCCAGGTATAGATCTGTTACCGTAAGATTGAAAAAACCGTTAGATTATAATCTAACTCGCGAAATTCTAAACTGTCGAAAGATTGTAAACTGTTCAATGTTCTGAGTTTCAATTTTTGAATTATTCATTTTATTTACGTTTTCTTGTTTCTTTTTTGTAGGTTAGGTTAGGGTTCGACATAAATAATTAAGTAATGGTTTAATTAGGTTTTATCGGGTTTAAATACCGATCAGATCAGATTACAATCTACCGGAAAATAATGCGTTAAATTGTAATCTTTCGACAGTTTATAATTTCGCGAGTTAGATTATAATCTAACGGTTTTTACAATCTTACGGTGACATATCCATTAACGAAAACACAAACCCAAAATAGCCTCTCTCCTGTGGGCATACACATATTACTCCCATTATAGAACTTGGGTAGCTTTAATTTATACAATTCACTTTCCTCAACGACTGACAACCTTTGAATTGGATATGGTTTCACTTTTACGTTGGTTAATACAACTTTAGGAGCATCCACTCTACCGGGTACCCAATCTCTATTGATTCTAGTTACTGGAACTTTATCTACCACCGCTGCTGATTTCTTCGTTGCTTCATTTTCTACGTTAAATTCATCTAACGGTTGAACAACTCTTGTAGCCCAAAACGGTTTATACCAACTATTTTTTCTAACATTTGACTGCTGGTATTCGAAATCAGAAACTTTCGCTATACGAAAGTCCGTGAGCAGCCTTGTAAAGAAGCCTGGATTCCCATTTTCTTTTACATCTGATTTGCTTCTTTCTCGTTTCAATATTCGACCAGATTTCGGAGATTTGATTGAAACTGATTTTCTTTTCCAATTGTCGACGGCGTTAGCAACCGTAACTGGAGTTGCAAAACTAGTGGTTACGCGTTTGGAATCCTCTTTGAAGAGTTTTATAAACTCGCTTTCTTGTATTTCTAACATTTTGTTGAGCACACGCGCCGAATCTTTTAGACAAACTGATCCTTTGTTTTACTTTATATTTAAATTAAATCGGGTAATTATCATAACCTAGAATAATGAACCAAGGGCCGAATTGGTACTTGTAATCAGTTTTAGGCACAAGGGCCGTAATTATCAGTTTAAAGGCAAATACAGCACTTTAGGAGATGATCGGTCTGTGTCACACGTCGAACTAAAACATAGCTTTCACGTCCTTGTATCGATTTTTGCTATAAACACTGTTTATCGTGGTCATTAAAGTATTTGTGAGCTATTTTGTCCGGATCAAAAACGGTATTATTCAAAATATTTTTTTCCTTATATTATTATTTCAATTATTTTAGTTTAATTTTAAATTATTACATTTTATCACAGTCGTTTGTTAGGACATTAAAATTTTTGAACAATCTTAATATTTAATCTGTTAGCTGGTATCTTGCTTCAAGAATTTCAATGTGTTAGGTAATTTATCTTCGAGAAGAAATTGTCCGCACATTATTTTAGAAAAAGTAACGATAGGTACCAAATTATATTGAATATTTTAGTTCTTATTATCAGTTTTGCGCCTGGAAAGACCTCAAATACATATTTTTATTAATCTTTTCATCATAAAATAAACTATAACTAGATAGAATTTAATTTTAAGGAAAATACAATTTATATGTCACTTAAAAGTTATTTTTTTATATTTTATTATCGGGACCTATACGATAACCCTCGTGTGTCCAGCCACAGCAAAAGGAAACTAATAACTGGATCACTGGAAGGACAAAATAATGTTGATAACGGGCTCTAATAAATTAAATGTTAACGTATAGTGCTTTTATGTAGATAAAAACTTCGCTCGTAACCCCCTAGAGAGTAGTGCCTTTAAAGCCTGCAATATACAAAAAGCTATTAGCTAAACAATATAACCGAAGAGGGCATTGTCAATGGGGATTTGTGAACTTTTTTTTCCACAATTCCCCATTAGGAGCTCTAGGTGAAGTCAATGGGGATCTCCACAAATCCCCACTGATGGGGAAAAGTGGAAATAACTCGATAAATTTGGTCAATATAGTTAATTTTTAAACTAAGTTGCCAGTTATATACAAGGTGTAAGGTAAATGGTATAACATACCGGCGGCTACCCATGCAATTTTGACGTTATAAACACTATGGCGGTGTTAAAAATTCAAAATTAATTATCTAAAACTTTCATACAAAATTAATTAGTTAATTAAGGAAAATAAATTTTGGCAACCCTGTGGCGATTAACAACCCCATACCTATTATTATTACGTAATACATAACTTACGCAACATCAATTTCTATTGCCCTAGTACAAACGACAAGTCGACGAACTTTTGTTGTCCGAATGCCGCCGCGCAACTTTGACGTCACTGACGACCTGACCCAGCAGGGCGACCGCGTATCTTCTGCATCAATCACTGTTACAGTATCAATTGTTGTGATTGGCTGAATTTATGGTATTCTTGCTGCGTCAATGGATTTTGTCCAATAGTGGAAGAGTGTTATCCAATCAGAGCTGATTGCGATCGTTACACTGTAGCTGTCAGAGATACGCGGTCGCCCAGCTGACGAAGACGGTAATTACTGTCTAGTAGTGTTGTCATTGATGATAACGAGGTCTTGTGTTCGATTCCCGGGTCGGTTCAAATCTTGACTATTGACTAGGAATTCTCAGGAGGTAAGTACCTACCTGAGTTAGTAACGAAATTGGCGTTGATTATGTTAAGCCGTCTATCACTAGTAACGAGATCCTATCCTACCTATTTGTCGCTAAACCCACCAAACGCGGGTAAAATGGAGCAGCATGGAAGCATGGATGTACTAATACATACTTTTGAGCTTAGAAGGTCTAATCTTAGCTCTTAATCACTACCTATTTCCTAGGTGCCTATTTGTTGGTGCCGGGTACTTATGAGAAATTCTGTACATAAAACTCAAACCTAAAAATGTTATGACCGAAATAGGACCGAAATCGAAATCGAACCCAGACTACGAGATTCGCAACCAAACCTGTAAACCACTGGTCACTCAGACGCATTACATGTAGGTACGCTAGTTCATCATATTTAATAAAAATACAAAATGCTCTCCAAATCAACTTCTCACTAAAGACAATCTCTTAAAATTTTATGTAAACCTGGTACATGCTAGAACGGATGGACGCTACCTACTAACACGCGGTATCCTCTTTGTAAACACCGCGCCTATGATAGGTAGATAGATGCCGCCGCTCGCGCCGCGGCCCGACTTTGCAAAATGAATGATATTTTTTGGTCAGTTGTACCACAGGTTGTACCTACACCTAATTACGAATACTTGAATACTTCTACCTACCACTACCTAACTACTTAATAAACAGTTACTAGTTAGTACTACGTTTTTTTGGTATCGGGAGGGAAATCTTTAAAAGATACCTGATTTCTTGGGGGAGAAATCAGGTTAAGTGAGATTTTTACTCACTAAAATCTCCTTGGTAGTCACCCTCAGCGCTGTGTTGGCCACAACCGAGCTGCCGACTACCAAGGGCAAGGTCAAGGGCAAGGGTCGTCCAAGGGTGAAACGACTGGAGCCGCCACTCCAGGCCGCTCCTGACCCTGATGTCCCTTAGACTGGGACTATTGAGTTGTTGGATCGGTGTGGTGGCCAGCGCCACAACAATGTTCTCGTCTCCGAGCGGGATCAGCTCGCTGACAGGCTCGCTCAGCGGCCTCCTTCTTAACCATTACGGTTTCACAGAAGGAGACCACTGCCCTCCTTGCTCCGACCTCCGACACCATTGCCGCTATCGCAGCCGTTGGAGAGAGATCACTTTCCACGTGGCTGACTAGGACATGACGTTCAGGTTCCCAGACAGGGCATTCTTTAAGAGTGTGCTGCGCAGAGTCCTGGCGGCGTAGTGTGTAGTGGTGGCGGTGGCTAAAGTGGTGACACCGCGGTGTCACCACTGTAGCCACCGCGAACCTACTACCTACTTTCTTAGCATGTACTTCTAACTACTAGTACTACCTACTTACTCGTAAAAGGGATCCAGATACCAGCATCCTGATGAAAGATGACAGTAGCACAGCTCACACCTCGTAGATCATGCACACACACACATACACACACACACACGTACGACACAGGTCATACAGCAAAAAATGTAAGCTTGCTCACAGAAAGGGTTCAATGTGTGAACCCGCTTTTTCTGTGCACAATTCCAATCTGCACAGCACTGAGCACATCACACGAGTAAGCAATTTGGGTCGTTACTGTCTGAAATGCATCCAGGATTCTTTGGCGCATTTCTTCACTACTATTGCACTCCACTGCGTATCGTAAAATAGTCTGAATTTCAATAACTCATTGTCACATAAGTACTTGCCACCGTGACAGTTTACGCGCAACTGTTGAAATCTCGAAAAACTAATAAAATAATACGTTTCAAAAACAGGGTTTCCAGTCACGATTTTGATTTTACCCTACTAAAAAATATCCCTTATAAACCCTAAAAAAATTCTAAATTTCTAAATTTGGCAAGTTTACTATTTGTTGTAAGTTGGACTTTTTAAACGGATTTTTTACGTACGATATAAAAGTCGTTAAACTTTATTTTACAATTTTCTTTGTAACTTTACTTTACTTTTTCTTTGTAATAACTTTACTTTACAGTTAAGCTGAAATAAATATTTTCATTTTCATTATTTTAGTTAAGTACCAATTTAAACAGAGCATTCACAATTTTACCCAAAGTCGTTCTGTAAAATTCTTGTTTAATTTGTGTTATGTTTTTCCCCCAAGTTAGGGTAAAATTCCGAAAAGAAAACACTATCAAAAATTTATTTTCTAAAAATCTACTTTGTTCCATGCGTTCCTAGTACCGTCGGACGTCGCCCGTCAGCTCGGCTTTTTTAATTTACCGACAATACCTACATGTACGTACACAGGAATACGTCTAAACTCCGCCCTACGACAATATGGCCGAATTATTAGGGTTCCATTGCAAGATAATTGCAATTATGAAAATATCTTTAGTCACGAAGAAACTAAGTACTTACTAGCTATCAAAAAAATATTGTAATTTGCGTAAGAGTTGAAGGGATTTTTGTTCACCAATTAATCCATCACTGTGCACTGCAGGCCTAATCTTTCATGAGAGATGTAGAAACTAACCTTCCACGCTGCTCCAATGCGGGTTGCTGGGTTCTAACGATTATTTGGACTTCAGGTTAAGTACTGATAAGTGATAATAACTGGGACCACCGTAGCATCGTGGAGAAAAATTCTTCAATCGACCGAAGAACGGGTTTCCTTTCTCGTTGGTAATAAAAAATTCTTGGCAGAAAAACTCAAATTCTAATGATTTGATGGCTGACGATCAAATCTGGAACCCCAAGACCCGCAGCCGATCAAAGTACTACCAAAGACCATTAGAAACATTAACAACTAGTTAAAATTGAAAAATACGGGACCCACCTCGTGAATTAAAATGATTTAATAGGTTACTTGAATCTCTTTAATAGTCATAATTTCCTGGTATCTCGATTAAGTTTACTTACGTAAATGCACCAGTGGCGGTGTCTTTTGTACCTAAAGTCGGAACTGTACTACAAGCGATAATATTAATTATTATTATTGTATCGTTATGCAATTTGGCAATTCATTACAATTTACAAATCATTCAAAAAACAAACTACTCAGAATAATTAATTATTGATCAAAACTTCAACGAAGTAAGTCGAGAAATTAATCACAGAGAAAGGCGGCTCATAAAATAAGTCAAATTCAGTCCCTAATTTGACTTACGAAGTCCGAAACTAGTCGGGCATTTTTTTACAAAAATACGTGAGTTCTAGCCGGGCTTTTACTTTGAGAATTTTATTTCATGCCGAATAATGATTACTTAGCATCGCTATTGGATTTTATCGCAACGCTCGCGCTGGCAACGAGGCTTAAGATACGGTATTATTCGCAGTTCATTGATATTGAATCAGCTGTTTTAAGGGATGCCACCTGAACATTTATGCAAAAATTTTGAAGTCCTCATAACTCCCCCAGGATATGAGCTACGCGTCCCATGATATTTTTCCAGTATATCTATACACCATCTAACATAGGTAGCCGGCGGTATGTTATACCATTTACCTTACACCTTGTATATGACACCGTAAGATTGTAAAAATCGTTAGATTATAATCTAACTCGCGAAATTGTAAACTGTCGAAAGATTGTGAACCGCTCAGTGTTCTGAGTGTCAATTTTTGAAATATTCATTGTATTTAGGTTTTCTTGTCTGTTTCATGTAGGTTAGGTTAGGGTTCGACATAAATAGACAGTTAGTGCCCGGCCGCAGGCTGGGCACTTAGGTTCTGTCGGGTTAATAAACCTAACATATTACAATCTACCGGAAATGAATGCGTTAAATTGTAATTTTTCGACACTGCGATTTCGCGAGCTAGATTTGAATCTAACGGTTTTTACAATCTTACGGTGACAAATACATGACTAGACTATGTCCGCGACTTCGTCCGCGTGGATTGAGATTTTTTAGGTCCCACGGGAACTATTTAATTTTCCGGGATAAAAAGTAGCCTATATTCTTCCCCGGTATACCTACAATGTATCCCTGAACCAAATTTCATCAAAAACCGGTTGAACAGATGGGCCGTGAAAGCGTAGCAGACAGACAGACAGATACTGTCGCATTTATAATATTAGTATGGAAGTAAGGATGATGATGATGAACAAAGTAAAAAGGCACCTTGATTAAATTTTCATAAAAATTGCCATAATCCTACACGCTAGAGCTAAGAGAGAGCTAGAGCAGACTTCACTTCACACATCTTTTTAACGTGTGTCTGTCTGCTATGCTTTCACGGCCCATCTGTTCAACCGATTTTGACGAAATTTGGTACTAGGATAGGTGTTTCTCAAACCAAAAAATCCACGCGGTCGATGTCGCGGTTATCAGCTAGTTCTTTCTACAGGCTTTTGTATCATCCGCACAATACAGGAAACATTCTATTTACTAGCCAATACACGTATTCATTGATGTTTCCCTTATCTATCCAAATAATTAATAAAAAAGTTTTTCTATTGGATTGTGTTTAGACATTACCTACTACGTTTTCGGTAGTGTTCCCCTTAAACCCTATATAATATAATACACAGTCAAATTTCTATTTAATTTTGCTGATAGCCTTTCTAGGCAATCTGCAAAATTAAATAGAAATTCTTCGCAAAATTAAGTAATTTTACAGATCTTAAATACTTAAACATTACAATATATTTTTACTTTAATTTTAACATCTTTAGCTTTAACGTAGCGCAACAAAATTAAAAGCATAGCATCGATATGAAGGGAGAAGTATACTGTCTACCTTGCAGGACGCCATGTCATTGTTAGGTGTGGTTCAAAATTACCTCTGTGCCATCAGCTTAATACATCGATGACCCATAAAAATAATTAGTGCCAACAGAGCCGTTAATGGTAAAAACATTAATGCATTTTGTTGTAAATGTAAAGTAGTAATCGAGTCAAAAGCTTATTATTTTATCTACGCCCATATCATATTATGAATAAAAATTAGTGGCTTGATGACAAGACTATTAACGCACATCTCAGAAAATATATTATAGCATCGACTTCATACCAAATTGATGTTGAAATTTTTTTTACCATCAAAGTTCAGTTCGTCCAAATTATCAGCTCCGGATTCTAGCTTTTAAGTTTGTTTTTAAAAATTATTTAAGACCTTATTTAATTTATCCTCTGGGAAACACTGTTAACTCCGAAAAGTTAAAGATGCGTCCCAGACTCGGACTAGCCGACGCGATGTCTAAGACATTCTAAAACATCACCGCTCGTTAATCAGTCATTACATAGAAAAAAAATACTCGAAGTCATTAGCACTACACACTACACAGGTCAGCTCAACGAATTAGTCCTGCTCTGCAAAAATAGTTATTGGATAGACTACCTACACTACCTACCTACAATCTACTTTGGGATTTAAAACTTGTATAGGCAACAACTTTACTGCATCGCCCACATGTTTATATCTTTTTACGAAAATTCTTTACGCCATGTCTCCTTGAACTTGTTTTAGCGATCGCACACAAATAAGAAAAAAGGTTCATATAGGTAATATGAACCTTTTTTCTCGTCAACAAATAAATAGATTATTAATCATACTAATATTATAAATGCAAGTGTGTTTGTTTGTCCTTCTATCACGCCGCAACGGAGCAACGGATCGACGTGATTTTTTGCTTGGATATATTCAAGGACCTGGAGAGTGACATAGGCTACTTTTTATAATGGAACGGAAACGAAAATTTAAGGGATTCCCGTGGGAATTGAAAAACTTATTCCACGTGGACGAAGTCGCGGGCATCAGCTAGTTGTAAATAGTATGTAATCGTATTGATTTATATCAAGTAAATAGCGGTAAAGCAAGCGGTGAGTGGTGACATGGTAGTTATAGTGCAAGCTTTCTAACATTCGGCCTCCTGCAGGCCGAGTGGGAGTTTTTTTTTATATATTCGATAGCAACAACGTTAATTAACTAATACTTATAACTATATTATGGAATTGATCGAGCGCCAGCTGTCAAGCACTCGATGTCTGTCTGTCTGCTACGCTTTAACATCTCATATTTTCAACTGATTTTGATGAAATTTGGCTCAGAGATACTTTTATCCCGGATAATTAAGGAGTTCCCTCGAGAATAAAAAAAGCCTAATCAACGCGAAAGAAGTCGCGGGTATCACGTTGAACTATATAATATGAAGTATTTAATTTAAGTACACGGTAGATACAGTAGTGGCAAATAAAATCGATACTTAGATGACATAGGGTAAAAGGTCGTTAACAGTCTAGAGTCTAGACTCTAGACAGTGGACCCCTACATAGTTTAGGTAATCGATCAGACGTACCGTCTAGACGTGGTCTAGACTAAGAGTAGTCTATCTACATGGAAGTGCGTTTCGAAACTAGATACGAATGTGAATTTATTTGGTTACTCTAACGCTGCTGCGGTAAAATGTAACTCCCACTACACGAGATTTCAGCTAGGTAACAAGGATAATTTCTCACACTAAACCTTTCGGATTCAGAATCTCCAAGCAAGTTGCAATTTAGATATTAAGATCAGCTTTTAATAGTTAATATAATAGTTTTCAGTATAATTTGTAGACCTATTCCCACCAGTGGAAGCCTATCGGTTGAAGATGTCGACTCTACTTAACTCAAAAACAGAATAGAACGTTTTGGAGTTCAAAACAAACTGTTTCTGAACGCTTAATGGTTTGCTTGACCAAGCTAAGTTGCACGCATTCACATGTAATTTTTTTCCATCGTTTCACTACTGCGTGCGAATAAATGTGTATGGCTAAAGGAAAACCGACAAGTACCTACTTTATACAAGTCGGAGCTCATTTTAGAAATCATCTGGTTGTTTTCTTGTTTAAATCGTAAAATCACCAGTTGGCATACCCAACTAAATATAACTGCGATGCTAACGTAAACATAGTTCGCAGGTCAATCATTTGATTTGGGTAGAACGATATATGTGATACGTTAATCATTATTAGATACTAGCGACCGCTCGCAGCCTCGCTCCCGTAGAAATTTGGAAAATTACGGTAAATTATACCATGTCCACGTTACAAAGTGTTTAGTACACATCTACATTACTACTAACTCACTTTGTGAAAAATTCTAAGTCCAAGGGTTTGGCCTCGCCGTTGATGAGCCAGTCAGTCAGACAGTCAGTCTGTAAGTGTATAACTCATTGAAATGTTTGGAACGCGCCATATTCGTAAAAACAAAAAGTAGAAGTCCGCTATGATACAAAATGTACCCTGGCCATTTGACAAAAAAAATGGTAAAGGGTATTTCTAACGGTAGATTACGCTTCTTGTCAAAACTTTGTGTAATAACTGCTTGTTCTTATCATAAGCAACATAGTCACTAAGCGCAGTATGAAACGTGAGTAATCTCTCAGTCACCAATTGGCCAATTACCTACTGGAATTGTTGAGCCAAGGCCACTTGAAGGATTATCATCTAATAGTCTCCATCAATGAAATTGAAACCAAAGATAACTGGTGAAACGGAACTAGGAAGTAAGTGTTTGACGGTACATTGCATTACAAACTTACCAGGTCTTACTTAAAGGCCCATTTCCACGAAGTAATTTTCTTGCCTGTTGCGTGCAATAAAATTGAAATGCATTGTCTAAACACCACGTAACATTCTTGCTTTATAGTGGCAAGTCTCCAGTCAAAACTGTTGGTGTAAACAACACGCACAATCAATTCTTATACAATTATTAAATGAAAATGAATATTTTTTTCACGTAGGACAACTTGTGCCACTTATGATAAGTCGCAAGAATCTACCACCGGTTCGGAAAAGTTTTACTGAGAAGAGCTGGCAAGAAACTCAGTTGCTCTTTTCAACAGAAAAAAATTTACACTTTGCATACGTTACATTACATAACAAGTAATACACTGACTTGTGGGTTGCTGGATGTGAAGCCGGTTGCTTCCAAGTTCCATGCAACTCTGCCATGAGAAAATCATCAAAAGCCTTGACTTAAAAGATGCTGTTTAACATGCTGTGTAACAAGATGTCTTTAAATTTATGCAATGGCAAATCCAGAAACACATTTGGTGGTTGCAAAGATAAAGTCGATAATATCATTCGGAAGTGTAGCCGATGTGGATCGCAAACGGGCGGAATATACTATCCTATTCCTGATAATGATCCGATGGTAGAAAACTTTGCAGATGAGCGTGAGAAATGAAAAGATCTGGAAAGGTGAAACTGTAAATACGAATATTAATTTTTCACAAATATAAAGGAGAATGTGTGCTTATCCTCGTAAATATTCGCAGACTTCCATGTGAGGAATGAGGAAAGGACTTGACCGGTGGAACTATGGCAGCTTGCCTAGGTGTCAAAAATCAATGTTCAGCAATGATTTCTTTATTATTGTAATTGTAATATTTCACTGTTTTCAGATAAAAAAGTTTCAGGAGTCTGAAGGCTCGGAAAACTGCGAAAATGAACAAAAAAGTTTCACCAAAAGACTGCTTTCCCACACTAGATGGCGCTATTTATTGTGTTAAGCGAGTCTAAAAAAATATTTTCAAGTATTATTTCTTTATTATTGTAATTGTTATATTTTATAGTTTTCAAATAAAAAAGTTTCAGGAGTCTGAAGGCTCTGAAAACTGAGAAAATAGATAAAAAAAGTTTCACCAAAAACTGCTTTCCCACACTAGATGGCGCTAGTTATTGTGGTGAGTCTAGAAAATATTTTTAAGTATTGCTCGCTACTTTTCGTTAACAAGTTCAACTATTCGACCACAGATGGCAGCATATGCAATGTGACAGGGCGTTCCTTTAAACGTAGTATTTCAAAATGCTTTGTTCGATCGATTAGTTTGAGACTTGTCAAAAAATAAAAATAATTATAAACAAAACATACATTTCCTTTTCATTACTATTTAATTGATCAAAAATAAATCATTCCGAATATAATAACTAAGGTACTTAAATAGTATTCATGTAGGGTTACAAGATTATTAGTAGGCATGGATATAATGGAACGTCAAAATGGAGTAGTGCTTAAAGAGGAAAGCGGACGCTCAAGATTTAAACAATAAACGTACTGTTTTTTTTTGTCATTTGAACCCCGACCTTATTTGGAATAATAAATCCATAATAATTTCGTTTTGAATTTTTAAACCTTACTGTAAGAACGGAAATCCTGTGCATTGTCCCGAATCGGAGGGCAATTACTGGTCATGTCCTTTCAGTACTGTGGTTGGTAAGGTTAAGTTGCAACTTGCACGTGGGAAAAATGTATTAACGTTCAACAATTATTATTACGGTTAGAACCACGCTATTTCTGTGGATAGTTTAAAATTTTAATTAACCAATAACCATATTAGTAAAATGTAAAACATGCATCAATCATGAATTGTTGTAATATGTTGAATTGAATTCAGCGGTGTGCACTTCATAGATGCATAAAAACACCGCTTACCCTAATGGAAATACATCAATGCTGCAAATCAAAAGCTGCTGTAAGTTAGTAAATAGGTATGCTGACTAACTAATGCCTTCCCTGATTTCAAACCCTGTGCACGCCTGATTTAATGGTATCCTTGCTGCGAAAATGGATTTCAGCCAAAAGCGACAAAATCAATAAGAGGTGATTGCGATCGTTATAAACAGTAGCAATATTTTTTACGTAATAAGGGATTCCATCATTTATAAGAGGCATACGTTTCGTTTCCTTTGATATACCTATCTCGGTGAATTGCCGCAACATGAAGATAGATACGTCATAGAGACTAATGTGAGTCATTTTGTACGGAGGATTGGCTATTGATCGCATATTTTACCATAGCCAATAGATGAGAATAGGTATGTAATGTTTACAATTAGCAAATACCTACCTAAGTCGTGATAAACCTAAAGAATGCTTAGTTCCCAAGTGTTATAGATTTTTTTTAATTATTAGTTGACTGTAAGATGATCATGAAAATAAATTCCTATCACTATTCTTTATGTGTTTATTTAGGTGTGGTAGCTGCCAACCCGCACTTGACCAGCGTGGTGAATCATGGCCAAATATATTCCGGTTTTGAGAGGAGACTCGTGCTCAGTACCATTGCCGGTCCACTACTGAGTCAGTAGAGGGTCAGCAATGGGTTGAAATGCTGCAGGTGATGATGATGGTGATTATGATGGAAATCATGAGACGCAGGTATTTACGTATTTCGTTTAAATGCTCAAGGTCAAAATTATGTAGCTGATGCTCGCGACTTTGTCTGCGTGAAATAAGTTTTTATTTCCCACGGGAACTCCTTAATTTTCCCGGAGAAAACGTAGCCTGTGTCACTCTCCAGGTCTTCAACTATGCTCATGCAACAAAGCAGTCGATCCGTTGCTTTGTTGCGGCGCGGCGTGATAGAAGGAAAAACAAACACACTTTCGCAAATTCGCATTTATTAAGTACTATGAAGTATGATATATGTCTTAATATAATATCAAGCCTAATATAATATTAAAGTTCGATAAATATTTTAGTCAATAAACTGTGTGGGACGGGTTACTAGAGTTTACTCATCGAATACCGTCTCTTGTTGAGGTCATATGCGGAATTCATAAATTAGTTCGAGAATTTAAACTTGAAGGGAACAACATACAACAGTGAATCATTCCATACCATTCGATATTCCCTACACTGTAGCAATTATTATTAAATATCAGCTTAGAGATCATTGATTGGAATTAATACCTAAAGAATTAGTACCTACAACCTGAAAAACTGTGGTATGTATGGTGGTCTTAGGTGTAGATGTAAAAGTTCTAAAAGAGAAATAAAAA
Organism: Erebia palarica; assembly: GCA_964035005.1. NCBI lineage: Eukaryota > Metazoa > Arthropoda > Insecta > Lepidoptera > Nymphalidae > Erebia > Erebia palarica. The sequence continues at coordinate 23,795,294 of OZ035993.1, read as the reverse complement.
TCTGCTTAAAACATTCAAAATTAAAATGACTTGAGTAAATGTATATTAACTAAGCATTCATTTTACTTACCTGATAATCCAGCTAACATTGTTATTGAAAGCCATGAAAAAGAAGTTGGTATTTGAGAGAATTTGAGAGATTGAGATCAGTTTTGTGATAAATAGGGAATTACTAGGTACTTCATAAAGGGGTTGCACTTACATAGCTATTATGAGGATGGGCAAACTTAGACTAATGAGGACGACAGATAATCTTCATATTTTTCATCTTATAATTTAAACAACCTATAAAAATAATACAATAGAACTTTAATGCTAACTAGTCTAACCTAATTACTATATAAATCATGTCCACGTGGAATGGTGGCCAGAATGCCGGCTGCATTTCCGCGCTGGACAGCCAGGCTGATCCTTTGCGCAAAAAATGAGCCAGCCCTTCTGTCACCAGATGAGGCAATTAACCGATATCTTTAATTAATTATTATCTTTTATTAATTAATTATTATCAATTATCTTCATATTATATAATATCATAACATACTCACCACTTTATAGTTCTTAATGCTCGGCAGAAACCGCTTATGCTCAGCTTCTTTCTTCTGGAATACTTCGTTTATAATATTCCCGATCGCCTGGGCGCCATAGTTGAGCAATGCCTGACCTCCCTGGTTAAAGAGCTGCCGGCCGGCGCCTTGCAAAAGTGAGCCAAAATCCGCGCCGCCATTTTGCCCCGCCATATCTCACTCACACTAATACACTACACTTATAATCTTTCTCACTCTTTGCTATGACATTTTTGGAGTTAACTGGGGAGACGGGAATATATTTAAATTTTTATGTGGCAATTATTTTTTGTCCTGTGTGATATAAAACTAAACTAACTTTTTATATTATACTTTATTTGTTTCTACTATAAGAGCCACATGTATAGCTAACTGAATAAAAAAACTAAAAGGCTTAAAATATCAATGACCTTATAAACTGGGTAGTAATTTATAGTAGTTTATAATATGAGTAATATTAACATGATTAATTTATTTATAAATGCATTTGTAAGCTAATGTGTCTAATCACATATTATATTATTTCCTCTTCCAATACAAACTTGTGTAGTCATAGGAAAATTGTTAGTTCTCACAAGAAAATATTTGAAATTAGTGAGTGTTCGTAGTTTTATATACTTACTAAATTTACAGATTGTCTTGGCTTAGTTATAAGCATTCTATAAATGAACAAGGAAACCAAGTTTTGTCTAGTCTATCTGTAGGTGTCAGCCGTTTATCAAAATAAAATAAAATTCTGTAGCTAAAGTAACATTAAAGCACAATCATAAATAAATGAGAAAAACTTTATGTCTTTAAGGAATTGTTTGTTTTTGCTACATATTTTTAATCAAAGTCAGCCTTTTTAATTGAAGTACTTAGATGGTTCCTATAAAAAAAAGGAAGTATGACTCTCAGTTTGAATCAGTAATTTTTTAAACAAACATAATTCAACTAAAGAGCATCTAATTTCCTAAGTACTTACTTAGGTACTTAAACCAAGTATTAACTAGCAATAAAACTTGCACAGCAAGTCACTAATATACTGTGTAAATAGCTAATGAATTTCTGCAAGTTTTACCATTAGAAAGTATGTATTTTATTCAACAGACCTTAGGAACATCGAAATTCTAAAAATTATTATATTTCTTCACAACTTACACAACAGCACTGAACAATAAACATTTTAAAGTGAATCTGTGGGTGCAGATAACTACACACTGAGTAAATGACATCATATACACTGGTCGTTGGCGGTACGCTAATTGATCTACAGCATTTTTTACATATTTGCCTATTCTGTGCTAACTGGTACCACACATAATCTAACAGAACACTTATATACCATGAACCTCAAACATAAATAAATCATCACTTCAATCCATTACTGGCTCATTGCAGGGTACAAGTCTCTTCTCATAAAGAAACGGGTTTGGCCATAGTCCAGTACTCTGATCAAGTGTGGATTGCTAGACTTCACACACCATCAAGAACTTTATGAAGAACTCCCTGTGAGTTCTTGCAGGTTTCCTCACAATGTATTCCTTCATTAATAAAGTGACACTTAATTTCTTAAAATGAATAATTTATTAATTAGTATGTACAGTGAGTCAATGCTGTTGATTTTTATGAAATTGTCGCACCTATCTGGGGCCAGTTGATTCAAAACATAAGGAATGAACTAGAAGTTTAATTCACTATAATCCGCCATACTAGACAAATCTATGTGGTACAGTGTGTCTTTCACCTACAGCATGCAACACCCACCACCCAGTAATTTGGCACAGCACCACACCACACAAATCCTCCAAATCACTCTCAACGTACGTTTCACTCCGATACCGGAGCATCTTCAGGAGATTTGAACTCAACAATGCACAATTGTAAAGTACAATCTATATCACCACTTTTACTGTATCACATATATTCTAAGACAATGGGGCGGTCCGTTGTATGGAGACCCCCGCATTAAATACTCAGTCGATGAAACTTGGCTGGGTTTTAGTATTGGATGATCCAAAATTTACACAAAAATATCCAACAAAAAAATCCATCCGGAAATTAGGCATTTATACCGGAAACTTAATATATATGACTGAATATTTTCTCGATTTCTTTTTAAAACCGAAATATCAAATGAAATAATCATGCAGAACATCGATATTTAAACAGATTTTATTATCAAATCTAAACTGTGTTTATACGATATAATGTAACAATCATCAATCCTGCTTTAACAATTGGGCATAGCATAAAGAAACCTTACTTCCTGTTTGATTTTTTATTGGATATTTATAATACACAATTAACTCATGATACTTTATCGCACTATAAAGTTTTGTCGCCTGAGGAATTATTGTTGGGGTCAACTAGCTTTATTGTCTAGACTATTAGATTTTTCTACTGTAGCAAATTAAACTTCTAGTTCATTCATTATCGTGGACTTCTGCAAAGTAACGCCTACTTCTATTCAATATTCAATATATGTTTGTTCAAATTAACACATGTGAGAACTTTGATATCTGTAAATTTACAAGTGTTACTCCATAGCAAAAATGGGGAATCAATTTTGACTAATGTTTGTTAAAGCCATATTTAAGTTACATGTCCATCAAAATAGTTATGGGGATGCAACCCAGCCCTACACCTGGGGTACACCTGACCCTACACCTGCTATGAATAATATAATAATTAATATTTGTTCTGCCAGTAGGCACATATTAATAATTAAAGCTAAAGATGTGCCACCAAGCGATTTAGCATTCCAATATGACGTTGTGTTGAAACTGATTAGGGGTATGGGTTTACTATAACTGCCATGTCCCTAACAGTTTTTCCCGCTACCATCTTAGACTGCACCATCACTTACCATCAGGTGAGATTGTAGTCAAGGGCTAACTTGTAGCAGATAAAAACAAAATAGTTGGAATAATCATTCTTGTTATAATCATGACTGCCTCTTTGGTCTAGTGGTTAGCACGTTTGACTGCAGCCGATGAGGTCGAGTCCCAGGTCGGGCCATAATTAAGTATCGGGTTTTTCGGATTAGAAATTCCCAGTACTAGCCCGGACTTAGGAAGTTGGCGGTGTTTCACCCCCGTGCCTCAGAGAGCACGTTAAGCCGCCGGTCCCGGGTATTATCACTATGAGAGTGGAGGCCTGTGCCCAGCAGTGGGACGTTAATGGGCTGTAGTGATGAATCATTCTTCTGTCTCACCACTGTGACTATGCAGGAATGCTGTCTAGCTCTAGACATCTTGGTCAATTGGATTTATGTATGGAATATCTGTTTAGGCTGTGCTATTACTAATTCGTAATTTTATAGTGTACTACTGGGTACTACTTTTAGGATTTCAGGCTAGCTTTTATATCATTTAACCGCTCTGATGTCGAGTACCAGATAACGAATGAGTACTCAACCCCAGTGGCGTCCAGCACATTAAGCTAATGACACTTTCTCAACATTTTTGAGATATACCTAAATATACCTTACTTACATACTTAATTACTGCCTGAAAACAATTACAAACTATAATGTAATTATATTGAACCTTTGAATAAATGGTCACAACACTAGTCTCGTTATGTTCTAAATTTAAACACCGGTACAGTGTACAGAACATGCATGGGTGGAGTCAAGAAAGTTATATTGTTACATTTTTGTAGGTCATTAGAACAAACTAGTTCATACTACACTAGTTAAAGATACTCATACTAAAGGTACTATACTAACTAATCTACACTAAATGCATAATTGAAGGTTCTACTATGTTCAAACTAATTATTATCGCAATAAAATCTCATAAGATCAAAATATGAGGTCACACCGTCTAAAATACTCAAAGAAATACCTGTGAACGTTTAGGATAAACCTCACTTCTAATTATATCACACAGCACAAAATGTATAAAGCCACGATATTTACCACATTTTTAAATTATAGTAACGCGTATTTTTACTAATAAATCAGAGATAAAATAACAACACACAACCGTATCCAAAAATCTCTCACGAACGTCAAAACTTGACATCACAGATTTTGACAACGTTTAATACCTAATTATAAACCAAGGAACATCCATCTCCATTGCAAGGCGTATGCAACAAGATAGAATGAGCAATCAGGGCTTTCAAACTCGGCCGGATTATATACCGAGATTCTTGCCAACCCAAGAATGACGTAAGACTTCATTCCACAGAGTAGGCACATTGAATATCATTCGTTCATTGATTTTAGCTCATGTGTGCACAGACCCCGAGTCCCGATTTCCGCTACAAAATTCTTTTTTTATTCATTCATAAAAATTAGGTGTACTAAATAATTTTTTAAAGAAATCTATGAAAAAATAAACAATAAATAATGAAAATAGCAAAGTAGGTATTTGTATTAAGAGGAATATTAATTAAAATAAATTATAGAGCAACGTTTCCCAAACTTTTTCCCGAGTTATTTTACTATGGACGTAGGACTTATAGGCCTATTACACTGCACTTATCACCGGGCCCTGTGGAAAGAGTTGGCGTGGCCGCTAGTTTTGGCGTCGCTATTACACTGCACTAAATATCAGGCTCTAACTCCGTCTGAACGACGGATTATGACACCCATGCTATCGAAGCGAAAAAGTAGCATCCATACTAATATTATAAACTAGATGATTCCCGCGACTTCGTCCGCGTGGATCGCGTTTATAATATTAGTATGGATGCGAAAGTGTGTCTGTCTGTCTGCTACGATTTCAAGGCCCATCTATTCAAACAATTTTGATGAAATTTGGTACAGCGGTAGGTTACGTGCCGGAGAAGGACATAGGCTACTTTTTATCCCGGAAAATTCCTGAGGCACGGGGGTGAAACACCGCCAACTTCCTAACTCCGGGCTAATACTGAGAATTTCTAATCAGGAACCCGATACTTAATTATGGCCCGACCCGGGACTCGAACCCGGGACCTCGTCGGCCGCAGTCAAACATGCTAACCACTAGACCAACGAGGCAGTTGACATTTTATTTTAAGTTTTTGTAAAATATTCTTGTGCATCACAGGTTCATGGAAACTGGAAATATTAAGAAACGGATTTCTTGTTAAACCAATCAATGAAGTAGGTACCTAAATATAAATGCAATTTTCTGTGAGTTAAAAATGTCCTTTTCTTGAGCTAAAACCTTTCGGGCTTCGACCGTCACCTCGTAGAAAGTTATCATTAAAGGGTTTAATCAGTCGCAAAACAAGATCAGCCGAATCGTTTAATTTACCATATAAGGCCGGCGCCAGACAGTCAGATTGCGGTAGGTTCTGCCAGTGGCCTCAATAAAAACTTGTTGAATATCACACAGTCGAAGTAATTGTGTAGCGCACAAAGTTATTAAAAGATTTCAAATGGCCTCTGTTTTCTAAGTACTTGTAAGCAGGCATGCTGCACCTATTTAGCCCTAGTAATAATGTACAAAATATGACAAGGTAAAACCTTAAAAATAACATGTCCTGTCTTAATTAAATCAATAACAGTGACTGTCAGGCGTTGTATTAATGGAAAATTATTCTTATTATTATTATTATTAATTGTTCTTACCTCTTCTGGCTGTTCCACATCCTGGTAAGCATTAACAAAACAAATAGAGGTTTATCAGTTCTCTATAATTTACAAATGTATGTACTTATTAGTTTTAGGGCTATATATTTAGGAGATTTGGTAGCAAAAACAATGGGAATTGGGAAGAAAATAAGCGCTTAGAAGAGATGCTTTAATTTAGGATAAAACTAAATTTTCATCGCCGCCGCCAAACTAGTGGTGTTTTATAGGGAGAGCTACGTCATAGGCTAAAACTGTCGGCTCAAGGGAACACATGGTATTCGGAGATATATTTACATCAACCATAGACGTATTTCCCCTTGTAGTTAAATTTCTGTAGACTTTCGTTGAGAATACTGAGATTATTCGTTATTGTGACGTCACATCTAGAGTCCGTTAAGTCCCGGCCAGAATATTTCATTTCATTTCATTTATTCCTGTACTTCGTAAAAATATTGTTTTATAAGCCAGTCTTTTAGTTTACGCTTAAAGCTGTTTCCGTCTTTTCGTCTGTGATAGCTTTTGAGATTTTATTATAAATCATGATCGATCTAAAGAGGGGATCGCGACTAGATATATTAAGTTTATAACGAGGACATTCTAGTCTGTGCTCATTGCGCGTGCTTATGCCGTGTGTCTTTTTATTTCCTACGATTTTGTAGAGGTGGGAATACTCGAATCCTTGAACCTATTCTTTCGGACACGACAATTATCACCTCGTCTTTGCTTGGATATTCTCGCTCTTTTACTATAATTTTGTACTAACGTCCGTATCAATTGCGAAATCTACGATATTTAGAAGAAGTTAGAGTACATAAAACAGTTTCATAAATTGATTCCATTAGCAAGGAGATATCAAATAAATATTATGATTTCAAGTTCAAGAACGAACGTATAATTATAAATCTAACAGCAAAGTAGCCTTGTTTATTAGAACACTCATGAGACTCTATTTATTATGGCTGTGAGAGAAATAAACCAGTTTCACCCACTATAATGGGTAGTTTCCGCAACTCCAAAATCTTAAGCTGTGTACTATATATCTACGTCATATCATGAATCAGTATCTAATTAAAGTGGAACCACGCGGATTAGGTCAAAAGCCCTGATTAGTCATCGAAGTCGGTATAATAAGTGCTTTAAGTGCTTTGGTGAAGAGTGACATCATAAAGTCATTGTTTATACGCTGAATCAAAGGCTTGTCCAGACAAAGCGCGACGTCAGGCGACGTCAGGTTACGGCACACGGTAGGCGCGTATACGCGTGCATGATAAGCAATAAAAATAAGGAACTGAAACACGTAAAATGCAACAGCGGCTGTGGCAACGTGATGACTCCGCGAGCTTTTCAGTATGAACACCTTCATTCAAGAATTGTGGCAGGAAACACGGAGGGTGGATTTCGAGCTTTCTTGTAGTAAAGTTCCTCTAACTTCTAGGAATTACGTTATACACGCTACCGTGGCGCGTTTTCTGTGTACTGGCCTTTAAGGTAAAATTATCGTGTGAATTTAAATTGCATTAGACCGTAAACTTGAGCGTAAATATAAATAATCTTATTTAGTACCTTTTGAGTTTCAAACAGCGGCGTCAAAACCGTGATTTCTTTGTACAACATCTCATCCGTAAACATAATAAACTGGGTGATCAAGCAAATGGCTGCGAAAAACGCGGTTTGTTGTATTTTTCTGAGTGATTATTCAATAATCCCATCTCATTCGATCCTCTAAAAGTCCCAATTTTCCATAGATGAAACCGTCATATAAACCAATTTGAATAAAATTTTATAAATGCAATGCCCCTGTTTCCATGTTATTCCATCTATTCTAAATGATGTGTATGTATGTGTTTTATTTATGCCCTATCTACCTCGCAATTTTTCCATATTTTCTCACCGTTTAAACCTTCCCTGGACAAACATTTCGAAACAAAAATTAAGTAAATCGACCCAGCCGTTCTCGAGTTTTAGCGAGACAAACGAACAGCAATTGATTTTTATCTATTTTAGCTATTTTTATTAGATATCATATAATAACATACCACCAAGTTTACATTCACAGCAGCGCAAGCCTCCTCCACCACCTCTTCAACAGCTCCACTTTCATACTCCTCAGCAGGCAGCGCCGGATATAATTTCACTCCAGAGAACGTGGAATCATCTTCCGAAGGCAGACTTGGGTACAAACTGCCATTACCGATCAGAGGCTCCGAGCTGCCTTCGTCTCCTCTTTCTTTAGACAAGAATCCTCTGACTGCAGACGCCGCATTCGCGGTTCTATGCCACCCCCATCCATTTGCACGAAAGTTTTTCGGATAATAAAAAGACATTATTCCAGTTCGAGTTCACAGTATCACAGTTCACTCACTCCACTCGAAATAAACGCGGCGTGTAGCGTGTTTGTTTATATGAGCTGAAACAAAGATTGAAATTCGTTATTGAGTCACTCGTGAGTTATGACGTAAAATGCTTTTCCTCATTTCATTTTGGTTGTATAAAAGTTATCGTGATGGATTTTTTTAATTTTGGAGTGTTTCCTGTAATCTTATCTCTCCTCTTTGGATTGTAAGACTTAATTCCATAGGTACTAATATTTATTATAAATAAATGCCTGTCTGTGTCTGCTACGCTTTCATGGCCCAAATACTCAACCGTGTTTGATGAAATTTGGTTCAGAGATAGGTTATATCCCGGGAAAGGCCACTTTTTATCCCGGAAAATTGAAGAGTTCCCGCGGGAATCAACAAACATAAATCCATGCGGACGAAGTCGCGGGCTTCATCTAGGTAGTTACTGAATAAAGCAATTCTACACACTCAATAATAACTTAGATGTTGAAAAATAAAAGATTTTTGCAGACGAACATGACTTAGCTCAAGGGAGCAAATGGTAGGTAGGTATAGGCAGCAGTTATCAAAATCAATTCTATGAGGCTATGATAAATGATAAAATACACCACTTCAACTATTTAGTAGTAATCTGGTAGTATAATAGCGTAAACCTGTTAAAGGCTAATTTACAAAGGCTAAGACGTATTCTGTAATTCGATCACTCATTGGCTTCTGTAGTCTAGTGCCTAGATTGCACCTATTAATAATGTGAAAATGCATACTTATTTTTTTTTTACATAAATGAAAACTATAAAATTCTTTAATTCATTGTGTATGATCCAGCAGGATCAAGTACATTGCTTTAGTTTACTAGGTATACTACTGACAGGTACTGATACAATTTTAACAAACTTATTTTACAGAATGTTTCTTTGAGTCAATTGTATATCCTTCACTCTTGAATAGGGTAAATAGGTAGTAAACTGAAGGTCAACTCTTTGTATGCATTTCACGATAATTGTAAATAAAGTGAATCATTGATTAAACGTTAGGGTACGGTTAGGATAGTTAGTTACTGGGCGTACTAAATTAGTTCGATAAAGTACCTATATTAGGTACCTAGGTATGTTGAATACATAGTTATAATTTAAAAATCATTATTTAATGTCAATAAAGAATAATACGACAGATGACTTTATACCTTTCCAATAACTACACCTAAGTAAGTACACCTAAAAAATGTATGTTTTAAGTCCAAGTAGGTATAGCTTCTGGTTAACAAATGACTGATGATAATCGAACCCGATTCAAAAGAATAAATTGAAACCCAGCCAAACTATTATGAATTAAACTTTGCCGTAAATATCAAATGAATTATCATGTTGCAATCCCTAGCAAATGCATCCTGAGCATTAATAGAAAATACAGAATATTGTTTTATATAAATATTATTGTTTCAGCCATCAAAATACAGTTTGTCTTTAGGGCGTACACAAAACTATTTATAAACAAGGAGTGACGTCAATTACACTAAATAAGTAGATTAAAATTGGGACCACTCCCATAGGCACGGCGGGCACTGCGACCTCTTGGTGTCGCCTATTATCGTGTACTACAAAGATATTCATACGAAAATATTTTTATTTCCAATAATGTTTTGAAACTTATTTACCTACTGACTTCTAACTGACCCGGCAATAATTCGCCTTCGAACGGGTGGGCTTGCCTCATGTTGTTAAAACATAAAAAAATTCTTTTTTATAAGCTTTTACATTGATCGCGATTAATTTGCTGTTACCGTTAAGGAGTTCCGCCCGCAATCTCCAAATTATTCATCATTTTCAATCTTCATGAAATTTATATGATGACCATTTAGCGTTTAAACCATAAAATATGAAACCCTGGGACTCACTTAATAATATGTTGTTAAAGTATACCTGACCAGTTTCAAATCCGTCCAGTTTCTTCCAAAACATAAAAAAAATAGGCTTATGTAAGAACATAAATGTCATGTAGTTATCTATGCAGCGAATTCATTAACAGGCAGTTTACTCGGCCAATGTAAGTATTTTTTTTTTGTAATCAAGATGTAGATAATGTCTGTTTGGGGAGTGGGACTCCGTAAACAGACCTAGTTTGCATAGTTAAAGGGACGGGTCACGAAAAAAGTTTAACAAATGATCTTTTCACAAAAAACCTTTCAAAAACTATTCAGGTGACAAACAACGTATTCCGCAAAAATATAATTTTATAAAAGAATCCTTTGACAAATATTCAATTCGCAAATGTTTTACTTTGCAAATGTGCAGAATGTTAAAGTATCATTTACAAATGTATTATTTCACCGAATAATGTATTTGTCAAATTCGCGATTTTACAAAATATCGGTACATTTTACAAACTTTAATACTTCTGAAAATACTTTTTTAACTTAAGTTAGGTATGTAAACCCGATAGAACCTAATTATGTCAAACCCAAACCTAACCTAACATTTTGACAAATATAGTTGTCTAAGACAATTGACACCTATAATCTACGTAGTGTATATACATAACTATTTTCTGTAAGATACTTGCTAATTGTGTGATTTAATGAAAGGCCTACCTATCTAAATTGTGAAATGTATATCTATGTATTTAATCCGAAAGTATCTTTTAATTTATGTATCAATAACACGCATGTTTGTCATTATTAAGCCAGTCGCATTATAGCATTGAAGACCTAGTCCGTTGAAGATAAAGTGAACTTTAATGTAGTGAACAATAGTACTTACTAAACAAGATTTAACTACACAAATTCTGTTGGGAGATAGTTGTGACATCCGTGGCTGAGTGTAAATTTGATGGCGATATATATGTCACCGTAAAATTGCAAAAACCGTCAGATTGCAATCTAACCCTTTTTATCTCGGCAGTTAGTTCAATGTTCTGAGTGTCAATGTTTTTGAAATATTCATTGTATTTACGTTTTCTTGTCTCTTTCTTGTAGGTTAGGTTGGGGTTCGACATAAATAATCAGGGTAGTTTCTATCGGGTTAATATACCTAGATTACAATCTTCCGAAAAATAATGCGTTAAATTGTAATCTTTCGACAGTTTACAATCTCGCTAGATAGATTACAATCTAACGGTTTTCACAATCTGACGGTGATATATAAATCAGTAAGACAAGTAAATCCGCATTGATGTTCGCTTCATTCAGGACCACCTTCCCGAGCTCCTGGCTTCGCGCATTACTAGAACACTCTCGGGTTAGGGCAGAAAAGATTACGCGGAGCCGGCGTGTGCTGATTCGGTTTTGGTGACAAGTCTATCTTAGAGGAGATAGTTAATTTTGTATCAAACGTTTTTATGATATGAGTTTTTTTTAATAATTAATGTGAAAAATAAATGATTTGTTTGACAAATGATGTTTTGTGAAATTAAAATTTCTCTGCAAAAAATTTGTAAAAAAAGTCATTTATAGAAACAATTGTTTGTATAAAGATGAATTTTTTGATTCATAATTTTGCCAAACGTTGGAAATGAATATTTGTCATTTTTTTATGAAATTATATGTCACCTAAAGGGACATTTATAGGGCTTGTAACCAAGGAACATCATAGTCACCTTTCTGTCTTTAGGAAACTTTAGGGATGTATTAACATTTTTAACAGATCAGTTGACCACCTTGTCATTAGAAACAGTGAAGAACGAGTAATGGAGGAAACTAAAAAATATGCTAATAGAAACAGCTAAACAATGGCAGTAAGGAAAAAAAACAAAGTCTAAGTAGCTTCAAATTGATAGAATCTCTACGAAGGCATACAATCAAGTAAAAGAAATTACCTAGTTACCTACAATAATGATGGAAAGAAAGAGTAACCTAAAGATAAAGTACATTGAGAGCCACTTGGATGAAAACCGAATTACACGGTGTTCCTGCAGAGATTTTGAGGAAAATATTGAGTTGCTTCTATAAATAAACAATCGGCAGCTGCCAGCTGCTCCACTTTAAAGTTAATAATTGTTTTGCCGATAAATGTTTAAACAGAATTGTTAGGTGAAAGTAAATAGTCATAGACCAGTATATCATAATCGTAGTCATATTGACTTGGTATACCTTGTTCTATAAATCAGTGCTCCAAATGATAATAGGTATATATCAACTCAGCTAATTACAATTACTCCTGTAATATAATTACTGAACTATATTATGTTGCTATGTACCTAATAAAAAACTTCCTAACAAGCCTCCCCTAAGAGTCTCCTTCAAAGTGAGCATTTGCATGGCTGGATCACAAGATAAGACGTAGGTAGATAGTGGTCACTAGTGTAACTTGAAATGGAAAGCTTGACATCAAACCAATCCGTCTTCGCTCACGTGGTAATACCATATCTATTAAATAAATAATCCATATACCTAATAGGTATGTCTCTAGGTAAAACTAAAGGTTTAAGTGAACGCCCGAAATACAGGATGCCACAAAGTATGATAAGTATATGCACGTTTATGCATTGCAATCGAAAATGTACTTTATGACTACTACGTTTAAATATTAAATTGATTCTAGTCTACTGGAATTAATAAGCTGCAGCGAATTATTTATAGCTTTGGTCCATCAATTCTTGTAAAAAATAAACCACCTAATTTGGAGTATTACTCCTTATATTTAGTTATTGCTGTATTAAAAATATTGCATAAACAGCTACAGAACACTGTGTAAAAAATAATCAACTAAGTTAAACTAGTGGTTCGTCCCGAACTGAGACCTCGCGGCATCTGTAGGATAGTTTAACTATATTAAATTGTAAAGTTAACTTATAACATTACACGCAAAAGAGGTAAAGAGTTATGGGAGAAATAAACTTTTACAGAGCGCCATCTATTTACATCATTGTGAAGTTCTGTTAAAAATACTGAAGCTCATTAAAAATTAAATAATTTCATTTCCTTATAATATTTATCTTATTTTAGTATTTGTTGTTCAAGTACAGGATATAATTCAAAAAATTGATCAAGTTTCAGGCTCAGCCTTTCAGAAAATTGAGAGTTCTGAGGTCAACTTTGGACGTTAGAAAATCTCCACTTTGAAAGCCCCCCATTTCGTTAATTTTAGGGGAAAAATTCAAAAAATAAAATTTGTATTCTTTTCCTAATTATCTTTAAAATGATATACCGGAACCCTGTGTAACGCTATAGAAAATATTTTACTTCGCATTCGCTTCTATGAGAGCCCCCCTGAAATAAAGATTTTTAATAACTTTTTAAGCCATATTCGTCTGGAAGCCATCGGTTTACATATTATATTTAAATTTAAAGTAATTACGTTCAATAATTCAGAAGTTATAAGGCTCTGACAGACGGACGGACGGACGGACAAGTGCGAATTCACTCAAGTAGACTCAGAGATCTTCGCTTCGGTCGGTCAATAAGAATGAATGCAACAAGTTATAGGCAAATGCAAAAAAACAGTAAAACAGACAAACCATAGATAATAGATATGTAAGTGATTTATCATCTTTACATTACAATAGGAAGAGAACTACGAAAGGTCACGCAAGGTTCGCTTTTTAAGCAAGTGACCTTTCATTAATTGCGTTTTACAGTAAGTAGGTATGTTCTGCCAAAAAAGAGATTTTGCCAATTTCTCTAGGTCGATGTTCAAAGCTTTGAAATCTTTGTTTCGCAGGTCTCAATATTAAAATGAATTTTAATGAAGCTTGTAAATATTATAAATTATCAGCTAGAATACTAAATTCATTTATAAAAAATATTTAGCAAGTATCCTAAGCCATCAGAAACCAGCCCCAGGTAAAATTAATTAGGTTGAGCTGAGAGGTCATCGATCTTAATAATATACGAAACATAGAAGTTTGAAAACCTTGTACATAATTGCATATATAAAAACATTATAATAATATTGTATCGGACTTTCACATAACACGTAAAAAGTTAAAGAGAGAAATATTAAATGTATGTACGTTAGCTCTATGTGGACAAGATACCCTTGTAATATATTTTTTTAAATATAATCAAAGGAAAAAAGTTTAGAACAAGTGGCACCGTAAGTACTTATATTGTTGTTATCACGTGACCGCTTGTGCCAGGGTCATAAAATAAAACAGATGAGATAACTCATTTAGAGACTATTTCGTAGTAAAATCATGACGAATAGTACAACACCGATTTTTAACGTAAATTTTCTTTTTTTAACTGAGGATTGTATGAGTAATATTGCAAATATCGTGTAAAATATAAATTCGCGAAAAGTAAACTTACCACAGTACGTCACCGAAGCCCGAGACGAAATTGAATGAATCAGATGAAGGTGAATGAACAGAGAATGTTTTGCGGCGATTTCCGATTTCCTCATTCATCTCTTCCCGCGCTGCACAGATACAAAATGTCCTCTATAGTAATGTTCAGAAATGTTTTAAAATAAAAATTGAGTTCTAAGGTCTTATTGTTTTATCTTTTCGTAGACACGATCCACGTATATATTTCATATGTTTAATAATAATTATTCATATTTTTCAAGTAACTTAGTAAATCTATATTTTTATTCAAAAATGGTCGTCTTTTTGGCGTCCTCAAAATGGAGTGCGTTTTAGAACGTAACCTAAAAGTAAAGCCTAAAAGTCACTGTCAATGATCGTCAAAATGCAGGGTTGCCAGAAGTACAGTAATTGCCGATTCATACGGAAATTAGGCTTCAAGTCGTTATACACAGCTTAAAGGCCTATTACACCGCACTTTTCACCGGGCCCTGTGGTAAGGGTTGGCGTGGGCGTTAAGTTTTGGCGTCGCTATTACACTGCACTGACTACCGGGCCCTAACTCAGTATGAACGTGAACGTCAAGAGATTTGGACGTGTATCTTAGTATGTTTATTATCGTTTACTGATTATGGTACCCATGCTATCGATGCAAAAAAAGTAGTATCCATACTAATATTATAAACTAGATGATTCCCGCGACTTGGATTGCGTTAATAATATTAGTATATGCTACGATTTCAAGGCCCATCTATTCAAACAATTTTGATGAGTGCAAAATAAAAATGACTATGACTATGACTATGACTATGACTATGACTATGAAATTTGGTACAGCGGTAGGTTACGTACGTCCCGGAGAAGGACAGGCTACTTTTTATTCCGGAAAGTTAAAGAGTTCCCGCGGGAACCAAAAAAACCTCAATACACGCGGGCGAAGTCACGGGCAGTAGCTAGTAGTTCATGTAGTATAGTAAATTACTATACTATTCTATAGTATAGTTATATATGTCACCGTAAGATTGTAAAACCCGTTAGATTATAATCTAACTCGCGAAATTCTAAAATGTCGAAAGATTAGAATTTAACGCATTATTTTCCGGTAGATTGTAATCTGATAGGTATTTAAACCCGATAAAACCTAAGTGCCCGGCCTGCGGTCGGGCACTACTTGATTTTTTATGTCGAACCCTAACCTAACCTACAAGAAAGAGACAAGAAAACGTAAATAAAATTAATATTTCAAAAATTGACACTCACAACATTGAACAGTTTACAATCTTCCGACAAATTAGAATTTCGCGAGTTAGATTATAATCTAACGGTTTTTACAATCTTACGGTGACATATATAATATACTATTCTATATTATAGTTTAGCATACGATATACTGACAAATGCACGCGCGAGCCATAGAGACAACTACTCTCTAAGCTGGTCGTGTGACAACTGACGTCCCTAACCGCCCTGAATGTTATTACACTAACCGGTCTGCAGAGCGATCAGGCAGTTAGGCAGTCCGGGACCACCCGTTCTTCCTTCACAGGGACCCTTACTTCCTGATCCTTATTACACTACACTGAATCTACTTAAGGGTCCCTGTGGTAATTGCGGTGTAATAGCCCTATTACTTCCGTCCGTAGAAAACACTCGGTAATTATTTAAGCACATCGAGGTTTAGATGAAAAATGGAACAGTACTTGAAACTATATTGGCCTATAGCCTTAGCCCATAAATCTAACCACGGAGATATGCAGTAACATACATTAAAAAAAAATACGCGCCGAATTGAGAACCTCCTCCTATATTGGAAGTCGGTTAAAAATTCAATGACATTAGAGCATTGATTGTCTTTATACCTAGTACCTACCGTCTAGTGTATGTATTTCCAACATTTTTTTCTATTGCAGTGATTTTACGGCAATTTTTCCTCTTGCGTAAGGTATCCAAAAAATAGTGGCCGGCGGCAGCACTGCTGAATTGTCAAAGTCATTATCCACCAGAGAATAGACTTCATACCTATTATTCTATAGTAATCTGTGCTTCACAATTATTTTGAATTGTGTAGTTGAATTACCACGTGTATTTTTGATAAATGTTGTATAAATATTACAATGAAGGTATTATCAGAAGATAGAACAAGGAAATTATTTGAAAAATTAACAAAATAGTGAGTAAACCGTGTTGTTCCCCTTACACTTACAATCGTGTTTACGTACTTAAGCACGATTTTAGGTTTGCGACTATAAGTGTGTTTCCTTCTTTCCCTGGGTCTTCTTCTTTATCAATTTGGTGCAATATTGTCCATTTTGTCACTACTATAACAACTTTAATTTCCTCCTATATTAGATAGCATTAGAAGAAATTACACTTTATTTACTAATTGTATGTTCTTATGAACAACTTTATAATAATTTATGTAAATAAATTTAAAAAATTAACCCAATTTTTTAAATTTATTTACTAAATACATTTTTCTGTATTACTATTTCAGTATAGGAGTTAATGTCAAACTTCTAATAGACAGACCAGATGGCACATACTGCTTCCGAGAGAAAAAGGACAGAGTGTACTACATATCCGAGAGGTTGCTACAGCTAGCACAGACAGTCAAACCAGACCACCTAGTATCAGCTGGAACATGCTTTGGAAAATTCACTAAAACTAACAAATTCAGGTATAGAATTTCAAAAGCTATATAGATCCATTTAGGATTGGTCTCCGCTGTGCTTAGCACAAATTGCCAATCCTAAATCTGTTAATCTGTGGCTGTATCCATACTAATATTATAAATGGGATTGTGTCTGTTGGTCTTTCTGCTCTGCTACTTTCACGGCCCATCTGGTCCACCAATTTTGATGAAATTTGGTACAGAGATAGGTTGCTTCCCGGGGAAGGCTACTTTTTAAGGCATAGTCCACGCGGACGAAGTTGAGTTCATCATCTAGTAGTAATATAGTAACTAGTTAGTCAAATCCTTCACTGGCTGCCTCTGCCGCATTAGCGCTAAGCAGCTAGTGCAAGTTGAACAGATATATGTTCAATTTTAAGCTCCAGTGCTGCCGTGCTGCCAAGCAATTAAGTGTTCCAGTATGATGCTGTGTAGAAACGGAATAGGGGTATGGGTTTAATATAACTGCCATGCTCCTGACAGGTGAGCCTGCTACCATCTTAGACTGCAACATCACTTACCATCAGGTGA
This sequence comes from Erebia palarica, assembly GCA_964035005.1. NCBI lineage: Eukaryota > Metazoa > Arthropoda > Insecta > Lepidoptera > Nymphalidae > Erebia > Erebia palarica. The sequence continues at coordinate 23,777,396 of OZ035993.1, read as the reverse complement.
GATCGCAGTCAAGGGCTAACTTGTAGTGATTAAAACAAAAAAAAAAGGCAGACATACTTTTACATACTTACTTATTTATCTGATATTTTTAGTATTTGATAATAATAAATTTGATAATGTATCTAGTGGTAGATTTACTTTATGATACAAAAGTCTATTTGAATAAAATACATTTAAATATTAGATTCAGATTCATATTAATTTATGTGCAATTCAAGTGAGATTTTAAAATGAGTTAATATAGTTTTGTAATTGTTAACTTCATTATCTCTCTCTTATCAAATAAATAATTAAAAACTTGTGCTCTAATGCCGGGCATATAATGAAAATCGATTCTTAAGGAGGTAAACTCCAAACAAAATATGTTACAGTTCTATTACAAGTATAGATATTGGATTGATTCTTAAAGTGATATTGTTTCCATTTCAGGTTACACATAACAGCTCTAACATACATAGCACCATACGCACCATTCAAAATTTGGTTGAAGCCTTCAGCTGAGCAGCAGTTTTTGTATGGACACCATGTTATTAAGAGTGGTAAGATTCGCTTGGTACCTTATCAAAATTTATATATAACTTTACAGAAGTTTGACAACCTCCCTGGCACAATGGTGAATGCTGGTGGTCTTATTGTGGAAGGTCCTGGGTTCAATTCCTGGCAGAGTCAATTTGAGAAATCTGTACTAATATAATAAATGCGAAAGTGTGTCTGTCTGCTATGCTTTCACGACCCATCTGTTCAATCATTTTGATGAAATTTGGTACAGGGATAGGTTGTATCCCGAGAAAGGCTTCTTTTTATCCCAGAAAATTGAGGAGTTCCCGTGGGAATTGAAATAACTTAGTCACGCAAACAAAGTAGCGGGCATCATCTAGTAATATATATTCTGAATTTTTTCTGGTCTGGAGGGAGGCTTCAGCTGTGGCTAGTTACCACCATACTGGCGTACCCCTAACAAGTAAGTCTGCTATCATCTTTGACTGCATCACGAGATCTCAGTCAGGGGATAACCTATAGTGGAATAAAAAAAAAAGTGCATGATACACAAGAAAGAGTATAAGAAGAGAAGTATTAGAGTGTTGAATATTTTTGTATGGCACCTAATCTACCTACCTTATAATGGCCTCTCATAAAACCTGTATTAATCAATAGCTGGCATCAATACAAGCAAGCATATATGAGACAAAATCTTGTAAAAGTGTTGTTGAGGTTTCCGAGATCTATCAAAGCCATGCTATCACCATTATTGAGTAGAGTATAACTTTGATAACTTTTATCGGAAACCTGCTGCTTTAGACGATTTTGACTCGCATAATACTTGTTGTATAAATGCCTATTGATTAATACAGGTTTCATAAGGGGTCACTATTTCTACAAAAAAATAAATAAATTGTGTAAATACATAATGTTAAAACCCTTGAAATTGAATTAATAGTTTATACCAATCCATTCGGTCGGCCACTGAGCTCTGTGATTTTATGAGTGGGAGGTCCCGGGTTTGACTTTGATCCCCTGCAGGTGTATTTGGAAATTAATAATTTTTTAATTGTTCTCTGATCTGGTCTGGTCTCATCTCATAGGAGGTTATGGCCACCCATGACTAATCTACAGGCAAAGACACACTGCCAAGCGATTTAGTCTTATGCTTTTTGTCATTTAATTGATAGTTTATACAACAATAAAGATGTTATATTATGTATAAGTTTGAGTGAGTCATTAGAGCTCAAATAAGTAGTGTAATAATAAGTAGACTGATTTAAAATTTAAATGTCGTTTTCTTTATATAGCTAATTTGAAGAAATCTGTTAATTTATTTTAAGATTATCAGCTCTTTACAGATCCCTATATCTACATATGATAGAGGACATACATTTGATAGTTTTTTTTAACATGCTGAGGGTTTTTAAAGTTCTTTGTTCAATTTATTTAATTTTATTAACATTAAACATTATACATTCCAGGTCTAGGTAGGCTAACAGAAAACACGCCGAAACACCAGGGCGTAGTAATAAACACGATGTCAGACATACCTATAGGTTTTGGCGTAGTGGCGCGATCTACCGCCGAGTGTAGGAACGCCGACCCGCTAGCGACCATCGCGTTCCATCAGGCGGATATAGGGGAGTACATCCGATCCGAGGATACACTCGTTTAGGATATACTTAGCTGTAAAGGATACGTTGGTTTAAAATACATTTAAGAATACCCAATTGTTGTTTTATTTTCATGGCGTAGTGACAGACACAACAAGTACCTAATAGTATTACGATGTTTTAAGTTACAATTTCACTATAAATTCGCGCGTACGGGTGTACAATTTCTCACGAGGAATTACGAGGCAGTCCATATTACAGTGCCAAGGCGACGCGACTCCTATGAGAGTAGTATGAACGCCTTATTATATTAGCTTCCTTTATAAATCCTAGGAGCCGCGTCTCTATCGGGGTACCTATTCAATAATAATAATAATATAATATAACTTTATTTCAGGAAACTGTCCCATATTTTGTTAGTTACAATTACTTAACCTACGTTAGTAAATACAAAATACTTAACCTACTCTATAACTATACATACTAATTATACCTAACACAACTACAAGGCCCTTTGGGGCCTCCTCGCGCGACTGTGTGCACCATTCCAGCACCTCCAGAGAGGGCTGTCCTTAACCACCAATGTGCCAAGGAGGGTGTTGGAGCTACTCAATGGCCTGCTCATTATGGACGCGGCACGCTTGCGTATGATCGCGTAGAAGTCATCCACCCGAGCTTCCGCAAACATTGCCGACGCGCTACAGTGTCGAGGCTTCCTTTAAGGAAAAAAAAACCAGGGCGTTGTAATAAACACGATGTCAGACATACCTATTGGTTTCGGCGTAGTGGCGCGATCTACCGCCGAGTGTAGGAACGCCTACTCGTTAGCGAACATCGCGTTACATCAGGCGGATATAGTAGAGTAGGTACACCCGATCCGAGGATACACTCGTTTCTCGTTTAGGATATACTTTGCTGTAAAGGATATGTTGGTTGAATAAGCATATTCCTTGTTCCATGGACAAGATGTCTGCCAAAGCCAGTCGACATCGCCCAACGTCGCCCGACATCACTAGCGATACCTGTCGAGGGACATTTTATCCCCTAGTGAATACGAAGGCAGGGAAGAAGCAATAAGGCTAGATTTCTCCAAATTCTTTCAAGGGAGCGAAACCGCGAGCGGTCGCCAGTATTCTATAAAGGCACAGTAAACAGATACAAAAGGTGAGGTAAGTACTAAGTACCTACCTATGATACTAAGTACCTACCTCTATACTGATGGGCATTTAATATGGACCATGTCACGCTAGAGTGAGTTTCAATAAAATCACTTAGTCCGCCCCGCGCAGTACACCCTTTGAGGTGGTCATATGGACGTAACGATGCGTTCAGGCGTTTGCTTGAAATGCAATATTGTATGGAAAACGCTGCACAATAGTGTAATGATTTTCAGAGGTAGGTATAATGAAAAAAGGTAAAATATCGCCGAAGTTTAGCGTCCATGTTTCGCCCTGTCCTGCCTGTCGTGTGTTTTCCCCCTTAGTCAGCCTAAGTGCGAAAACACTGGGTAGAACCCAAGCGTGAAATGCTCGCGTTGGAGTGGAACGATGTTTTGACCTGTCGCGCCTGCAGAGCAATAAAAAAGTGCAGACGTGATTCGTGAACGTTTTATCCTGCCCGGTAGTGTGTTTTCGCCCTTAACTATTCGGCTAAACGCTACATCTAACGCTAGTAGGTATAGATGGTAGAGCTGTTCCGGTTAAGTCTGAAATAATGAAATTCTCCCGTCTATTAAAAGAACTTTAGTATTGAAATTGTAGTTTGTTAAATTCATATCTCGTTGCTCCGGCCTCGTTGCGAAATGTAATAGAATTTCTCACTTCGCTTCGTCGTGAATTAAAAAATAAAAATCAAAACGCCCAACGACGGGCGTTGATTGTATTTAATGACAACTGACGACCTCCCTGGCGCAGTGGTTAGCGCTATCGTCTTAAAGTTTACCTCCCGAGTTCGATTTTCGGCAGGGTCAATTTGGTAACTTATAATTTCTGGAGTTAATCTGTCCTAGTCTTGGGAGGCTGCGGCTATCGTTACCACCCTAACGGCAAATGCCATCAATTGATGTAGCGTTTCGATACGATGCTGGGCCGAAACCGATGATTTAATAATGCCTCCATACCCTTAAACAGGTTAGCCCCCTACCATTTTAGATTGCATCATCACATAAGTGGTGAGACCAGCAATCGAGATCTGAATTGGAGTGGAAAAGCCTGAGATAAGCCAAATACCAATTACATAATCATACTTATATTATAAATGCGAAAGTGCGTTTGTTTGTTGGTTTGTCCTTCAATCACGCCGCAACGGAGGAACTGATCGACGTGATTTTTGGCATGGGTTGGGTGGGTTGAGTACCATATGGAGAGTGACAAGGCTACTTTTTATTCCGGAAAATTAATGAGTTCCCGCGGGAGTAAAAAAAATTTACCATGCGGAGGAAGTCGCGGGCATCAGCTAGTGTCATGATATTCAAGTGGGCTTAACCTACCCTGAGCTGTTTTCGCCCGTAAAGAGAATGACGCGGATTTTTTGCCCGTCAAACATAATTTTCTTCATACTTAGTAAATTTTCGCCCGTACCCTCACCTCCCGTTGTTGAAACTTGAAGCATGCATGTAAGCAAAAGTTTTAATGAGACATCGGTTTCGATGGCAGATTACGCGGCCAGAGCTCATACCGCGTGAGTACGAGAACCTATCAACCTACGTTTTTATTGGTATAATTGTCACCGTAAGATTGTAAAAAACATTAGATTATAATCTAGCTCGCGAAATTGCAAACTGTCAAAAGATTACAATTTGACGCATTATTTTTCGGTAGATTGTAATCTGTTAGGTATATTAACCCGATAGAACCTATATGCCTTTACCTTGAACCTCTCTTTAATTTTCCAATAAAATTAGACATGTATATTCCAGACTGTAATCTATCTCTGTGCCAAATTTCATTCAGATCCGTTCAGATGTTCTGGCGTGATTGAGTAACAAGCATCCATCCATCCATCGATCCAAACTTTCGCATTTATAGTATTAGACTATTAGTACAGACAGATAGCATAGATGGATATCTTAGCTTACGCCGAACGTATCTAAGCTGAAAAGCTGAAATTTTGCACTACTATATAATTTAGAAATGGAATTCTTCTAAATTCGCGGTCACAACGGAAATCTTGATCCCGTCACAACTCACAACTAAGTATATCCAAATTTCCTTTTAAGGGCGTTTTAAAGTTTGATAAAGAGTTGCCGATTTGATTGAGTTCCCTATCGTGATAATCATAATGTGATAATAACTATTTCCGTGCTAGCTCTAGCTATTAGCAACTATTAATAATTAACTTAATTAGAGACCCTATTCCCAGTAGTTGATACCCAGAGTCGAATTAATCTTGTCTGGGTAGTAGGTATACCTTTACGTAAAGGCTCATTAGGGAGAGAGGTCCTGTCGCCTTTGTGACCTTTAGGTACCTCATTAACATCGTAATTAGAAGGATCGATATATTCCATTCGTTACCCGTGTTAATGCCACTTTTTGACTGCCTCGTTGGTCTAGGGGTTCGCATGTTCGGCTGTGGCCGACGAGGTCCCGGGATCGAGCCCAGAGTCGGGCCATAGCAAGAGTTGTGTTTTTCTGACAAGAAATACTCAGTACTCGCCCGGAGTTAGGGAGTTGGCGGTGTTTCACCCCTGTGCCTCGGAGAGCACGTAAAGCCGTCGCCCTGCGCCTGATCTCACTCCGGTCATGTCGGATTTTTCGTCCCATAGGGCTATGTGAGTAGGTAAAGTAACAGTGAGTGCACCTGTGTATGTGCACTTGTGCACTATAAAATCTCCCGCGCCGATGGAATCTCTCTAGAGATAGGCGGCCGTGGCCGAAATTCGGTCGCGTCGAGGACATTATTTTACTATCCTGTGGGACTCAACACATCGATTCTTATATACTAAAGTTGTCACGATGTTATTATTCCTATCAGTAAGTAGGTACCAGTGTTAAAGTGTAATTATTAATCAGTAGGTAGGTACCAGGCAAGTCTATCAGAAATTGTGCTTATGTTTGATCTCAAATAATGTAATTAGAAACCTGGTATTTTCTTTTCATCCACGTTTCAAGTAAACCCAATTAACTGTTTTCACCGCTCAATATATCTACCTACGTTGCCACTTTCCGGACATCGTTTCTTACAAAGTTTTTTTGTGGTTAGCCACGTTATATAAATACTGTAAATTAATTAAAATATGACATAGGCATTTTCATGGGCCTCATCTAGGGCTGCCATGCGTCAGGATTTCCCCGGATTGGTCCTAGTTTAAGGCCCTGTGATACCGTAAACGGAGTTTTTTAAAGCAGTGTATCTGTCACCGTAAGATTGTAAAAACCGTTAGATTATAATCTAACTCGCGAAATTCTAAACTGTCGAAAGATTGTAAACTGTTCAATGTTCTGAGTGTAAATTTTTGAAATATTCATTTTATTTACGTTTTCTTGTCTCTTTCTTGTAGGTTAGGTTAGGGTTCGACATAATGCGGCCGGGCACTTAGGTTTTATCGGGTTTAAATAACTATTAGATTACAATCTACCGGAAAATAATGCGTTAAATTCTAATCTTTCGACAGTTTAGAATTTCGCGAGTTAGATTATAATCTAACGGTTTTTACAATCTTACGGTGACATATCCATCAAACGGTGGCATAGTGTGTGCTCGTAAAATAATTTGCTGTTTTCAAGACGCAACTGCATCTCAAAACACAATTAAAAAAAACATCTGCATTGAAATTAATTTCAAACATACCTCTTAGTTTATCTTTTAAAGCAATTTTTCTCGTCTAAATAATTTGCTCTAGAAATATAAGATAAAATTTATATTTCTAAATCAAATAAATTGTTGGATTAATTTATATTGAACAGTACATTTTTTTAATAAATGATATCTTGCATTTTTTTCGATTTCATCCCCGAATGCCTATATATTGATCACGTGAGCTTACAGCGCCTTAAATGCCGTCCGGAGAGAGTCCGCGCGGGGGTTTTTTTTTAATTATATGTATAGACCAGCGCTTGGCTGCAATCAGACTTGATTGCAAGTGGTGATGCAGCCTAAGGTGGAGCGCGCTTGCCTAGAAGATGCCTATTCACTCTTGATTTGAAGGTACCTATATTAAAAGAGGAGGGGAAAACGGAAGCCGGAAGGGATTCATTTTCAGTTCGGGCTAGTTTTCAAGTGACCGCTAACCGCCGGGCGGCTCGTGCTAAAAAAATACTTGATTTAAGACTATTTTTTTATTTTATTAGGTAACTTTTAATAAAACGTACTGTTAACATGTCCGGGTTAGACGCTCCACAAATTCGGGGGTTTCAAGCTTCTTATCCTGGTTGACAGATTTCAGTGATGGCAACCCTACCTCATCGCCTCAGGCCTCGTGAGCTGTCGCTCAGCGTGGATACATTTAAACAGTCTCTCAAACTTGTCTGACCCGGTGGCCAAAATTGGAACTAATTTTTTATGCCTGTTAAGTTTTTATTTAATTGAATTTTTCACTAACTGATGCCCGCGACTTCATCCGCGTGGATTTAGTTTTTTTTGGTTCCCCGAGTCTTTAATTTTTCGGGATTAAAAGTAGCCCGTGTTATTCCAGACTGCAATATTCTCTGTGCCAAATTTCATCCAGATCCGTTTAGCCGTTATGGCGTGATTCTGTAACAAACATCCATCCATCTATCCATACATCCATCCAAACTTTGCCATTTATAATATTTGTAGATAAGTATAGATAGACGGGCAAACACACAAACATTCGCATTTATAAAAAACCTTCGCTAAAACTACTTTTAAAGATTAAGAAACCATCAGATGCGTGCAAAACTTTTGCGAGAATTGAATTGAAACCCGGTATTCCAGAACCCTTTAAAATACGAGATGCAAGCAGGCAATTATGCTTCGAGGCAACGATATTTGCCTCACAATAGCCCATTTTCAACTTAAATTGGATCGCTCCAGGTTTCCGTCCAACTTTGGGGAGACGGTTAAGCATAACTTAGGTACTTCTCAGTATTTCAAGATTGATTTCGCATCTAAGCAATTGATATACCATGGTTCACTACGACTGAAGTATTATTTATTGCGGTGCATAGGTTCATCTAATCTAATCTATATTGTTGCGCTAGCACCAATTTAAATTTTTTTTGTTTGTTGTAATTCCATAGATAAATTATTTCATAATTAACATAATAGTCATGGGCAAACAAGGTATGCTATGGATATGTCACCGTAAGATTGTAAAAACCGTTAGATTATAATCTAACTTGCGAAATTGTAAACTGCCGACAGATTGTGAACCGTTCAATGTTCTGAGTGTCAATTTTTGAAATATTCATTGTACCTATTTACGTTTTCTTGTCTGTTTCTTGTAGATTAGGTTAGGGTTCGACATAAATAATCAGGTAGTGCCCTTAAACTTAGGTTTTATCAGAAAAAATAATGTGTTAAATTGTAATCTTTCGACAGTTTGCAATTTCGCGTTAAGTTTGGGTGTAGGAACATTGTTTTGGACAGTGCATCGTGGTAGGGAGATCGATTTTATTTGTGTTTGGCAGTATCATTTAAAAAATCATTAATATTGTCATGTCAATTCATAAAATCATCATTATTATCACCATTGATGTACTTAGGTATAATTTTAGGGAAAGTTGGTCATTGTATTTAGTATATATATGCCTTTTGCCTATTTTTGGATGCATTAGATGACAACCGATTGCAATTGATTGCATTTGATTTGCAATCAACAATTTAATCGATAATAGCAGTGATATGCTGTCTTATTACAACAGATTTTAACGACCTCCCTGGCGCAGCGTTGAGCGCTGTTGACTTGACGTGGGAGGTCCAGGGTTCATTTCCCTGCAGGTTCAATTTGGGAATTTATAATTTCTCTGATCTGGCTTGTTGGGAGATGCCGTGTAGACACCGTTATAGGTTTAATATGAATAAATAAATAAATAATAAATAAATAAATGTTTGTTTAGCTTTACACGGATAACAATAAAATAGGAAAGAAAGACAAATATGAAAAAACTAAATATAGCTACAAGATAATTACTTGCAAAACTTACTTACTAAAAATAAAATGCAAGAATTATTTTACAAAATAACTATAAAAAATAAATTGCTCCATGTAGTTAGTAGTAGTAGTGTCTCCGTCATATAAATGCCATACCTCTGACAAGTTAGCCTGCTACCATTTTAGACTGCATCATAACTTACCATCAGGTGAGATCGCAGTCAAGGGCTATCTTGTAGTTGAATAAAAAAATAAAGATTACTATCCAAGGATGATCTCAAGCGTGCAGCTGAGAGCCGCTGGAGGAAGCGGCACACGACAATGTTCTGTGTTGATCCATTTTTTTTTTATCAACTACAAGTTAGCCCTTGACTATCCATGTAGGAGACCTTCGTCCAGCAGTAGACGTCTATAGGTTGACACGACGACGAACTCAAACTCATATCTTTTTATTCAAGTAGACCTTGATGAGTGCTTTTGAATCGTTGAGTGAACTTACCACTGGTTCGGAATACCGTTCCTACAGAGAAGAACCAGCAAGAAAATTGTTTTGAAAAAAAAAATACGATTAGGTACATCAATTCAAATCAATATTCATATTTTATTCAAATTAGGTACACTGTACACTTAAAAAACATGATGGTGATAATTCATCATTTACGGTATCATAAAACTAAAGCTACAAGGGTTCTAATGCGCCCTGGTCTGAGAAGAGCCCACAACAAATTCAACCGGGGTTTTTAAAATTATCACCATCTCAAAAATAATACATTTAAACGAGCAATTCTTGTATTTAAATAAATATATATAAATAATATCTGAATCTCGTAAACGGCTAAAACGATTTTCATGAAATTTAGTATGCAAGGGGTTTCGGGGGCGATAAATCGATCTAGCTAGGATTCATTTTTAGAAAATGTAGTTTTTAGAAAGTTCCTTCTTTTATTACTACCTATTATTGGGAGCCCAATTGCACTCGTAATTTTTTATTTAATGACCAGTTCATAATTTTTTTATTATTATGCCGGTAAGATCGAAAAATATTATTCATATTTTATCAGTATGTAATTTGTGTATAATTTTCAAAAAATACGATTTACCAAAAAATATACCGAGCAAAGCTCGGTACTCATCTTAAACCACCGACCAGAAAAAGAAGTCTTAAACTAAGAAACTATCAGCGCAGATACTTAGGAATCTGTAACCGCAATCCTAAGCATTGCTGGAGCGAGTCAAATCTATGCTCTCTTATCATTTACATAATCTGTATTACCATTACAGGTTTCTAAGTAGTCTGCAGCGGTTACCACAGTGTAAACTAGATGGCGCTAATTGTATCTACACCGCAGGATAGATAATTCACTGAAAACTAATAAATGTCACCGTAAGTTTGTAAAAACCGTTAGATTATAATCTAACTCGCGAAATTGTAAACTGTCGAAAGATTGTGAACCGTTCAATGTTCTGAGTAATTTTTTGAAATATTCATTGTATTTACGTGCGGCCGGACACTTAGGTTCTATCGGGTTAATATACCTAACAGATCCGAAAAATAATGCGTTAAATTGTAATCTTTCGACAGTTTGCAATTACGCGAGTTAGATTATAATCTAACGGTTTTTACAATCTTACGGTGACATAAATAAGTTACAAACAGGCCTCAATCACGATATCGAAGTTTCTGAGAATGACGCTAGGTATATCGGTCGAACCAGAAGGGTCCCCGGGCACAATACCAGTCCGGAGGAAGATCTTCCTATTAGTGCGGATGAGTACATATAACTCACTTTTCCCGCAAGTTTTTTAGACTTAAACTTAAGTATTTTTAAGCTAACGTACTTATTACCGGAAGTGGCAAGTCCTAAGTGCTTTCTTTGTTTGCTGTGAAAAGATGGAAGACAAAGAATTCCTCATTTCAACGTAATTGTTTCCTTGGCTAACGTTCTTTTTGTGTGTATTTGAAGTTGCTTCAGTAATTGTTAAGGTCTCTAGAAATGACGCTTCTTCAATTTGTTTACACTTTTCATTTCAGTATTTCATTCTAAGTAGCTGATGCCCACGATTTCTTCCGCGTTTAATACGTTTTTTAATACCCACGGGAACTCCTCAACTTTCCCCAATAAAAATGTCACACTCCAGGTCCTATGCCCATGCAAGAATCACGTCGATCCGTCTTCTGTTTCGGCGTTGCAGGACAAACTTACAAACAAACAAATACACTTTCGCATTTATAATAATAAGTATGCTTCAAATTATGTTAAATTGGTAATACCTCGTCATTGGTTTATCTGTTGACTTTTTTATTCCACTACAAGTTAGCCCTTGACTGCAATCTCACCTGATGGCAAGTGATAATGCAGTCTAAGATAGTAGCGGACTAACCTGTTAGGGGTCCAGCAGTTGTATTAAACCCATACCCCTAATGGGTTCTACACGGCATCGTATCGGAACGCTAAAACGCTATGCGGTACTTTTTTACCAGTAAGGAGGGTGGTAACTAGCCACGGCCGGAGCTCCTCCTCCCACCAGACCAGACCAAAGAATAATCAGAAATTATTCCCAAATCGACTCTGCCGGGGATCGAACCCGGGACCACCCATTATAAGACTACAGCGCTCACCACTGCGCCAGGGAGGTTTTCGGCTCAGCCGGTAAGGAAAGCGCCGCCGTGTCGTAAACAAGATGTCGCAGGTTCGAATCTCGCTATCCAAATTCGTAGGATCCCACAAACTTATCTGGACCGGTGGTCGAAATTGGAACTAATTTTTATGCCTTGTTTAGTTTTGTTTTTATTTTATTTTTCGTAGAGCGACGCTTTCATTCTACTACTTTAATGGAATGTACAGCGACTGTACATTTCTATTTACTAGCTGATGCCCACGACTTCGTCCGCGTGGTTTAAGTTTTTTGATTCCCGCGGGAACTCCTTATTTTTCCGGGATAAAAATCGCCTAGGTCACTTTTCAGGTCCCCAACTATACCCGTGCAAAAAATCACGTCGATCCGTTGCTCCGTTGCGGCGTGATTTCAGATCAATAAACCAACAAACAAACACATTTTCGCATTCATAATAATAGTTGTATAAACCCCGAAGCAATCCCTGTCAATTTTTGTACACGTAAAGGTACGTCATTTAGAATAAAGCGAATAATTTAACAAAATATTAGTATTGTTTGATCTTACCTCCATCGTCATTGTATTAGAAACCTACTTCACAAAATGATATTACCTTTGTTTGTGCTTCTAGAGGGATTTTGGTAGAAAGCTTTTGAACTTGAAATTTGCCTTTTCTATTATATCGTAGGAACAAAGGGTTTAATATTCTATTGACATAATAATGTAGGAAAGCTACTTGGAAAATTGTCTTTTTGATGAGATCGTAATCGTTTATTTTCTACCTAAACATTAATTTTGAGCAATTACCGTGAGATCATACTTCATACTTAAATTATAAATGCGTAAGTGTTTGTTTGTTGGTTTGCTCTTCCATTACGCCGCAGCGGAGCAACGGATCGATGTGAATTTTGGAATGAGTATAGTCGAGGACCTGGAGAGTGACATAGGCTACTTTTTACCCGGAAAATTAAAGAGTTCTCGCGGGAATCACAAAACTTAAACCACGCGTATGGAGTCGCGGGCATCAGCTAGTATTAAATACATTCCTAAAATATTGCATAGAAGAGCGTTACTTTGAAGAAGTAAGTTGTAAGCAAAAGCAAATCGCTACTTTACCTGCATTTTTTTAAATAATAATTATTTATCTAGAGTCTAGAGCGTGGTTTATAGAGTAGGCACTTAGTTTTTAGTAAGTAAATCTATCGGTTCTGCGCCTGATCTCTCTACGGTGTGTCGGATTTTGCTCATCAGCATATTATCATCACAGGTCATCAGGCTATGAGAGTAAGGGAATAGGGACTATGAGAGTCTCTCGCACAGGTGCAATCACTATTTATAGAGTGTATCCGTGCTTTCGCACTCACTCGTAGACGGCAAAGGAGGAAGGAACTTCGATCGGGAGGGAAGCCTAGTATCAGAGGCCTCTCTAAGCTATGTCTGTAGCGTTTATCACAGTGCAAACTAGATGGCGCTAATTGTATCTTCACGGCAGAATAAGATAATCGAGTGAAAACTTATAAGTACCCCGTACAAGCCTGAATCACGATATCGAGGTTTTCTGAGAATAGCGCTATATATAGATCATTCCAACTCACAACGGTCGGACCAGAAAGGTCCCCGGGCATAACACCAGCCCGGAGGAAGTTCTTCCTATTGGTGCGGACGAGTACATACCACTCACTCGTCCCCACAAGTCCAATAGGAATTTGTATGGACTATCAAGCAGCAACAGTGGCCACATACAAAGGCGGCATTAACCGTCCCTGTCGGTACATATGGTCTAGGTTGAAAGAAAGCGTTCAAGGAACAAGAAGCTATAATCGCTATATGATTATAGCTTCTTGTTCTTAGAACGCTCTCTCTATATTTTGAAGCTATAATCGCTATGTATTTCGCATTATTATTATTTCGCATTTATAATATTAGTATGATTACTAATATTATAAATGCGAAAGTGTGTTTGTTTGTTTTAAATCATGCTGCAACGGAGCAACGGATCGACGTGATTTTTGGTATGGGTATAGTTGAGGACCTGGTGAAAGTGACACCGACTTTTTATCCCGGTAAATTAAGGAGTTCCCGTGGGAATTAAAACGCGGACGAAGTCACGGGCATCAGCTTTCGCCGAAACAGACAAATATATGTGGTACAATATTATCAATAGCTTGCGATATTCATCGCCCAATAAGCCCGCTGGCTTATTGGTTCGCACCGGCAAAACAGCACACAACACAAATCTTCCATATTACTATCAACGTCAGTTTTACTCCGACACCGGAGCATCCTCAGGAGATGTTGACTCGACAATGTACGATTGTAAAGTATTTTTACGATTTAAAAGTAACTAAGTACTGCCCAGTCAAGAATTAATCCTCAGGAGATGTTAACTCGACAATTGCACGATTGTAAAGTATTTTTACGATTTAAAAGTAACTACCGTCAATAATTAAGGTTCTTGTTCCTTGATCATCATTCACTTCCGCAAAGTAACGCCTGCTTCTATCCAATAGATAAAGCACACACACACCACACATAATAAAACTGTCCAATGTATAAAATGATATTAACTATTAATACAATACAATTTTATGTAATTAAATTATTAAAATTATAATTAGTTAATTCATTAATAATAATGATTACTTAATAAATAAAGAATCCATACTAATCTAATATTATAAATGCGAAAGTGTTTCTGTCTGTCTGTCCATCTGTCTGTCTGCTACGCTTTCACGGCCCACCTGTTCAACCGATTTTGATGAAATTTGGTACAGGGATAGTTTATATCCCGGGGAAGGATATAGGCTTTTTATCCCAAAAAATTAAGGAGTTCCTTCGGGAATTGACTTGAGAATGGAATTGAAAACTTAATCAAATTAAACTTAAATAAGAAGTATCCTAAAATTGTATTAATATTATATAAATATTTTTTTCAATATCTTTGTTAATGTATCTCTAACTAGAAATTGAATCATATAATTGTAAAAGGTTCGGAGGAAGATGACGACACTCGTAACAAATGTTGTCTTAGTACGAGTGTCTAAACTCTCATTAAAAGCACTCATTTGTTCATTTGTTATGGAACAACAACATCTGGTTCCTCCGTCACCTTTTTATCATCGAACCGCAAGGCATCGACAAGGTCAGCACCCTTACGCAGTCGAAATTCTGCGGGCTCGTACGAAGCGATTTGCTTCCTCGTTCTAATTAGAACCGCTAGGATATGGAATGCCCTTCCGGCTTCTATATCTTCTAGGTAAGTGCGCTCCACCTTAGGCTGTATCACTACTTGCAAGCAGGTCTGATTAGGTCTAACCTAACCTAACTTTTTTTTTTTAAACAACGACAATTATGTCTAGTTTTTAAGCAGCATTTTGTAAATGTTATTGAATTATCATCACAATCATACAGCGGTTCCAAAATAAAGTATTCAGGAGTATAGTAAATACGTCCTAGTACATCAGAAATGACGATATTCATCAGGACCTTAATATTGAATACGACGAACAAATTATAACCAAAGCCAAAGCCCACGACCATCGGCTTCATCACCACGTTAACGTTGAGGCAATCCAGCTACGTAACGAAACTAGTGAGAAAACTAAAAAGGACTAAGCCTTTTGAGTTAGTGCATAGTGCTAGGTGACAGTGTAATGTGTAGTGCTAATAGAACACGCGAACAAAGTGTCTAAGTTTACCAAGAAAGACCAAGATGCGTCAATGAACAATTTCTTAGTACATGAGATAAACTAGTGGTTCGCCCCAACTGAGACCTCGTGGTATCCATAAGATAGTTATAACTATATATTGTAATAATTAATTTTTAACATTAGACGCAAAAGAGCTAATGAGTTATTGGAGAAACGAATAAACTTTTACAGAGCGCCATCTATGACATCATTGTGAAGTTCTGTTAAAATACTGAAGGTCATTAAAAATTTTTTTTTTCGTTTCGTTATAATATTTATTTAATTTTGGATTTGTTGTTCAATTACAGGATATAATTCAAATAATTGATCAAGTTTCAGGCTCAGCCTTTCAGAAAATTGAGAGTTCTGAGGTCAAATTTGGACATTAGAAAATCTCCACTCTGAAAGCCCCCCATTTCGTCAATTTTAGGGGGAAAATAAAAAAAAAACATATTTTTGTACACTATTCCTAATTATCTTTAAACTGATATACCGCAACCCTATAAAAAATATTTTACTTCGCATTCGCTTCCATGAGAGCCCCCCTGAAACAAAGATTTTTATAACTTTTTAAGCCATATTCGGCTGGAGGCCATCGGTTTCATATTATATTTAAATTTGAAGTAATTACGTTCACTAATTTAGAAGTTATAAGGCTCTGACAGACGGACGGACGAACGGAAGGACGGGCGGACAAGTGCAAATTCACTCAAGTAGACTCAGAGACCTTCGCTTCGCTCGGTCAAATATAAGTTTAGGTTAAAGCAAAACTGCTCATTAGCCAGTTAGTTAGGCTAGATCGTAGTTAAATGAGTACCTCGCTGGTACTCAAGAATAGGAAAAAAAATTGAATTATCTATAAATAAATTGATATTGAGAGAAAGAGTTTTCAACACCATCATTTTAACCTATCACATAATTTAACTACAGAGCACGATCTGCTTTTAAAATGTGAAGCGATGAAAATACCACTCAAGATGTACTAGATTGCATTGTCATCACCATTTCATAACATCGACCCTCTACTGAGTAGGACAGCGGCCATACTGCCAACGTTTAAAGCAATACTTAAACAATCTACACTTTATACTATACTTCTTACTATTAATACTATAAATGCGAAAGTTTGGATGGATGTATTGATGTATGGATGTATGTATGTATGGATGTTTGTTACTCAATCACGCCCCAACGGCTGAACGGATCTGGCTGAAATTTGGCACAGAGATAGATGATAGTCTGGAAAAGCACACAGACTACTTTTTATTCCGGAAAATTAAAGAGTTCTCGCGGGAACCAAAAAACCTCAATCGACGCGGGCGAAGTCGTGGGCATCAGCTAGTATTACTCTTAATGAATGTTGGATGTCACGTGCCTTGACGTTCCCAAATAAGGATTATAATTCTAAAACACGAAAGTCAACAATAATAAAACAATATGGCTTTAAGCGTTGGCAGTATGGTCCGTTCTCAGGAGGCGTTCCGCATTGAACAGCCGCGTTGATTCTTTGCGCAAATCATTGTCGATGTCGTCATCCGTTAGATGCTGGACATGATTCTCTGGCATAGTGGTGAGTGATGTTATCTTACATGCGGGAAGTCTTGGGTTCCATTCCCGGGAGGCGGCAGGTGGTTAATGGTTAACAACCAACCTGCAAAGACATGCCGCCAAGCAACTAAGCGTTCCGGTACGTATAGTTATTATATATTATATTAGCGAACACCCGCGACTTCGTCTGCGTGGTCTGAGGTTTTTTTGGTTCCCGCAGGAACTCTTTAATTTTCCGGGATAAAAAGTAGCCTATATGCTATATGCTATTCCAGACTATAATTGATCTCTGTACCAAATTTCAGACAGATCCGTTCAGCCGTTGGGGCGTGATTGAGTAACAAACATCCATACATCCATCCAAACTTTCACATTTATAATATTAGTTAGATATATTCTGTGGTATAATGTTGCATTGGAAACTGATTAGGATGGATGGATGGATGGATGGATGGATTATGGATTTATCTTTATTGACTGCCCTACCTGATTAGGTAGGGCAGTCAATATACCCAGCTGGCAGCTACCATATTATTAGACTGCATCATCACTTACTACGTGAGATCGCAGTCTATCGTGGCATTAAAAAAATAACTAATAATTAACAACAATAAAATTGGACTTTTCGGGAAATCTCGGAAAAATTGGTTTTATTAACTTCAAAGAACTGTACAAGGTGTGATAGAGGCTCAAATATTTCATCATAATCCCAACAACTAACAAGATCGGCCCATAAACAGATTACCAGATCAAACAAACTATCTAATGATTAATCTTCGAACTATCATATCCTAAACTAATACAACTCTCAACCAAACTTCACCTCAATCTTGTAAACTATAGGGTTCAAAATAGTTTTGTCACCGACGAAAATTTTTCCAGCAAGATGTTACAGCTACAGGCATGAAGGGGCAGGGCGTTTCAGTTTCAGTACGCTCGCGTTTTCAGTACGTTTTCGGACACCGTCGAAGAGAGACGTGTTTTTCGTTACCGAATTTCCTCACGTGCGTTACAGAAAAAATAAATAAAAAAACTGAAAACTATTATACTGTGTTGACGGACTTTAATTGTTTGTTTTCCAGTGATTTTCGTGGATTTTTCTTATTTGTTTTCGGTTTAATTTCTAATTTCCTAGTGTTTGTTTTGTTGGTTTGCTATGGTGGCGTGTTTTTGACGTTTATGGGTGGGTTTTGGGCGGATTGTGGGTGATTCTGGAGCTTTATCAGGTAAGTGGAATCACTTTGGGTTGATTGCGCGATAATGTATGTACTTACTGAGAGTTATCTCCGTAGTGAGATTATGACACTTATAACCAACTTGCATTGAAGGTTGTGCGTTTCGATGTAATCCATGTGTATGTTCGTATGGGTGTTTCCTTGTAACTCCTAAACTAGTGAGTGAAATGAATGAATGAAATGTGCCTTATTTAAATGAATATTTCATATCATGTTATTCACCTTTTTCATCTAGTTTCATGTAGAATCATCTGTGTTACTTATGATATGATAGGACTATCTAGTGTGCAAAACAGAGATTCTGCTGAGAAGAGACGGCAAGAAACTTAATAGGTGCTAACTTTTAAAAAGGTAAGAATGTTACAATTTGTAGTTAAAGGTACATACTGTTACATTATGTAAACTAAATTGTAAAAAATTACACTATTCAAACTGTGTATTAAACTGATGACTTGTTAGCTGAATGCGAAGCCGATTGCTCCATGCCCCTCAAATATGCTTTCCGAACCGATGGTAGAGTCTTGATATTTCCTAACCTCCGTGTGTCTCCGTGCCGCGTCGCTTTGGTGGACCCAATTACATACCACCCCATACAAAGAATACTTGCAGCTATATCACAGAATACTGCCTCGTGGTCTAGTGGTTAGCATGTTTGACTGCGGCTGACGAGGTCCCGGGTTCGAGTCCCGGGTCGGGCCGTGATAAGTGTTGGGTTTTTCTGACTAGAAAATCTCAATATTAGCCCGGAGTTAGGAAGTTGGCGGTGTTTCACCCCCGTGCCTCGGAGAGCACGTTAAGCCGTCGGTCCCGGTTATAATTAATAACATGATAATAGTCGTTAAAGCCCGCCAACCCGCATTGGAGCAGCGTGGTGGGTCTAAGCTCTAATTTTCCTCTCTCCTGTGAGAGTGGAGGCCTGTGCCAAGCAGTGGGACGTTAATAGGCTGTAGTGGTGGTGGATATCATAGAATAGGCTATATCTACGTGCTGCGCCGCGCTGCGCCCCTGTGGTGGAGCTTGACCTTAACTCCTCATCGGAACCACCACAGTGGGGCACAGTACTCAAGATACTAGCGGCACGGCCTCTAAAAATAGGATAAATTATAAAGTAAACATAAAAATACAGTTAGCGGCCATAACGTGGTACTCCATTAGCTAATTAGATATTAATGTTTTACACTTATCTACAACCTACTTACATTTTTGTAAGTACTTAGCCAATATTACTTTGAAAATTGGGGTCTGTCGTTGGGTGTAAAATGTAAATGATGATCTTTAAGGGCGCGAAAGCGTTTTGGCGACGTCAATATAATATACTATGCTGCCCGCAACTTCGTGCGTTTATTAAGTTGTTTTTAATTCCCACGGAAACTCCTTAACTTTCCGGAATAAAAAATAGCCTATGTCACTCTCCAGGTCCTCAACTATACCCATGCAAAAAATTATGTCAATCCGTTGCTCTGTTGCGGCGTGATTGAAGGACAAACCGACACACAAACACACGTTTGCATTGTTGGTATTAAGTATGATTAAAGTAAGTTAAACAGATTGGAAAGAATAATGTGCTATAGCACTTTATTATTCGGTAGAGCTGTATGCCTAGTAGCTAGTACAGGTAAGTCTCTACCAACTTGACTTTACCCACCCCAGTGTCAACTCTAGATACTCTACCAGCACTCGAACAATGTACACGGTTAGTAGAGTGGAACTTTCCTATTAGCGATTACTTTTAACGTACCTAATAGGTATGTAAAGTAGAAACTAGAAGTTTAATTCGCTATAATCCGCGACAATAAGTAAATCTATGTGGTACAGTGTGTATCCCGCACTTATAGCCCGAGATATTCAGCACACCACAGAAATCTTCCAAACTACTCTCGACATACGTTTCACTCTGACACCGGAGCATCTTCAGAAGACTTGACAATGCTCGATTATAAAGTCTTGGACTCGATTATAAACTCCCGAAAAGTAACACCTACTTCTATCCAATATAATAGGTATGTATTATGACCTATCAGGTCCTTTATTAACATAACATGTATTATAAATGAATCAATGAAAAATTCTTTATTGTACACCAAGAAAGACAAATTTATAAACAAAAACAATATAACTAAGCTATGGTACAACCGTACATGTGGCGGCCTTATCGCTGTAAAGCGATCTCTACCAGGCAACCATGCACACAACGAATATATTATGTATTTATATTTTAAATAAATGTATATATGTATTATGAATTTACGTGCAGACAATAATTACTGGTGATAAGACTAGTGTAATGTAGTGTTATGAAGTTGTAGAGCAGTGAAATAGTTAATTCTACCAGACTGGAAGGGATTCAGGTTAGAAAGGCTGGTTGTAAGCCTCGGTCAGTGGCGTGCAGTACATAGAGGCATAAACGCGCTGCTTAACCAAATGGAAATACGTCAATGCTCATTTTTCTTCAATAAACAGCTATTCTGACTAACTAATGCCTACCCTAGCTTTAAAACCTGTGCACGCCACTGGCCTCGGTCGTGGGCTCGTGGCTGGTTAAACCCTTTTAAACCAAGTGAAAATATAATTCAGCATCATGTGGTGCCATCTTCAAACCGAAGCTCAGCGGTCAGTCAGAGAAAACTTTTGCGGTCACGTGATATCTTCTTTATTCCTGCATAGTTATGTCCGCTCCCTTCTGTCGTCAAACCATTTCATTCTTAGTCGCCCATGTGCCCCTTTTCCCGCTATCTTGCCTTCGAGGATCAACAGTGTAAATTTGTAGAGGGATCCTCGTTGCAAGCGAGCTGCCTTCGTACAATGGTGTTCATCTGCGGTGGTCATCAAAATATAATTAAAAACATAAATAAAAGACACGACTGCCCTGGCATGTTGAATTTTTTCAAAAAATTAATAGCCAGTGTTACTCTGAAGGATGTAAGGATTCTAACGATACCCCATTCATCCAAATATGTTGAAGCATTAAGAAGTTATGGTGGAATAAAGTAACTCATGATACATGAACCCTGAAACGACCATGAACCATGAACATTACACTCCTTTTTTTGAGCAGTCGTGTAAAGAGCTATCAAGGATGCGACCCTATTTTTTTATTCCACTGCACGTTAGCCCTTGACTGCTATCTCATCTGATGTTAATGATGATGCAGTCTAAGATGGTAGCGGGCTAACCTGTTAGGGGTATGACAGTTATATTAAACCCAAGTCAGTTTCTACACGGCATCGTACTGGTGCAGCGTAGTACCGTTGTCTCGAGATCTCCATTTTGTGGATCCCAGGGACATTTTTTATCTCATCGGTTCCGTAGTTTGTCTAGGCAGGATTTCCGGGACCTGTACCTATATCAATATTCTAATGAATAGGTATTGTATTGAAATTCTTTTGTTAAGGGTGAATATACACTACTGTTTCACATGACAAAAAACCACCGCGGAACGCCAATGTGTATGGGAAAAACATTTCGTCGTGGCGGTTTGATCTATGTGTCACCGTAAGATTGTAAAAACTGTTAGATACTGTGTAGAACTCGCGAAATTCTAAACTGTCGAAAGATTACAATTTAACGAATTATTTTCCGGTAGATTGTAATCTGATAAGTATTTAAACCCGATAAAATCTAATCCGGCCTGTGGCCGGGCACTACTTGATTATTTATGTCGAACCCTAACCTAACCTGCAAGAACGAAACAAGAAAACGTAAATAAAATGAATATTTCAAAAATTTAAACTCAGAATATTGAACAGTTTACAATCTTTCGACAGTTTAGAATTTCGCGAGTTAGATTATAATCTAACGGTTTTTACAATCTTACGGTGACATATGCATCTCAATTTAAAAGACCACATGTTTTTTGTTTTTGTGAAAGTGACCTGATTTTAAGAGGCGTTATACGTCTTATCATAAGTAAACAAATTCAACGTAATCTACGCAGCATACAACGAAGTCAGATTACTTTGATCATCCTTCTCCGAATTACTAAACTTATTAATCTTTGCGTCTGTACTAATTTGTTTTTAATCGTCTTGTAAAACGAGGATAAATATATATATCTATTAATATTATAAATGCGAAAGCGTGTCTGTCTGTTGGACTGATTTTGTGAGTAAGTATAACTGTCTGCTACGTTTACGAAAGCTGAACCGATTTTGATGAAATTTAGTAAAGAGATAGCTTGAATCATAGAGCTGGACTTTGTAATGAAAGGAAATGTTTATAACATGTTTAGTAACCTCTGTGGCGCAGTGGTGAGCGCTGTGGCACTGTGGTCTCATGAGCGGATAGTCCTGGGTTGCCGGCCAGGTGGGGTTTTTATAATAGGCATGATGACAGTAACCAAGAATCAATGAAATTATGAATTTATCTAATGAAATAGGATTCATGGATTATAAAAAACGTATTTAGGTTTCTATTTCGAGTGAGATTGTTATATATTATGATGAAATAAAACTATAAAATACAGCAATCCGCCATAATGGATTAAACGCCTAGAAGCGAATGACGTCACAATTGTTTATTTTCGAGCTTTGACAATCACACTATTGTTTACTGCACACTGCACAGAGTACATTGGTAAAAACAATAGTGACGTCACAAACGACGCCATGACACCGGCGAACGTTTGGCGTGAATTTTAAAATTTAAATTTCAAATGCCAATTTTATCTACCAAACCTAATTTTTTTTGCTGAAATAAGATATTTTTTCGAAATAGTAGATACTTCCGAACATAATCTGACCATTTCTCAAAATCAGTCATCATGCCTATTTCTTAAGGTCTTGCCCCACTTGGGATGCACGGAGTGGCGCGTCACGCAGCGGCAAATATTATTATTTGTATGAGTTTGTACCGAGGCCGCGTCGCGGAGTTCATCTCCGTGTGTTAAGTTAAGTGGTTCCAGTCCCATACAACCCAGTGGCGCAGTATTCGGAGCCCGGCTAGGCATTGGTTACCTAAATACCTACTTTCAGGCAGAAAATGATGATTGAGCTTTTATAACTGGGGTACCTTTATGCCTCTATGTCGTGCACGCCACTGATACAACCTCATACAAAGAATACTTGCCGCTCCAAGTAGTGGGGCTAGACTTTAAATTGTCTCATGGTCTGGCTGGTGGGTATATCTTACAAGAAAGATCGCAATAAACGGCTAACTTGTAGTAGGATAAGAAAATTAAAAGCGGTCACAATCCTATGTAATGAGAAACGACGTGAAAATGATTGAAAATTGCCATTATTTTCGCGACTTCGACCGTGTGGATTAAGGTTTTTGATTTCTGCGGGAACTCTTTTCATTATCCGCGCATTGAGCTGTTTTAACTAGGGTAAGAAGTACCTTTATGTCTATAAGTCGTGCACGCCACTGATACAACCTCATGCAAAGATTACTTGCCGCGCCACGCTACGCCTCTGTAGTGGGGCTAGACTTTAAATTGTCTCATGGTCTGGCTGGTGGGTATATCTTACAAGAAAGATCGCAATAAACGGCTAACTTTAAGTAGAATAAGAAAATTAAAAGCGGTCACAATCCTATGTAATGAGAAACGACGTGAAAATGATTGAACATTGCCATTATTTTCGCGACTTCGACCGTGTGGATTAAGGTTTTTGATTTCTGCGGGAACTCTTTTCATTATCCGCGCATTGAGCTGTTTTAACTAGGGTAAGAAGTACCTTTATGTCTTTATGTCGTGCACGCCACTGATACAACCTCATGCAAAGATTACTTGCCGCGCCACGCTACGCCTCTGTAGTGGGGCTAGACTTTAAATTGTCTCATGGTCTGGCTGGTGGGTATATCTTACAAGAAAGATCGCAATAAACGGCTAACTTTAAGTAGAATAAGAAAATTAAAAGCGGTCACAATCCTATGTAATGAGAAACGACGTGAAAATGATTGAACATTGCCATTATTTTCGCGACTTCGACCGTGTGGGTGAAGGTTTTTGATTTCTGCGGGAACTCTTTTCTTTATCCGGCATAAAATGTATTCATAATTGTTTTTGATTAGTTTTAAAGTATTAGTTAATTAATTAATTATTAGTCAAGCTCGTTAACAAAGTGTTGATATTGAGATTAATTCTTAAAACACGGGCAACACTACACTGTAACCAATTTTGATGAAATTTAGTAGTTTGTATCTCAGAAAATGTAGAGTTCCCGCGGGAATCAAAAACTTTAATTCGCGCGGTCGAAGCTGCGGGAATCATCTGGTTTATAATATTAGTGAAATTCTGAATTGCTAATTTAATAACAACACTAACAGTCTATTAAGAACTTCCATGTTTAATGTTGTCCACGGAAATTGCGAATTATGTAAAAGGTTAATTTAATTAATTTTCCTCGCGCATAATTATTAATTATCAATTATCCGCGTTAAATTTTGGTTCGCTAAAGAGAGACTGTCTTTAGGATTCCGTACTATTATGGGTCGGTTATTATTATTATTATTTATTATAAATATAAAAATCAATTGCTTTTCGTTTGTCTCGCTAAAACTCGAGAACGGCAGGGCCGATTTAGATGGAATTTTTTGTGTGTGTTTGAGTGGGTCCTGGGCTGGTTTATATTCATAATTGGACCGTATTGGGTTGGGCTGCAATCGGGTTCTAGGTTTAGGGCAGGACAACGTCTGCCGGGCCCTCTAGTTACAAATATTACTTCCAACCGGAGGATGCACTATTATTTAATCTGTGCCAGAGGGCTGGGAGTTACATCGGCCAACATATTAATAGTTTTTATTTTACAACTTATGGTAACACCGCCCGTATAAAATTTAAATAATTCTTCGCCAGCCACTACTGAGCACGGGTCTCTCCTTAGAATGAGAAGGGTTTGGCCATAATCCATCACGCTGAACAACAGCGGATCAAGTCGAGGTCCGCTTTATAGGTCGACCTTAATTGATAATAAAATTCCAAAAGCTATTACAGAGGAACAGACAGAAACAGCTTTCAAATGTAAACTTAAAGACTGGTTAACCGAAAAATGTTTCTATGAAATAAACGAGTTCTTCATAAATAAATAATCAATCTAAGGCCTCAATTGCACGAAAGTACCAGACAGACAAGACTAGATTTTTATTATTTTACTAGATAATGCCCGCGACTTTGTCTGCGTGGTTCGAGGTTTTTAGGTTTCCGCGGGAACTTCTTAATTTTCCGGGATAAAAAGCCTATGTGCTATTCTAGACTATAATCTGTCTC
This sequence comes from Erebia palarica, assembly GCA_964035005.1. Taxonomy (NCBI): domain Eukaryota; kingdom Metazoa; phylum Arthropoda; class Insecta; order Lepidoptera; family Nymphalidae; genus Erebia; species Erebia palarica. Next base: position 23,751,954 of record OZ035993.1, on the reverse strand, counting down.
TGTGCCAAATTTCAGATCCGTTCAGCCGTTGGGGCGTGATTGAGTAGCAAACATCCATACATACATACATCCACACATCCATACATCCATATATCCATCCAAACGTTTGCATTTATACAGCGCCGGATCTTGAATTTTTTCGAGGCGGGGCAAAAACTGAAAAATGCCGCCCTCGCACATATTTTTAGCTGTATCGTTATCATAATTTCAGCCATAAGATGCATATTGATAGACATGGGCTTCCCCCAAAGAACCCCACAACAAAGTTGCGATAATGTTGAGTATCCGTGTATCCGTCTGCCAAGCTTGAATGTGCCGCCCTCTGAATTTGCCACCCGGGGCACGGACCCCGGCTTGCCCCCCCCCCTAGATCCGGGGCTGCATTTATAATATTAGTAAGATTAGTAAGATTTCGTGATTTTTTGACTTATTATTTTATTATTTGACTACTTACTTAATTACTCGTAATAGGACATAGTCATAGACGTAGAATTAGTTCCATGGACATAATATGAATTTAAATACTATTAAAATGACTTTTAAAATAATATTATACTAACCGCCATGACATGTTTAAATTCAAATTTACCAAATTCGTATTATGTTAATTAAGTTTTATGTTAAAAATAAAGTCTAATATTATATACCTGTAAATTTATGGAATTAATTTTCGATTTGAGATTTTTATAAACTCAAACCCAAACTCAAATAATGTTTATTCAATTTAGGTATGTATACTACACCTATTGACGTCCAGTTATTTATAAAATATAATGGTGATAATCAGTAACGGTATCTTAAAACTAAAGCTACGAGGGTTCCAAACGCGCCCTGGTCTGAGAAGAGCCCAAAACAAACTCAGCCGGGGGTTTTTTTTAATTATCACCATTTCACAAATCATCTTAACTAAGTAACTATCAGAGCCAATAGATCAAATCATTGCCAAGCTTCCTTCTTATTTAAGTAATCCTTTACATGGTAATAGAATAGTAATAGGATAAAATAAGTTATTGTATAAGTTTAATTGATTGTATAAAATATTCAACATTGCAATGCTGAGACGGGGCCTCATTTTCCTGTTATTGTATTATGAACATTGTACATGAAAGCAATAATAAATTAAGTGAAATGAATTACTACTTGTTACGTTCACTGCACTCTTCTGAGAACATTATGAATAACTATCGGCGTTTTATCGGATATACTTCGGAGAGTGTGCTCAGGAACTTTTCCAACTTGTTCCTCCGTCACCGTTCTACCACAGAACAGCGAGAAACCGTAAGCGTTGGTATCCTTATATGATTGATGTCTAATCTGCTCGAACGAAACGGTTCTGATCTACGTTTCTGATTCGAACCGCCAGGATGTGGAATACCCTTCCAGCGCAAGTATTCCCTGCCACGTATCACTTAAGTACCTTCAAGGCAAGAGTGAATAGGCATCTTCTAGGCAAGCGCGCTCCAATCTAGACCTCATTATTGCTTTGTATTAACCATGATTGTCGTCAAGCCCAAGCCTATTATTTGATAAAATAAACTGTCCTGCATATTACACATACCCAAGGAGTACTATTAGTTTTTATTTTACAACTTTTGGTAATTCTGTCCTATTAGCATTTAAATACTTCAAGAGAACCTTTAAAAGTTGTTTTATGCTGTTCTATGAGTCCGCGGGTTGTATTTTCTTTAGCGCTTAGCGTTCCATTCCACGGAATTAAGTCGGCTACGGGACCCGGAGCAAACAAAAGTGTTAGTAGCTGATGCCCGCGACTTCGTCCGCGTGGTTTAAGTTTTTTTGTTTCCCGCGGGAACTCCTTAATTTTTCGGGATAAAAAGTAGCCTATGTCAATCTCCAGGTTCTCTACTAACCTAACTAAAAATCAAGTCGATCTGTTGCTCCGGCACGGCGTGATTTATTGATTTATTTGTTGTGAACACAATATTAACATGCATTCTGCAATTTCTGGCGTACAAAATTTAGAATTAGTTAACATTATTAAGTTATACTAATTAAATTATTTAACAAAATTAAATTGGTCAATTAAATTCAAAATTATTATTACACTCAACAATGGACAAATCATACAATACATATTATCAGATTTACGTAGGAAAAACAAAATAAATACAAATACAAATAGGGTAGGGATTGAAGGACAAACCAACAAGCAAACACGCTACCGCATTTAACATATGGATTTAATACATGATGGACTTCCGCAAAGTAGCGCCTGCTTCTATCCAATACTTTTTGATGAGTTTATTCTGGGGTTGACATGAAAAGGACAGGAATAGAACATTTGAATTAAACACATTTAACGGCCTTGTGCAAGTGGGCCTCACAAAACCAATGAACAAAACTCGTTTTTGCTAACTGGTTTTAAGCAGTGTGCAAAAACAAAAAGTGAGAAAAAGTATTTTTAAATTCGAGCGCTATGGATTGGGCATTTCTTTACGAAATACTCAGAATTATACTTCGTATTTTCTCGCTATTGAGGTGATAAGTTGTATACTATCACACGATAGCAAAGTGTGTTGTTTCTTCTGCCATTAAATCCAACTAACTAAGAATCAGTCGCTACACTTGTGATTCTATTATAGAATCCTTCGCTTACTCGAGATTTTAAATAGGCAATCGCAACAAAAACAAACTTTGATATCTTGTTGAACAAATAACTATAAATAAATGAGCTTAATTGCTTTATTTCTGTTGAAGTTCTACAAGAGTTGGAAACGAGCAGTGTGGTACGTCGCATAGGCCGGCTTGCCTTACAATATGAACAACCTTTACTTTTATTGCTAAAGCAATTTTTCCCGCAGCTTCGCGTACGATAGGATCGATTTACATACAAATTTCAAACCCCTATTTCAACCCCGTTAGTTAGGAATTTCAAAAAAAACTTTCTTAGCGTATGGCTACGTCATAAAAGCTATCTGTATGGAAAATTTCAATTTCAAGATCAGTCAGTCAGTCAATTAGTCAGTCACTTTTTCCTTTTATACCTATATTATTTAAATTAAATAGATTTCTTAGCTTTTCGATTTTGATTGGTAAAAATCCGCACAAAAACAGTGGAAGTCGCAATAAACGAGTATACAAAATGACTAAGTACAAGACACAGACATGCAAAGCATTTTCAGAAATCCCGCCCGCCCTACACCGGGGCGGATCAGCAACGGTCCATTACTAGGGCAGGTGTAAAAACGGACGATTAAATTTAAATTTTATTTTAAATATTTTAAGTCGTTTTTAGGGTAGTTATAACGAAGCGTCCATCCAGACCAGACCAGAGGAAATTTAGAAATCATAAATTCCGACTGCCGGTGATCGAACCCAGGAGCGGTACCACCCGCTTATAAGACCACAGCATTCACCACTGCACTTCGGAGGTCGTATAGCTATACTAAAAATAAGAATAACATTTATTTTCATAAAAGAGTGTGACAAAATTATATAGCGGTCCCTACCCTACGGTAGGACAACCTGTATTGCAGAATGCAGAGGGTATTTCTTTCCAGTGATACAGGATGTTACTAAAAACTAATTAATTATTTTCGGTGTGTAAAACTAAGCGTGTCTGTGTGTGTGTGTGTGTGTGCATGTGAGTATGTGAGCCATTTTTTATTATGTTTTTACTTGGAAGGAGAAACAGACTTTCCCATAGTATAATTATATCAATGTACCTACCACAAATAAAGGAAGCTGCACTTTTGAAAATGAGTCCAAGCTATTTTTAATGAGTTCTTCAATAAATCCTTGTCCTCTTTGTTCCTGCTATTTATACGATAAATGTAACAGTATCCGAACAATCGGATTTGGGGATCTTATCCGGGTTGAAAAGCGTCTTAACGGACTGCCGTTTTACGATCCCTTTCGGTGGCTTTCATTGTTTCTGCGGTTTCAGAGATCCGACAAAAGATTTTGTGCCAGAATCTCGAAATGTTCCTAGAATTATTTACTTTCGTACGACTAAGTAATAAAGTAAGAGAAACTAAGAAACTAAGAGTATGATCTAAATAGGACATTATCTAGGTATGTTATTTTTTTTAATTATTGATTATGATATTTATTAATTTAACAAAATAATATTATACAAGATACATTAAAATTTAAAAACTGAACATAGAAAAGGAGCACTCAGCAATTTTATACTGATTCCACCTCAAATGTACACTATACACAAATAAATAAATTGATTGATTGATTGGTATAGTAATTTTTTTTATCCACTACAAGTAAGCCCTTGACTGCGATCTCACCTGATGGTAAATGATGATGCAGTGTAAGATGGTAGCGGGCTAACCTGTTAGGGGCTATAACTGCCACAGTTATAATTAACGCATGTGCGGTATCACTAATCGGTTTCTACACGGCAACGTACCGGAACGCCAAATCGGTTGGCGACACGTCTTTGCCGGTAGGGTGGTAACTAGCCATGGCCGTAGCCTCCCACCAGGCCAGACCAGGGAAATTATAAATTCCCAAATTGACCTTGCCGGGGGTTTAACCCGGTTCTCTGACTTGAACTCCACACCTTAAGACAGCATTATTGACATTATGATAAATTTGATTATAAAGAAAATTAAATAATAATTTAATGCGTAAGGATATAAATACATGACATCTTGAATTTTTTTTATTCTATGCAAGTACTCAAATGAGATATTGAATGTATTGAGACTAAAATCATGATATATCATTGTGACTATTAATTAAATTTTAATAGTACATAAATGAATTTTCTATAATACATTAATTTAGATTCAATTTATAATTATGTTCCACGCCAAAATTGGCAAACGGTAGGTGCCTTGATATTTTAGATAAGACCTTTACTGTAAGTTGTAACCATCGATATGTCACCGTAAGATTGTAAATACCGTGAGATTATAATGTAACTCGCGAAATTGCAAAGTGTTGTAAGATTACAATTTAACGCATTATTTTCCGGTAGATTGTAATCTGTTAGGTTTATTAGACCGATAGAACCTAACCTAACCTACATGAAACAGACAAGAAAACGTAAATACAATGAATATTTCAAAAATTGACAATCAGAACATTGAACGGTTCACAATCTTTCGACAGTTTACAATTACGCGAGTTAGATTATAATTTAACGGTTTTTACAATCTTACGGTGACAGATATATATATGTAGGTACTAGATGGGTCCTTTCATAGAAAAAAGTTCGGCGTCCGAATTGTAGGGCTGCCCCTCACCTGTGTAAGCCTGTCTTTGTCCCCGCCATAGCGCTGTCCCGCTTTTCTGACTGGTCGCTGGACTTATTTTACTAACGCCATCTTCGTTACCGACCAGAAACAAAATAATTCCACATTCTTTGTTTGACAGGGACTCTTTATGTAAATTGAGATCGTTGGCTGTAACACAGTTTATACAATAAATAAATTAAGTGAAATTATTTAAGCCATCAATAAAGTGTAATTCACAGGAAGAGCTGTCCAAATATAATAAACTCGCGCAGTGTGCGGTAAATATGCGGTTATTTGATTTTCACGACGTGTCCGGTGCACGAGAACATTTCCGCCCGACGACGGGATCATGCATCGTGTTGATATGTAGCACGGTGTTCATGATTTAAAATCAAATTTATTCATTGGTTAATACAGTTATGTACCTACTAGTGATGTACCGGATCGTTAAAAATGTATGTATGTCACCGTAAGATTGCAAAAACCGTTAGATTGTAATCTAACTAGCGAAATTGTAAACTGTCGACAGATTGTGAACCGTTCAGTGTTCTGAGTGACAATTTTTGAAATTTTTATTTATTTATTTAATTTAAGAAAATAACTTTTACATATCATAATTAACTTCACGTCCTGAAACTCGCATGAGTTTATGTGGACGTTGCACATTCCTCCTAAACAACTAAGTTAACAGAACTGTGGTAATACAATATACCTAGATATCAATCTACATGCATACATATATTCAATTTCATAGTTAAGTAGGTAGTTGTTAGCATAAAATACTTATATAGTTGAAATATTCATTGTATTTACGTTTTCTTGTCTCTTTCTTGTAGGTTAGGTCAGGGTTCGACGTAAATAACCAGGTAGGTTAGGTTCTATCTGGCTAATATACCTAACAGATTACAATCTACCGAAAAATAATGCGTTAAATTGTAATCTTTTGGCAGTTTACAATTTCGCGAGTTAGATTATAATCTAACGGTTTTTACAATCTTACGGTGACATATCCACGGATACGGATATTTGGTGTCAAAATCCGCGGATACGCGTACAGTTTTAACTTTTTTACTCAATCGGTGTCGGTGCGCGTGACCTAGAAATGCACTACGATAATTTTTTGCAATATATAGGTGCCAAATATTATTTTAGGTATGTACGATACCATAAATGTATGAGAATGGATACACGAAATTGAGCTCTAATGCAATGCTGTTATGGTTTATTTTACTTTGACGTCGAATTTTGACGATTGGATCGGCAATTCTTACATAATCGCACCTCTGCTTGCAAGGGGTAATGCAGCTTAAGGTGGAGCGGGCAGTAATAATCTAAACAATAATTTCAATATTCGTATAATATGGAAATTCTTGCACAAAACATTGAACAATATAAGTGTCTCCTTAATTATTAAGCGTAAAGATTTGAGTAGCACAATTAACTTTGGAAAGCGGCTGTCAAACTTCCATGATGGCTCCATCCGAGACAAAACATCGTATTTTGGAAGTTATATGAAACGATAAACTTCGCTATTAGGACTTATGAGAGTTATGAATAGTCCTTATTTTATTCCTTATATTTCTCAATTCATAAGTACTAGATAATGTCCGTGACTTCGTCCGCGTAGCATTAAGTTTTTTATTCCTATGGGTACTTTTTAATGTTACGGTATAAAAAGAAGCCTTTGCCACTCTCCAGGTCCTCAAATGCATGCAAAACATACCATCGATCCGTTGCTGTTTTGCGGCGTGATTGAAGGACAAAACAACAAACAAACATACTTTTGCATTTATACCTATAATTATTATATTAATTTAATATTACTGCCATCCCCCACAGGTTAGCCCGCTACCGTTTTAGACTGCATCATCATGTGAGATCGCAGTAGTGGCTAACTTGTAGTGGAGGATAAATGTATGCAGTTTTCTTCTGCGAGTTAAACGGAGTCCGTAATGAGCTCGCTTCACTAGCGGTTTAAACCTCGCTTTGCAAACATCCTATCCGTCCCCGTGACGTAGCGTAGAGATGGTCTAGCCCCACTACAGATGAACGTCATCAAATGAGTGTGTATGGAGCTGGGTCCTCTTAAGCGACGCTGCACGGAAATGCACTGGGACATAATAAAGTGTATGTCGATAGATTGTGAACTGTCGACAGATTGTGAACCGTTCAATGTTCTGAGTGTCAATTTTTGAAATAAATATTGTATTTACGTTTTCTCGTCTCTGGTTAGGTTATTCGACACAACAATCAGGTAGTGCCCGGCCTGCACTTCCTGATTGTAGTTAGTTAATTTACCTAACAGATTACAATCTACCTAAAAATAATGCGTTAAATTGTAATCCTTCGACAGTTTACAATCTCGCTAGATAGATTACAGAGTGACATATACAAACTAATATACGTAAGTAAGAATTATTACTAATGACCGTGAGTAGATTGTTCGTAAAAATAATCTTTTACTTAAACTTTTTCGTAACCGTTCTTATTCGTAAAAAGCTTGTTAGAGCTTGTTCGTAAAAAATATTCTTAGTTAAAGTTATTCTCAAAGCAGCTACAGACAATCAAAAACTTGAAATTGTTGAGTTCAACGTACAGATTTACTCCAAGATTTCACGCCACTATTAATTTTAATAGCTCTAAACGATATTCAAATCTCTTATTAATATGCCGACGACATCACTTGGGGGAAAATTGCTAAATTATATTTTGAGCGACGAAATAATGCGATTCCAACAATCGCTTTCAACTAAATGATGTCTATAAATAGTTGTATTATTCTCTTCCATGCTACGATTATACAGTATTCTGTGGTAAGTATCTGTAGTCTGGTCTTTTCCAGGTAATTTAAAACAGGTAAACAAGAAGCTTCTCATTAAAACGCGTAAGAGACGCGTCTTGCACGGCGGATAGGACGTTTTTACCGCGAACTACAGACGAACTCATGATATGAATGAGAATGTCTAAAGCGCGTCGCTTACGCTTTATGCCAAGAAGGTTCCTGCTATTTGTTTACCTTTTCTACGCTCTATAATACAGTAATTTGGTAGTTTTACCTGGAAAGTTTCTCAGGAGTTTTGAAAATTGGTGTATTTTATAGATTTCGACGTGCTCTGTCCGAATTTTGTTTTGCCGCTCACGCCGCAATATTGGAAAAATGGCGCCCAAAAACAGTTTTTTGACAATAACTCATTTCGGACTAATTTTACGATGAAAATAGATATCAATTAAATTAAACAAGAGAAAATTTCCTACAGTTTATATACTATACTTTTGTAAAATCAATAGTTTCATCGTACGAGAGCCGCAAACCAAAACCTAAATTCACTTTTCACAGTTTAAATAAAATTGTATTGTGGGTGTTTTACAAGTTCTTTAAACTAAATTAGACTAGATTTAGCCAAGTCATTCTAATAGCTTGAAATATGAAGCGCCTATGAAGTGTCATTATTATTGAAAGGCAACCATCGACAAAAAATACTCCATTAGATACTCCATAGACGCATATCGTTTTTTACAGCGACGTGCTCTTTTGCCCGACATTTCGTGACTACACACATCTAGTAGTTAAAAGTACGACTTTCCTTTTCAAAATCACGGAGCTGCAACAGCTTTCTCGTAAGTCCTTTAAAAGCACCATACATCTTTGGAGATGGATGGTTTTTATGACCTGACGGATTCATGTACATTTACTGTACTGTTGTACAAATGAATGATTTATTTTAATACATACATTAATATACTTATTCATTGAATGCTTGGGTATGTTTATAAAACAATAAAAATGTTGAGCAAAGGTAAATAGGTATCAATGTGTCAAATCCATTAAAACTTCTTCATAAAAGAAAGTCGATTGTCATCAAAAATCGAATCAGTAACGCATTAGAACATCATTGAATCTAACTGCTAAACTCCATATCCTCAACTATACCTATGCCAAAAATGACGTCGATCCATTGCTCCGTTGCGGCTTGATTGAAGAACACACTGAACTCCCAGAGTGGTATTCGATACACTGGTGGAGCTAGACTGTGGATCCTAATGAAGTTGAAGTGTTATAGAATCCACCTAGACTATTGGTGGGTCCTAGTGAACTCCAGAATGTCATTCGATCCACTGGTGGATCAAAAAATTGGATCCTAGTGGATTGAGGGACTTGGGATCCACGAATAGGAAGTTTGAAGTCCTAACTACTGAGCTATCACCGCTTAGGCTATCACAAAAGATTGCATCATAAAATTGACTCTTTAGAGGCAGAATTCTTTTCATAATGCATTTTTGATTATTTTTCCACTTGAGTTTTACGTTACGCTTATCTTAATGGATGTAGAAATTTGGGTGAAGGAATTTATATTATTTGACATTGATTTAGGTACTAAAATTCTACATCAATGATTGATATAATATAATTTATTTTTGATGATTTAGTGGTTTACTTTAAGACTCGCACACGAAGGGTGTCGTACCTTCGTACAAGATTTAATACTATATACTTGTTAAATACTCTCTCTGTCGTATTCTTCGTTAAGGAGGGTCGTGACCCCTTTCCATTCATCAAAAAATGGAAAGAGTTTTCTTGGGATAATAATGCGATGGGTTCCCAGTCCCACGTCATTTCGCATAAGACTCGACTAAGAGTATTTAAACTCTTAGGTTTTTGTAACGATCATTATCAGATGTAAGTGATATTCACGAGGACCGACGGCTTAACGTGCTCTCCGAGGTACGGAGGAAACGAAAAGGCCAAATTTGAACCTCCAAATTCGGTTACCGAATCGGGTCAAAGTTCAAAAAAATTCAATTTTCTTTTTATTTGTTGAAATAGGTTGAAGTAAGTTGGTACATTTTAAAATTTAAGAAACACTATTTCTTGCCGTACAAATTAGCAATCGCAATCGATTGATATGCGTTGTCACAACTAGGCCACTCGTCCCTCACGAAAATTGTATTTTTTAAATACAAGTAAGTATTATAATTTTTGGGGTCCCCCTTTAATTGATTTTTTTTAAATATATAGGCCAGCGCTTGGCTGCAATCAGACTTGCTTGCAGGTGGTGATGCAGCCTAAGGTGGAGCGCGCTTGCCTAGAAGATGCCTATTTACTCTTGATTTGAAGGTTTTATAGCGGCACGATTATATACACATTATGTGAAAGTTTCAACTGTCTAGCTTTAACGGTGTAGAAACCAAATAGGGGTATGGGTTTAATATAACTGCCATGCCCCTAACAGGTTAGCCCGCTACCATCTTAGACTGCATCATCACTTACCATAAGGTGAGATCGCAGTCATGGGCTAATAATAGGCCTATTACACTGCACTTTTTACAGGGCCCTTTGTTAAGGGTAGGCGTGGCCGCGAGTTAGGGCGTTGCTTATTACACAGCAATAAGGACCAATTTTGGGACCCTTACTACCTAAATCTTATTACACTACACTAATTCAAGTGTAAGGCTCCCTGTGAAAAGTGCAGTGTAATAGGCCTACAACTTGGAGTGGATTTTTTTAAAAAAATTTGGACTTACAGGTGCCTCTTATCGTCATGTTTTGACTCTACCACCGATTCGGAAAAAATCATTGAGAAGTGCCGGCAAGAAACTCTCACGTCTTTTCCTCTCGTTTGGCTCAACGGAGGCTAGTATACTTGATTAAAAAATATACATAGAACTTGTTTTTATTATTTAAACTCTCAAGCGATTAAAACTGTTCCCGTTACAATGACGTTTAATTTTCTCGCTGCTACACCGCTTCACCTCCCCTCGGCGGCCATATTGGATTTCGCGCGGTGTCAAGCGTCGTCAAGTACGTTGTTTTAGTAATTACTTACTTTATTTGAAACGTTAATTACGGCGAATGAGGTTTACTTTTCATATTAATGTAGCCGTTCCTAACGCGTAGTTTTCTTTTTGGGTTTCCGTACATTACTTAAATGGTAAAACAAGGAAGGATACAGACAAACACAAATAAAATCGGAATTGAAATGTATTTAAATTCAAATTACAATTGAAATTGTAGTAACAATGCATTGTTGTTGCTACACCCAAACTGGGAATCCATGACCTACCTTACCTATTATAGACTAAACGTTATATTTTAAGGAATAAGTGTACGGAACGTGTGAATAAGTGTACGGTCTATGGAATTGCAATTAATAAAGAAATTGAAATTGGAACTGTTATGGTGCTACTAAGTCCGTACAAACCATACAAACCGAAAATTACAAATGATTTTTTACGTAGGATAATTACTTGTGTCACTTATGATAAGTCAAGACTCCGCCACCGGCTCGGAAAATTTATTCGTCCGAATAACTCCCAACGTTCCTATTGTAAATTTAAAAATGTACGGACGCGACGGATCGGCTTACAAATAGCTATTATATGATGAAGGCGTCCGCTAAGAACGGATTTTTGAAAATAAAACCCTATAAAATAGGGGTTTTAATTTTACCGATCGAAATCGGGAATAATGTGGGCGGCGAAAAGGGTCACAAACTAGTACAGCTTTATAGAAAGTAGATTTTTTATTAAACTGTATGTATAATACACTATCTTATGCCCGCGACTTCGTCCGCATGGATTAAGGTGTTTTAGCCTGTGTACTATGCCTATAATCTATCTCTGTGCCAAGTTTCTTCCAGATTCGTTCAGCCATTCTGCTGTGATTGAGTAACAAATATCCATCTACACATTCATAATAAACTTTCGCATTTATACTATTAGTATAGATCGGTAAATAGTATGTAAGGTTAACCCACCCGTGCGAAGCTGGAGCGGATCAGCTCAATAGATTTTTATGTAAGCACTTTTAAGCCGATTATTTTTTGAGTTATCATGAAAGATTTATAAAAACCGTTCATTAGCCATAAGGGCCGCCGCACATGACAGCTTTTGGCGTCATATTTCTTGTTTTCTTGGGCCAAGGTGAAAACAATTTACCCTAGAAATTCATCACTTAGTAGGCTTTTAATCCCGAAAAAAATAAGTGAATAAAAATCAAAAAACCTCGATCCACACGTAGTCGCGGGCATCATCTAGTACAAAAAAAACCATATACTCATACGGCCCAATCGTGACGGGTTGTGGCCTCCGACTGGCGAGCTTGGAACCAAATCCGTCAACAGTCCATACGTGAGACTCATTCGGTCAAGAAACCGAATTAGGAAAGCATAAACCGAACCGAACAATACTTGATATGTGCGGGGCGGCCCTTATTTGACTTTGACAAAGTAGCCTACTCTATAATTGGGTGACAAATGTTATTAGTGACGCGATCGGTTACGCACCGTGCTAATAAATCTACTTACGAATAATGGCGCCCCGGTGTCGGAACACTTTGCCTAATTAGCTGTCACTCTATAGGTACATTTACTAAGGTATCGTGATATATTTATCCAGGTTTGCATGGGTGCGCCTGGGTTGGCAACTTTTTTTAATGCGGAGCACATAGTTACTGATTTGTTTATGCTAAAAAGGTAGTGTCTGACCGAAGGTTGATTTCTGGCTAAAGCCGAAGCCGAAGCTTTAATAGTCCTGAGAAATTCAGTTCAAAATTGGCTAAAAATTAAATTAAATATTATGCGTTGATAGATCAGTCAGTATCGCCTTCTAATTTGCGTATTCAGAGATTTAAATAAAACAAATATAGAAACTGACTTTTTTGAATGTCATTATAAAGAATTATAACATTTTCCTTAAATTTTAACTTTGCTTTATAAACTGGGGTGACTGAAACTTTCGTTATTGTCTCAAAATTCTTTTTTTTAATTAATTAAATTATTTTAATGAAATCTCTTCTGTTTATTTAGATTATGTGGCAGGAACATTCGAGAACCAGTACCGTTTCAGAAATACAATAAGGATGATGACAACTCTATCAAATCAGCAACTCTTTATCAAACTTAAAAACGCGCTTCTAGTATGGAAGTTGTATGAAATTCGCAATTGTGACGTCATCAAATTTCGACGCACTTTTTTTTCATTAATCTATATTAAAAAATGGTTATCAAACTTAAAACCAACCGAGGATGTGAATTTGAGGTCTTTTGGAAGACCCTCTATTTAATTATCAGTTAGAAATAATTTATTTTGATATCGGCATCATCCCTATTCTGTTGAAGATCGTACTTTACATATTTATTATGCTTCGTCTGAACTATATTTTACTAGTGGTAACTGAATTTATGCTGTCTGTTCCGGTGGTGGACTTAGGGTGGGGTGGAGAGGGCACTCCGCCCCGAGTCTCGGTTCTAGAAGGGTTTCAAAGTCTCGCTAAGTGATATCTCAAATCGGGAGGAAATATTTTCAATAAGTTATAGCTACTTTGGCTCTTGAACATTACAATAAAACTTAGAACTGCAGCTAAAGCTAACCTAACCTAACCTAATTATTATATAAATAATGCCCGCGTGGAATAGTAGCAAGAATGCGTGCTACATTTCATTTCCGCGCTGGACAGCCAGGCTAATTCTTTCCGCAAAATAGCTAGCCCTTCTGTTTTTGTTATATATTGGCCCCTTAGGATAACTTTGGTAAAATTAAAGAATAAAATTCGCGCTCGCTTCGCTCATCCTAATATTTGTTAATAACTTAATCATTTATTTCTATTCGTTTTTTAATCTAAGTAGTAGGAAGTTTTTCAACGAATTCTCTCAACTCCTAAATTTTCCGGGATAAAAAGTAGTCTACATGTTACTCTCTAGATTCTGAGATATATGACATTATAGTTTTGTTACCCATGGAAATAAACACGTCGACCCTTTGCTCATTTGCTCATACCAGCAAATAAACACAAACTTTACGGTTTTTTTTTGTTTCGCACTCAGTTATCCTCTGCCATGATGTCAGAGACCTTTTTAATGCGACTTTTGCTCTGAATTAGGTGCCACTCACGATTGGTCGTAAAGTGGTGGTGTTGTTTTTCTTTTCTTTTTTTTTTGTTGAATTGGTATCTATGAATTATATAGCTAATATAAATATATATATATTTTTTTGGGGTATGTTAGTGTACTTCATGGTATTGCTATGGATCATGACGTGTGGTCTAGTTGTGACAACGCGTATCAGTCAATTGCGATTGTTAAGCAACGTTGACCCAAGTCGGTAACCGAATTTAGAGGTTCTAATTTGGCCTTTTCGTTTCCTCCATACTTCGGAGAGAACGTTAAACCGTCGGTTCCGATTATTGTCACGAACATCTGATAATAATCGTTACAACAACCTAAGAATGTATTCTTAGTCAAGTCGTATGCGGAAGGACGTGGAAATCCTACCACCATTCCTACCATTATGTGATTAATGTAAAGGTCAAATCACTGCCTCATTGGTCTAGTGTTTAGCATGTTCGACTGCGACCGACGAGGTCCCAGCCTTAGAAAGTTGGCGGTGTTTCACCCCCGTGCCTCAGAGAGCACGTAAAGCCGTCGATCCTGCGCCTGATCTCTCTCCGGTCGTGTCGTATTTTCGTCCCATCGGGCTATGAGAGTGAAGGAACAGAGAGTGCACCTGTATACGCGCACACACTTCTAAATATCTCCCGCGCAGATGGCTAATCTCTCTGGAGATAGGCCGCCGGGGCTAAAATTCGGTCGGAGGACATTATTATTATTAATGTAAAGGGTTCACGACCCTCAGTTATAAGGATCTATTAATAACTCATTAATCATTACATAACAGAAAATACAGTAAATCAAAACAGTAATCCGAGCTGTTGGCACACCAATTTAGTAATTCCAAAGCCACTGTGTTTACTCGGTGATGTGCTAAATATCACGTTTCTACGAAATTCTGTCAACATTAAACAAAACGAACGTCGTTTATGTCGCGATGAATATAAATAAATTGTTTATTGATTTGTGAATGATTATAAATTAATTATTATGTACTAGAATTATAATTGGACTAGCAGATTAAATCTATCTTGAATTTAATAGATGCGAAAGTTTGGATGTATGGATGGATGGATGGAGGATGTTTGTTACCAGAATGGCTGAACGGATCTGTATGAAATTTGGTACAGAGATAGATTTAATCTGTAATAACAGATGGGCTATTTTTTATCCCGGAAAATTAAGGAGATCCGGCGGGAACCAAAAAACCTCAATCCAAGCGGACGAAGTCGAAAGCTAGTTTGAAATCAATAGCAGTTGCTACTTATTGCGAGTCGTACATCTATTTATTATGTATTGAGTTTTATATCAAAAATAAATTATTTCTAACTGATTATTAAGCAGAGTCTTCAAAAAGAACTAAAATTCACAACCTCGGTTAGTTTTAAGTTTGATAACCATTTTATAATATAGTTTAAAGAAAAAAATTGCGTTGAAATTTGATGACGTTACAATTGCAAATTTCATACAACTTCCATACTAGAAAATCGTTTTTAAGTTTAATAAAGAGTTGCTGATTTGATTGAGTTTTCATCATCCCTATTAGTCTAGGCGATAAAGCTAGTTGACCCCAACAATAATTCGATGAAACTTTATAGTATGATAAAGTATCATAAGTTAAAAAATCATAAAGGAAGTAAGGTTTTTTATGCTATGCCCAATTGTTAAAGCAGGAAGGTACATTATCGCGTAAACGCAGTTTAGATTTGATAATAAAACCGGTTTAAATATCGATGTTCTGCATGATTATTTAATTTGATATTTCTGTTTTGAGTGGAAATATACTACATGCTATTAATAAGAAATCGAGAAAATATTCAGTCATATATATTAAGTTTCAGGTATAAATACCTAACTTCCGGATGTTTTTTTTATTGGATATTTTTGTGTAAGTTTTGGATCATCCAATACTAAAACCCAGCCAAGTTTCATCGACCGAGGATATAATGCGAGGGTCTCCATACAACGCACCGCCCATTGCCTAGACTATATCTATCTGCACGTGTGATGTTGCAATCTTATCTTTACATATCATATCTTGAAGTTTCAGAGATCCCTATCTTTATATTACATATCTTGTAAGCTGAGAATCGTTTTTTTTATGCTGGCAAATTCAAATTTCAACGCAATTTTTTATAGTTCAAACTCAAATAATGTTTATTTAATGGTATACTACACTTATTGACGTCCAGTTATTTATAAAATCAGTGATCAGTAACGGTATTTTAAAACTAAAGCTACGGGGGTTCCAAACGCTCCCTGGTCTGAGAAGAGCCCAAAACCAACTCAGCCAGGTTTTTTTTTCTCAGTTTAAAATGGTTATCAAACTTAAAACTAACCGAGGGTGTGAAATTAAGAATTTATTTTTAACATAGGCATCAGCCCTAATCCTAAGAAACTCTCTATCACTATGAGATAATGATTGAAAACATGCAAAACATCAACGGTTCGTTGTAATAAGAGAACTTTTCTTTTAACTTTTCGCGGAATTAATTTAAGCAGATGTTAAGCGTCAAAACACACATCAAAATACACAAAATATTCGTACGAAATACGGATTACTGTAAATATTTCAACACTAAGATAAAAGGCGGAATAGCGTTTTATGTTGTTTCATAGCGAGTTAAAATGCCCCAGTGAGAAGAACCACCTTTAACTTTTCGGAAATTAAGAGCCGGCGCAGATTAAGGGTTCAGCTGTTCTGAGCTGAATTCTGCATTGCGCGTTTTTTCATAAATAATTTATTATTTTCCATCGTTGTGGGTATAACAACAGCTGTAAAAGTAGAAACTTCCTGTACACAATCTACCGTCAGAGACTGTGTGCGAAAATTATATTACATTACTTAATTTAAATACACAATAATCAGATAGGTAGTGCCCGGTCTTCGCCCGTCGGATTTATGTCGGACCCTAACCTAACCTACAAGAAACAGACAAGAAAACGTAAATACAATGAATATTCACAAACTTTCGATAGTTTACAATTTCGCGAGTTAGATTATAATCTAACGGTTTTTACAATCTTACGGTGACATATATACCGTTTGTAACCGGAACCTCGCGATTTTTTGCTCCCAATTCTACAACACTAGTTATAATTCGCGCGAAATAAGCTCTGTGGTTTGATAGCACGCGGTGCGGTAAGTATACAATAGGCATGATGACTGATTTTGAAAAATGGTCAGGTTATGTTCGGAAGTATCTACTATTTCGAATAAATATATTATTTCAGCAGAAAAATTAGGTTTGGTAGATAAAATTGGCATTTGAAATTTAAATTTTAAAATTCACACCAAAACGCTCGCGAGTGTCATGGCGCCGTTTGTGACGTCACTATTGTTTTTACCGATGTACTCTGTGCAGTGTGCAGTAAACAATAGTATGCTTGTCAAAGCTTGAAAACAAACAATTGTGACGTCATCCGCTTCTTGGTGTTTAATCCAATATGGCGGATTGCTGTATTTTATAGTTTTATTTTATCAAAATAAATAGCAATCTCACTCGAAATAGAAAAATAAATACGTTTTTTATAATCCATGAATCCTATTTCATTACATAAATTCATAATTTCATTGATTCTTGGTTACTGTCATCATGCCTATTGTATTCGCGCGAATATTTAATTTTGTACAATATGGAGTTGTATGACGCCCACCGCATTCGCAGTGCAAGGTACGGTAACTAAAATCTGTGCGAAAGAGAATAAAAAAAAAGAGAATAAAAATCGCACGGACCTTTTTCACAATGCGTCTCCTTAGTCTGAGTGCAAATTCGATTGAACGTAATAAGCGTTCGATCATATTAGCGTCAAAGTAAAATGGACCCAAAACGTAAAGACTGAAACAGGCTTATGGTGCTCTCTGAGGAACGGGGGTGAAACCGGTGGGGGCCAACTTCCTAACTCCGGGCTGGGCAGATTGTGTGCTACTGTTAAAATCTACTCGTTTGTCTAGCGACTGCCTCGTTGGTCTAGCGGTTAGCGTAGTCGACTGCGGATCCCGAGGTCTTGGGTTCGATTCCCGGTCGGGCATAAAAATTGTTAGGTATTGGGTTTTTCAATTATGAAATTCTCAGTGCCAGACCGGAGTTGGAAGTTGGCGGTGTTTCACCCCCGTGCCTCGGAGAGCACGTTAAGCCGTCGGTCCCGGTTATTATCACTAACATGATAATAGTCGTTGAAGCCCGCCAACCGCATTGGAGCAGCGTGGTGGGTCTAAGCTCCTAATTCCCTCTCTCCTGCCTGTGCCCAGCAGTGGGACGTTAATAGGCTGTAGTGGTGTTAAAATCTATACTAATATTATAATTGCGAAAGTTTGGATGGATGTATGGATGTATGGATGTATGGATGTATGGTTGTATGGATTTATGGATGTATGGATGTATGGATATTTGTTACTCAATCAGCTAAACGGATCTGGTTGAAATTTGGCATAGAGATATATTATAGTTTGGAATAGCACATAGGCTACTTTTTATCCCGGGAAATTAAAGAGTTCCCGCGGGAACCAAAAAACGAAAACCAGACGAAGTCGCAGGCATTCTCTAGTATTATAACACTAATAAATCTTCAATCTGAGCGAATAAATGAAATAAAATGTCAGTCGCGTAGGCGTCTTACATAGGGGCAAAGTTAAGTACAAGACTGTTTACGGAAGGCAAATTAAACTCATTAGCGAGCGAAGATTAACTTGAAACTTACGTCGCCCTTTCACTTTGTTTGCTTTGTGGGAGTGTTTCGCTAAGCTACCCGAGTTTACAGTTATGCAACTCGGTTCAACTCTAACTGGCAACTTTGTCTACTTTCCGTCCTTTCAAACAATTAACTACTTACTGTCTTAGGACTCCGCTCAGGACATATTACATTAAACAATTAAGCTTTTATTTCCTTAATCTTGTAATTTTGTTTCTTTTCTGTTCTGTATTTTCAAATAAGCTTATATTTTCTTTATGTTGTCATTTTGTGTGTTTTCTGTTTATTTAAAATCCCAAATATAGATTTTATTTATTTGTTTATTTTATTTATTTATTTAGGAGACTTACATTTAACAGGTTAGCCCTTGACTGCGATCGCACCTGATGGCAAGTGATGATGGTAGAGGGCTAACCTGTAGGGGTATGGCAGTTATAATTAACCCATACCCCTAATCGGTTTCTACACGGCAACGTACCGGAACGCTAAATCGCTTGGGGGCACGTCTTTGCCGGTAGGGCGGTAATTAGCCACGGCCAAAATTTCCCAGACCAGACAAAATTCAGTAATTATAAGTTCCCAAATTGATCTTGCTGGGAATCGAACCCGGGACCTCCGCACGTTAAGACAACAGCACTCAACACTGAGCCAGGGGGGTCGTCGGTTCTATTACTACTCCTCACCTTAGATCATCGGGTAGATTAGTAAACCTGCTACCTGGCGAAAAACACGTGAACTCCAAAATAAACCAAATTTTAATTTTGGCGCATACATCATGTTTATAGTCTGCCCGATGCTGTTTAACGATACGCTGAAAATAACCTAACGTTCAGAAATATTAAATAACCCGTGGTTCTGTTGGATTTGGAACTCCTTAACTTTTTATGAAAAGCAACTCCTGAGTTTCTTGTTGGCTCCTCTCAGTAGAATCAGTTTTCCGAACCGGTGGTAGAGTCTGGACTTATGAGTGACACAAGATGCTCTACCTGAAGGCTATCTGAAATAAATAAATAATTTATCACTAGCTGATGCCCGCGGCTTCGTCCACGTGGATTGAGGTTTTTGGTTCCCGCGACCTCTTTAATTGTCCGGGATAAAAAAGTAGTCCAGTCTATAATCGCTGTGCCGAATTTCATCCAGATCCGATCAGCCATTCTGGCATGATTGAATAACAAACATCCATCCATCCATCCAAACTTACGAATTTATAATATCAGTATGGATTGATAACCCAACCTTTGGAAATCCACTGCTGGACTGGATCCCCTGTAGGGACTGGATTGTTCTTGACAAATAGGTTGCAGTATCCATATCCATACTAATATTATAAATGCGAAAGAAATGTATGTCTGCGACGCTCTAACGCCCCATCCTTTCAACTGATTTTGATGAAATTTGGTACATTGATAGTTTGTATCCCGGAAAATTAGAGTTTCCGCGCGAATCAAAAAACTTAAACCACGCGGACGAAGCCGCGGGTATCATCTAGTCTAGTAAATCATACTAATATTATAAATGCGAAAGCGTGTTTGTTTGTTGGTTTATTGGTTTGTTGGTTTGTCCTTCAATCACGTCGCAGCGGAGCATAGTTGAGTACCTGGAGAGTGACGTAGGCTACTTTCTATGCCGGAAAATTTAGGAGTTTCCGCGCGAATCAAAAAACTTAAACCACGCGGACGAAGAGGTTGTTGTCCCAGGGAAGGACATAGGGCTATACTGGAAAATTAAGTAGTGTCCGCGGGAACTAAAACTTAATTCACGTCATTTATACGTCATTTAGACATTTAGCCAGAGTTAAAAAGAGTAGGTTTATTACTAGTATATTATTTTGTATAGTCTGTGGTAAACTTTCGTTTACCATTCATTGTTTGAACTTTGGCTCCCATCCAAACTCTTTTCAGCCAACTTATCTATGAACTACTGTTTTGTAAAAATACCTTTGTAGCAAGCATGGGGTGGGTCATTCTTTAATTTATGGTAGCCAAGATTTATGTACTGCTGATGTCACAGAATGAGAAATATAGTTTTAAATACAAAGGAGATTTAAATAGAGCTGAAACTTGAAAGGTTAGGTAGTGTCAGCTTTGCGTTTAAAATTTAATCGATTTTTTTAAAAAAGATATTTAAACTGATATTTGACTCATTCGATGTATTTAACTCAATCAGTTCATTGGCGGAAACGCCATCACAGAATAGGTAGGTAACGTATTTTTACTTTAGGCACGAGTATTTTGACTTTGCAGTCTCCTGCCTTAGCGATTATTGAATACTTTTGTGTTTAGATTTGATTCAGAGGTTGCAGATAGCAATCATGGCCAGATGAAATAAATATTGTTATAAGTTTGGCCAGTTTGTTTATTTAACTATTACATTAAGTCTCTCGTCGAATCTTTACACGTTTAACCATTTATTCGTGCAAGTTGTAAAGAGAGTATAAACATATTTTAAAGCAATTGTATTACTCACCCACTTCTGGAGTAGGTATGAGTACGTAGTAGGTATGTTTGCTACCAATACGTTATTATTTATGTATTTGAATTATCAACAGGATTACACGTAGCAGGTATACAAAATGTTAAATGGCTTAGGAACTAGGTACACGCGCAATTCAATTTACACGTAGTTACATCATGCAAATAAGAACGTTACGTTAAGTTACGTTCTATAAGTTAGGTCATCTGTATGTAAAACGGATAGGATTTTTCAAAATTCTACTACAAGTTAGCTCTTGAATGTTGGTATCTCACCTGGTGGTAAGTGATGAAGTGTATGATGGTAGTAGTCTACATAATTATTGTAACATTTTTCTTTAAAAAAAAGACTGAGTTTCTTACCGGTTCTTCTCAGTAGAATTTGTTATTCCTAAGTCCTATCCTGTAGTGGATTCCTGACTATCATCATAAGTGACACGAGTTGTCCTACATTAAATAAAAATATTTCATTTGATTTCACTGTGTGTAGTAGGAACTTCATCTTTTAACGTTCTTTCAACGCCGAGAAATCATGCCCTTTTGTGGTCGACATCCGTACAACTCGCAAGAAACGTTTTTATTCAACCTTTCTGATTTTCCGGGCTACTAAGATATGAAACTCCCTTCCGGCGTCCATGTTTCCTGCCACGTATAAATTAACTACCTTTAGGCAAGTATTTACTATTTACTCTTAGGTCAAAATTACAGTAGTAAAAAATGTCTGCGTCCAAGAACATGTTTTATTCCGTCGCGCAAGACTCCACATAAAAGTTTGATACGCTGACTTTTTTTGTTGGCCAAATTTTTTAATGTTCGTTGTGTTTCCACTCTGACCATGACATTATATTGCTTTCCATAACGTACAAATAAAATAATGCTGGCATTCGTAAGCCTGTAAAAAAACTCTGAGACCTGATAAATCTCTGGTCTGGGCTGATCAGAGGCTACCGCCGTGGCTAGTTACCACCCAACTCCAGTTGACGTACCGTCTTTGCCGGTGGGTGATAATCAAGCGGTTTAAAGTTCCGGTACATTGCCGTATAGAAACCGCTTAGGTTACGGGTTTATTATAACTGCCATACATCCTAACAGGTTAGCCTACTACCTTAAACTACATCATCATTTGCTACCAGGTGAGGGGCAAACTTAGAGAGGATTGAAGAACAGTCTAATGGAGACTGACAGTAATTTTTATACGATATTTTCGGATTTAATTACGAATTTAAGTCCGAAGTTTCTGTCACCCACTGAGATCAGTTACTACCATCTAGTAGGCTACTACCATCGCTTAAAGCAGTATTATTTCAAAATGGAAGGGTCACGTACCTTGACGTTCCTAAAATAAGGATTTTAATTGGGTATTTGACAAATAGCAACTTTTCTCAAACGTCCAAACGCGTCCTAAGTGTGGGATTTATATGAAATTCGGAAATATGACGTCATTAAAGTTCGATGCACTTTTTTACTTAAATCGATTGTTTAAAATGGTTTTTCAACAGAAAAATATCAGGGGACGTGGATATTAGGACTTTTGGGAGATAATTATAAAACAAAAACGTCAACAATGTTAAATAGCTTTAAGCGATGCTAGTATGCCCCTTGGACCCTTGTCTCGCGGATTTGTAGGAATTACACGGTTTTAATTCCTTAAATAGCTGGATGAAGAGTGACACTTGACAGAGTACTAAATGTTTAACGTATTTTAAGGCGGAAACATACTACTGACAGGACAGTACTTAATGAAATCACCAAGGTCCAAGAACATCGCGTTGAGTTTCTAAATAGAAAGAAAGAAAAAGCTTTTATTTCCAAACTAGATGATGCCTGAAACTTAGTCGGCGTGGATTAAGTTGTTTTGTATACCGCGGGAACTCTTTATTTTCCGGGATAAAAGTAGCCTATGTGTTATTCCAGACAATAATCTATATCTGTGCCAAATTTCATCCAGATCCGTTCAGCCGTTGTGATCGAGTAAACAAACATTTATTCATCGATCCAAACTTTCACATTTGTTATAATTTTTTTTAAATAGTTTAGATTAGAGAGATGTGTAAATCAACAATTTAGCTACTTAATTTTGTGCACCTCGTTAGTGTGACAGGCTATCGTTATACATGCCCATCAAGATATCGATTCTCGAGTCTCTTTAGATATCTTCCGAATGAATGCGTTCGATCTAGCCAATTATATACGTCCTAGTTCTCGAATCCCAGTGTCAAGTTAATTGGACAAGTTCAAAGATGAAGTCGTGATAAACAATAGTCAAAGCAAGATTGTTAGTTATTACTTAGCACGTCTATCATCTCAATTGTCGGCGACACTGTGGTGTACGGTAAAATTCGCATGAATTCATGATAACACCCACATCGAAATGTAAACCACTACTGTTAATATATTAGATTTATTAAAGAAATAAAATAAATAAACAAATGTAATGTGTTGTATTGTTTACTTTTTTAAGAAAAGAGCAAAGCTGCACTTAGTTTTTTGCCGGCTCTTCTTAGTAGAACAGATTTCCGAACCGATGGTTGAGTCTTAACGTATCATAAGTGACACAAGTTGTCTTATGTGAAATATATAAATCATTTGCCATTTATCAATCTAAGTCCAAGTGTGGTAGAGTTAGACAGTTGAAGACAGACAGACAAAAATTCTAAAAAAAAAGTTTTGCTCCACTACAGCCCATTAACTTCCCACTGCTGGGCATAGACCTCTACTCTTATAGGATATAGGAAATTAGAGCTTAGACCCACCATGCCGACGGGCGGGCTTTGACGACTATTATCATGTTAGTGATAATAATAGAGACTAGGGATAGGGATAGGTTTCCTGTAGATCTTTTAAAAAATAAAATAATTTTATATAAATTATAGTGTCTTTAAATTACAGAGTTATATAGGTCAACAATTTTGGTTTATTTTATTGACCACGTATCTACGTTTTATTTTATTGACGTTCAAAAAGTGTCTAGTCCCACAGACTTATCTGCCCCGGTGGCCAAAATTTGAACGAATTTTATGCTTATTTAGTCTTTGTTTTAATTTAATTTTTCATATAAACAAGCGACGCTGTTACCGGGTCAGATAAGTTTGTAGGACTATACCTACAGTGTCCTGCCTACCTACCTATTTTGAATAAA
Source organism: Erebia palarica (assembly GCA_964035005.1). Classification (NCBI taxonomy): domain Eukaryota; kingdom Metazoa; phylum Arthropoda; class Insecta; order Lepidoptera; family Nymphalidae; genus Erebia; species Erebia palarica. The sequence continues at coordinate 23,727,554 of OZ035993.1, read as the reverse complement.
CAGCTTTTGAGTATTTGACTATATTCAACTAGCATTTTTTCAGTATATATAATGAGAGGCAAGGACCATTACACAGCTTTGGACTATATTCAAATAGCATTTTTTTAAACGCCATTACAAGCTCATCAAAATATCGATTCTCGAGTCCGAATCTCTGACTTCCGAATGAATGCGTCCGATCTAGCCAATTATATCCACCTGAATTCTCGAATTTCAGTGTCTCAAAGTCAATTAGAGAAGTTCTAAGTTGAAGTCGTGATTAACAATAGTCAAAGGTAACTTGTTATTAGCAAGTTTATCATCCCAATCTTAACCCAAGTGTGGTAGAGTTAGACAGTATCTGCGGGCCGTACTGCCGCGACGCTTATAGTAATACATACATATTAAGCAACTAGCGAATGCCCGCGACTTCGTCTGCGTGGTTTGAGGTTTTTTGGTTCCCGCGGGAACTCTTTGATTCCCGGGATAAAAGTTAAAAATTTCAGAATATAATCTATATCTGTGCCAAATTTCAGCCAGATCCGTTCAGCCGTATATATCCACACATCTATACATCCATACATCTATACATCCACACATCCATACATCCATCCAAACTTTCGCATTTATAATATTAGTAAGAAGTAAGATTAGTAAGAATATACTCAAAAATCTTTTATGTCACGTGTACCGTTGACGTTCCTAAATTAATAAGGATTATTATTCTACAACACTAAAGTCAACAATGTTGAAACAATATGGCTTTGAGCTTTGGCAGTATGGACCCTGTATTTAGTTGTTTACTGTTTAGTGCGAAAACGAGGGATAGTCTAGTTGTGACTACGCATATATCAGTCGATTGCGATTGTTAAGCAACGTGGACCCAAGTCGGTAACTGGATGGGTGACCGAATTTGCAGGTTCAAAGTTTGCCTTTTCGTTTCGTCCGTGCTTCGGAGAGCACGTTAAGCCGTCATTCCTGGTTGTTATCACTAATATTTGATAATAATCGTAACAAACCTAATAGTTTAAATACTCTTAGTCGAGTCATAGTCGAAGGGACGTGGGAACCCATCGCATTATTATCCCAAGAAAACTCCTACCATTTTTCACATAATAGTAGTAGCCTCACGACCCTCAGTAATGAGGAATACGATGCAGACAGTGCGAAAACACACACCGAAAAAAATATTGTCTAATATAATAATAGGGCTAATTTGTAGTGGATAAAGAAAATAAAAAATAAAATTTAGACGAACTCTCTAGTACAGTGGTGAACGCTATGGTCCCGGGTTCGATTCCCGGCAGGGGATTTGGGAATATATAATTTTGGGATTTTCTCTGGTCTGGCCTGGTCGAAGGCTTCGGCCATGGCTTATTACCCCCATATCAGCAAAGATATGCCGTCAAGAAGAGATTTAGCGTTTCGGTACGATGCCGTCTAGAAACCGATTAGGGGTATGGGTTTAATATAACTGCCATACCACTAAAAGGTTAGCCCGCTACCATCTTAGACTGTCTCGTCGCTTACCATCAGGTGAGATCGCAGTCAAGGGCTAACTTGTAGTGGATAAAATAAAATTTAGGTACTGTTAGACTGAAATTGGCGGATTTATCTATGGTCCATCTATGGTCTCATTTCCTCTACAGCGCCCTCGACCGTGACGGGCGATTGGAGCGGTAGAGAGGGAGAGCGGGATGTAATGGTGGTACATATTAATCTATGATGGAATGTATAAGATGGCTGTACAGTGTTTGTGTGTAAATTGCTAATAAAGTATGATTAAAATAGTTATTGAGTGTTTCAACCTGACAGTACCTAGTCTCTATATCACTGAACAGTTATTTGCACCATGAAATTGAACTGCGAAGATTGAATTGATTTTATCCAGGAGATCTATTGCGGAAGCCACTTGCAATCCGTCGCTTTAGCACAAAACAGTATGTTATAATTGTCAGATAGATAATTAAAGGCTGAATTACTATCACTATCCATATTAAAAATGCAATAGTGTGTTTAATTTAAGGTTTAATTTGTAGATCCATCACGCAATAGTTGAGCAACGATGCCACGTGATTTTCGTATGTATGTAATTAAAGACCTGGAGGGCGGCATAATATAGGCTACTTTTTATCCCGGAATCGTAAGAAAATCCGATTTAAATATTTATACGCTCCCTGCAGTTGCAATTGACGACAAAATCGAACGAATGTACAATTATTTGCAGCATGAAGGCAGGCGAATGAAATTGAGCTGTGAATAGGATTTGATCAGGAGAGCTATTGCGGAAGTCACTTGCAATGTTGCAATCCGTCACCTTAGCGCCAAAAAAGTTTGCCATATACATCAATCGTTACGAATTATTGGACTAGATGTTTTAAAAGTTTTTTAATTCCCGCGGGAACTGATGAATTTTCCGGGATAAAAAGTAGCTTATGTCCTTCATCGGGATACAAGCTATCCTTGTACCAAATTTCATCAAAATCGGTTGAGCAGATGGGCCGTGAAAGCGTAACAGACGACCTTGGCATTTATAATATTAGTAATGGAATTAGTATGGATTTTCAAAAAGCGTACAGTATAGGTAGCTCCAAATGCCCACCAATTTTGGATAAACATCTTTTTCATGGTTATTAACAAAATTGCGGGCAACATCCAGCAGATTATTAATCACTCGGTTCCAAAATTTTCTGATTAAAAATAAATCCATGAAAGTGTCAATAACTAGCTGATGCCCGCAACTTGGTACGCGATGAAAAAGCATTTTGAATTCCCACGGGAACACTGCCACTCTTGAAATTGTACCTGTTTCTCCAGAAGGATTTTTTTCAATTTGAATATCACAAATTTTCAACAGTATTGCGACTAAAATTGCGATGCGCAATAAACTCTTTAGGTTATACTCCGTCGTGCATGAAGTATCTACTCATACGTACTATCACCAAAGTGATCTCTCTCTCTCCTATTGGACGAATAGTTAACAATCGCCGTGATTGAATTCTCCGTGACGAAACGATGCTCAAAGACCTGAATGCGTGGAAACTACTGTTTGAAATTACAGAACTATTCCTGCTTGAGTGGCATTTCAACATTTCAATGTATTTCGACTGCGTCGTCGGTATTTTGGTTAGCATGTTCGATTGCGGCCGACGAGAACCCGAGTTCGAGTCCCAGGTCTAGCCATAATTAAGTATTGCGTTTATTTATTTATTATAAATAAATAAATAATATTAATTTATTAATTAATATTAATATTAATTAATAATTCATTAATTATTAATATTAATTTATTAATTAATTAATTTATTAATTAATATTAATATTAATTAATAATTCATTAATTATTAATATTAATTTATTAATTAATATTTATATTATTTATTAATTTATTATAAATAAATAAATAATATTATAAATAAATAAATAATAATAAATAAATCGTTTATTTTCAATCATTTTGTGTTATATTGCAATTGATCTTGGAACTATTTGACGTTAACAATTTTTGTGCTTATAACAAAATATTTACATTTAATTTTGTAAGATTAAGAACTGGCTATCCTAGCTAGATTTTGTAAAACCTGTCTTTAGGATAGCCAGCTCTCTCCCTCGTTAATCAAAATGTGTGCACAAGCACATGTTTATTCAAGTAGTCATCATTTATTGATTTATTTGTTGTGAATACAATATTAACATGCATTCTGCCATTTCTGGCGTACATTTAGAATTATTAACATCTAAGATTTAACATTATTAAATTATACTAATGAAATTATTTAACAAAATTAAATTATTAAATTAAATTACAATTATTATTTCACTCAATAATGGACAAATCATACATATTATCAAATATAGAAATTCTCAGTACTGGTGTTAGGAAGTTGGCGGTGTTTCACCCTCGTGCTTCGGAGAGCACGTTAAAGCCGTCGGTCCCTGTTCTAGATAATAGTTGTTAAAGCCCGCCAATCCGCATTGGAGCAGTGTGATGGGTGTAAGCTCTAATTCCCCCTCCTATGAGAGTGAAGTCCTGTGCCCAGCAGTGGGACGTTAATGGGCTGTAGTGGAAGAATTTCAGTTTTGAAAGAATGAAAAGAAAAAAATATTAATCAAAATTGTGTCACTCTCTGCGTCGTATTCCACATTACTGAAAGTCGCTACCCATTTCAATTTATCACATAATGGTAGGGGTTTTGTTGGGATAATAATGCAGTGATTTCCCACGTCTTTTCGCATACGACTCGTCTAAGAGTCACGCAGTAAATTTTGTTTATATATCCACTAAAAGTTAGACCTAGAATGCGATCTCACCTGGTGTTAAGTGATGATGCGATATGAGATGTTAGCGGGCTAATAATCTGATAGAAGTACGGCAGTTATTTTTTTTTATTTTTTTTATTTTTTTATTTTATTGCTAGGACATACTCAATAAGACTACAGTCTCCCAATAGGTCTTATCAGGGTACAATATTACATATAAATTACTAAAATTACACATACATGAGAAACAAAAGCATGAGAAATACAAAATCATTAAAGACACACTATTAAGTAATTAAATTTAAATTAAATAAACAAACAATAACAAAAATACACAATATAAATGAAATTAAAACTACCGGTTATCTAATAACAAATTTATCGTTTTCGTGAGCTGGATCAGTGGAGTAAGAAAAACATCAACTCCGCGATTTTTGCTAACGAAATCATTGAGCAATAGCAGTGCACGAGCCACTGGAGCATGTTAAATTAAACCCCTAACCACTTGGTTTCAACACAGCATTATACTGGAACGTTTCAAATGGATACAACAACTTTTTACAAAATATAAATCTCGTCAAACTGGTGGGCCAGTTTGTTGGGGAGTTGGCGCTCTAAACATAATATTAAATCGCTTGGTACATCTTTGCGCGTAGGGTGGTAGCTAGCAACGGCCGAAGCCTCCCGTCAGTTAATCGTCGTCGGTTCCTATAAAACCTCCGTAACATCCGTGTCAGCTAATACATTTTTTTTTGAAATATATATAGCGAGCATACGAGCAGACTGGTCACTTGATGGTAAGTGATTACTGCCGCCCATGAACATTTGCAACACCAGAGGAACACCCAATGCGTTGCTGGCTTTTGAGATATTCATTTATCCGCCCTTTGAAAACCCAATATTATAACCATGAGGGAACACGGAAGATGGAATCTGGTTCCATAATTTATACAAAGTTCTGTTCTAGACGCAGTCAAGAGTAAGTTTCACTATAAGTTAGCCCTTGAGTGTGATCTCACCTGATGGTAAGTGATGATGCAATCTAAGATGGTAGCGGGCTATCTTGTTATGGGTACGGCAGTTTAATTAAACCCCTATCGATTTCTACACGGCATCGTATCAGAACGCTAATTCGCTTGGCGGTAAGTCTTTGCAGGTAGGGTCGCGGCTCTAAGCCACGGCCGAAGCCAGACTAGACCAGACAAATAACAGAGATTTTAAATTTCAAAATTGACCCTGTCGGGAATCAAACACGATACCTCCCACTGGGAGGTTATCAGTTTTCAAGATTCAAACATTTAAGCGGTCAATACGATTCAGTTTGAGTTTGTGATTAAATTGCCGTGAACGTAACGTAGCGACTTTAAGTTATCTCTCTATTCATGAGAATCTGTCGGTCTGTGTGGATCTCGAGACGGTTGGAGCGTTTTGCGAGAAAGGAATGAATACATTTTACTTTTAGATACTTAACTTACGAAAAGGTATCGGTGTACCTACCTACTGGATAGCTTAAACTCGGTTTATTTGTAACATGTAGGACATACAGTTATTTCTTAGTTGCTCTTTTTTTTTAAATCAAGATATTACAATACGTAGGTAGTAGTGTAAGTTATTATACTATCCTGTGGGGCGCTGGACCCAGAGCCGATGGCTTCCATACAACTTTGTCATTAAGAAATTCGTCAATTGTATAATAGCCTCCACTGAACAGGTGATCCTTCTTTTTTTTCTTTTTTCTTTTAGAGACTTTTATACTTATGTACATGTCAGCCCCATTATGGTGATCCTTTACGGCTTTTTTAAATTTGTGTAACGGCAAATCCAAGTTCTTTTGGAACCATATTATAAAATCTAATCCTAAATTAAAGTGAATTAAAGTTCCACTTCTTTCATTATCATGGACTTCCGCAAAGTAACGCCTGCTTCTATAACAAAAGCTAATCCTCCATATTATGCCCATATTATAAAGCTTAGCTTAGGAGAGAAAGCTCAAGATTCAAGCTCGGTCAATACGATTCAGTTTGAGTTTGTGATTAAATTGCCGTGAAAGTAACGTAGCGACTGTATAAGTTATTTTTCTATTCATGAGAATCTGTCGGTCTGCGTGGATCGCGAGACGGTTGGAGCGTTTTGCGAGAAAGGAATGAATACATTTTACTTTTAGACACTTAACTTACGAGAAGATATTGGTATACCTACTCGATAGCTTAAGAGAGTAAGATTAAAATAATAAAGCTACGCCAATACGATTCAGTTTGAGTTTGCGATTAAATTGCTCAGGACATATTAAGAGATAAGTAAACCTATATTTGTAGTAGGTTTTTTGTTGTATATTTTAATCTATAGGAACTAATACTAGCTTCTGCTCACGTTTTCGTCCGCGTGGAACCAGGTTCTTAAAAATCCTGTGTGGCCTAAATTTTAATAAAACACTAACTTTCATGAGATTATTAAGATTATTATTAATAAATGACAAACTAACGTACAAACTTGTATACCATACTAGATGAATCATGCAACTTCGTCCGCGAGCATTAAGGTTTTTTTATATCCGCGGGAACTCTTGAATTTTCCGGGATAAATAGGATCCCCAGGATACAAACCTATCCCTGTACCAAATTTCATCAAAATCGGTTGAATAGATTGGCCGGGAAAGCATAGCAGACACACAGACAGACAGACAGACACACTTTCGCAAATTTTATAATATCGGTATGGATTATTATTTACACATACATATACGTATCCCACCAATATAAAACTTAGTAGATATGCAGGTCTTGCATGCTTCACGTATTTTAGATTTATTTTAATTTAAGTTAATTGTTCTTGTAACTATAATTTTAGATATTAGTTTTGGATATTTATGTACAGCTGTTTCGGAGGTGGGTGTTGAGGGCTGAAACGGAGTTTATACTTTTTTAGCTGTCATCGTTCTTAGAAATAAGATTAAATTTTTATTGTTCTTTATATAAACACTGTAATTAAACAGAAACGCAATTGAAAACGCCTTTTCCATCTATCTAAAATGCAATTGAAAAATGCAATCATTAAATTACATCGGGAATAGTATTTTTATTTAGTATAACAAGCACATCCCTCATAACACACATATATACCCGCACGCACACACAACCACAGCCACACACGCACACACACACACACACACACACTCACAAACTAGATGGCGCTAGCAGTCGTGTACACGGCGCTATTGCAGGATATTTACTTATTTTTGCGAGATTATTTTTGTAATTTTTGGTAAGTAGTACCTACTACCTATGAAATGTATTAGTTTTGAATTTAACGGTCATTCTGCCAACGTATAATTGGACATAAGACTACGAGTTTCGTATTGTATAATTGAAATAAACCTTTTAGGGTAACACACATACCGTCTCCATTTCGTCGAGGCTCGAGATTAATAACAAAATGTTTTTTTACAAAGTGATTTTTGCTTTGGGAAAGTGATAAGAAATAATCCGTAAAGGTATATAAGTACATACTCGAATAGAATTTAGGATTACTGATGAAACTGATTTGGCTTTGAGACCTGAGAGACGTATTTTCACAAGAATCTTGCCCGTTACGTGCAATTAAATTAAATTAAAATAATTTAAATGATCCTGAAAATAGCCTATTATACTGTTGAAGATTATGTAAATGATAGAGGAGCATGGATTTGATCGCTTCAGCAATGTTAAGGACACAGCGGTTACTTATGTAACATGTAGACATTGATTTATTAATTGTAAATGAATTATTTAAAAAGAGCAACCACCGAGTTTCTTCTCGTTAGGAATGTCATTCCGAACCAGTGGTAGATTCACTTGATGGTTCAAAAGTACTTGTAAATTTTATTTGAATAAAAACCTTTTGAATTTAATTGAATTGTCTTGAAGTTTTATTAGGTGACGACCAAATTGAGTTTGTTTATCAATGAATAGTAAAAATATCGAATTAAATACCTTAAAATCTAAATTTAAAAACTTAACATTAAAAATATCATCCACTCATTAAACCGCTGCAATGAGGCAAAGTGACCAGAACCAGGGACTAAAAAACTGATTCATAAAGGTTACAGAAATATAAGTGTTACAGAATGAAAGTGTAACAGAATCGAAGCTGTAACCCTTTTCAATGTGTTTTTGATTCTGTTAACCCGTAACACTTATATTTCTGTAACAGAAACGAATCTGTCATTCTGTACTAGAAATAAAAGCGTTTTAAATTGTAACCGAAATAGCGACGTTGCCAAATTTACTGTTGACGCGTATTCAAATTGGAACCTAAGGAGAAAGCACCGATGGTTGCAATTGTTTTAAGAAAAACATGGCCATGTTGAGTCAGTGTGTGTAATGTCCAATGAAGTAAGAAAAACGCGTTGTCACACCGTGCAGTTTGTTAGGGCATGTACCTATTAGGGTTACAGATACAAACACTTATTAACAGAACTAAACGGTTACAGATCGACTGGGTTACAGTATCGTTTCTGCTCCGTTATAAGTGTTTCTGTTTTTTATCAGTTTCAAAAAACAGCATTCATTTTATTTCGGTTACTGTTTCAGTCCTTAACCAGAACGCTGGCTGCATTTAATCAATCAATCAATCAATCTATATTTGTTTATCAATCAAATTCAAATTAGGTTTATTAAAATTAGTACGTAACTCCATCAACCGAATGTAACGAAGTTCTATTCAGATCCTCAGCTCTTCCACAATTTGTCCGGTAACTCGTTCGCTTTTATCGCGGGCCAAATAACTGTTTTACTTTTAACGCCCGTAAAATTGTAATGCTCTGCAGTTATTCTCTCCCATTACAGTGTTTATCTTTCAACATTATTTATGTACTAGATGATGCCCGTGACTTCATCCGCGTGGACTAAGGTTTTTATTCCCGCGGGAACTCTTGACTTTTCCAGGATAAAAAGAGCCTATGCCCTTCCCCGGGATACAAACTATCTCTGTACCAAATTTCATGAAAATCGGTTGAACTGGTAATTTTATTCGTTTCCCACGGGAACTGTCGAATTTTCCGGAATAAAAAGAGACCTATGTCCTTCCCCGGGATGCAACCTATCCCTGTACTAAATTTCATCAATTCGGTTGAACAAATGAGCCATGAAAGCGTAGCAGACAGACATACAGACACACTTTCGCATTAATAATATTAGTATGGAGTATGGATTCTCATTTCTTTGTAATTGACGTGAAAGCCAAGCCACTAGACCTGGTAAGCTAGTAAACGTGATAGGACCTCCTAATCCGAGGTCCTGGGTTGTAGCTATACGGTCCTGTACCTAAGATTACTTTTTGTGTTTTTAACTGACCGTCTGAATATTTTTGGGGGAGTGATTGAGGACAGTCACAGTCACTCAGTAAGTGACTGTGTGAGCGAGTGAGTGAGTGTGTGAGTGACTGAGTTTTATTCTGCCGTTGCGGAAAATATTGGTTTATTGCCGTCGCTTTCCCGGCACACTACAGTGAATACATCTGTCTTTCATGCTCTCCGTATCCTTTTTAGCCCATAAGCAAATATCACGAGCATTAACATCGTGTGGAAACTTGCGTACGCGAGAATTTTTCATAATGTTCTCAAAGGTATGTGAAGTATGCCAATCCGATTTAACATTAAACAGGGATAAAATATGCGACTAATTTTAATCAGTACTATAGAAACAAACGGTGCCTCAAATCTCATTGAAAGCGGCAGTTAATGTACCGTTATGTCTAAAAAAAAGACTTACCCAGCGCGATGGACTATGAACTAACCCCAGGGTCAGAAAGAAAAATTATCGCACAAACCTCCACGTTTGCACACACAAGAACATTAGAGTTTCAGACTGGTAGGTAAATGTAGAAAAAGGTATTATATTAGCAACAACTTCAGTTCATAAGGCTAATACGTAAATGTAGCTACATTTTGAACTCATACGTAAAATACGTAAATGTATCTACATAACGATGGGAAAATATTGATTTTTAAGAGAATAGGTACTAAAATACTACATCAATGTCAACCCCTTCTTATCTTGAGAATGAAACTGGTACTCAATAGTGAGCCGGTGGGTTGAAATGAAGAAAATGTTGGCACATTGTCATACGTAATCCCGTTATTAGGGAATTGTTCATCTGATGCATAATGTTAGTGTGGAAGGTGCTGTAGTGCTCCCGGGATCGTGCCGTCACACTAATCCGGACATCTTAGCGCAGTTTATCCTTTGGAGCGAACTTTAATAGTTTATAGACATCTGGTTTCGCTATTCGCTTGCGATGTTTGGCATCACTGAACTCAAAATAAAGTTACATTATGTTAATAAAGAAAGAAAGAAAAACATTTATTCACAGGATTGTGCCACACAGAACCATACCTTAAGGTAAATGTTACCATGGCTGGCTGCCTCGTTGGTCTAGTGGTTAGCATGTTCGACTGCGGCTGACGAGGCCCCGGGTTTCAGTCCCAGGTCGGGCCATAACAAGTATTATTATTATTATTATTTTTTATTGCGTGATAGGCTAGCGCTTGACGTCAATCATGTTTCGTGCAAAGCAATGATGAGGTCTAGGTTGGAACGCGCTTGCCTAGAAGATGCCTATTCACTCTTGCCTTGAAGGTACTTAAGTTATAAGTGGCAGGAAACACGTGCGGTGGGAGGGTGTTCCACACCCTAGCGGTTCGTATCAGAAACGTCGAGCAAAAACGCTTCGTGCGAGCAAATTGGACGTCAACCAAGTAAGGATGCCAGCGCTCACGGTTTCTCGTTGTTCTGTGGTAGAACAGAGAAGGAGGAACAAGGTTGTGAAGTTCGAGAGGTTTTTCTGATAAGAATATTCTCAGTATTAGCCCGGAGATAGGAAGTTGGTGGCGGTGAGCATGTTAAGCCGTCGGTCCTGCGCCTGATCTCTCTCCGGTCGTGTCGGATTTTCCGTCCCATCGGGCTATGAGAGTAAAGGAACAGGGAGTGCACCTGTGTTTGCGCCCACACTTGTGCACTATAATATCTCCCGCGCAGATGGCTAACTTCTCTGGAGATTGGCCGCCGTGACCGAAAATCGGTCGGGAGGACATTACCATGGTGCCTCCAGTACCTGAGCATTAGACTCATGATTAAGTCATAGAAGTACCATGAATACTTGTCGTGTGTGGGCACAACCTCTCATCAATCATCAAACATGTGTGTGGAATCATCTATTAGGTAATAGATTATTCCAGGGACTTCGTCCGCGTGTATGAAGCTTTTAAATTCCCGCGGGAACGCCTTTATTTTCCGGGATAAAAAATAGCCTATATCCATCCTCGGGACATGACCAATCCTAGGATTTAATCTTGCCTACCAATCTTTTTCAAAATCAGTTGAAAAGACGGGCCGTGAAAGCATAACAAACAAATAAACTCACATTCACACTTTAAAGTATGCATTTTTTTTGTGCTAGTAGGAAAACACTTTTACAATAATAAGCTTCGTCTACTTTGTGCTTCGAGTGTATTATGTATAAAATGCGGAGTTGCCTCCAGGAGGCCTTGAATGTCTACGAGCCTTCTACGACATGTCTACACACATCTATGACGGGCCTACGACGCTACGACAGGTCCACAAACTTCTATGACAGGCCTACGACGCTTTTTTTTATCCGCCACAAGTTAGCCCTTGACTGCGATCTCACCTGATGGTAAGTGATAACCTGTTAGGGGTTATATTAAACCCATACCCCTATTCGGTTTCTACACGGCATCGTACCGGAACGGTAAATCGCTTGGCGGCACGTCTTTGCGGTAGGGTGGCCAACGGCCAACTAACTAGCCACGGTCGAAGCCTCCCACCAGGCCAGACCAGGGAAAATTCAGAAATTATAAATTCCCAAATTGACCCTGCCGGGGATCGAACCCGGGACCTCCGCACGTTTAGACAACAGCGCTACACACTGCGCCACGGAGGTCGTCATAAGCATGTCTACAAACTACTATGAAACGCCTACAATGCTGAGCAAAGTGGACGAAGGGTGGAGCGAGCGAAGCAAGCCGGCGACCTTCGTAGCAAATCAGAGGTCGAGTAGTTAAAGCTGTGCTACAAATGTATTTCTACATTCTAATACTTATTGAAAAAAACGCATACTTTTAGGTATCTACACTATAGATTTTTCAAAAACCTAAATCCACGCGAACGATGTCGCGGTCATTCAAAGTGTACGTATTGTAAGTAGTTACTTTTAAAAAAAGGACCGGAATTCGTTCTATAAACACCAGAGTGCTATTTATCTAATTAAACACGAAGATTTAACATTGTAATTCCAAGGATCCAGAATAATTTAACAACGAGACGTAAGGTACGTGAATTTTCCAAATTAAAAATGTCTTCTTTCATAACAACGCCGTCTCCAACTTGAGAATTAATTATGGCGCTCATTAAAATGAGATTTTATGTTGTTTTTCGCTTCTTGGAATTCCGTACCTACCTCGGAATGATAAGATGGGGCCAACTCAAACGGCAAACTTAATGAAGAGTTATAACAGGTAGTAGATAGATAGATAGATAAATTATTAATTGCCACTAATTAAACACAAAGATACATACTACAACACTAAAAAAATACAGAAAACAAAGTGCGCAAAGGCGGTCTTATCACTAAACATGATCTCCTCCAGACAACCCATCCATTATGAATCTTTAAAAGGAGCGGGATAGTGCAAAAACTTATGATCATACAATAGACTATACATAAACATTACATACTAGATGATGCCGGCGACTTTACCCGCGTGAATAGTTTTTAAAAGTCGCGGAAAACTTTGCATTTTCCGAAATAAAAAGTAACTATTCTTTATCTGTCCTCGGGATGCAATCATCATACAAGCAAACTTCGTACCAAAATTTCGCAAAATCGGTACGTTAGTATAACGGATAATCCTGTCTATGAGTTAAATGTATGAGAAACGTCATCATCACGGCCACGGGCACCATCTATACTAACAAATGCGAAAGTTTGGATGGATGGATGGATGTTTGTTACTCAATCCAGCCAAAACAGCTTAACGGATCTGGATGAAATTTGGCACAGAGATAAATTATAGTCTGGAATAACACACAGGCTACTTTTTATCGCGGAAAATTAAAAAGTTCCCGTGGGAAACAAAAAACCTCAATTCACGCGGGCGTAGTCTAGTAATATTTGATACTGTGGACAAATATCAACCACAAAACAAACAAACACTCGCATAGTTAAGCAAAAAATAAGTACAAAAGAAAATCATGAATTATGCAGCTACAAATTAAAATACGAATACAAAAATGGCACTGAGCTAAACCAACATAGTTTGTAGAAAGTGCACAGATAAGAAAACATTTTCATCCAACTTTTCTCATTCCAAATGGAAATAAAAATAAATAATTTTCCACTGTTTATGCGAACAGGCATTGAGTTGGGAATAGTTCATGGGGTAGGAAATCCACAACCAAAATTAAAATCCAAAGGTTTTTTATTCAACAAAAATTTAATAAGTGGCTTTGAATCGTCAAGTGAATCTTCCACAGCAGCACTGGTTCGGAATGCCATTCCTGCCTTTAAATCTACATTTATTGTAAACTTATCTAGATAGACTTACATAAATACCTAAACCAGGCGAGATCGCAGTCAATATGCCCATGTGCCTATTACGAAAAAAATATTGTTAATGGTTATTAATTACTTTTCCATTATTGACCAAATCCATGGTTGCTGCAACGATATCATTAATTCACAACAATGGAGACTGCAACAATGCAGGTTGTATATTGTAGTGTGGTGGTGGACACCTTCCAACCCGTTCGCCCAGAATGGAGAGCTCGTGAGATTCGTACGGTACGGTTCTTGAAACAAAGGTTCGACCTCTAGCCGATTGTCATTATCATCGATCATCTCGGCAATCATTGAAAACCTGTAAGTATTTCAGAGTAAGTATATAGGTATCTATAAGCTACCTGACTTATCTAGCAAAGTCGCGAAGGTTCCATGCCTCAAGCTAACAACCTTCCAACTTAACTTGTCGTTCCATCATTGTACTACAGCATTCATTCATTCTCATTACGACTATATCATGGAGCTGAAGAGGATGATAATGATTTAATTTCATGGAATGGATAAAAAACCAGTTGAAACTATAGTCTGGGCAATAAAGCTAGTGGACTCCAACAATAATTCCTCAGGCGACGAAACTACAGTACGATAAAGTATCACGAGTTAAACGCATATTATAAATATCCAATAAAAAAACAGAAAGGAAGTAAGGTTTTTTATGCTATACTCAATTGTCAAAGCAGGAAGGTACATTATGGGGTAAACGCAGTTTAGGTTTGATAATAAAATCGGTTTAAATATCGATGTTCTACATGATTATTACATTTGATATTTCGGTTTTGAGTGTAAATATACTACCTACTTTTATTTTAAAAATAAATCGAGAAAATATTCAGTCATAAAAATTAAGTTTTAAATATAAATACCTAACTTCCGCATGGATATTTTTGTACAAGTTTTGGTTCATGCCATACTACAAACCTGCCAAGTTTCAACGACTGAGGATGCAATGCGGGGGTCTCCATACAACGAACCGCCCTATTGCCTAGACTACTATTTCGCCAGGCATTGTAGTAGTTGTCTTCCCAAGACTACTGGCTGCAGTAGACTACTGGTCTACTGATCATCTCTCAATTAGATCAGTCGTAGGATCAACATTCGCAACCGGTGGTAGCATCCCGACTTATCAGGAGTGACACAGGCTGCCCTACAAGGTATAAAACATTTAATTCAATTTGATTGCGGTTCTAGTGATGTAAAAACAACTCTTTGCGAATAGATTTTTTATAAAGACCGCAGCTAAGACCGGAAAAATTGGTCGAACGCGATAGTGGCATGAAAAATGACTTATTGACACTCGGGGAAATTTATGACCCCAAAACGACGAACGCTGTCAAATAGTTAGTATCATCGAGGTTTTTTTTAGATATATGATTGGAATAAACTATGAATATTTGATCAGTAAACAGAAATTGATAGATTTTCAATCCAGACTTCGCTTTATTAACATGTCGTGGCATTGGTGTTTCAGGGGATATTCCGAATTCAAATGTTCGAAAAAATTTATATTAATTATTAATTATTAACTTTTGTAACTGTTTTTCAATTGTCCGAAAAGGCCCAGTAAGAAACTCTGCGATTAAAAACAATTACAAACTATCCCTGGTTGAACAGATGGGCTGTGAAAGCGTAGCAGACAGACAAACAGACTCACTTTCACATTTATAATATTAGTATGGATATATGAGTATCATACTCATGCTAATATTATAAATGTGTACTAGTATCGAATGTGTGTTTGTTTGTTGGTTTGTTGGTTTTTTGGTTTGTCCTTCAATCACGTTGCGACGGAGCAACGGATCGACATGATTTTTGCATGGGTATAGTTGAAGACCTGGGGAGTTACATAGGAAAATTAAGGAGTTCTTGTGGCAATTTATAAAAACTTATTCCACGCGGGCGAAGTCGCGGGCAGTAGCTAGTTAATTGACCGAGCAAAGCGAAGGTCTCTGAGTCTACTTCAGTGAATTTGCACTTGTCCGTCCATCCGTCTGTCAGCGCCTTAATAACTTCTGAATTACTGAACGTAATTACTTCAATCAAATTTAAATATGACATGTAAGCCGATGGCCTCCAGCCGAATATGGCTTAAAAAGTAATAATAGTAGATTATACACCAAGGGGATAAAACACTGTTTTATGTCACGGGCGCTACATTGAATCCTGAACGTAACGAAGGACTCCAAATTTAACTCCCGAGCGCAGCGAGGGTGTCATAAGTTAATTCCCCACCAAAGGGATGGAATTAAGATTGAGTCCTGAGTGCAGTGAGGGATTCAAGCGCCCAAGAAAAAAACTGCTTTATCCCGGTGGTGTATACTCTACTTTATACTTCTACCATAACAGTAAAACAAACTGTAACGGTTAGATATTTATTGCAAATCATAGTTAGTAGGATACATAGGTCTAGTAAATAATAAAAAGAAAAGACAAATTAAACTTTTTATTTCAAACTTTTTGCTTTTCATGCTGCCAGTGTTTATGCAGGTACACATACTCCTTGGTTTAAATTTTTTTATGTCAAATGGTACGATCGTTTGGTCGACCAGTCTGGAGCCTAGACTCTGTTGTGCATATTTACAGTATCGGGTTGGTCAACTAGTTGGGCGATCGATCGACTAGATTACGGCCTTAGGGCATGAAGACTGACTTTAGACCCGCAAAAGTATGATTAAAACAGTAGTAAAGGTATGGTAGAAGTATAAAAATATTTATTTCAGGGGAGCTCATAGAAGCGAATGCCAAGTAAAATATTTTTTATAGCGTTACATGAGGTTGTGATATATCATTTTAAAGATAATTAGGAATAGAGTCCAAAAATATTTCACCCGCTCACCGAACGAGCTGCGTTTTAGTAAAATACTGTAGATATACGTATCCCATCCACGCAAGCGGATGACGATTGACGTCATCAGATTCGACGCGTTTTAATTAGTATGGGGCAGTGAATGGAGACCGCGAGGTCTCAGTTCGGGGCGAACCACTAGTCATAATTCATATAACATTAATTATGATTAATACACGAGTATGGCCGGTTTCAAATTATTTCACATGTTCCAAAGATCGACAGGGAGATAAGGCGCTCGAGCTTTAAGCCGATCGTCCACCGCCAGCTAAACTTAGTTTTGTTTAGCTCGCATAGTTGAGCCAGTTTTTCATACATGTGCGTCCACTGCAAACTATCTAGCTAAGCTAACTAAAATATCCCAACTAAGTTGTGTAGGCCGATCCGAAGCTACGTGAACTAAGCTAAGCCCCTCTCATCCCTTTACCCCCTACGTTACCCCTTTGGCGCCTTTCGCTAGTGTTGTTTTGTAGTGTGGGATCGTGCGTAGGCAGTGAAACGTAGTTTTAGCTTTATTTACTAGTTTAGCTTAGATTAATTTACTGAGTTTAGTTCTTAATTACTATAGCTAGCGGTGGACGATCGGCTTTAAGTCCGCCTATTATAGATAGCAAAACATATGGCTATGCAATAAAAAAAACAGCTTATCTTAGTCATCCCGTAATTTTAAGGTATGTGATTTATAAATCAACTGCTTTTGTCACGAAAGGCAGTTTTTCTGCGATTCGATCGACGGCCGCCCTATTTTATTGAATGAAACCCGAATAATAATGAGCAGAGGTTTTATCTACAGGGTTGGTACAGTGTTAACAAAATAATATTAATTTTACAAGCGTCGATCTGCCTCGACTGCCTCGTTGGTCTACGGCAGGGATTCCCCAACAATTTTTGACAAGAGACCCCTTTTCCAAAATTAACCGATACCTCAGACACCCTATATTCATACAAATAAAATTCAATAAATATCAAGTGTAATCAAGTGTAAGGTCTAGTGGTTAGCACGTTTGACTGCGGCCGACGAGGTCCCGGGTTCGAGTCCCGGGTCGGACCATAATTAAGGTTTTTCGGATTAGACATTCCCAGTACTAGCCCGGAGTTAGGAAGTTGGCGGTGTTTCACCCCCGTGCCTCGGAGAGCACGTTAAGCCGTCAGTCCCAGTTATTATGAGATAATAGTCATAAAGATAATATATAATAATAATATATAGTAGATAATAGAGATAAAGATAATAGTCGTTAAAGCCCGCCTACCCGCATTTGAGCAGCGTGGTGGGTCTAAGCTCTAATTCCCTCTCTGTAGGTCTGTGCCCAGCAGTGGGACGCTAATGGGCAATAGTGGTGGTGGTGGTGGAAGCGTCGATCTAGAAGTAAGGTATTAATTTAACACTTTTGTAATATTTTTGTACTTTCATATAAACTTACATGAGCGAATTGTTAATATCACGTGTAGAGTCTTCACGAGAAATTAAATCTCATTGGTTAGTTAATCTTACTATAAATATATTATAAATGCGGAAATTTGGATGGGTGTATGGATGTATCGATGTTTGTTAATGAATCACGCCCCAATGGCTGAACGGATCTGGCTGAAATTTGGCACAGAGATAGATTATAATCTGGAATAGCACATAGGCTTTTATCTTTTTACTTTTTATCCCGGAAAATAAAGAGTTCCCACGGAAACCGCGGTAAAAACCTCAAACCACGCAGACGAAGTCGCGGGCATTCATTAGTACGATACTAATTAATCATTTGATCAGGGCGCAATTGATATTAAAATTAACGACCTCAGCACGATTAGAATAATTAATTAAGTATGGAATACATTCAGTCGCACGTCATACTAATATTATAAATGCGAAAGTGTGTTTGTTTTTTGGTTTGTCCTTCAATCACGTCGCAACGGAGCAACGGATCGACGTGAGTTTTGGCATGGGCATACAAATTCCATAATCAAAGGACCACTGTTCCCAGAGCACACCCGGTCGGAGGAAGATATCTTCCTATTGTTACGGTCGACCCATATCACCTGCTCCCATACAGTACTATCAGTTAGTACCGTGTGCCAATAGTGTGCCAACCCTACATGATATTAATGTTCGATATAGCGGTTTTATACCGCATCGGATGTGGTATTTTGCCTAGTTATTAAAATTATCGATGACCAGGGCACTCTTTCCTACAAAACAGCGTTTTAAAACCACATTTCAGGGTAGATAATGTTTTTTTCACCGCGATAAATATTAGTCGTTTCAGCACATTCTATTGTAAGTAAGTAAAGGTGGATTGTACTTTACAATCGTACATTGTCGAGTCAACATCTCCTGAGGATGCTCCGGTGTCGGAGCGAAACGTACGCTGAGAGTAATTTGGAAGATTTGTGTGGTGTTTGTGGTGTTGTGGCGGAGCGGATTGCTGGCTTATTGGGCGGTGCATATCTCAAGCTACACGTTGTATCACATAGATTTGTCTGCTTTGGCGGATTATAGCGAATTAGTCTTATCATGGACTTCTATAAAGTAACGCCTCCTTCCATCCAATATTTTTACTATAGGTACGACTATTAGATTTTTTTTTCCTATTATTGAGTACCAGCGAGGTACTTATTTAACAACGATCTAGCCTAACTAATTGGCTAATGAGCAGTTTTGCTTTGACCTAAACTTATAATTTATCTTATGTACTAAGAGATTGTCCATTGACGCATCTTAGTCTTTCTCGATAAACTTAGACACTTTGTTCACGTGTTTTTAATTCTATTAGAACTAATGCGACTTTTTTGCAGTGGTTCTTTATTTCGTTTGTCGTGTCGAATCCTATGAAACGCCCTAAGTTATTATGGAACAACCCGTCAAGTTGGCTGTTTAATTAACGCTAACTACATATCAAAGTCAAGTTTCCAATTTTCTCAGGGGTGTTTTTCACGCAAATTAGTTCATTGGATTTCTAATTAACTATTAAGGTGAATATTAAATATCGTAGAAATTTAAATAAGGTGATAAAAAATCTATCAATATAGGTAATATTATGTCACTAGATTTTCTGTACATTATAATATTATACTAGATGATTCCCCGTCCACGTCCTCGTGGACTGTTTTTTCGATTCCCGCGGGAACTCCTTAATTTTCCAGGATAAAAACCGTATGTCCTTCCCCGGGATATAACCTATTCCTATACCAAATTTGATCAAAATCGATTGAATAGTTGGCCCGTTAAAGCGTAGCAGACAGACAGACAGATTAGTAAATATGGATTTTATCTATTTTACACATTTTAATTAGAGGAAGCTTTATTACCCCAGTATTAAAAAAATATCTTTCTGTCTGATATCATCAGAAAATTATTGACCGAGCGAAGCAAATGTCTCTGAGTATACATGAGTGAATTTGCACTTGTCCGTCCGTCCGCGTCCGTCCGTCTATCAGAGCCTTCTTACAGGGTTCAGTCAGAACTTCTTATAGGGTTGCGGTATATCATTTTTTAAAGATAATTAGGAAAAGAGTACAAAAATATATTTTTAAAATTTTTCCCCTTAAATTGACGAAATGGGGGGCTTTCAAAGTGGAGATTTTCTCCACTTTGTTGACTCTACTTAGTAAAATACTGTAGTTGTACGTATCCCATCCACGCAAGCGGGTGATGATTGACGTCATCAGATTCGGCGCGTTTTAATGCGTACGGAGCAGTGAATGGATACCGCGAGGTCTCAGTTCGGGGCGAACCACTAGTTATGTTGAAGTTAATTAAAAGATCATGTTGTTGCTGAAGTGGGCATTTTTCGTGACAATACCTGGTATTTGAAGTATTACCTACAGGGAGTATGTATCGTATATTTAAGGATTTCATTAAGTTACATTGTGGGTAGTAATTACCCAAAAATGTGGCCGCTCTTATGAAATATACCCACGTGTAGCTGTAATAACTGAAATTAAATATCTCTAGTTAGTTAGTTGGCCTTGCATTGTATCCATCCATACAATAACTATGCCTATACGAGAATTCATGACACTATAGATCTTACGCTTAACCACTAGGCTAACATCGCTTCTATACAACGATGCAATAGAACTAGTATTACATCATGTATGGGTGTTTGTAGTTTAGTATCACCCGCTGGCGTTTATGAGGCCCAAGTAAATAAGCATCGGCCCACTACTCCGTGATTAGGCTTTATAGCTTGAAGAGTAACTTGGAACTACCCGACCTTGTTTGCTTTTATTTATTGTATTGCCTCTATGTACTTGTTACTATCATCTATTGTTACTTGGAGCATGTAAAGCCGTCGGTCCTGCGCCTGATATTATCTCTCCAGTCGCGTCCGATTTTCCATCCCATCAGGATATGAGAGTAAAGGAACAGAGAGCGCACCTGTGTACGCGAACACACTTGTGCACTATAATATCTCCCTCGCAGATGGCTAGTCTCTCTGGAGATTGTCCGCCGTGGCCAAAATTCGTTTGGAAGGACATAATTTATTTAGTAGCAAATGCGAAAGTGTATCTGTTTGTTTCATAATCATACTTCATGCTAATTAATACCTATCATAAATGCAAGAGTGTGTTTGTTTGTTGGTTTGTCCTTCAACCACGCCACAACAGAGAAACAGTTGAGAAGACTTTATTGTAAAGACTTTACAATCGAGCATTGTCGAGTCAACATCTCCTGAAGATGCTCCGGAGTCGGAGTGAAACGTACGTTGAGAATAATTTGGAAGATTTGTGTGGTGTGGTGAATATCGCAACATACATACTGTACCACATAGATTTACTTAATGTGGCGGATTATAGCGAATTAAAGTTCTACTTCTTTCTTTATCATGGACTTCAGCAAAGTAACGCCTGCTTTTATCAACAGTTGAGAAATTTCTTCAATCTCTTCAGTTCATGAAAACATGGACCCTGCAACATGGAAGTTGGCATAAAAATTGGTTCAGATTTGACGGAGCTATGGAGTAACAGCTACAAGAACTGTCATCTTTGAGTTTTAGCTCGTAGTACCTGGGTGACCGAGCTGTGCTCGATATTGTGTTTGGTAAATCGTGTTTTTTGGAAATTATATTTAAATACAAATTACATACTGATGAAATATGAATAATATTTTTCGATCTTACCGACATAATAATAAAAAGACCAGGGAAAATTCAGAAATTATAAATTCCCAAAGTGACCCTGCCGGGATCGAACCCGGGAACTCCGCAAGTTAAGACAGCGCTACACACTGCGCCACGGAGGTCGTCACATATACCTTTAGTCAAATTGAATGTAACATTTTTTGACAAAGTGGTCCAATTTTGTCCACCTGGGGGCATACTACCATCGCTTAAAGCCGTATTGTTTTAATATTATTGACGTTCGTGTTTTAAAGTTACAATCCTTATTTCAGAGACGTCAAGGCACCGGACGTATAGCTTTAATTTTGAAATAATACTGCTTTATGCGATGGAAGTAACCCCTGACCTAGATTTCAATCTATACGGCTTAAAAGCGGTCCGAACCAAAATATATGCGCTTAAAGGTGCTATATAATTCAGGCGTGTTTTCAGAGATCGGGGAATACGGCTTAGGAGAAAGTGCGGTTAGGTGTGAGACCGCAACCATTGGTCTCAAGTTAATACATAAGCAGTAGTCTTATCTTATATGAATAAATCTATCATACTAATATTATAAATGCGAAAGTTTGTTTGTTGGTTTCTACTTCAATCACGCCGCAACAGAGCGGCGTGATTGAAGTAGGATTGACGTGTTTTTTGGCATGGCTACAATTGAGAACCTGGAGTATATATGACTACTTTTCATCCCGGAAAATGAAGTAGTTCCTATGTTAATCAAAAAAACTTTCCACGCGGACGAAGTAGAAAGCATCAGCTAGTATTATATACCAATCTCACTGACTAATCACGTTGTCTCAGTCTCAGTAACTATAAATCATACAAACTTGGAATTTGGAAGGTAGGTTCCTTCTATGGCGTATCTATATCTATGGCATCAGTTAAGATAGGGTTTTGAAATAAAGTTCACTCTGACGGGGTGAAATGGGCTGTATGAAAGTCCTGTATTTTTGAAGTTAGAGACATGGAAATCGCCATTTAGGTTATTCAATAATTTTAAATAAATAACCTGTATAAAGCTATTAGTCTCTATGTAAAAATTTTACGCGAACGATGTGGCAAGCGATCGCTAATTTATGACTAGGTATATGAAAGACTAGCTGATGCCCGCGACTTCGTCCGTGTGGTGAATGTTTTTTTAATTTCCGCGGGAACTGCTTAATTTTCCGGGATAAAAAGTAGCCTATGTCACACTCCAGGTCCTCAACTATACCCATGCCAAAAATCACGTCGATCCGTTGCCCCGTTGCGGCGTGATTGAAGGACACACCAATAAACCAACAAACACACTTTCGCATTTATTATTAATTATGAAAAAGTGTGATTCCTAATACTAAAACCAAGTAGCTCTGAAAAGAACTTTTTAAGTAAAGCTAAAAATGTGTTAAAAAAACTCGAAATATTCAATGTCGCTTGCGTCCACTGCGTAAGGAGCCGCGCGGCTACCTAGTTCATAATGGTGCACCGCCTTCTCCCGCACTGCCCCTCTCACGAAGAGTTAGTTACTCGATGCGCTGCGTGGCGGCCTCCGCCGGCATGTATTTTTATTTTAATTTCATGATATCTTTTGAATGGAATGTCCGATTTCAATAATTCAAAAAGTAATCATCAGGTATTGAGACAGTCTTGAATATTAAATTATTTATTTGGATAAAAATTTATAAATGGTATGGATAACACGGTCTGATTTTGATCGGCATTTCTATCAATTTGTTAAATGTAAAAAAGTAGTTATAGTGACGTAACTACAATAGTTAGACACATAGTCTCGCGAAGTTTTTTGTAGATATTGATATATTCTATAATATTGTCGAACATTTTTTTGTCCTATCATTAATACTCTTCGCAGCGTATGCGATGAAAGACATTTTATGGCTAATTTTTTTACACCTTCGGTTGGTTTTAATAGGAATTTCTAAAGATTTCTATAGTAATCTAGTACTAAATATAGCCTATGTTACTCAGTGATAATGTAGCTTTCTAATGAAAAAAGAATTATTAAAATCGGTCCAGTACTTTTTGAGTTTATTCGTTACATACAAAAATACAAATCTTTCCTCTTTATAATATTAGTGTAGAAAATTAAAGTTATATAGCTCTGGCAGACTGACAGATGGAAAAATGATAATTCACTCAAGTAGACTGGGATACTTCACTTCATTCAACTGAAGCGCCTCAATATTACAAAATAGCGAATGCCCGCTACTTCGTCTGCGTGGTTTGAGGTTTTTGGTTCCCGCGGGAACTCTTTAATTTTCCGGAATAAAAAGTAGCCTATGTGGTATTCCGGACTATAATCTATCTCTGTGCCAAATTTCAACTAGATCCGTTCAGCCGTTGGGGCGTGATTGAGTAACAAACATCCATACATCCATACATCCATGTATTCAGACATCCATACTTCCATCCAAACTTTCGCATTTATAATATACTTTACTAATAAAGTATAGATTGGGCACGTGTGGTGTAGGTAACTTAGTGCCATTTAATGACCGTCACACTTAGATCGCTCAGGTAAGATTGCAGTTAAATTAATAAAAAACTAACGCTAACGTAAGTTACATGAAAGCTAGAAAACTAGGTTGCATTTTAAATACGGTATTAGCATACTTTTTCAAGACCTTTCGTGTCCTAACTTTTACGTAGCTCTAACGAAAGAGGTACAATTAAGGTATAGAGACGCCATTGGAAAAAAAGATACCAAAATAGAGTCTATGGCCGGTTGTACTAGTAAAAAAAAAACTATATTATATATAGAAATTGTATCTTCCTTTTTGACAGAGCGGTCGTGAGAATCGCATTTTAGCCACTCAGTAGGCGATGGTGAGAGCTATGATTGGTGATCAAATCAGAAATGAGGAGATCTGTAGAAAGTACTATGTGTTAGACTGAAATTGACGGATCTATCTATGGTCCATCTATGGTCTGATTTCCTCTACAGCGCCCTCGATCGTGACGGGTGATTGGAGAGGAGCGAGCGTGAGAGGGCGTTCAGAGGGAGATCGAGATGTAATGGTAGTACATATTAATCTATGTTGGAATGTTAAAGATGGCTACAGTGTTTGTGTGTAAATTGCTAATAAAGTATGATTAAAATGGTTATCGTTTCTACTTAATATATGTTAAGGTACTTTTTTAAGAAGCGATGATAGCTTAGTGGTTAAGACATTGCCTGCTATTTGAAGTTAAATCTCCGGGCCTGCACCTCTTACTTGCCAGTTTTGGGAAGTTGGGTGTGGGATGGGATGATGGTCTATAGAAACTAAATAGCTTGCCACAGAACCTGTGATTTCGCCATTCCGATCACCGAAGGTTGTCTGGGAGAGATCGCTTTAACTATAAAGACCGCCTTTGCACGCTTCACTAAGATTAAGCTTCTTTATTTTTTATAACTATATGTTTCTATATTTCTTGTGTGCAATAAAGAATAAGTACAATAATAATAATAATGGTCACTATCCCATCTGTAACTGAGAAATCTTTAAAATATCTCAGTTAACTTAACGTTGTTTTCAGTTCACTCTAGGTTCCCTATTTTTGTCGAGTTTTTGCTTTTTTGTTCCTCCCATTTCCCCTTTGTTCTAGGGGCTAGAGCTAACAACTGGTAATTGCTTAGCCATTACAGCCTTCGTGTTTTAGCCTCTCGACTTAATAGAGTGGCGTTTTGATCCAAATACCTATTATTTTTCGAAAATGGAGGGACTTTTAGATGGAAATATTATTATTTTGATTGTATCATCAAAGTTGCGTGGAAACAACCGGCCTCGCAGCCCACAAGTCAGTGTAATACTTGTAACGTATGTGTTTTGTTGTCTACATATTGTAACCTTTTAGAGCAACTGCTAAGTTTCTTGCCGGCTCTTCTTAGTAGAATCATCTTTCCGAACCGGTGATAGAGTCTTAACGTTTCATAAGTGACACAAGTTGTCCTACATGAAATAAATAAATCATTTATCACCATCGTTATCTCGCTAGCCCTCTGCTGAGCAAAATTATTTTTGAGCAAATTTTTTCGGAAAACTTACTGCTACATCCAAAAAAGTGGATAGATAAATATATAAGATAAAGTATTTATAACGCCAATTACGAGTTTTCACAGATATAACATTTCAATCCATTGCTGGCTCACTACTGAACAAATCCTCTCGAATGAGAAGGGTTTGGCCATAGGCCACCACGCTGCCCAAGTGCTGATTGGCAGACTTCACACACCTTCGAGAACATTATGAGTTTGCCATGTACTTGGCCAGTGTGGTGGAGTATGTTCTTATAGAAGAAAGGAAAAATAATTGCCGGTATATATTTTTTATTTTTTTAGGCGCGTTGAGTACTTTTTGGTAGGGGGTAAAAATGTAGATTCGCGTGACCTTGACCGATATGCTCGCGTGACCGACATGCTCGCGAGACCGACGTACACTACATACATATACTACATTCGAAATTAAACTTTAATGCCTTGGTGTTAAGGTTTATATTTTAATAATTTTAATTAAAATTAAAAAAAATCGTTCGTTTTCACTTCTATCGGCAGTCCCTAAGACCATAACTACGAGTATGGAAAAAGGTATTAAAAATCTTGTAGTTGATATTTATTTCTTGGGATTGGAGAGTAGACTTTACGTCCCTGGGATATCTCTATATCATATTAAGACAAAACGTGTTAAAGTTTATCACCAATTCAATCAATTCATTCATGAGGGGTCGATTTGGGAATTTATAATTTCAGAATTTGCTCTGGTCTGGTCTGGTGGGAGGCTTCGGCCGTGGCAAGTTACCATCGTAACGGCAAAGATGTACCGCCAAGCGATTGAGAGTTCCGGAACGAAACCGCTTAGTACATAAGCCAAAGTCAAAGTGAAAACATATTTATTCAAAATAGGTACCTACAAAGTACACCTTTTGAACATCATGCTTACAAAGTATAAGACGTGACGGTGATAATTTACTACGGTATCTTAAAAATAAACCTACGAAGGTTCCAAACGCGCCCTGGTCTGAGAAGAGCGCACAACGAAATCAGCCGGGTTTTTTAATCGGTTCAATATAACTGCCCCCTATCAGATTAGCCCGATTACCATCTTAGACTGCATTACCACTTACCATCATCGAGATCGCAGTTAAAGACTAACTTATAGTGGAATAAAAAACCCTAGTGTTAAATATTCTAAGGTAGCAAACCTCAGCTCTTTCATTCCGGATTCCATCCCCTAGAGAAATTCATATCAAAGAAAACTAAAGTAGAACTAAAATACTATCCCAAGAGAAATCTATTTTGGTTCTAGGAAGTTTGAATTTAAAACTGAATATCTTTCTTAACTTTTGCTTGTAAGTAACGCCTTCCGTGTATAGTAAACTACGTAGAAAAGAGTTTGAAAGTGAAATATAACTTTTTAAATGGATGGTTTGCAACACGGAAGCTACTTTACGGAATTTTGGTTTATCCTTTCCTTGGTACGAGATGATGTTTGGGTATTTGACAACTTGTCAAATCAGCAACTTTTTCTAACGTGTGCTTAGTGTGGGATTTTGTATGAGATACTGAAATGTGACGTCATCAAAATTGACACTCTTGTTAACTTTAATCGATAGTTTAAAATGGTTAGTCAACATAAAACTAACAGGGGATATTACAACTTTTGCCGAGCCTATCCTCTATTTAATATACCTAAAAATGAATTTAATTGACTAGTAGTTAAATACTCAATTAGGTTTTAAAAATCTCGGGGGAATTTTTGATTTTCCGGGCTAGAAAGTAGCCTTGTCAATTTCCGTCTCTAATACCTAGGCAAAAAAATCACGTCATGACTTTGTTTGGCAAATAAAATCGTCGTATTTATCGCCGTAAGCATGTACCCGTTTTTATACGCAATGCGAATACTTTAATCTCATCTCCATGTCCTCATCTAGAAGACACAATTGTATAGTTTATATTTTAATTAATCATGCTTTTTAGCCTTCACAATTGTAGTCAGTTTTGAGGACTAATAAAAAAAACTGTAATTTTATTTAATTTGCGGTTAGAAAGTTACCACGCTGAAGAAGTCGTAAGCAAAAACTAGCAGAAATTCATGCTAAATATGAAAGTATTAGTTTGTTATTTGTTGGTTTGTCCTTCAAAGACGCTGCAAGAGAGTGTTGATGAGTTAGTCTCCTTTTTGTCCCGGAAAATTAAAGAATTCCCGCGGGTGCAAATATAAAGTCACACGGACAGAGTCGCGGGCATCATCTTGTTATAAATAATGTCTGCGCAATAAATAAAGCTTGAATAATATTTCCATTTACCTACTTAGCTGAGAGATATTAAAGTCGGGAAGTTGATAAAGTGGCATACCCCTGTGTACCATTTTGCATTCTAATGTGGGTTTCCTCTTAAATAATAGCTGCCGACAGTTTTTATTGCGTTAAGGCGATGGAGGCTAATAAATAATCCTAAGGGAATACGAAGAAACACAAAAAAACTTCGGGACGTATCTATAAGTCCGCGCGCGAGCTCCGAGAAATCCTATGGAATGTTGAAGTAAACTTACTAATATTATAAATGCGAAAGTTTGGATAGATGTATGGATTTATGAATGTGTGGATGTGTGGAGCTATGGATGTATGGATGATTGTTACTCAATCACGCCCCAACGGCCGAATGGATCTGGCTGAAATTTGGCACAGAGATAGATTATAGTCTGGATTAGCACATAGGCTATCCATTATCCCGGAAAATTAAGGAGTTCCCGCGAGAACCAAAAAAATCTCGATCCACGCAAACGAAGTCGCGGGCATTAGCTATTGATCTATAGTTGTTTAAAGTACAAAACAATACTGCTTTCTCAAAATTACACGCGTCAAACTCGAAACTAGTGCTGGGAGCGAGCTGGATATGGAGCGACGATCGGGGGTGGTGTACAACCGTCGCTTCTTCAGACCCGGATTCCTCGGAGCTCGTGCGCGGACTATATATGTCACCGTAAGATTGTAAAAACCGTTAGATTATAATCTAACTCACGAAATTTTAAACTGTCGAAAGATTGTAAACGGTTCAATGTTCTGAGTGTCAATTTTTGAAATATTCATTTTATTTACGTTTTCTTGTCTCTTTCTTGTAGGTTAGGTTAGGGTCCGACATAAACAATCAAGTAGTGCCTAGTAGTGTTAGGTAGTACTTAGGTTTTATCGGGTTTAAATACCTATCAGATAACAATCTACCGGAAAATAATGTGTTAAATTCTAATCTTTCGACAGTTTAGAATTTCGCGAGTTAGATTATAATCTAACGGTTTTTACAATCTTACGGTGACATATATACCTACTAGCGAGAAGCGACGCTGTCACCGGGTCAGATAAGTTTATGGGACCCGTTAGGTGATACTCACAATCGATACACTAGAAACCGCCATAAGCTAGTAACAGCGTCGTATCGTGCGCGCAAGGTGCAGAAATCCTTTGTGGGGTCGAGTGTACGCTTTTATAATATGGTTCCCAAAGAGTTTCTGGATTTGCCATTACATAGATTTAAAGACTGTGTTAAACAGCATTTGTTAAGTCGAGGTTATTACACTATCGATGATTTTATTAATGACAAAAGTTGCATGGAAGCAACCGGCCTCGCATCCAGTGACCCACAAGTCAGTGTAATACTTGTAACGTATGTGTTGTGTTGTCTACATATTGTAACCTTTTTCTTTTCTATGAAAAGATCAACAGCTGAGTTTCTTGCCGGCTTTTTTCAGTAGAACAGCTTTCCGAACCGGTGGTAGAGTCTTAACGTTTCATAAGTGACACAAGTTGTCCTACATGAAATAAATAAATCATTTATCATTATTTAAGCTTTTCAAGTTCCCTTTGAAATAAAAATGACTAATCTGTCATTTTTATCTTTCCTCCAAAATGAAAGAGTGTAGATCAAAAAAGGGTTCACATGCACGTACGCTATTATTTAGACTCGGGCCTTTGTTTAACGATCGCAATCGGATCATTTTTCAAACAGTAATATAGTAAAAAAATAATTTAGCCACGAGCTGATACGGTTCAAAAAATTATCGAGAAAAAGGTATTACTCAAACAGCTGGGTCTAGAGAGAATTTGCACGTACATAGGTAGGTTATTTTTACCTCTAAAGCATCAGCTAGTAATTAAGACTTTATACCCTCTAATAATTTCACCTTCCGACCTTTCTCGATCGATTTTCAAACACTCCCATTAATGGGTATTAGTAATTCTTTGATCTTTTCTGGAAAGGATTTTTATCGTTGGTAAACCTGAATGAGATGTTAACATGGGGTAATCATATAAACAGGAATTAAAGAGGCAATCTTGACAGGGTTTTGTGTACGGTTAGCATTTTACGATCTCGCCGATCGATTTACAAATACTTTGTTCTTCGTATGTTTACGACACATGCATTTATGTTGGATTAACTTTGAACAACGGTACAAAGAGTGTTCTGTAAAGTATTTATTGGTTGTTTATAAAAACAACAAATGATTTTGGGGCTAACGAAATGCTTTCGTGTTTCGTTGTTCTAATCAGAACGCAAAGAATAGTTTTTGATTAGGAAGCCTGTGGCCGACAATTTATTAGCAGACAATAGGGAGGAAACAACCATAGTAAATGTAGAACACGGCATGTGAACCCCAATAGAAAGAAATCTTTTGTCTATTACACAGTAATTAATCGTTATACAGTGACACCACATGTTTATTTGATATAAGAATGTAACACATTATGTAAGTATATTTTTTCTATGAGGAAGGGCGAGGGTTCCCAAGGTCTCACCGCGTTATTATCCCATGCAAACTCCTAGCATTATTTGATTAATGGAAAGGGGTCAAGACCCTCAGTAATGAGCCGGAATACGAAGCAGAGAGATTCTTTCTTGTTTTTTTGCTCCTCAATAATCTTAATAATAAATCTCTCCAGACTATAATCTATCTCTGTGCCAAATTTCAGCCAGATCCGTTCAGCCGTTGGGGCGTGATTGAGTAACAAACATCCATACATCCATCCTTTCGCATTTATAATATAAGTATAGATACTATAGATTACTCAAAATAACAGTTTGATGTCACGTGTCTTGACGTTCACAAAATAAGGATTATAATTCTAAAACACGAAAGTCAACAACAATGAAACAATATGGCCCCTGTTGCCGCGTGATTGAAGGATAAACTAACAAACTAATAAGTATGGATGTAGGGTAACACGTATGGAGGAATCTCATATCCATCATTTGCAATAGTAAATCCCCTGGTATTGTATGGAAATCCATATTTACGGTTGCTCGGAATGATACTTTATTGCAATCGGAAATGGTGGCTCTACGCAATTCTATACGTAAACCGAATAATGGTTGTTATTTTGACTAAATTCCAGTTATTTGTGACTTTTTGAATTATTAAGTTTACTTAGCTAAATGTTTTCAGAGACACAGTATTTCTAACTAGTTCGAAAAACAGGTGCACAATAATATTTTGTTTGTTAGTCTACTACATTAATTGTAGCCTAAATTTAGGGCTTTAAATGTTTTTTTTATCCACTACAAGTTAGCCCTTGACTGCGATCTCACCTGATGGTAAGTGATGATGCAGTCTAAGATGGTAGCGGGCTAACCTGTTAGGGGCATGGCAGTTATATTAAACCCATACCCTATTCGGTTTCTACACGGCATCATACCGGAACGCGTAATCGATTGGCGGCACGTCTTTGCCGTTAGGGTGGTAACTAGCCACAGCCGAAGCCTCCCACCAGGCCAGACCAGGGAAAATTCAGAAATTATAAATTCCCAAATTGATCGAACCCGGGACCTCCACACGTTAAGACAACAGCGCTACACACTGCGCCACGGAGGTCGTCAATAATTAACGATTATGTTAAGGTACCCATATTGTGTGAATTATAAATTTATCTTTATTATGAAGGAACTAGAAGTTTAATTCGCTATGATCCGCCACAGTAGACAAATCTATGTGGTACAGTGTGTATCTTGCACTTGCAGCTTGCGATATTCTCCGCCCAGTAAGCCAGCAATTCGCACCGACACAACACACACCACATAAATCTTCCAAATTATTCTCAACGTACTGTTACATGGGGAAACTCAATTTGGGTTTTAAAAAAAGGATTACAGGACTTTTTAGCCAAGAAAATTAAAGTGTTCCCGCGGGAACCAAAAAACCTCAATCCACGTGGACGAAGACGCGGGCATCAGCTGTACTTTTTTGCATGGATACAGTTAAAGATCGAAGCGGTGACAGCCTTGTGGTTAAGTTTTAAGAAATTGAATATCACATGCTTGAAACGGTCAAGAAAAACATCGTGAGGAAACCTGCACGCCCGAGAGTTCTTCATGTTCTAGTAGGTGTGTGAAGTTTGCCGATCCACACTTGACCAGCGTGGTGGACTATGGCTAAATCCTTCTCATTCTTAGAGGAGACTCATGCTCAGTAGTGATGCCGGTAATGCGTTGACAAGAGAGAGAGAGAGAGTTAGAGTAACGTAGGTTACGCATATGAAACGCGTGACTGCTACATTCTAACTGTAATTATAGCTTTTATCTCTATCTGAGTCGTATTCCTCATTACTAAGGGTCGTCACCCCTTTCCATTAATCACATAATTAATTTTCTTGGGATAATAATGT
The DNA here is from genome assembly GCA_964035005.1 of Erebia palarica. Lineage (NCBI taxonomy): Eukaryota > Metazoa > Arthropoda > Insecta > Lepidoptera > Nymphalidae > Erebia > Erebia palarica. Next base: position 23,695,121 of record OZ035993.1, on the reverse strand, counting down.
GGTTTGTTCTACGTCCTTCCGCATACGACTCGACTAAGAGTATTAATTGAACTCCTAGGTTTTGGTTACGAGTATTATCAGATGTTAGTGATAATAACCTTTACCTAACTAGCTTTGGTGGTGGATTTCGAAAAGATGATTGCCCGACACACATACAGACAGACAGATACTTGGTCAAAACTATAAGGGTTCCCAGTTTTGCTGCGAAATCCCTAAAAATAGCCTGAACGCCTAAAATTATAAAAATATCCCATTTAAAAATGAATCAATCATACTTATCAAAAAATGGAAACCAAAACTTATGATCCTGGTACAAAAACCGCGTTAGCATTGCTTGCGTCTCGTTAAATTTGTTTTGTTCATTAAAAATTCTTCACAGGGACCATAGCGCGCCATTTTTAATTGCGGCACCGAACAAAATCCGCCTTTTTACAGGGCTCTTATGTGTTACGGTTTTAGGGTTCCGTACAAAAATGTTAAAAAAGGAACGCGTTCTGGTGGGAGCGACTATGTTTGTGACACTTAGAAATTCCAGTACCTTGAAAGGACATTGACCGAATTCGCCTAAGAATCAACAGATGTTTGAAATGTACAGTAATTCTTAGCTTATTTTATAACCTTTATTCCAAATATTAGAATTCAACGGACACTTCAAATTAATTTAAAAAATCTATAATGATTACTATACGTTTCCGTCACTCGGTTATTAACCACAGATCAATAATTTATAGGTTAAAATAATATACCTACAATACCACCGCTTGAGCGCTAGATCCGTATCGTAGAAAACAAGATAAAAGCAGCTTAAAGTGCTAGTATTTTGAATCTCGCAACTCCATATATTGAAAGAACAATAATTTAATATTTCTAACGCCATCTGTGAAGTTCTCGATGAACTATGATGATATATATCCTTATTTATAACGCCATCTGTAATGTTTTTGGTGAACTACCACAAATCTTGTCTTATCTACATACTGTTTACAGCTCTATTACAATTGGATAAAGATGATATTTATTTGTTTACGCAGATTGATTGTGAAAGTTTAAATAACCTCAAAATTGAAAATATTTTTGGTAATAAGTAGTAGTAAGTTTCTTAGCAAGTGTCCGTTGTTTTAATCTGTTCTCAAGTATAAAAAGGTATTAATTTGAACCCTTCAATCAATGTTTTATGACGGTTGGTTCTTAGGCGAACTTTGTACGGGGACAGAACATTTATAAACATTACATCCTTTGTAATGTTTATAAATGCTTACTCAACCTTATTGATGTTAAGCAGGCGGCCGGTCGTAAAACTTTATGCCAAATCACCTATGGATTGTGTGAAAGGCAATAAAGGGATGAATAAGAGGTTGACGGATAACAGAAGTGAGTGAAGAAGAAAACATGTTGTTCCGACCCCACATAGCGTGGGAAAAGGGCAAGAAGAAGAAGAAGAGACTCAATCTCATTGCATCCCTTATATTATTATCTCTTATGTAACGCATATATGTATATTAACTTCACAGTTTGTGAAGCGATAAATCTGAGATAATTAGGGTTGAAACTGTGTTTATTCAGACAAATTCTACGTAATTTTTAGAAGGTTGGAGCTTTTGTAAAGAGTATAACTACCCCTGTAGCAGAAGTCTATTGATAGAGATTTTTAAGTAAACTTTACAGGAAAATTAAAATGAAGTGTTTGAGTATCACAGTTTATTTAATCTGTCTGATAAAAACGTCAGGTAAGTTTTGCAGTTCCTTATTATTAGTGATTTGTTTTTGAGACTGTAGATTAATTTCACAACTATTAAATATGTCTCATTCAAGCGACGGAACCCATGGTGGGCGAGTTTGACCCGCACTTGACTAACATTTTTATTTTTATTGTAGACTGGTTTTTTGGGTCTGTAATTTTACTCTCGACTCGCCTGAAAAGTTTTGCAATGCTGTACATAATGTCATTTATATAAATATCTATTACTAATCTTGTCTTAAGAGGAAGTTATCTTTGATGATGCAGACATTTAAAAAAATTGCTCTACTAAGTATTTTAAAAATTAATTTAGGTAAACATACTTTCTTGCGCTGAAATTTGGCACAAAGATAGATTATAGCCTAGAATACCACATAGGCTACTTTTTATCCCGGAAAATTAAAGAGTTCCCGGGGGAACCAAAAAACCTCAAACCACGCAGGCGAAGTCGCGGGCAATCGCTAGTTGTTATATATTATATTGTTATAAGTAGCAAACCAATTTCATATTATATTTGCTGACTGAAAAAAAATCTGTTGGCCTAAATAACCAGTAAAGCTAACCGGTTTAATGCTAACCTATTATTTGTTTTACACAGTTAAGAATTTGCAGGAATCTCTGAGACCAAACCAGATTATTACCAACCACTACAGCCCATTAACGTCCCACAGCTGGGCACAGGTCTCCACACTCATAGGAGAGAGGGAATTAGAGCTTAGACCCACTACGCTGCTCCAATGCGGGTTGGTGGGCTTTGACGACTATGATCAGTGATAATAACCGGTACCGACGGCTTAAAGAGCTCTCCGAGGCACGGGGGTGAAACACCGCCAACTTCCTAATTCCGGGCTAGTACTGAGAATTTCTAGTCAGAAAAACCCAACACTTAATTATGGCCCGATCCGGGACTCGAACTCGGGACCTCGTCGGCCGCAGTCGAACATGCTAACTACTAGACCAACGAGGCAGTATCACCAACCACATATCTATATTATACGCCTTACCACGCCTTAATATGTATAAATTGGATGATAATGAGTGAATAAACACTGTGGATTTATTGGAGCGATAAAATTAGCATAGTAATAGGAAACTTGGCGGCGTAATTACATTAGCACACTGAATAGAGTTTGCGGTAACGAAAGCTGCATAAGAATCGAATTTATATTATATTCTCGTTCCCGGGTCTCCTTTCAGAAGAAAGGGGTTTGACCATAGTCTAACATGTTGACCAAGTGCGGATTAGTACGCTGTACACTCCTCTGAGAACACTCTATGAAGAACTTTTGACGACCTTACTGGCGCAGTGGTGAGCGCTGTGGTCTTATAAGTGGGAGGTCCTGGGTTCGATCCCCGGCAAAATCAATTCGGGAATTTATAATTTCTGAATTTTCTCTGGTCTGGCCTGGTCGGAGGCTTCGACCCTGGCTAGTTACCAACCTACCGGCAAAGACGTACCGCCAAGAAATTTAGCGTTCCGGAACGATGCCGTGTAGAAACCGATACGAGTGGGTTTAATAGAAATGCCGTACCCCTAACAAGTTAGTCCGCTACCATCTTAGACTGCATCATCACTTACCATAAGGTGAGATCGCAGTCAAGTGCTAACTTGTAGTAGAATAAAACAACGATGATTTCCTTCACCATTATGTACTTACATAAAAAGTCTATTAAACACAGGGCCAAGCCCCATTTCACTCTAAAAAGTGGCTAAGAAGTGGGCCGGCTATGGGTTCAGATCTACGTTCAGCTGTATGTATGTATGTTTGTTAACGATTTTCTCTGAAACTGATGGACCTATTTTAATGATTTTTTCACCATCGTAACCTACATACTTTCAGGAAGGTTTGAGAGTATCATACTAATATTATAAATTCGAAAGTGATTTTTGTTGGTTTGTCCTTCAACGCTGCAACGGATCGACGTGATTTTTGGCATGGGTCATGGCATCAGGTCCTCTACTATAAGAGGACCTGAAGAGTAACATAGGCTACTTTTCATCCCGGAAAATTAAGGAGTTCCCGCGGGAATCAAAAAAACTTAAACCACGCGGACGAATTCGCGGGCATCAGCAAGTAATTAATAAATTAATATTATCATTTTATTTTTTTTTTCTAGCTAACATTAAGTTCTATTGTATTATCATTGTATTTAATCTTAAGCCTTCATCGCTTTTACAATCCAAAGGGATGCTGCATATTACAGTATAATTATGTATACAGATCACTCTTCAGTACACACCTACAACGTGATTGACAGTTTATCAATACCAACCTCACGAATCTTTGGCGTCCTCGTTTCTAAAGCGGACGGCCGCTGGGATATGAAATTCCCTTCCGGCATCTACCTACTTATAACATATATACACACTGCTGTAGAAAATAATTCATCTATACTATATAAACAAATAATATCATTAGTTTTTGAAGTGATAATATAATTAGTTTTTATACCATATAAACTAATAATACAATTAGTTTTTGAAGTGAAAACTTCTTTAGCCGCGTTGAGCACTCTTTGGTAGGGGGTATAAATGTGGATTCGCGTGACCGACATGCTCGCGAACAGCGCCTTGTTACGAAGACAAAAGGTCTTAAATATAAATATACTACATTCGAAATTAAACTGTAATGTCTAAGTGTTAAAGTTTATATTTATTTATATTTATAAAAGAAAAGAAAAGAAAATAGGTTTAAATATTTGTTTTCACTTCTATCGGCAGTCACAATAACTGATCAACCAATTTTGATGAAATTTGGTACAGGGATAGGTTGTACCCCGGGGAAGGTCATAGGCTACCTTTTATCCCGGAAAATTCGAAGTCACGGGCATAATCTAGTATAATATGTATGTAATACAAAAATAAACCCTACCATAATATGAATAGGGGTCACGGGCCACGGCCTTAAGCAATAAGGGAGAGAGAGGAGAGTCAGAGAGCGTAGTTATATTTACACATGATTGACATTTCATCGAATAGCTTCTGGTACCCTCATTTCTAATGCGTTCCTCTGGGATATTGAATTTTTTCCCGACGTTCGTATTTCCGGTTGGTTAGAATTTCACTCAAGTTAAACCCGGTACCCGAAATATTTGGTAAAGGGATCACAGGAAGCCTGCATACCTCCTGAGGGATAACTCATCTAGCTACTGAAGGAACTAGAAGTTTAATTCGCTATAATCCGCGACAACAGGGAAATCTATGTGGTACCCTCAAGTAGGGTAGTTATGGGGGATTTCGGTGGCGTGGTGAATGTGTGGGGATAAAGTAAAAAGTAAAAGTAAAATATACTTTATTGTACACCATACAAAAAATAAAATACAATAGATATAATAATCTAATGGACATGGCACAACTGGCGGCCTTATCGCTCAAACAGCGATCTCTTCCAGGCAACCTTAGGGCAAAGGATATTGAAATAGAAAGCGGAAGGGGTGTACTAAAGAGAGGAAATTAAGTAATATACAAAAAGATACATAAATGAGTAATATAAAAATATAATTCTATGTATCTAAATATATATAATAGAAAGAAAATAATATAGTATAGTATTAAATTATAGACGACAAAACTGTACACTGACACTGTACTAGGTAGATTTTCCTGTTGTCGCGGATTATAGCGAATGAAACTTCTAGTTCCTTCATTATGATGGACTTCCGCAAAGTAACGCCTGCTTCTATCCAAAATCATCTATTGTACGCACACGAGTTGAATGCAGTCGGGCCTGAGGTGACGGGCGGGAGCATCCCCCTCCCAAATCCCCCCTCACCCCCGCTGATAGTGTTGACCATTCAATGTTAAACTTTATTATTTCATGAAATGATCAATTCATATACAATTAGATTTCGCGTGGAGGGACCGTTAATGTTTACGATTCATAGATAAATGATAAATGATTTATTTATTTCAATGGACAACTTGTGCCACTTATGAAACGTTAAGACTCTACCACCGGTTCGGAAAACTGATTCTACTGAGAAGAGCCGGCAAGAAACTCAGCGGTTGCTCTTATCATAGAAAAGAAAAGGTTACAATATGTACACAGCACAACACATGCATTACAAGTATTACACTGACGTGTGGTTCACTGGATGCGAGGCCGGTTGCTTCCATGCAACTTTGTCATTAATAAAATCATCGATAGTGTAATAACCTCGACTTAACAAATGCTGTTTAACACAGTCTTTAAATCTATGTAATGGCAAATCCAGAAACTCTTTGGGAACCATATTATAAAAGCGTACACTCGACCCCACAAAGGATTTCTGCACTTTGCGCACACGATACGACGCTGTTACTAGTTTTCTAGTGTATCGATTGTGAGTATCACCTATTTGCTTATAAAGATTAATGTTCTGCCTAACATAGACTATATTATTGTATATTATGTATTGCGAAGGCACCGTAAGAACACCAATCTCTTTAAATTTTTCACGAAGTGATACGCGTGATCCGAGTTTATAAATAGAACGGATGGCTCTTTTTATACGACTGCCTGAAAAAAGGAGTATATTGTTTTCAGAGTTCATGTGTGTATGTATGCATGTATGTATGTATGTATGTATGTATGTGAGTTTGTATATTCCACCATAACTTCTATACGCCTGAACCGATTTTGATAAATGAGGTATCGTTAGAATCCCTAGCTTATTCCGGGTGACATAGGCTAGTAAAATTTTAAAAAAAATTGATGGGATGACCATGGTCCCGCATTAAAGACCAAAATTGAAAAAAAAACTCGAAAATAATATTAACTATATAATCAAAAATGAAAATGATGAGTAGATTCCAAAAATATATAACAGTATAGTTCTATATTTAGTGATTCACAAAAAATATCATTTAATAAAAAATGTGAATAAGATTCCAAAGGCTATATATGCAAATCGCTTCTTATGAAGGTAAACTCCAAAAATAATATGGCAGGGCAGTCGTATTTTTTAATTCGTTATATTAATTTCATCTGCATAAAGTGATACATGATATTTAAGTTCTTAAATCATCTCATTGACGAATTTCGAGCTCTACGGTATCGAAACCATTTATGTCGACATTTTCTAGGAAATGCTGACACATACATACTCTTTGATCGGACACTTCTTGCTTGTTTGTGACTTTTCGTGTAAATTTTTAAAAATGACTGATTTAGGAGGTTCAGTAACAAAAAAAACGTGTTTTTAATTATCGCCAAGCACGCGAAAAGGCGAAAAAAGCTTTGGACATGTGTACTGAAGAAAGGCAAATTACCTTTTTGACCTTGCCTTTAACGGCAAACCGAGTCGATTTATATCGATCTACCAAAAAGCTAACTATCAAAAACTATCAAATAGGACTATCAAAAAGAACACTAAAACAGAGTAAAAAATTCTACACCACGCGAGCGGAATCGCGGGCATCAGCTAGTATGATAAGATGCCCGTGACTTCGTCCGCATGGAATAATAAGCTTTTCAATTCCCATAGGAACTTGTTAATTTTCCGGGCTAAAAAGTAGTGTATGTATGACACTTTACCCATGCAAATAATCACGCCGGTCTTTTGCTCTGTAGCGGCGTGATTGAAGGACAATCCAACCAGCAAACACACTTTCGGTATTATAATATTATTAGTATGATGATGAGTACGGAAGAAATTTTATTCCGGTTGCCTAAAAGTTTGCGCACACACTTTTATATTGAGCTTTTTTATTTCTTGCCGCTTTTTCTCTGTAGAATTTTCACTTTAAGTTGTCACGGAAAGGGTTCCGAACCGGTGGTAGAGTGAAAACGTGACGTAGCATAAGATACACCTATTTGGCCAATATGAAATAAATAAATTGAGTACTCTACACACTAGCGCGACAGGACGAGACGTGTATCCAAACGACGCTCACGTTCAGTCACGCCATCGTCAGTGGCGATTTCTGGTGGTCAAGGTGGTTAGCGCTAGCTGATGGTTAGGTAATTTCCTCCATAAAATACATTTACCTAAATCTATACTTAATATTATAAATGCGAAAGTTTGCATGGATGGATGAACGGCTGAACGGATCTGGATGAAATTTGGCACAGAGATACATTATAGTCTGGAATAGCATACACTTTTTATCCCGGAGAATTAAAGAGTTCCCGCGGGAACCAAAAACCTCAATCCTCGCGGACGAAGTCGCGGGCATCAGCTAGTAAGTAATAAATAATTATTAGTGATAATTGTTTATAGCAAGATGTGTGCAAAATTTACAACTTTTTATTAGGTAGGTAATAGGCTTGTTTGTGCATATAAAATAATAATGTAAAAAAAACCCGGCTGAGTTTGTTGTGGGCTCTTCTCAGACCAGGGCGCGTTTGGAACCCTCGTAGCTTTAGTTTTAAGATACCGTTACTGATTATCACCATTATATTTTATAAATAACTAGACGTCAATAAGTGTAGGATACCTACCTAAATTGAATAAACATTATTTGACTTTTGACTTTTGTGTGGCACAATTTGGAAATAAATGTTATTTCTTTCTTTCTTTTTAGATTGAAGTATGAAGATTTTTATATGACAAACTTTAATAGTTAGGTATGTCTGTGAAATTTGGTTGACCTTTTCCGATAGTGAATAATTTATTAGTAAAACATTTGGGCATCGGACATGAAATGTATTATTTATTCATATGGGTTAAAATTGTACTGATTATAGCCGTCTGACTCGCTATTGACCTGCTAAAGGATTATTAATATTTGACCGACCCAAGGGTTGACTCTGCGTCTACTTGAGTGAATTTGCGCTTATCCGTCTGTCCGTTTCGTCTGTCAGAACCTTATCTATACTAATATTATAAATGCGAAAGTTTGGATGTATGGATGGATGGATGTTTGTTACTCAATCACGCCAGAACGGCGAATGGATCTGGATGAAATTTGTACCGTACCGTATGGGTCGGTTATACGGTCGGTCGGTTATAACCCTGAGAAATCGGTCAAAACCGATTTGTATCGAGAACGGCCATTTTTCAGGGTTATAACCGCTAGAATATGGAATGCCTTCCGCTGACTTCGAAGAAATCCCATAAGAGTTCATCCTTTTTAGTCGGTACATGTATCAATAACTCATTAATCACCTACACTCGATTTAGGGTGTAACTCAGACGACCGATTTTACTTTTGACCGATTTCAACCGAGAACAGCAACGGCGGCCCTCTGAATGCTTTTACTTTTCCCTCCATTTTAAATCAAGAGTGAAAACGCATCTTTTAGGCAATGCAAGTACTACAACAATACTACCTAAATTAAATGAACTTACTTGACTGTTTTGTGTTGCTACTAGACCTGGTACAAGTTTGATAAATATGTGAGGTATGTCTGGAACGCGTAGTTGATAATTTTGAATTGCCAATTTTATCGGAAGTCTGCGATTGACGTAAACCATTTTAGCTCATTTATAAATCACTTCACTTGAATGAATGCCATTTCGGCTGTGATGCTGGCAACAAGGCAAGAAAGACCGGAAAATCTTTCTTATCTAACAGAAATAATGAGTTTACTCCAGACAGGAACAAATTATGGCAGAAAAGGACAAAGGAAAAAAGTTATTTGTACGCGAAATTATAGAACGAATTCTCCCTTTAATTTGAGCGAACAAGGAAAGTCGTCTGAGGCTACGTTATTTTTTGACTGAAAAGAGAATAATTTAAAATCTATGTACCTATGTATTTATTGAGTTCATTAGTCAATTAATTTTCCTTGTGTGCTTTTGTCAACCCTGTTATGGTCCTGTCCCCCGGGAAATTACATCACAATTGCCAATATGACGGTGTCCTGTGACACACGATTGATAGCCTCTAGCATTCGAAATTGTGAATTCATTGTAGATCCTCCAAAGCAGTCACATTTTAGTTCCAATCTGGTTGAGTCAGATCGAATATTTGCTTTTATAATAACTTGTGTTAAATCTGTACTAATATTATAAATACGAAAGTTTGGATGGATGGATGTATGAATGGATGGATGCTTGTTACTCAATCACGCCAGAACGGCTGAACGGATCTGGTTTAAATTTGGCACAGAGTTAGATTATATTCTGTAATACATATAGGTTACTTCTTATCCCGGAAAATTAGAGTTCCCGCGGGAACCAAAAAACCTCAATCCACGCGAACAAAGTTGCGGGCATCAGCTAGTTTTATCATATATAGTCGCGGTCTGAAAATGTTTACCAGTTTTCAAATTAGATTCTCTAAAACAGTGCGTGCATTAAGTTCTACAACGGTTAAACAATGTATTTATTACGTTTCAAAGTTATCAAAAGTTTTCAAGCATTGAATTCAACAAAGAGTAAAATGGAATGAACTCAAAAACAGAGAATAAATCACTCAATTTCGGTTTGCCGATGAGGTCATCACGGTAGAGGTTTAGTAAAACCTTAAATACAATGCTCAATTAATACAAAATGTTAGTGGAATAATATGAACCGGTCATAAGCACAAAGTTTAATAAAACCCGCAAGTGAGCGCAGAACTCATTGAAACTTGAAGCTCTCTGCTTTATTACCAACTAGGTCTCTACTCTCTACATCTAGTTTCTCTGAACTTTATTCATTGAGTTTAGTCCATGGAGTTGCAGACTTCAAATATCATTAATTATTAACAAATGCCTCGTTGTTCTAGTGCAGGGTAGGCGAACCAATGGCACGCGACACAAAATTTTGGCCACGTCACCGATCACAAAATTCATTATACACTAAGAAAAAAAATTATGAAGTAGGTATTATATTATGAAGAGCGAACGCAAGTGATCCTACCCTACGGAGTATTAGGGTCATTAAAGACTCGGATAGAAACCGTTTGACAGATGACTCCAGTTCAGCATGCATTCTGCTAAAAATAACATCTTACAACCCTAATAAGTTATTTGTCATCTAATCTGCAACAACAGAAGTCACACTGATTACTTTAATGTACTTTAATTAAATTACACATATAAATAGTTTATTGAGACATTCAAAAATGAATTTTTGAAAAAATGACAAGTCCGGAGTTTGGAAATTGACGGTGTGACACCTCTATGCCTCGGAGAGCACGTATCACTGTCGGTCCTGCGCCTGATTTCACTACAGTAGTGACGGATTTACCACCCCATCAGGCTATGAGAGTAAAGGAACAGGGAGTGCACGGAGATTGGCGGCCGTGGCCGAAATTCGGTCGGGAGGACATTATTATTATATCATTTATGTATATTAATATTTCACCCGATAAGTAAGCCCTTGACTGCGATCTCACTGGGATGGTAAGTGATAATGATTTCAGATCATAAGAGTATATTTTATAAAACCGTACTGACAAACATAAAACTTCCACACCGAAACTTGTCACTTAACAAACGAAATTTTAATAAAAATAATATGTCTAAATTTAGATTAGCCCTCTCGGAGACGGACTGGAACAACATTATAAACCCTAGCATGAACGTTAACTTGAATTATACTAATTTCCTGCAACACCTAACAAACCTTTTAAATGAAAACATCCCTAAAAAACGTACGAAGATTAAAAATAACCCTAAAAAAACCTTCTTAACAAAGGGCCTAAAAAAGTAGTGCCAACATAAACGTCTACTTAAAATACTAGTAAATGTGTCAAATGATGAAATATTGAAGAAACACCATAAACAATATAGTAAAATGCTAAGAAAATGCGTTAAAATGTCACAAAAAATAAAAAATGTTAAAAAGATAAAAAATTCTAAAAACAAAACGAAAACAATGTGGAACATTATCACAGAGATTACAAATAAAAATGAAAAGCATACAAAAAATATATCCTTGCAATCAGATACGGGCCGCATAGAGTCGCCTCAAAAAGTAGCTAATCTATTTAATACTTACTTCATTGAAATTGGCAAGTCCTCGCAAGATGACGTGCCACAGCCGACACACAATATATCTATAAATTCTGACCTACAAACATCAGTTATAAATTCAATGTTCTTAACACCGGTGACTAAAAAAGAAGTACATGACATTATACGTAATCTTGAGAACAAAAGCAGCTTCGGCACAGATGAAATACCTCCGACATTAGTTAAATTATGTAAAAATCAACTGACTCCCCCATTGTCATTTTTAATTAATCAATCTTTTGACGAAGGCTACTGTCCGGATAAACTAAAAACCGCGAAAATACGACCAATCTTCAAAAAAGTGGATCACCTCATAATACAAGTAACTATAGACCCATAGCACTGCTACCGACTTTCTCTAAAATTTTCGAAAAAGCGATTTGTAATCGAATTTACTCTTTCTTAGAAAGGTTCAATATACTCGATGATAATCAATATGGCTTTAGAAAAAAGCGATCTACTACATTTGCGGTCTACAAATACATCCAAGAGATTCTTGAATGTATGGAACAGAAAAAGTATGCAGTAGGACTCTTATTGGACATGACCAAGGCCTACGATAAAGTGTCACATAAGATATTACTAGAAAAAATCTATAATTCGGGGATCAGAGGGAACGCTTACACATGGTTAAAAACGTACCTACAAAACAGGACACAATACGTCCAAATACAAAATTATGATGCAAAAACTCAAGAAATTTGTACAATTGACTCAAATACAGACATTATTAACTGGTCTATACCTCAGGGAAGCGTGCTCGGGTGTACGCTTTTCTTACTATATATAAATGAGTTGCCGAAAGTACTAAGCTCGGAGTGCAAAGTCATAATGTTTGCAGACGACGTATCATTACTCACCAAATGCTCTGATGCTACCGAATGTGAAAATAATATTACTGGAATCCTAAATAAAACGCAAAATTGGCTAGAGAAACATCACCTACAAATTAACGTTAAAAAAACCAAACTTATACAATTCAGACCTTATCAAAAAATACCACTAGACTTAAGTAAATTATCAGCACAAATAAATATTGAGGAGGTAGGGGAATTCAAGCTTCTAGGCCTGAGTATCGATACCCACTTAAATTGGAAACAGCATGTACAAAATATCAGACTGAAGCTGTCGCGGTTTGCATATGCCCTAAGCGTCCTCAAGGCGAATGCAAACTTCGAGACAGCTCTATCTGCTTACTACGCATATGCTTACTCATGGCTTAAGTACGGTATTATACTTTGGGGCGAAAGTACAGACGTGGAAGACCTATTCATTGCCCAGAAAAAGTGCGTACGAATATTAGTTAACATTAGGCAAAGAGAAAGTTGTAGACCTCATTTTATAGAAAAAAAATCCTGACATTAACATCTATCTACATAATGGAGACAGTCTCGTTTGTAAGGAAACACATACATCTATATAAAACATTAGAAAGTACATATAATCGAATCCCTCGAAATCAACATAAGCATAATCTAGCTCTTCCACGTTATACTCTAGGAATACCAAGCCGTAGTAGTCCGTACTTTAGAATTACAATAAACTCCCTAATACTATGAAAGAAGAAAACAAAGAGGCTACCTTTAAAAGACAATTAAGACATTGGTTAATACAAAAATGTTTTTATAACATTCAAGAATTTCTGACTACATAGACCTCAATAGCACGATAAATGTATTTAAAATAAATTATGTATTAAAACTTATAATTATTCAATTATTTTAATTTTATTGTAATAACTTATTTAATATTATTTTAGCCATTGACTACGACTTCTAGATTTAATAACTTGACGAGACTATTTATTTATCTAATATTTGTAATAGATTTAGTGAATCTTGTGTAATTAATTTAAAATTTGCAATGCCCTGACAGGGCCTCATGCCGATGTACTTGTATGTAGACATGGATGCAAATAAATAAATAAATGATGCAGTCTAAGGTGATGGCGGGCTAACCTGGTAGAGGGTTGGTAGTTATATTCAACCCAAACCCCTAATCGATTTCTACACGAAGTACCGAAAATCGATAGGCGGCAAGTCTTTGCCGCTAGGGCTCCGACCAGACCAGACCAGGGAAAATGAAGAACTTTTACTTTTGAAAAGTGACTCTGCTGGTAATGAAAAATACTGATTGTATAGTAACAAACAAACAAAAGTTGTAGATAATCAAATTTACAACAACTTAAATTCTTAGAAAGTTCCTAAGTTGTTGAAAAGTTAAAAATAATGAAGTAATTGAGAAATTTATTTCATGTCAGACAGCGGAGTAGGTATTACAGAATAGGGGATAGTTGGTAGTATTCAGCTCGTTCACAGTCATGTTAATTTGTTGCTGTTTTGTTGTTCGGAACCCCATCTCTGCCTCTAGTATATGGCAACTCTATGCAAGGACAGGTTTTAATATACTTTTATGATGCCGACTTTTATAGGTCATCGTAAAGTTCTTGAAGTATTCTTTATTGTGCAGGATAACAAGCCTAACTTACCTTAATAATTGTCGTTAGAATGAGAGTTGTTCTCAGTGCTAAAACATACTAGGGACTGGAAGACTAAATAAGTAATTAGATTTTTGGATTCCCGCGGGAACTCCTTAATTTTATATATATTGGGATTAAAAGCCTATGTCCTTCCCCGGGATATAATAACCTGCCTTTATACAAAATTCCAGCAAAATCGGTTGAAAATATGGGCCCTTAAAGCGTAGCAGACAGACAGACACATTTTCGCATTTATAATATTAGTATGCAAAATACTCTGCCTCAACGGATTATGGATAAATAAAAAGATGAACCCCCGATTCTCTTTGTATATTTTTTACCCAAAGAAGATTATAATAACCTTCAATGGATAAAAAATATATGACATGGCTTTTATTTTTGTAATAGCCACTAAATTAGTGTAAGCCAAATTTTTAAGTTTATTAGGTTAAAGTTAAATTACCTACTCAATAGTAAAATTTTTAGGCTATATTGAAATTTAAGTGAGGTTGTAAATGCTCAAATCAATGAAAACTGAGTTAGAGAATAGGGTTTTTTCCACTACAAGTTAGCTCTTGACTGAGATCTCACCTGATGGTAAGTGATGATGCAGTCTAAGATGGTAGCGGGCTAACATATTAATGACATAAATAATTAAGCATAAACTTTTTATCCCGAAAGTAAAAGTGTTTCCGGTTAATTTTCACAATCATAAGAAGATAATTTGGAAGACGATTAAGGCAGCCGTCCTATACTACCACTGACTTTGCTGTGCCCCACCGGGGTCCAATATTGTAATGAGAACTATTCTACTGACAGTAAATTACTATAAGAATAATTGTATTGGAATGCAAAATAAATGAATATGAATATGAAGAAGTCTCCGGCAGAGCAAGAGATAATATTTAACGTGACATAATATGCGTATCTAAACGCAAAAATACTAAATCAATCCTAGCAGATAATATGACAGAATAAGGAAAATATCGCGCCACATTGTAATTCCGAATCGAATAGTCAGCCTGGAGGCATCCGCAGAATGAAAACCAAATCTGATCTGACTTGCAGATTCCTACTTACCATTCCTTTGCCGCCTTTGCAATTCTCACGTACGTATTATGAGCTCACTTACATTCTTAGGGTTTCCGCGAATAAAATAGAAATGTCGCTCTACAGTTTAAAGTTGTGTTGAGTTCTGGTAAAACACATTTTAATCATAACTTTAATTTGGTAGGGGTAGTATTTTATTAAATGACTTATCATAATTAAGGAGAAATTAAGCTATGTATTGGTATATGAATGAACGCGTTCCATAAAAATGCTCAGAAGTAATTATCAAAATTTAATTTTCTTGACCATTTTGTTTTTTCGACTACGATATTATTCGCTGAGGGCGGTAATATTACAGAATAAGTAAATAATTGCAATTCTCACTTACGGATTATGAGCTAAATTATAATAGTGAAATGTTGGTAAAATTTGGTTATGACGATTGATCGATCCTTAGACACGCACTTCTTACTTTGCCGAGTTTATTTATAATCCACTACAAGTAAGCCCTTGACTGCGATCAAATATGATGGTAAGTGATGATGTAGTCTAAGATGGTAGCGGGCTAACCTTTTAAGGCTACAGCAGTTATAGTAAACCCATACCCCTAATCGGTTTTACACGGCATCGTACCGTAACGGTAAATCGCTTGACAGGACACCTTTGCCGATAGGGTGATTACTAACCACGACCGAGGTCTCCCACTAAGTTATGTAGATACTAAAAGTCATATATTATGTGAGTTTTTTCAGTCACACTTTCGCTTCGTCATATAATATTATAAATGCGAAAGCGTGTTTGTTTGTCGGTATATTGGTTTGTTGGTTTGTCCTTCAATCACGCCGCAACGGAGCAACTGGTCGTCGCGATGTTTGGCATGGGTATAGTTGAGGACCTAGAGAGTGGCATAGGCTACTTTTTATCCCGGAAAATGAAGAAGTTCCCGTGGGAATAAAAAAACTTAAACCACGCGGATGAAGTCGCGGTAGTAGTTTATTATATGGAATCATGGATTATTTTAAGGTTTAAAGTTTTTAAGTAAATAAACCATCCACTATCCACTTCAGCCCATTAACGTCCCACTGCTGGGCACAGACCTCCACTCTCATAGGAGAGGGGGAATTAGACCCACCACGCTGCTCGGTTCAGCCCTTTGAATATCATCAGCTCTTTTCTGGGGGATGTGAGCAACTTTCATAGGTCTGATCGATGTTGAAAACTTTAATTTATACTTCTTAGAGTTACGAATAATCACTTTCTATATAACGGTCATGGAAATCATAGTGAGGAAACCTGCAGGCCCGAGACATTTTCGAAGAATGTTTTCAGAGGTGTGTACAGACTTGGTCAGCATGTAAGACTATCCACTACAGCCTATTAACGTCTCACTGCTGGGCACAAACCTCCACTCTCACAGGAGAGAGGGAATCAGAGCTTAAACCCACCACGCTGCTCCAATACGGGTTGATGGGCTTTAACCACAGAATAGGAAATAGCTTTAACGACTATTATCATGTTAGTGATAGTAACCGGGACTGACGGCTTAACGTGCTCTCCGAGGCACGGGGGTGTAACACCGGCAAATTGCTAACTCCGGGCTAGTACTAAATAAAAAAACCATCATATCATACTAATATTATAATTAACGAGAAAGTCGCAACGGATCAACGGATCGACGTGACTTTTGGCATGGGCTTAGTTGAGAACCTGGAGAATGACGTTTTTGTCCCGAAAAATTAAGGAGTTCCCGCGGGAATCAAAAAACGTAAACCACGTGCACAAAGTCGCAGGCATCAGCTAGTGATACCATCTAGTAAAGGCGATGTATGTAGGAATGTTGACATAATTATCAAATCACATTCGCTTCAACAAACATCCACTATATACGAAGCGAGCGGGCTCTTGCTCGAAATTCCTCGTATCGTGACCTTTTGACAAGAGCGTCTGACTGATGTCACATAATTCGTGATATTTCGAGTAGGGTGACTAAATGTGACTAATGAAATGAGAATACTGCCTACTATATTATCCATACTAATCTGTAGCAGGTAGTCTGTGTTTCTGCTACGCTTAAACGGGTCATCTTTTCCACCGATTTTGATAAAATTTGGTACCGAGGTAAGTTGTATCCCAGGGATGGCTGAAGGACATACGCTAGTTTGGAATTTTTCTTCCAAGCGGATGAAATCGCAGGTATCGTCTCGTAACTCAATTAAAATTAGATTATTAATCCGTGGGAAGCTCAGTCAGGGTTTGAAAAAATAAACTAGGATGATTTGACGACTAGTCAAACCATTAACTCCTTGCAAACATCAAAACGTCTCCCTGCGATTCTCTTGATGTCGTCCGTCCACCGTGTGGGGGTATGCCCGCTACGCCTTCCAGTGCGGGGTCGCCATTCCAGCATCTTGGGACCCCAACGTCCATCGGTTCTCCGAACTACATAGTATAGGTACTCAATCTAAACAATATGGTCACCCTAATTTCAAAACTATAATATTTACTATTACCATTATCGAGCACGCATAGGAAGTGTTTAATGTTTATTTTCAGTTTCAATGATAATTATAGAGAAAATATTGATTGTAGGATTCTTGTGATGTTGAAAAAGATTTATTATTGCATAGTTTACGCATATTTTTAGGCTAAAAGTTACATAAAATATGTTTATGGTTTTACGGAATTGTGTTGAAGTTATTTAACACACTTAAAGAGGTAGGAACTTTAGAATTTTAACTGGAAAGACTGTAGGCTATAATTTCTGTTTACTTTTAACTGGCATACCTTATTTTACCTATATTCACTACTATATTTCTTAGTTGGTTCTGATAACATCAAAGAACTTCCACTACCTAAATTCAAGAGAGTCCTACAGAATTGGTTAATAAGCAAAGCCTACTACAGCCCCATTTATGTAGATTTTTTTTTAATGTACACCCCAGACGAATTTTTTCAATGACGGAAAGCTGAATTATATGCTGGGTTTATGACAATACATTGACATGATTGATTGTTATAATTATAATGGAATATTTCTTTGACTGTTGATCTAAATGTATATTCAATCTCAAACTTATTTTTTTTGGTTTTGTTATTTAAAGACTTTTTACAATAAATAGCTGGAGTATTAACTTTAATTTAGATTATTTTTAAGTATTGCACGCCAAAAATACTTGACATTTTATCTTTTATACCACCTTTATAATATGATGAGTATAACGCAATAAATAATTTCTGATTCTGATTCTGATGGCTTGCGGCGTGATTTTTGACGGATCGACGTGATTTTTGACGGATCGACGTGATTTTTCCAAGGGTAAGTAAAAGTTAAAGATTTGGAGTGACATGGGCATTTTATGTTACATTTATATTGTCTTATTCACATTTTTAACCTGGAAACTGAAAGAGTTCCCACTGGATACATAAAAAACCTAAATCCACGCGAGCGAAGTTGCTCGTTATTTTTTTTCTCTCTCCTTTCTCCATCTGTATTCAGTCCTTCGACTATAAACAGAGGCAATTGTCTAAGTAAATCGTAATCATTTATTCTCTCACTCCTGAAACTGTTCGACCTATTACTCGAACTGTTTAAGGAGTTGATACATGCTTTTTGACGTGCAGGCATCTAAACTCCTAAAACAGGTCGAATTATATGTTTGACATATGGCTACGATTGCCATTTCCTTACACAATGAGGGGGGCAGGTCTGTGCTCTTGCACGTAAAATAAAATAAATAAATCAAAGCTGCTTTGTAATCGAAATAATCTAGCAGAATATAAACCTGTCCGACCACCAAATGTGCTTGAAGCTTACAGTCTGTTGTAATTAATCCCTTACATTTGTAATCCTCTGTCGATTTATGCAAATGTAAAAGGACTTATATTGTGTCACTGTTTGGGAAAATTTATAGTTTTCTGATTGTATTTTTTTAGAAACCTTATTTTTATTGTTCGCACCTGAGTTGAATGCAGAGCTTAGGAATGTGCTAGTGCTGTGACCTTATTACTGACTGTCTTATCGATAAATTACAAAAACTATCAGTGGTTGTATTATTTCAAAATATTATATCCAAAATTAACTTCATTTCAGTAAAGAAAATAAAACCATTCGGACAAGTAGGGACGATTGTTTTGTTGTTTGTCCTTTCCATTAACCACATAATGGGAGGAGTTTTCTTGGGATTATAATGCGGTGGGTTCCCACGTCCGTCCGTATGCGACTCGACTAAGAGTATTTAAACTCTTAGGTTTGTTGCGATTATTAACATTTAATATTGATAATAACCGGGACCGACGGATTAACGTGTTCTCCGTTTGGAGGTTCAAATTTGGAGGCCAAATTTAAACCTCCAAATTCGGTCACCCATCCCTTGTTGATTACAGAACCTTTCATATAGGGTAAATATAGGGTTTTAATAACATAGGGGTTGGTTACGTTATACAACTGGATGCGAGTGCAATAGAAACGAAGCACCGTCTAGCCAGTTGTCATATCGATGTAGGTTAAGCGAATCAATACGAGACACGAGGTCAAAGTGAGATCGCCTGTCAATAGAAACATACTTATTAGGAAAATCGCTATCTAAACCACTGAATAGGTAAATAAGGTAGTTATATAAGGCCTAGCTGATGCCCGCGACTTCGTTCGCGTGGATTGAGGTTTTTTGGTTCCCGCGTGAACTCTTTTTTTATTTTATTTTGTTCGGAAAACTTAAAGCCATATAAACACATAATAAATACATAATATATTTTTGGGATAAAAAGTAGCCCAGGTATGTATGTGTTATTCCAGACTATTGTTGGAGAACAATCCAGAAGTAGGTATTATAATAAAACACTTTTAATATATTTGTACTCTAACCACGAGAGATTTAATGTAATTAGTTAATTTATAAAACTCAGTTAAACAATACTATAGTATCAAATCATTTGACCAGGCTGCAGTTACTACCGCAGCTCGTAAACAAGGTAACGATCTAAACACCGAAGGTATTCAATAATCGTTTGAGTCTCGGTGGAGACTGCCTACCGATGGTAAAACATTCGTATTTATACAAGTTATTCCAATATGGCGTCGGGAACGAACTGACGAGTGAAATACATCGAAAGAGTCAAATATCAGTACAATCGAACCTTCATCAATAAATAAATTAACAATCTTTTAACTTTTGTAACAATTAATTTCAACTGTAAACGCAAAGCTGACAGTTCGGCCGTCCTGAGAACAACACGTCCTCGTGTTTATGTCATATCACGGGCGTTTATGCCCCAAATCATATAAATCATGATCAGACGTTTTTGCCTGGGGCGTTCTTGCCCATAATTACTAATAATAATTACTTGTAACACACTAATCAAACTGCTGAACTTCCAGTCTTATCAAACATACATAAACTATTCTCAAGAAATTGTAAATTGATACAACTAACCTCATTCGTTGTACTTTTCAAAATCTGACACACTTTATGAACTTTTAGCACAAACATATTTAAAACATCTAAGGTTACAGCCACTAATCTCAAAAACTTATCATCACATATAATATGAATACTTTCACAACTGCGAATCTACCACTGGTTCGGAATGCCACGTCCTAGCGAGAAGAACCAGCAAGAAACTCGGTGGCGTCTAACATCGAAAATAATTTTGACACAGCTAATGTTGACGCCGCAACCGTTGAACAACGAAGGTACCGTTGCTCGGAAAAATACAAAATGGCGGTCGTCAACATCGTTGTTCAATCAAATAATAAATATGACAATTCGTTAATAAAGTAATTTGTGTTAGGCACGTAATAATTATCAGATATCCGCTAACAGATTCGGCCATCCGTTATTAAATGTGTCCTCACATCCATGTAACGATTTAAGTTATTTTTCATAAAAACAAAAAATATGTGATGACAATTACAACAACATAGGACACCTTTGTCCCATAAATGTAACGATAATAATAATAAGCTTATATTAATAATTAGCTTTAAATAGCAATATTTTGCTGACGCCTTTGTCTTGCACTCAATAAGAAGGAACACCTTTGTCCACAGGAATAAATAAAACTATTAGTTTTATTTACTTCTGTACTTTTGAGACACTTTTGTCCAACAGAAATAAACAAAACCAATAATTCAGGACACTTTTGTCCAACACACAAATAAATCTACTCTTTTGAAACGCATGGAAATATATAACACTGTACTTGAGTACCTTTATTATGAAATTATGACATTTTTATTATGAAGTTACGACACTGTAATTTGTAAATAACATTAAATGTTGTATGACTAGGTACCTGGATAACTTTTTTTTTTTTAATTTTAATGACATCAATGTAAAGGACATTGTTCCGTCCCCATACGAAGTTTGCCTAAGAACCAACAGTCTTTAATATTGATTACTGGGTTCAAATAAATACCTTTTTATACTTGAGAGCAGATTAAAACAACGGACGCTTGCTAAAAAATGACTTATCTTGAGGTTATTTCAATTTTCACAATCAATCTGCTTGGACAAATAAATACCATCTTTATCCAATTGTAATAGAGCTGTAATGTTTCTTACGATACGGATCTAGCGCTCAAGCGGTGGTATTGCATATTATTTTAACCTGTAAGTTATTGATCTGTGGTTAATAATCGAGAAACGGAAACGTATAGTATCAATTTAATACCCATTTATTTATTTTGTAATTAATTTGAAGTGTCCGTTGAATTATAATATTTGAAATAAAGGTTATAAAATAAGCTAAGAATTACTGTATATTTCAAACACGTGTTGATTCTTAGGCGAACTTCGTCAATGACCTTTATATTAATATTGTTTTGTACAATATTGATCTGACTTTCGTAAGCGCTTTTGTAATTCTCACTTCTGTGCTTTGGTGACACTTTTGTCGTCCAAGCAAGGACACCTTTGCCCAACAAAAATAAATAAAACCAATAACGCTTTTGTGACACCTTTGTCATCTAAGCAATAATTCAGGACACCTTTGCCCAACAGAAATAAATAAAATTAATAACGCTTTTCCGACACCTTTGTCCTGAAACATAATTAAAAAAACACAGTCTTCACATGACACCTTTGTCATGTTAAGATAAATTAGGTTAATATATTATAACAGTCCGATTCCTCCTCACTCAGTCTGTCCTGATAGTGTCGTGAAAAATGTAACCATGTCTTGTGTATAATCAAGCTGAACGTTTGAATATTTTAACAGAAACACAGCACGGTTTAGGAGAAATAGGTCAGCTACTATTGCTATATTTCAGTTAATAACCAATGACCAGTTAATACTGAGAAAACGAAGATTATTGCGTTTAAAACTTCACAAGAAAAACACCTATAAAAATTCAATACAATAATGTTATAATTAAGGAAGTCAACACTATTAAATAGACTTCCACTGCAATTGGAAATACCACATTAATAACCTATGCAATTGATTAGAAAACATATGATGGATATGTGTCGTCTGTACTCAATAGCTTCCAAAAAAGAACATACGTGTTATATGTAGGGAACATTTCCTGGACCCCATGTTTAAGGCACTTAAGATATTTATTTATCCTATATTTACATTAAAGAAATTTGCATCTTTGTCAAAAAAAACTACTTCGAATATTGTGAAACTCATGGCCAGGCTCTACAAAGGCTTAGAAATAGGTTACTTGTACCTAGCATAAAGCTAGTTATGTATAAAGTAAATGCATCTTGTAGGGCGATTTCAATATAAACTTCAAAAGACTGTCAAAGATATTACCCTGTCTTAATTTAAACAATTTCCTTGTTAATGAATTTATTTTTAATTTTACTGAATGGTAATATGTATTCTTGTGCTTGTATAAACAGCTAATATTTATTGTGTTAAAATAATAATTTAATAATAGTTTAATATAATTTAATATTGTATAATAATAATTTAATAATAGTTTAATATATTGTAATATTGTATAAACTAGATTTCTTTATAATTGATTATTAAAGCTAGTTATTATCAGGCATAGACTTAAAATACGGAATATAATAATAAGACATTTGAAGTGAGTTAATAATATTGCATGCCATTCGATGTCGGATTGTATTACACCGTATTATTATATAACATTATATAAAGCAAATAAATGAATAGAATTCAATTGACCAAGCTAGTTACAGAATCCATTGACAAAGATCAAGGCATTACTGTAGATAGATTGCACACATGAAAATACAAGGTAAAGTTAGCTGTAAACTAGTTATGCAAAGGCGGCCTTATTGCTTACTGAGCAATCTCTACCAGGCAACCTTTGGTGAGACGTTCGAATAAGATACGTAGGGTAGTGTGGCAGAATACAATACAAGTTATAATAAGTAAGAACATAATATAAAAAATATAATAGACGTATTGCATATATACATTACATGTAAATAAAATATAGACAACAATAATAATATTACACATAAACATACACAAATTACACATATATAAATAAAATTAAAAACGCATCGTAACGAATTACGATAGAAGTATAATTTATGTATTATGGCACGACTTGGTTAAGGAAATATTCTTTGAGACAATTTTTAAAAAATAGGCAAAGATTTGGAGTTTCTAATATTTTTGTGAAGAGATTCCCATAAGTGCACAGCATACACCGTGTACGATTTTCTGTAAAATTTTGTACGATGGCTAGGAGTTTTGAGTTTATTATCCATGGTAGAACGCAGCTGCATATGGCGAACGGCATCGAGAAACTTGAAACGTTCTTTATAATAGCTGGGAGTATGAGGAGCATATAGGATCGAGAATAGTAAAGAAAGAACATAAAAATTTCGAAGCAACCTAATTGGAAGCCAATCGAGACGAGCACGATACGCACTAACGTGATCAAATTTTCTCAATCCATAGATGAGTCGAATACACATGTTTTGTAAGCGCTCAAGCTTGTTTAATAACTCCTCAGTGAGATCCGTGTAACTGCTATCGGCATAGTCCAGTAGGTATAGGTTAAAGGAGTGTTTCAGCTAAGGATATCTTAGTTTTGACTGGAAGGAGATCCTTCCAGCGTTTCAGGGAGCCGATAGCCAGCAAAGAGACGTCGGCTAACGTGGTTAACTTGCAGTCTCCAGGAGAAGGAGTATTACTGTAGGTATTATATCAGACTATACAATCTGATAATGTAATAATTTATCAGTAATTTTTTTTTGGGAATAAAATTAGACCAACATTGTGATTGGATATCATAATAGTGGCATTTGTACTAGATCAAATAGATTCATAAGCTGGTGCTGCGTACCATGGTTACATTATGTCGAACCTTCGATGCAGAATTGTCATATGGGAGATCCTGGATTGGTATAAATAAATTAGTGTTATTGTAAAATGGTGTGTGTTTAATAATATTGTTTGAGGTCCTAATTTAATAATAAATTCGATCCTTTTGAGGTTAGGTTTTATCTCTTAAAAATCAATTAGGTACCCGTAATACAATACGTATAATAGGTAATAGGCGTTTCCCCAAGCGCTCTAAATAGGAGGCAGACTTCTTAATCAATAGGCAATCACCTTTAATATTAAATTTTAAGGTATAGTTTTATAAAAACAACATTTCATCAACATAACCTCTAATAACTATCATGAAGTTCTTAATAATACATAAAAAGCAGATTTTACGGATTTAGGACTCTGACTGGTGCTCAATGTATTATGGCGAATTGCCGTATTTTGTAGTTTCATGTTATCAAAATAAATAACAATCTCGTTCAAAATAGAAAAATAAATACTTTTATTTTTATAATCGACGAATCCTATTTAATCAGATAATTTCATTGATTCTTGATTATTGTCATCATGCCTACTCGTTTACTTTATGCAACCGCATAGTCGTTATTTTGTGCGAGTCAGGAGTAATGGACTTTAATGCTTGGACTAAAAATTTAAGTAAATCAAGACCATCTCTACCCTCATTATTGAGTGTAAGGATGTCACCTCTGGAATTCCGGATGTCGACCTCGTCGGTAGCACGGCACAGGGGCATACGTAACCGGTGGCTGCTCTGGCAACACCTGTCGTCACGCGGCTGGCCGTGCTGGTGATGCCCGGAGCGCCCTCTGAGCGCTGCCCGGAGCGCCCGCAAGACGCGCAGATCGAAGGGCCCCCGAAGCGCCCGCGAGGTCCGCCGGCGAAGCGCCCGCGAGGTCCGCAGGCGAAGCGCCCGCGAGGTCCGCAGGCGAAGCGCCCGCGAGGTCCGCAGGCGAAGCGCCCGCGAGGTCCGCAGGCGAAGCGCCCGCGAGGTCCGCCGGCGAAGCGCCCGCGAGGTCCGCCGGCGAAGCGCCCGCGAGGTCCGCAGGCGAAGCGCCCCTCGAGGCGCTGCTCGGAGCGAGAGAACGGGCTGTGCAGAGCCCGCCTTGGCGCAGCGTACGTCACATGAAACAAAATAAGAAACCATGAACATTTCCGTTCGGTCTTTCTAATTATTGATGGGTCTGATTACTTAGCAATTAATCCGTATTCCTGTATTACAGCCAGCGGTAAAAATAATATTTTTAAATTACCCACTATTAATATTATTTAAAAAAAATAACAAAACGGATGTGCAGAAGGCAAAGGAAAATCAAGGCAACGTGAATCATATCCCACTTCTGAACTGTTGGAGAACAATCCAGAAGTAGGTATTATAATAAAACACTTTTAATATATTTGTACTCTAACCACGAGAGATTTAATGTAATTAGTTAATTTATAAAACTCAGTTAAACAATACTATAGTATCAAATCATTTGACCAGGCTGCAGTTACTACCGCAGCTCGTAAACAAGGTAACGATCTAAACACCGAAGGTATTCAATAATCGTTTGAGTCTCGGTGGAGACTGCCTACCGATGGTAAAACATTCGTATTTATACAAGTTATTCCAATATGGCGTCGGGAACGAACTGACGAGTGAAATACATCGAAAGAGTCAAATATCAGTACAATCGAACCTTCATCAATAAATAAATTAACAATCTTTTAACTTTTGTAACAATTAATTTCAACTGTAAACGCAAAGCTGACACTATAATCTATCTCTGTGCCAGATTTCATCCAGATCCGTTCAGCCGTTCTGGCGTGATTGAGTAACAAACATCCGTAACAAACAGTATAGATAAATAGGTAAATAATAAGCGATGACACTGGTCCTGATACAAAACAGGAACTAGGGCAATTCCAACCTTATTTACCTTTAATTTAGTGATCTCAGCTCTAGGTGGGGCGGAGGGGGCAATTCGCCCCGGTGTTAAGGGCGAAAATACATTACCCTTACCACTGGAATCAATAGGTACCTACTAATATAATAAATGCGAAAGTGTCTCTGTCTGTCTGGCTTACGCTTTAAAGGCTCATTTTTTGAACCCGTTTTTTCGACAGGTACAGATATAGGCCGTATCTTGGGGAAAGACATAGGCTAATTATATACATATGCCTGAAAAATTGTTCCCGATGGATTCAAAAACCTTAACCACGCGGACGAAGTAGCGGGAAACATCTTGGTTAGAATACTATGTATGAGTGGTAGATTCACTCGACGATTCAAATGCACTTGTAAAAGATTATTTGAATAAAAAAACATTTTATATTAATACACTGACGCATCGATTTAGGTATTGGTAAGGCAATACGCTAAAGTTATTTATGACGACCTCCGTGGCGCAGTGTGTAGCGCTGATGTTTTAACATGCAGAGGTCCCGGGTTCGATCCCCGGCGGGGTCAATTTGGGAATTTATAATTTCTGAATTTTCCCTGGTCTGGCCTGGTAGAAGGCTTCGGCCGTGGCTAGTAACCACCCTACCGGCAAAGACGTGCCGCCAAGCGATTTAGCGTTCCGGTACGATGCCGTGTAGAAACCAAATAGGGGTATGGGTAATATAACTGCCATGCCCCTAACAGGTTAGCCCGCTACCATCTGAAACTGCATCATCACTTACCATCAGGTGAGATCGCAGTCAAGGGCTAACTTGTAGTGGTTAAAAAAAAAAGAAAAAAAAAGTTACTCATTAGGTAGTAAAAGTACAGTGAAACGCGATATCGGATACGTCCTTTTCTACTAGTCGTGCGACGGAGACGCGACGGAGGAAAATGAATAATTTATATTTATATAACTGGAGAATTTTCAATACAAAATTCTGTCACCCTTATTGGAACAAAGTATACAGTTGCCTACCTCTCTCGACCATAGGTGAGAGTATCGTACCTCGAGGTGCTACAATTGTCATTTGTATGTGCGTCGAGACACTATTAATCTCACTCTAGTAATATGTATCAATATGTTTATGAATCATGTATGCTGCACTGTGGTGATACCGTAACAGTATACTGTACGTTTAGTCTATAAGTTCTTACATTGCAAATTCGATTGATAGGAATCGAGCGTTCGATCACATTAGCGTCAATGTAAAATCAACTTTAGTGGTTCGATTGGGAGCTCAATTTTGTGTATTTTGATATTTCGATTTTGATATCGAAACTGTCTGACTGAATACTGAATTTGTACTGAATTTTATCGGTTTTGAATGTTGTCCTAAATTTGTGTCTTTAAGTCAAGAGCTTTTGAGTCCATTTTACTTTGACGCCAATGTGATCGAACGTTCGATTACGATCAACCGAATTTGCCAATTAGAACTTAGACTAAGGCGTTGAGAGTATTCAAGCGTCGAAACACTTTGGCGTTAGAGTAAAATGGACCCAAACATCCTTGGTCACAAATTTTTACCATTGATTTAAATTTCGTAACCATTCCATTTGGAGAGTGGCTCTGGATGCCACCCAGTTGGAGGTCGTCCAACGCTGCGCTTTCTCTAAAATTCTGCCAAACAAAGGGAAAGCACCGCGCAATGAAGCGGAAACGTGAGATGATTCACAAAACGCCAAACTTTTGGGCTAATTACCCAAAACTTCGCCGACTAATGAAACGACTCGTACGAGATCCGTCGCTAGTTTGTTTTCCTGAATACAAAGTACTGTTTTAGCCACAGAATCAATAGTAGGTTTATTAACCTAAAAGCGACCCCTTAAAATATAAGTATTAAATTATTAAACAAAGATTACAAACAAGCTTTTATCGTCCGCCATATTGAATTTAATATAACATCGTTTTATTTTTCGTATTCTTCTCAGCAAAATATTTTAATTGATACCCATATCCTGGGAGTGCAAAAAAATAACTAGTACGCCATCTTTTATCGTCTGCCATATTGGATTAAGAACGACGTCACTTAACTAACGTCACTATGCACTGTCATCCAAACTAAACGTGTGTGCAAAATTTTACACTTGTTTACTTTAACCGATAATTTAAAATAGATAACATAACATAAAATTAACAGGAGGCGTGGATATTACGTCCTTTGGTAGGTCCTCTATTAGTACACAAGTTACAATAATCACTAAGCAATTATTTATTTTTGACATAAGGAACATCCCAATTGCCAATAATTTCGAGCGTGAAAACGGACCAGGGACCATACTGCCTACGCGGTTTAAACCCATATAGTTTCATTATTGTTGATATATATATGTGTTTTAGAATTATAATCCTTGTAGGAAGGTCTAGGTACGTGACATCAAACTGTAATTTTGAGTCATAATGCTAAAGTATTTGCTTTAAGTGTTGGCAGTATGGCCCCAGGTATACACAGTTTCACTTTAATAACATTAGTATGGATGTATGCTAAGTGTCAGAAGTTTCTAAGTGTATCGGCAAACGTTGTTAACAGCGAGGTAATGGTCCTTGTAGGCTCGTCTAGGTACGTGACATCAAACTGTAATTTTGAGTAATAATGCTAAAGTATTGTTTTAAGTGTTGGCAGTATGGCCCCAGGTATACACAGTTTCACTTTAATAACATTAGTATGGATGTATGCTAAGTGTCAGAAGTTTCTAAGTGTATCGGCAAACGTTGTTAACAGCGAGGTAATGGTCTGGAAAACGAGAACTTTCGGGTTAAGCCCCTTTCACTTTGCACGGCGCCGGTGTGAGAAATTATTTCGAAACATTAGTGAAGTGATTTTTGGACTTTGACAAAACCTTTAAAGAGTAGTTAATGACCCGAAAAGTCCATTTGGGAGTTAGGGCAAAACACTAGTTCAGATCGGGCAGCACCGAGGACTTAGTACCTGCATCGTATAAGTTTTGTCATGGAAAATTGGGTTGATCAAAAAAAATTGCAGTCATGGGGATTGCTGATGGAAGTTGTAACGAAGTGTTACATATTTAAGTATTATTTATTTATAACGTAATTATTTATTAACTAAAGTCATATTTTTAATAATATTTTATCTAATCTTAGTTAGATATTAGCATAAATAAGGTATTAAATATCAATTTTCGAACGCGAATTAGTTTTTTTTGCAAGTCATGGAACCGCGGCCTGCAGTGGCATTATTACTGTGCGACTTCAGTCAGGCCCGGTCAGGCCCGGCGCGCTCCTAGCGTCGAGCGTGATATGTTTGTCGCGTTCCGACGCTTTAGTTGGGACGCGACGCCATTGAAAATGCGTTTTTTAAATGTTCTTTAAATAATATGTAAATTCTGCGCAATGGTTCTCCCGCATTAGGGTAAGTTTTTGAATGGTACCTAAAACACGTAAATCGTAGTCATTTTCATTATTCATAGTTTTGTTTTATAAATTCTTAATTTTGATCATTTATTATACGCCTGAAAAAAGGAGTATATTGTTTTCAGGGTTCATGTATGTATGTAAGTATGTATGTATGTATGCATGTATGTATGTATGTGAGTTTGTATATTCCACCATAACTTCTATACGCCTGAACCGATTTTGATAAATGAGGTATCGTTAGAATCCCTAGCTTATTCCGGGTGACACGGGCTAGTAAAATTTAAAAAAAAATTGATGGGGTGACCACGGTCCCGCATTAAAGACTAAAGTTGAAAAAAAAAATTCGAAAATAAGATTAATTATATAATCATCATCTAGAAAATGATGAGTAGACTCCAAAAATATATAGTTCCATATCCAGTGATTCACAAACAAATATAATTTAATAAAAATGTGAATAAGATTCCTAAGGCTATATATGCAAATCGCTTCATATGGAGGTGAACTCCGAAAATGACATAGCAGGGCAGTCGTATTTTTTAATTCGTTATTTAGTGTAATTAGTAAATTCATAATCCCAATTGTCCATTTCGACCTTTGTATTAGTGTTTCATCAAGATTATTGCCAATTCATTCGAGTAACTTTCCATTAGATTGCATCATCTTTTTTTATTTTTCGATACACCCTCACTTTTGTTTAGTCAGTTAATTTTATCATTGTTTTTCATATTTTTAGGCCTTCAGCCAAGTAATACTAATTCATACTCATTGTAAACTCCGTTCTGGATCCACCACACCGACAATTCTATCACGCCAAAGTACCTTCTGTGGTCTACACAGGCCAGAGCCGGATCCAGGACGGAATTGATATGCCAGGCGATAACTAGTCGGTATTATCAATTCCAGGAGCGACGTGCACCTTTCCATCTTTATGGCTTACCACCCAGCCACGCCAGACCAGCACCGTTCAGGATCCCAACGTGACCATCTGCTGCGCTCATCATCTCCAGGCCGCTTTCTACCATCGAGGCCATTCACCGAGGAGAGTACCTAACTACCACCGAGGTCAAAGCAGACATCACGTTACACCACGACCCTACAAATTTGTGTGCCTACCACTTGAGCAAAGCCGAGGTATCTCTGTGCCCGTTTTAGAGTTCCGCAATAAACGTTTTTTACCATTTACTACTTTTGCATTTCTAATTTCATTTCCCCGTTTTTCTAAATTCCAAATTATATTATTTATACCCCCCCCGGCACAAAGTGAAAACGAATCGAAGAAGTTTTCACTTCAAAAAAAGTTGGTTAGTAAGTAAGCTTGTGATGTTTAAGGCAACGACATGTTTTAAATATTTGCCAATATTTGTATGCCTAGCGGCATGAAATAGTTTTACTATAAAAATTTACCAACTTATTGCAACAAATGAATTGATTTTGATTTTGTTCGATCACATGAGCGATTATGTGTCTGCCATACCCCTACCAATATTTTAAATTTATAATCTCTTTTTTTTGGAGTTTTTACCATCTTAGACAGCACTCTTACTAATTTTAGACTAACATTTAGTACGATAAAACAACATCTACTATTAACTCTCTTCTAAGATAGATTGTGGCAATAACGTTTATTGGACAAGAAACAAACAGAAAGGAGAATCTATCACCGTGATGGATGAGTTGCTATGACACTGTTAAATGAACTCAAAACAATTATTAATAAAGTTTATATTGCAGTGACGCTTTATTAGAGTGGACGACATTATTTTCATTTAGTTTTCAGTCACGTCAGTCAGTGAGTAAATAGTTATTTTATTAAGTAAAAATATTGAGAGTAAGAGTCTTTATCGGCGTTTACATGTAGGTAGCGGGTACCTACCTTAAATCACACTAAAATTGTAAAGACAAAAGTTTGTATGTGTGCATGTTTGGTATTCTTTCACGCCAAAACTACTGGACGGATTATAAGTAAATCATTACATAGTCTACTTTTTGTTTCTCGGAGAAATCGGTGTACATACATTTAAATAAATTAATTTAGGACCACCTCCTTTTTTGGAGGCAGGTAAAATGGATTACAATATACTTACCTATAATCAAGAATTCAGTCTTGAGAACTTTCATTCAGCTGTGTGTGTTGCGAGGTCCAAGCCTCAGTGACATCACACCCTTGTGTATTACTAGTAATATCTTTCCTTAACACTTCTCAAGTGCATTTCACATAAAACTGTCGCACTTTTTTTTTTTTTGTTTTTTTTTTTAATTCATTAAACGCTTACGCTTGACCACCATCACACCTGATGGGAAGTGATGATGCGGCCTAAGATGGAACGCGCTTGCCTAGAAGATGCCTATTCACTCTTGATTACCCGAGATACCCGGATTGTAATTGGTGGCAAACACAGTTTTTGGTGGAGTGTTCCAGACCCTAGCCATGGGAATAAGGAATGAAGACGCAAAGCGCTTCATGCGTGTGGGTGGAACGTTGACGACATAGGGGTGGAAACTCGCACACCGTCTTGCGGTACGATGGTAGAAAGGCGAAAGAGGTACAAGAACGAACAGCTCCTGAGGCCAAACGCACTTAGGGCGAAAAATAAATACGTTTTTTATAATCCATGAATCCTATTTCATTAGATAAATTCATAATTTCATTGATTCTTGGTTACTGTTATCATGCCTATTAACACTTTGACAAAGTTATCACGGACACCATATAGTGCTAATTAAAACGAATACCTATCAAGTTTACTAGCCCCGACCTTAATTGCGTGTATTGCGATTTGTTGGGACTATTTCATTAGTCGGAGTCGGCCGCCGCTGAATAAACTAGATAATATACGGCGTTGACTTGATTCATGATTGTTTACACCAGCCAATTATTACGGGCATCTATTAGAGCCAAAACATACGAGTACCTACATCCTACTACAGGATTTATTTCGGAGAGTGAGCTCAAGGATTATTCGATCTGGTTCCTCCGTCACCTTTTTATCATCGAACCGCAAGACATCGGTTATGTCTGCACCTTTACGCAGTCAAATTCCAGCAGAGTAATTTGGAAGATTGGTTTATTTTTGTTATTATTTCCCAAAAATATCAAATTAAAACTATGAAATACTTAAAGATATCTAAATAAAAAACTAAACATTAATTAATCATTTGAACCGGAGCAATAAATTAATTAAGTTTCATTAATTGGCTAATGTTAATTAAAGCGAGTAATAAATACTCTAGCCCGAACCTAAATAGCGTGTATTGCCTCGATTTGCAGGGAACATTTCATTAGTCGTGTCCGGGCGTATAAACTAGCCGATATATGTATTGTGGTGCCTTGATTGTTGTAAACGACCAGCTCCATTACGCGGGCATATTGACTAAGTTTGTTACCTAACTAGCTAATGCCCGCGATATCGTCCGCGTGTATTGAGGTTTTTTGGAACTCTTTGATTTTCCGGGATAAAAAGTAGCCTATGTGTTACTTCCATCGATATATATGTAGGTACTATGTGGGCCCTTTCATTGAAGAAAGTTTCGCGTCCGACTTGTAGGGCGTGCCCCTCACTTATATAAGTCTGTCCTTGTCGCCGCCATAGCGCTGTCTCGCTTTTCAGACTAGATGGCGTTAGTAGAATAAGTCCACTTCTTTGTTTACCAGGGCCCGTCTATGTAAATTGAGGTCGTTGGTAATTCCAGACGAAAATCTATCTCTGTGCCAAAATTCATCCAGATTCGTACAGCCGTTCTGGAGTAATTGAGTAACAACTATCCAACCATCCAAACTTTCGTATTTATAATATTCGTATAGAATAGTTTTTGCGCGCAGCTTCGCTTACATTAAGTTAGATTTTCAAACAAATTTCAAAACCCTATTTTACCTCTCTAATTTTCAAAAATCCTATCTTAGCGGATGCCTAGACGTCATAAAACTATCTGTATGCCAAATTTCAGCCCGATCCGTGCAGTGGTTTGAGCTGTGCGTTAATAGATCGATTAGTCAGTCAGTCACCTCTTCCTTTTATATACAGTTGAACAGATGGGCTGTGAAAGCGTAGCAGACAGATAGACAAACTTCCGTATTCATAATATTAGTATGGATTAAATTAAACCTCTAACTACTATCGATTTCAACACGGGATCGTAATTTTAAATTTTATTAATTACTCTTTAACACGTAACAATACTATTTTGCCACAAAACGCTCAAGATAATAAAATTAATAAATTGCCGTAAGTA
Organism: Erebia palarica; assembly: GCA_964035005.1. Classification (NCBI taxonomy): domain Eukaryota; kingdom Metazoa; phylum Arthropoda; class Insecta; order Lepidoptera; family Nymphalidae; genus Erebia; species Erebia palarica. Next base: position 23,661,176 of record OZ035993.1, on the reverse strand, counting down.
CGTTTCTCATAAATTGTTTCCCTGGAGAGCGTCTGAGCTGTCTTTTACTTTGTTTCATGAAACTTTTGCAATAAAGAACATTCGCACGAGCCGTTAATTGGTCGTTAACAACTAAGTTGTAACTTAAACAGTCTTCCTCCATATTGAAAACATTGTCAGTCTTTTTTAGGAGTGATTCTTAATATTATAAATGCGAAAGTGTGTTTGTTAGTTGGTTTGTCCGTCAATCACGCCTCAACAGAGCAACGGATCAACGTCATTTTTGCATGGTTATAGTTGAGGACCTATAGAGTGACGCAGACAAAGTACTTTTATACCGGAAAATTAAGGAGTTCTCGTGGGAATTAAATAGTTGAACCATGCGGATGAAGTCGCGGCCATTTAGTAATAGTTAATTAAGGCACATACAATCAGTTTCTACGCGGAATTATAATTTATAATTTTAAAAATAACTAGACGATGACCGCGACTAGACAGACGAACAGACACACTTTCGCATTCATAATATTAGTATGGACACTCTTCAACACGTATAATAAATACTACATTGGCACAAAACGCTGAAGATAATAAAATTAATAAATTGCCCTAAGTATGCTTCTCATAAATTGTTCCCCCGGAGAGCGTCTGAGCTGTCTCCCACTTTGTTTCATGAAACTTTTTCAATAACGATTATTCGCACGAGCCGTTAATTGGTCGTTAATACAAAGTTGTAATTTAAACAGTCTTTCTCCATATTGAAAACATTGTAAGCCCTTTAAGGAGTTTATAATATACGTCTATGTACATCTAACTATACTTCTTTGGTCTAGTCTAAGTCTAAAATAAATAAATAAAATCTTTATTTGGAATTACCATATGTACGTGAAGGTACAAACACAAATTTAGTAGTTAAGAAATAAACAAATAAAATAACTTACGAACTAGACGGTGAGAAAATAATTCCAATAGTCCAGTGGTGGTCATTTTGAATTAAAATGTACACAATATGTTAGTGTGTTTGTAACAATATTTAGCATTTTTTGGTTAGTCTTTTCGGATGGGAAAGTCCCGAGTTCGATACCCGGATTGCTTAGTTATGGCTTACCGTATGTAATGTCATGTAAATTGTAATGTACCGTGGCAAATATTATACTTTGTATGCTGATGCTCGCGACTTCGTCCGCGTGGTTAAATTTTTTTTTGATTCCCGCGGGAACATCTTAATTTTCCGGGATAAAAATTAGCCTATGTCACTCCCCAGGTCAACTATAGCCATGCCAAAAATCACGTCGATCCGTTGCTCCATTGCGGCGTGTTTGAAGGACAAACCAACAAATCAATAATCCAACAAACAAACACACTTTCGCATTTATAATGTGGGCTACACACATATCTATTTATATTATTTTATCATATTAAATCGTACAACACAAATCTCATATATATTTAAACGTTGACATTATTATATAACGATATACATATACATTATACACTAATAGAATATTATAATACATACTCACAAACTTATAAAATACATATAGTATGCAGTTTACGTACATTATTAATTAACATAAATACACACATTACAATCACAATAATTATTCAACAAACAGACAGCACGGTTTTTTCACTAGCGGAGTCGGGCGAAACGAGTAATATGTCATCATATTAGATAACGATGCACCGATGCAAGTTTAGCATTCCTGCCGCACGCTGGCGGCGATACGAAAACTGTCGCTACGGTCGCGCTATTTACTACCATCCTACCAATTTTCCTTAGCATCCAATAAGCAGTGATCCGCCATTGATTGTCGTATAACGTGTCTTGTTTACTTTGGATATTGTGTAAAATCGTGTACGTCTCGCCCCTGTGTTGTTTACTGTGTAAAAAATAAAAACTAGTGGATTGTGGACTCTGATACTTTCATTGTAAGTTGTTGCGCCACTATTTATCCCCTTGAACACGAGAGAAAAGGGTGACTCGCCCGCCATAGTAGTCGAGTTCCCTCACTGGTGACCCCGCACAGAGCACGAAAATGAGCAGCGATTCTGAGCAGACCGTAAAGTCCAACCCATCAAGCGCGCATAATGAGGATGCTGGTGTGACTCGTCGTCGGAAAATGATTCGCCTCTCTAACGAGCGAAACCGGTCGCCGGACAGATTTCGGCGCCTTAAGGTACCCGCGTTTTCTCCCGAAGACCCGGAGATCTGGTTTGCCTTACTGGAGGGCCAATTTGCCAGATACGGTGTAACCGATGATCACGACAGGTTCGTTGCAGTTACCTCAAACTTAGACGTTGCGCAGGCAAAGTCCGTCAAGGATATAATCCTTAACCCACCACCGGAGGGCAAATATGAAAAGGTCAAGGCGGAGCTTATTAAACGTCTCTCCGCGTCACATGAGAGGAAGGTCAGGCAGCTTTTGACCCATGAAGAACTTGGTGACAGGAAGGCGTCGCAGTTCCTTCGACACCTACAGGACCTCGCAGGACCCAACGTTCCGGAGGAATTCTTGAGGACAATATGGTTGAACCGCCTCCCAAAGAGCACACAGACAGTGTTGGCGTCCCAATCCTCCCAGAATCTAGAGCAGTTGGCAGACCTGGCAGACCGCATCCAGGAGATCTCCGCACCTGGTAGCATCGCAGCAGCTTCTGCACCCAAATTCGTGCCGGAACCCAGCAGCAGCACCTCCGGGGAAATCGCCGAACTGAGAAGGATGATAGAACGCCTTGAAGCGAAACTCGATGAACGCACCCGCGAGCCACGTTCGCGCCGATACCGCCAGTTCGACCAGCAACGTCGTCGTCGCTCCTCATCACGCAGCAGGACTCGATCGGCATCCAGCTACCGGCAGTATCCTATTTGTTGGTACCACACCACCTTCCGAGCGCAGGCTCACAAGTGCCAGAAGCCATGCGACTACGAGAGTTCGGGAAACGCCGCGGGCAATCAGTGATGGCGACAGACGATTGCCCCGCCTCTTCAGGTCGCCTCTTCGTTACCGACCGGTCAACAAAAACGCAGTTTTTAGTGGACACTGGCAGTGACCTCTGTGTTTTTCCTCGGTCAGCACTACGAGAGCGACGAACCGCGACGGACTACACACTCGTCGCAGCCAACGGATCCACGATCAACACATACGGTTTTGCGCACCTAAACCTGGACATTGGACTACGTCGTACATATCCGTGGCGTTTTGTAGTGGCGGATGTAACTAAACCCATAATCGGAGTGGACTTTCTTATTTATTATAGCATAGTAGTAGACTGTAAGAATAAAAAATTAATAGATGGCTTAACCTCGGTTGCTACTTTAGCATCCACTCCTGTAAATTGTAATATTGTATCTGTTAAGTTAGTCACCGGAGAATCACGGTATCACATCTTACTCTCCCGTGATTTTCAACAAATTACACGACCAGCAGGTACACACCGCACTATACCACACAACACACAACACCACATACGAACAACACCCGGTCCACCAGTCACGTGTCAACCCAGACGGCTTGCCCCAGACAAATTGAAGGTCGCAAAAGCGGAGTTCGATGCGATGCTAGCCAATGGTACAGCGAGGCCCTCTGAAAGTCCGTGGTCATCCCCACTCCACCTCGCACCCAAAAAAGATAATGGCTGGCGACCCTGTGGCGACTACCGACAACTAAACGCCCGAACCATCCCGGACAGGTATCCCATACGTCACATCCATGACTTCGCACACAATATTGCAGGTTGTAGGATTTTCACCACTATCGACCTCGTGAAGGCCTACAATCAAATACCCGTCTGTGCAGAGGATATACCGAAGACTGCCATCACTACGCCTTTCGGTATGTTTGAATTTCCTTTCATGACGTTTGGCCTTCGCAACGCCGGTCAAACGTTTCAAAGGTTCGTCGATGAGATGATGCGTGGCCTGGACTTCGTCTACTGTTACCTCGACGATTTTCTAATTTTCAGCAGAGACGACGCTGAACATGAGAATCATCTACGGCAGGTGTTTGCCAGACTTCGGGACTATGGAATGGTAATCAACGTGTCTAAATGTGTATTCGGAGCCCCCGAAGTAACTTTTTTAGGTTACCGCATTTCTGAGAGCGGCACCAAACCATTAGATACCAAGATCCAAGCCATACGCGACTTTCCCCCACCCAAAGACGTCAAGACTCTTCGACGTTTCCTGGGTATGGCCAATTTTTACAGGCGATTCTTGCCTAACGCCGCCCACATTCAAGCACCGCTTAACGCCTTGCTCATGGGAGCAGTCAAAGGTTCCACACCCGTCAACCTAACCGGTGAAGCGCTGGAGGCGTTCGCAGCTACCAAAGAAAGCCTCTCCAATGCAGCCCTATTAGCACATCCCGATTGCCGGGCGAAGCTCGCATTGGTCACAGACGCTTCAGATGTAGCTATGGGTGCTGTTTTACAACAGCTACAAAATGATGTGTGGCACCCACTTGCCTTCTTTTCCCGAAAACTAAGCCCATCCCAGCAAAAGTACTCACCGTACGATCGCGAGCTTCTCGCGATCTACGAGGGCATAAAGTACTTCCGGCACATGGTCGAGGCGAGACATTTCACGGTCTACACTGACCATAAACCAATTACTTTCGCCTTCCATGAAAGGAAGCAGAACTGTTCGCCGAGGCAGTTCCGACAGTTGGACTTCATTTCCCAGTTTACAACCGACATAAGACATATATCCGGCAAAGACAACGTCGTCGCCGACACCTTATCCCGGGTCGAAAAACTGGACGCTCCAATCTGCCTCGACGACCTCGCCGAAGCCCAGGCTAACGACCCCGAATTGGCCCAGTACCTCGAAGACAACTCTTCCCTTCGTCTTAAGAAGATGAACTTCCCTGGAAGTCGCGAACCCCTGTACTGTGACGTCAGTACACCGACGCCCAGGCCATTCATCCCAAAACACCTTCGCAAACAGGTCTTCCAAAGCCTACACTCACTGAGCCACCCCGGGGCTTCCGCGACTGTCAAACTGGTAGTCGAAAGGTTCGTGTGGCCCGGCGTAAGAAAGGACTGCCGGGAGTGGAGTCGTACTTGCCTTTCCTGCCAACGCTCGAAGGTCAGTCGACATGTGTCTGCACCATTAGGCACTTTTGACCTACCTCGTGCGCGTTTCACGCAAGTCCACATCGACCTCATAGGCCCTCTCCCAGTCTCTCAGGGAAACAGGTATTGCCTGACAGCCATAGACCGCTTTACGCGGTGGCCTGAAGTCATACCTATAACGGATATCACTGCAGAGACGGTAGCCAAGGCATTAATCTCCGGTTGGATATCCAGATTTGGGGTAATGACAAGCATCGTGACAGATCGTGGACGGCAATTTGAATCTACACTGTTCCAATATCTCGCCAAGACGACCGGATTCCAGCACAAACGCACCACAGCCTATCACCCAGCATGTAATGGACTCGTGGAGCGCTTTCACAGACAGCTCAAAGCCTCCATCACCTGCCATGCTGATCATAACTGGACGGAAATTTTGCCACTAGTACTTCTTGGCATCCGCAGCTCCTTTAAAGAGGACTTACAAGCTTCTCCTGCCGAGTTGCTGTATGGCGAGCCGCTCAGACTTCCTGGTGAATTTTTTGATCCAAGCACACCCTGTACGTCCGATATGTCAGATTTTACAGCTCGCCTCAGATCATTCGCCGAGAAACTCAAGCCAGTCCCAGCTTCGCGCCACAGCGCACATAAAGTATTTATTTTTAAAGAGCTCGCGAACGCTGAGTACGTCTTTCTTCGAGAAGACGCTTCGCGTGCTCCTCTCCAACCGACCTACACCGGTCCACATAAGGTCATTGAAAGAGGTGATAAGTCATTTACTCTCCTCATAAAGGGAAAAACTGTCACCGTCTCCATTGATCGCCTCAAACCGGCATACATACTCTCTGACGAAGAAGACCTTTTAGGAAAAAAAGAAATTGTCAGTACCCCTAACGTCTTACCTTTGCCAGTACCTTCACCTACCCCTACGACACCCAAGCCTAATGTGGCTCCCAAAACCACCCGCTCCGGTCGTCAAGTTAGATTCCCAGATTTTTATCGACCTTAACCAGGTCTCTGGGGGGGAGTGATGTGGGCTACACACATATCTATTTATATTATTTTATCATATTAAATCGTACAACACAAATCTCATATATATTTAAACGTTGACATTATTATATAACGATATACATATACATTATACACTAATAGAATATTATAATACATACTCACAAACTTATAAAATACATATAGTATGCAGTTTACGTACATTATTAATTAACATAAATACACACATTACAATCACAATAATTATTCAACAAACAGACAGCACGGTTTTTTCACTAGCGGAGTCGGGCGAAACGAGTAATATGTCATCATATTAGATAACGATGCACCGATGCAAGTTTAGCATTCCTGCCGCACGCTGGCGGCGATACGAAAACTGTCGCTACGGTCGCGCTATTTACTACCATCCTACCAATTTTCCTTAGCATCCAATAAGCAGTGATCCGCCATTGATTGTCGTATAACGTGTCTTGTTTACTTTGGATATTGTGTAAAATCGTGTACGTCTCGCCCCTGTGTTGTTTACTGTGTAAAAAATAAAAACTAGTGGATTGTGGACTCTGATACTTTCATTGTAAGTTGTTGCGCCACTATTTATCCCCTTGAACACGAGAGAAAAGGGTGACTCGCCCGCCATAGTAGTCGAGTTCCCTCAATAATATGATAGGTACCTAAAAAGTACACCTTCTGAACGTCATGCTTACAAAGACGTGATGGTGATAATTAACTACGGTATCTTAAAATTAAAGCTACGAGGGTTCCAACTGAAACTAACCCTGCAGCCTGCCATCTTAGACTGCATCGTAAATTACCGGCATTACAGTCAGGGGCTAATTTGTAGTGGGATATAAAATCCTATCTCAGTCTCAATTTATCAGTTTTATTAAACTTTTAATAAAGTATTTCGTTAAGTTTAAACTAAGTGACCAAACTAAACTGTCATTATTAAGCATTATTTTGCCTTGGCAACCGCCCTTAGAGCTAAATACCTTGGACGAAATAAACACGGGATAAAACCGTAGGAAAAATGTATATAAAGTCACGTTCGACTAACGGGGCGAGGGGAGAGTGCCTTGTAATTTTTATACGACTGCCTGAAAAAAGGAGTATATTGTTTTCAGGGTTCATGTATGTATGTATGTATGTGAGTTTGTATATTCCACCATAACTTCTATACGCCTGAACCGATTTTGATAAATGAGGTATCGTTAGAATCCCTAGCTTATTCCGGGTGACATAGGCTAGTAAAATTTTTAAAAAAATTGATGGGGTGACCATGGTCCCGCATTAAAGACCAAAATTGAAAAAAAAAAAACGAAAATAAGATTAACTATATAATCATCATCTAGAAAATGATGAGTAGATTCCAAAAATATATAACACTATAGTTCAATATTTAGTGATTCACAAAAAAATATCATTTAATAAAAAAAATTAATAAGATTCCAAAGGCTATATATGTAAATCGCTTCCTTTGGAGGTAAACTCCAAAAATAATATGGCAGGGCAGTCGTATTTTTTATTTCGTTAAATTAATTTCACTTGTTCTACCTAATTATTGACAGTAGTGCATGAGTCGATTACAGCTCGCGGTGTAATCGACGGTAGTAGTGAAAAGTCGATTACAGCCCGCGGCTAGAGGGGTAAGAATTTGCCATGGCCGATATCACGCGTCCCGTGGTTAATTTGTCCAAGCTAAATACTCATCTTCAACTTTTTTCAATTTTTTTTTTCAAAAAAAATTTGCAGTCATAGGGACTGTCGATAGATGTGAAAACGAATATTTAAAATGAAAAAAATAAAATAATACTATATAAACCTTAAAACGAAGGCAATAAAGTTTAATTACGAATGTAGTATATTTATATTAAAGACCTTTTGTCTTCGTAACAATTCGCGAGCATGTCGGTCACGGGGTGTCGGTGATGCGAATCCACAATTTTACCCCCTACCAAAAATTGCTCAACGCGTCTTAAGAAGTTTTCACTTCAATTATGTATTACTTTGTAGTGGCTTCTGAAGTTGTTAGTTTTATTACTTAATAGATTTTATCGGTCTATGGCCGCCAGGTAGGTACAAAGAAATGAGCAAGGTGAATAATAATTATTATCATGACCCAATTAGAAATTACTGGCGCGACATTTGAATTAACTGACTTGAGGGGTAAGTCGTGTGAACTTGATTACCGCACGAAGAGTTGATTAGGTTTTGAACAGGTTTATTCTACACCACTACAAGAAAGTTCTAGATTGTGATCTAATAATTGACTAGCTTTTGCCCGCGACTTCGTCCACGTGGACTGTACAATTTTAAACACCTCTTTATTACCCTTAAGAGTTGAACTTAATAGCGGGAAAAATACTTAATCACAGAGAAAATTGGAAATTGTACGCGGCTGAAGTCGCGAGCAACTGCTAATAACAGGCACTGTCGCCTTTATAATATAAGTACGGTTGATCTTCTGCTTTTAGAGTCAGACTGTTTTATATTTAGCATGTCAATGTCTAAAAGCTCCTTTATTAAAGAAAAGGGAAGTGGTAGAACGGCCAATTTTGCGGATTTGACTTTGTTAATATACGCAGGCTGGGTCGGGTATATAAATGCGCTGTCTGTTCGTTATAGCTCTTTACGTAAAGCTCGGTGTCCATTGGCCGCGGGTGTTCCTCCAAAAAAATCCTGGTAAAACCTATGGAAAATCCCTAAATCTAATATTATCTTGACCCGGGAAACAAACCTCGTCGTCCGCAGTCGAATATGCTAACAATTTGACCAACAAGGCAGCCATACAGGCAGTGTAGTCTTACTGCGTTGGTCTAGCGGTTAGCATGTTCGACTGCGACCGACGAGGTTCCGGGTTCGAGTCCCGGGTCGGGACATAACAAGTATTGGGTTTTTCTGGTAAGAAATTCTCAGTACTAGCCTACTTCCTAAGTATGTACTTAGGAAGTTGGCGGTGTTTCACTCCCGTGCTTCGGAGAGCACGTAAAGCCGCCAGGAGCGTCAGATCTCTCTCCTGTCGTGTCGGTCTTCCGTCCCATCGGGCTATGAGGGTAAAGGAACAGAGAGTGCAACTGTGTATGTATATAATATCTCCCGCGCAAATGGCTAATCTCTCTGGAGATTGCTGCCGTGGCCGAAATACGGTTACGGCGGCCATAGGTAAACGCGGCAACGGTAATAGCGTTCCGGTAAGATGCCGTGTAGAAACCGAATAGGGGAATGGGTTGGGTTTTTATTTTTTTATTTTTTAAAATAAAATAAATAAATAAAATAAGATATTACTGTCATGCCCCTAACAGGTTAGCCCGCTATCAGCTGATGAGATCGCAGCCAAGAGCTAACTTGTGGATAATATTGTATAAAAATAGATAGAGCAGAGTAACTTCGTCGTATTTGGTGAAAACAGGTGAAAATTCAGTTGAAATCGCAATCAAGCACTATTGTGAATTTCAAAAGTTGTATGATTTGTTGAGCAAAAGTTTTTGGCAAGGTAGAAAGTCGCATTCGCACACGAAGTGGTTTGTAATGAGCACAAAAATACTAAAAAATGAATAATTCCATTCAGTTTTTTTGGGGGTGACCCAAGCTTCAACAATGGTGGGAGGCTTCGGCCGTGGTTAGTTACCACTCTACTGGCAAAGACGTACCGCCAAGCTATTTAGCGTTCCGGTACGATGCCGTGTAGAAGCCGACTAGGGGTATTGGTTTAATATAACTGCTATACCCTTAAGTGTACGGGTACGAAATTAGCGGCAGCGGGGCGACGGCGGCAGCGGGGAGATGCGATTAGTCGGAGAGCTGACGACGAAATTCGCCGCATTTGAAAAGTTTATTCACGTTTAAAACCGCAAAATTTGTCTGGCTATTTGCAGGTATTATTGAAATTACTCAATAAATACGTGATTAAAGGACATTGACCATCGCCCATAAAAAGTTCGCCTAAGAACCAACAGCCATGAAACATACATTATCCGATTCAAAATAACACATAAATACCATTCAAAGTAAATTTAAACAACGGACACTTCAGAGAATTTATTTATTACCGATAATATTTTTGATTTTGAGGTTAGATTTTGAATGTTAGTTAATTTAGAGTTGACACAAGATTTAGGTTATTTAATTAGCTCCCAGGTGGTTTATAATTACATGGGAATATAAACCACCTGGATGGCCGTTTTTTATACGGAGCTCAGCTTTCTCGAACTACACTTTTTATTTTCGAGAATAGTAACCACACAATTGTCACGAAAAGTAAACCAGGTACAGCCATACTATAAAGTCGATAAATAAAGATCGGTACTGCTTAAAATATAGATTTTTTATCGTTTTTACCTATAAAATAATGTCTTTGTCAATCTCAACACTAACAAAATGGAAAAGATGGCATTTTATCTCACTCGCACACTAAGACAAAATATATTTGTTTCCTGCTCGTAGCGTTATGAGAGCCATTTTCAATATTATTCTTCCTTCTCGTGTCATCTAAACGCTTTAAACTGTTTTAGTTCTTACTCTTACTTGACGTTTCCAGATGGAACAGATGGAAAATCGATTAAATTCCCATTTTTACATTATTATTATTTAGAAGTGTCCGTTAAATTCTAGTTATTAAAATTGAAGGTACAAAATAAATTAAGCTTTACTGTATGTTTCAATTCCTTGTTGATTCTTAGGCGAATTTGGACAATGTCCTTTCAGTTTGCCAAAAGTATATATTTTGCTAATTTTAATAAAATATTTTTGTAGAGAAATAACCGCAAACGCTGTACCAGACTGGCAGGACTGGATTCGCCAGTTGACGAAATTATATTTTTTCACAGTTTCAGTTTGCCTAAAGGGCTTTTCCGAAATTCGTCGCTAGCTTTCGTACCACATCACCCCGCTGTCGCTGTCGCTCGACCGTCGATAGTTTCCTGTTTGACGCCTAACAGGTTAGCCCGCCATAATCTTAGACTGCATCATACTTATCATCAGGTGAGATCGCAGTCAAGGGCCAACTTGTAGTGGAATAAAAAAAAAATATGCGCCCATATTATTTTTTCTGCTCTCCGTACTGGTGATAAATAAAAAAATATAAATAAATAATCATTTATTTGCAGGAATGTTTGTAGGTAAATAATGTTGGTAAAATAATAATCTGTTCTTAAACATTCAACTAAATTAATAGTGTGCAAATATTAGGAATAATTAGTAGGTAAGTTAATACATTATTAGGATTTCAGCCAAAAAATATCAAATAAATTAATTAAATTCAATATTAAATAAACTAACGTCAGAGAAATTACAGGAAATCCAAATCAAATAAATTTTACAACGCGATCAAAAATAACAATGTCAATACGTAAAAATTTGTAGTCTTGACTTATTATAAGTAGGTAACACAAGTTGCCCAACGTGAAATAAATAAATCATTTGTCATTTATTTATCACACTTTGAATATTATAGCACAGCTCAGAAAAAACGGTACTAGCCTCGTGGTTAAAGCGCCGGCCTACTATTCGGATGGCTGGCGGTTCGATCCTTGGGCACTCTTTTCAAGATCTATGTGCAATTTAAGCAATTAATGACATCACTTACCTTAACGGAAAACATCGTGAGGAAACCTACTTACGCGAGAGTTCTTCATATATTCTCCAAGGTGTGTAAAATATGCCTATCCGCACTTAACTAGCTTGGTGGACTATGGCCAATACCTTTCTCATTCCGAGAGAATTGGGTATTTGACTATTAGTCACATAAATTATTTTTTAGTGCTTATTAAACGTCGTAATATCCATATCCCCCGTTAGTTTTATGTTTTAAAACTTTTTTAAACTATAGATCGAAGTAAAAAGTGCGTCAATTTTGGTGACGTCATTATATACAAAATACTATGGGTATGTTCCGATATATACTGCGAGCACTGTAAGGTGTGACGTCAATTAAGTATACTGCGAAGCCGTTCCTTTATAGTCAGCTATAGTGGTAACTGTTTAAAACGAAACGCAGTCCAGCTGTTGATCACGTGATCAAAGCACTGAGAGCACCTTACCTCGAAAACGCCAGTGCTCACAGCACAAAAATGGCGACGATTTATTACATCATGTATTTACTGCGGCTGTATACTGTCAGTCCATAACTGAACGAATTTCTCCCCAGTAAGAGCACTGAACAGTGCTCGCAGTGTAAATCGGAACATACCCTTAACCAAGGCGTTTTGAGTTGAAAAGTTGCTGATTAGACTAGTTGTCAAGTAGACTCGGGGTTTTCTTTTAATAATTAATATGCGATAGGATCCCAAGTGATTCCTTAAAAAAATAAACGCAGCGTGAATCAAAAACTAGGGTAATGGAAGAAAAATTCTATTATATGCCCCGAAGGACAGGCCGGCTGAGGCCTGTTAGAAACGAATTTTCCCTTGCCTTGATGAAAATTTTATACGCAGTGCATCCGATACGATCGCTGCCACGGCACGACTTTCTACCCCCTGTGGTTTTGTTTATGCCACTTTGAATGTTCTAACTAATCCATTAAAACGGATCTACTTAATTATGTAAATATTATATTATTTTACTTCTTTATTCTTTTTTTTTAACCAGTACAAGTTAGCCCCTGACTGCGATCTCACCTGATGGTAAGTGATGATGCATTGTTTAATTCAATTAATAAATCAATAGATACCAACATAATTATTTTTTGCTATTTTTATAATATTATGTACTTTGACCTGATCAGAGTTTGATTTGATTAATAAAATCCTTTAAAGACCACCAAGAGAAATGAAACCAATCCAACCAAATGAAATTGAACTCATTATGAACCTAATTCTTATTGAGTTCGATTTCATTTGGTTGGATTTTTTTTAAAGATCACTTCTAGCTAGCAGTATAATTTTTTTCTTTTAGTAAAAAGATAAGTATTAAAAAAGAAAGACCTTATTAAATCAAACAAATATTTTATTTTATATATTCTGTAACAAATTAAGATAAGTTGTTAATTGATGTAAATTAATTCTAAGGTTACCTACTTATTCATTAAGCATCAGTTTGAATGAGGTTGAGGAATGAGGTTTAATAATTGTCAAACGTTTAAATTCTTAGATTAAGCACTTAAAATATTTTAACACGCCAAGCTTGGTAGGATATTTTTTATTTACATCTAATCAGAACGTACAAGAGATATTTATGTAGATAATAGTTTAAATTTAAAAACCTATGTAATTATAATATATTGCATGTACCTTAATCTTGCAAAATATGATTATGACCATTCAAAATCTTTGGTTCAGAATTTTCGCTTAAAACTTCGGGCAAAACTTTACACTCAGATCTGTGGGCAGAGGACCCAATCTCACTCGACCACAGAGCCGGTAAAGTTATAGATGTGATTAAAAAAATTTGAGCGGCATTTCGTGGCCGGGCGCGCCGTAATTGGAAAATTGTTAATAAATATTCATCCGTCCGTCCGTCTGCCTGTAAAACAAGTGATTACGTGAATCTTTGAACGTTGTTCTAAAAAGTTTTGACACTTATATTTTTGCTAGATTTTCCGTGGTAAAAAGTAGCCTATGTGTACTGCTATGTGTATAGACTATATAATCTACCCCTGTGCCAAATTTCATCCAGATCCGTTCAGCCACAGTAAACAGATACAACTGTTTACTGTGGTTCAGCTGTGCTACATACATGTTCTACATAGTTATAAGTGTTCGTCAAAATCGGTTGATACGATGAAAGTTTAGCAGGCAGACAATCTGACACATAATCGCAATTTATTTAGTCATACCTAAGTAGGTGATATTTTTGTTGTTTGTTTATTTTTAATAGGATACTTTGTTTTAGGAATTAGTAATTAGATTTAGTTTTATTAAAAAAAAAAAACAGGACGCGTGTAAAGATTTTTTCTTAGAACCTTTTCACCCAATAGGTACCTCTAGTAGGTAGTAGGTATGATTTCAACTTATCCTACATGCTCCTCCGGGAAAACTATCTCTCTTCTCGTGATAATCCGTAAAGAAATGGGCCGTGAAATTGTTACTGTATTACAAAAAGACTCGGTTTTCCTTTAACCCAAATTGGAATTAGTGTACAAACATCGTTGAAAAATTTCTCTATGTCCAGAGATTAGCTGACTTTTTTTTTATCAGCTACAAATAAGCCCTTGACTGCTATCACACCTGATGGTAAGTGATGATGCAGTCTATGATGGTAGCGGGCTAACCTCTTGGAGGTATGGCTGTTAAATAAACCCATACCCCTGATCGGTTTCTACACGGCATCGTAACGGAACGCTAAATCGCTTGGCGGCACGTTTTTGCTGGCAGGGTGGTAACTAGCCACGGCCGAAGCCTCATCAGGCCAAACCAGAGAAAATTCAGATATTATAAATTCCCGAATTTACTTACCGGGGATCGAGCCCGGGATCTCCCACGTTTAGGGCTGTAGTGGTGGTGGGTTCTTTAATGTGTGGCTTTTGTTTTTACAGAGCACAATTTACTTCGCCAATGTCGCGTTGCTTGAAGAAAACACGAAGGAGATTGATCGGTTTCTATATGAGAAGGGGTTTCATAATACACGTGCCACATATGCCCTACTATTAGGATACTATAGGATAGGATACTACGTAGTATTAGGTACGGAAAACCACACTACGGATAAAAATAATTGTTTTTGAAGTGAAACTTCTTTAGAATCGTTGTGATTTGAAAATTCGATGAAACGAAAAAGCGACACTAAAAAGAGTCAAACATATTATTCATAATAGGATTTAGCCCGCAAGAGAATCAGATAGAATACAAGTTGCATTTATCTCATTCTTTCGTAGGCTACTTTTCTGACGTTTCAGACACATACCTTGTTTAATTATTAAACAAAAAGTTTAACAGTGTTTTTTAAATTTATCTCTGGTTTGGATACCGAGAAGAACCAGCAAGAAACTCGGTGGTTGCTCTTTTTAAAATAATCAAAAATTACAATCATTATTAAGATACATATGTAACTGCAGTCCCAAGCAGCTAGGGCATTAGTCTACCAAATAAAATGAAACGAGTAAAATTGTTGCTATTAAGCAAAGTACTTAGAATTAGTAAAAGCGGGACTAGCTTTCTTAATTCTTTGGAGGGCAGCCAAGCATTACTTTTACTAAGACTAGAGACTTAGCTAAAATCATACACCGAAATTAGAAGACGTACTAAGATTAATATTTTCTTAAGTTATAAGCTTATTATAAGTTACTAGGTTTTCTACGCAGCTTCGCTCACGTTAAGTTGGACTTTGAAATCCATATTTTACCCCCTTAGGCTGGCCATACACGCACTGCTCGAGCAGTTAGCCAGTGATCAACATACACGGACCGCTCTTGCAGTCATAGTCAACTGCTTGAAGCTACCATTGATAACTGCTGCGTACCGCCCAAATCAGTCGCAACTGCTCGAGCGGTTCCATGTATGTGTGTACGTAGAAGACGCAATAATATAATACCTATAATAAGAATAGTTCACTA
Organism: Erebia palarica; assembly: GCA_964035005.1. Taxonomy (NCBI): domain Eukaryota; kingdom Metazoa; phylum Arthropoda; class Insecta; order Lepidoptera; family Nymphalidae; genus Erebia; species Erebia palarica. The sequence continues at coordinate 23,645,626 of OZ035993.1, read as the reverse complement.
TGCAGTCGCAGCTTTAAGCAGTCCATCCTGACTGCTTCATGCTGTCCGTGTATGGCCGGCCTTAGGGATTGAATTTTCAAGAAACCTTTGTTAGTGGACGCCTACATCATAAAAGTTATCTGTATGCCACATTTCAGCACGATCCATCCCGCAATTTGAGCTGGAGTTGATAGATCGTTCAGTCAGTCAGTTCTTTCTTTTTATATTCCTTTTATATATTTAGAAGAATAGATGATATCCGCAATTTCGTCCGCGTGGATGTAAGTTTTAAAATCCCGGGGAAGCTTTATTTCACTTTCCAGGTATTCAAGTATATTCATGCAAAAAAACATCTTTATCCGTTTCTCTGTGGCGGCGTTAAAAGCAAACCAAAAATTAAATCCTATTTAAAATCTTAATGGATTTTCAACTAGATTAGGCCCGCGATTCATACTAGCGATTTACATTATTAGATTAGAAAAACTTAAAAGTGTACCTGATCAAGTGTGTAAAATAATACAAATTAGCGAGCAAAACTAAAAAATACTCTTAACTGTCTAGACAATTTTTTATAAATTACAAAAAACCAAGACGCTTATAAACAGTATTTAAAAAATTAACTACTAAAGAACATTAACACTTTTTTGTTCGTGAAAATTAGAGTGGATTCGGGAAAATAAAAACGGGAATAAAATTAAATGGCTGGAATTATAGAGATTAAGTCAGGAGCATGGAGATTAGTAAAGTCGTTGGCTGCGGTTGAGTTTTTGTAATTACTTAGATTTCTTTCGAGTGTTCTCTTTATATAGATAATTGTTATATAATTTTATTTGGCAATAATTTGCTCTAATGGTTCTGATAGTTCCTTAGGTAAGATGATTTGTGAAATGGTGATATGAAAAAATAAACCTTTTTAAAATATATAAAATAAGCAACTGCTGAGTTTCTGGCCGGTTCTTCTTAGTAGAAATGCAGTAGAATCCGTTTTCCGAACCTGTGGTAGAGTCAGATATTATCATAAGTGACAAAAGATGTCCTAAGTAGGTACGTGAAATAAATAATTTCATTCATATTATATAATCATCCTAATTAACATAATACATCATTACTTTGGCATCGTCTGAACATTATAACTCATTCAATTTGTTACTGCAATTAGTTTAGGTAGTACAAGAGAGATTGAAAAGTGATAAATGGATTTTTAAAAGTTTCGCTTGTACAGAGATTACTAACTTTTTGATTGATGGCCTTTCAATGGAAGTGACGTCACAGTGGAAAACCGCATTTTCGTGTAAGGGCAAAATCACACTACAGATGAAAACATTTCGACCAGCGGATCAAAAGTCTTTTATGTCTCTTTTTATAGAGCTGCATACACTACAGTGGCAAGATAAAACGTGTATTCGCTACAACGTTTTGTTCTGTCCTGTCCGTAGTGTGTTTTTGCTTTAAGGCGCATCGCACATAATATAGTTACTTTTCATATTGGTGTTAACCTTGAAGGAGCATTCATTCTATGATATCTACTCGTAAGACGACCATTCAAAAATTTAATTTTTAAATCGTTTTCATTTACATTATGAAAATCTATAGGCATAACTGGCTTATTTAATTCTTATATTTTATTGTTTCAGGTAAAGGCTATATACGCTTCGAGTAACGTTAGTAGGTACCTACCTAATATAAAATATTGCTTAGTATAAACATAATAATATATTATTTATTTTTAATACATTTTAAACATAGAATTAAGAAAAAAAGTGCGTTGAAATTTGAAGACGTCACAACTATTTCATACAAACTATACTAGCACGTTTAAAAGTTTAATAAAGAGTTGCTGATTTGATTGAGTTGTCATCGTTCCTATAATATGAATAATGTCACGACCCTCACCAACGAATAATATGAGGCAGACACAGAGAGAATAATTACAGAAATGTCGCCCGAGCGAGGCCGGGCTGAAACAGCTAGTTTATGTGTCCTAGTACCAACCGACAAACTTCATAACACTATGTGTATTGCATGTGCTTAATATGTAAACAATATCCCGATAAGCAATCCCCTAAGGCCGGGTATGTACTATGTACTCCATGCCCAAGTTTGCATTGCGAAGTCGCAAACTAGTTAACACTTGTTCACACTTGTTCCAACTTGTTACAGTGGAGGGCGATCAGGGAGCTATTCAGACACCTCTACACTATGTTACGACTATAGGTAACCTTATTTTTAACCTTATACTAGCATCGATATATGTAGGTACTTGATGGGCCCTTTCATAGAAAAAAAAATTGGGCGTCTGACCTGTAGAGCGCGCTCCACTCCTGTACAAGCCTGTCTTTGTCCCCGCCATAGCGCTGTCCCTCTTTTCAGACTTGATGACGGAGTAAAATAAGTCCACATTCTTTGTTTGACAGGGCCCGTCTATGTAAATTGAGGTCGTTGGCCTAGTTCACCCGCCCTGGTACGTGAATCTACCTAATTCGTACCTAATCGGTTTTACACGGCATCATACTGGAACGCTAGACTTTGCCGGTAGGGTCACAGAATGATAACTAGCCACGGCCGAAGACTTCCACCAAGCCAGACCAGAGAAAATTTAGAAATTGACCCTGCCGGGGCTCTCCCACTACCTCCCTCCAAGACTACGGAACCCTATAATGACACTTTTACTCAGCCACTCAATTTTTTGTTCGAAGTGTGTTTTCGCCCTTAATTGTACATTGAATTAATTATTGTAAGCATGATGTTAGCAATACCCACTGATTAGGTGTCCATCACACCCAAGTTTACCGAAGTAACCAACTACATAGTCCCTAATTGTTGTTACTTGTTTCAATACAGGCGTATGAGGCAATTAATTCTAAGACGGCCACTACACTTTGTAACATGTTGTTTCATTAAACTCTAACTGACCAGTACAGGCTTCGCACGGGTGGGCTTTCCGTAGGTAGGTATCCACTGCCATATTTTACCTACAGTACGTATTGTTAAAAATCACTTTTTTATTAAGACAATACAATGTGAATGATCGCGATTGATTTGGACAATGACATTTTAAAAAGCATCACCACAGACCACACGGATACCGTTAGTCAGGTGCTACCACGGAGGTAGGAAATTAGTATCTTTTAGCTCGAAACTCACTGTAAGTTAATTTACGATTTAATCTATTAAATAATTATGTAAACTTTATTTTGTTCTTAATATTTTATTGGGTGTCAGTGATTGTTCGTGACGTCTTGGCTCTGGGCCATTCTGAAAATCAAGGGTGCGGTATGTTAGGTAGGTATATACCTACCTCTCGTACTGTGGCACTGGCTGAGGAGGTGGCCCATTGACCACACAAAGTTTATGCACAAGTATGCAAACAGTACATATAGGTCCGTTAATTAAGTAATTAATTTGTATAAGTTTGAGCTTGTGTTGTTCAATAAACGTTTATTTATTTATTTTCTGCTGGAACCCGTTGTATAAGTGTTGTTCAATAAATGTTTATTTATTTATTTTCTGCTAGAACCCGTTGAGGAGTTCCGCCTTCCAACTCGGAAATATTCACCAAAGTGCCTAGTGGGAGATTTTTTCGTTTCGATCACGTCTCAGGATCGTGTTAAGTCAACGTTAGCTACGATTTGTATGGTATTATCAAGCGCTTGACAGCTGGCGCTGGCCCAACTCCATAAATCGTAGTTAACGTACAATTGCGATCGAATACGTATGTAAACAAGATAAAAAGGTTACAAAAGCTTTAACCCGACTACGGAAATAATATTGTAAAATTATTTTTCATTCTCATTTAATCCGTTCCTTTCTAACATTTTTATCCGTTCAGTAGTTTGAGCGTGACGCCGTAACAAACAGACGGAAAGACAGACAAAAAAACTAAATTGCTTTTTTTTGGGCGTTCAACGAAAAATCTTCCTCCTATTAAAATTTAAAAAAAAATGTACAGGAATCACCCACTTACGGTTTTATTAATTTATAGAATAATAATAAATGCCTTTTTGGTGTAAATATTGTAGCTTTTTGAGTTATTTTTTTCAACGTAGAATTAAGCTCAATACTGTCAATCTCAACCTTATTTTGTTCAGGAAATTACGTGTTTTTGAAGATTTAAACGTAAATCTACGTGATCCGCATACAGTGACTAAGGCCTCGTTTAGAGTACGGGCTGGCGCCGGTGGGAGCGACATTTTTTTTAATTTATAGACTAGCGCTTGGCTGTAATCAGACTTACTGGAAGCAGTGATGCAGCCTAAGGTGGAGCGCGCTTGCTTAGAAGATGCCTATTCACTCTTGATTATTTTTTCTTCTTGCGACTTCATCAAACGTATTAAATCCGCCGCATGCATCCGCAGTGATGTTACAGAAGTACGCTACAAACGTACAGTTTGACTGTTCAGTTGTCACTTTAAGTTTCTTTGGACTCTACAGTGTACGGGAGCAGGTGATAAGGTTCGACCGTAACAAAGGATGATCATCCTCTGTTACGGTCCAACCGTTCGTCTTTGTAGGTCTTATATATAGCGAAATTCAGAGACCGCTTCGTAATCGTGAGTTGGGCTCTTCATGGTGGCGTGCATCGTACTAGTAATGCCATCTATTGGATTATGTGCGGACTGCTTAGACCACCACAACAGTTCTCCGTTTTTACTACACACGTTACGATTTAACTGAAAAGTTAAAACTGTCAGTTCAAACTGAACGTTTGTAGCAGACTACAGGTAGAATATAAATAAGGAACAAAACAATTCTGAAAATTATAATAGGGTTTCAGCGGGACGGAAACGCCTAGGTCATAGGTTTTTCGACCTCCCTTGCGCAGTGTTGAGCGCTGTTGTCTTAAAGTAAGAGATCCCCGGTTCGATCCCCGGCAGAGTCAATTTGGGTATTTATAATTTCTGAATTTTCTCTGGTCTGGGCTAGTGGGAGGCTTCGACCGTGGCTAGTTACCAACCTACCGGCAAACGATTTAGCGTTCCGGTACGATGCCATGTAGAAACCGATTAGGGGTATGGGTTTAATATAACTGCCATAACCCTCGCTACCATCTTAGATTGCATCATCACTTACCATCAAGTGAAATCGCAGTCAAGGGCTAATTTGTAGTTGACAAAAAAAAGGTGATCCCGCAACCGCCCTAGTCACCGCGCGTTCACTCTCGACAAGGCTTAAATGTGGGGTGAATACCCTTTTTATGTGTTTCACTCGAGAGCAACCTGAGAATAATGTCACATTATGTCTTAGGAAGGAGCTTCTAATGGTACCCTAGATATATGAGAACTAGTAACAAATGATAGCAGTTAAAATGTAGTGCGAGGGAGGAGTGGCCTAGTTACTTTTGACAACGCTAATCAGTCAATTGCGATTGTTTAGTCCAGTCAAATAAGATCTGAAATATGGCACTCAACTTTGCATTTTTGATATAATGTAATTTTGATGATACAAAAACAATGTGTAAAGGTTTTCGTGTCTGCAACCCCCGGCAAGGGTTGAAAAAAAATTTGTCTGAAGTTTTTTTTCGCAATTATTCGAAAGTGGTTAAAATTAAACAAAAAAGTTCTAAGAAGAATATGTACAGCTTACAATTTTGCATAAAAAAAGTCTATGACTTTTTTCCTCTGGTCAAAATTGGCCGAGTTAAGGAGGGTTTTAAGTTTAAGAGCGCAATCTCCATATGGACTAAGAGATATCGGGAATATCTCCGATTTCAGTTATTTACGATTTAAGTATTCGAATCAACATATATAACCTTTTAGATAACCTGTGATAATCTATATACATAAAATGTCCTGACTGACTTATATATCAACGCACAGCTTAAACCGCTGGTCCTCGAGACATGAAATTTGGAGGGTTTGTTCTTTGTGAAGAGTATGTATCCACTAAGAAAGGATTTTACGAATTTCTACCCCATTCTAACATCTTATGAAAATCTTAACAAAACGTTAAGAGTTTAAATACTTAGTCGAATCGTATTCGGAAGGTCGTGGGAACCCACCACATAATTATCCCAAGAATTCTTCTACCATTATTTGATTAATGGAAACGGGTCACGACCCGCAGTAATGAGAAATACGACGCAGACAGAGAAAATGTAGTGCAAGATACAATTTATTATTTCCTTAACTATTTGTAAAGTGGTCGTCGTTGTCACCGATTGAAGTCCACAGCTGGGCATAGGTCTCTTGCAACAAAATTCACAGGCCTGGATGTCTATGTCCTATGGGAAGCATCAAGCAAAACTATTTCTATACCTACCCATTTCAAAAATTCTGAATAGGTTAAAAAGTAGGCAGACAGACAGACACACTTTCGCATTTATAATATTAGTACACAGGCGACATTTGATCCCGAAAAATAAAGAAATCTCTTGAGATTAATATAATCAAGATCCACGCGGACGAACTCGAAGGGCATCATCTACTTACAAATCTATACTTACTAGTATTATAAATGCGAAAGTTTGGAATGATGGATGGATGTTTGTAACTCATCAGAACGGCTGAACAGATCTGGATGGAATTTGGCATGTAGATAATTTATAGTCTGGAATAACACAACTACCTTTCATCATTGATATCTCAATCCACGCGGACAAAATCGCGGGGATCAGCTAGTAAATACATATTATAATGATAGCATGGTGTTGACTTCCCCAGCCTTTAGGATGATTAAATACTTTGGTATAGAAAGCGTACGGGAGCAGTATTTTATCCAATTTATTTTCCAAAATTGCCTAAACGTCAGCATAATTCAATATTTATTGTATGAGACGTGTAAGGCGTACGTTACTCGGGTGGGGAGAATATATTAAATTGAATTTGTTTTGTAGTCTCTAGGGAAGGCTGGCTGTCCTTTGGATCATCAGACTTATTTGTGAATTTAGGGTTGAACATAAACCGTTTTTAATATTAATCCTCGACGATCTCTGGCGCAGTCAGGTCATGTTTTGGTCTTTGCGTAAACGTCAGCTTATTTAAATATTTATTGTATGAGACGTGTAAGGCGTACTTTACTCGGGTGGGGAAAACATATTAAATTGAATTTGTTTGTCAGTCTCTAGGGAAGGCTGGCTGTCCTTTGGATCATCAGACTTATTTGTGAATTGAGGGTTGAACATAAACCGTTTTTAATATTAATCCTCGACGATCTCTCTGGCGCAGTCAGGTCATGTTTTGGTATTTGCTTAAACGTCAGCATAATTAAATATTTATTGTATGAGACGTGTAAGGCGTACTTTACTCGGGTGGGGAAAACATATTAAATTGAATTTGTTTGTCAGTCTCTAGGGAAGGCTGGCTGTCCTTTGGATCATCAGACTTATTTGTGAATTTAGGGTTGAACATAAACCGTTTTTAATATTAATCCTCGACGATCTCTCTGGCGCAGTCAGGTCATGTTTTGGTCTTTGCCTAAACGTCAGCATAATTCAATATTTATTGTATGATACGCGTTAGGCGTACGTTACTTGGGTGGGAAAAACGTTTTAAATTGAATTTGCTTGCCAGTCTCTAAGGAAGGCTGGATCTCCTTTGGATGATCAGACTTATTATAAGAATTTAGGGTTGAGCATGAACAAAACCTAAATAATAATGAAATAAACTGCCTCATTGGTCTAGTGGTTTGCATGTTCGACTGTGGCTGACGAGGTCCCGGGTTCAAGTCTCGGGTCGGGCCATAATTAAGTATTGGGGATTTCTGACTAGCTTTGGTCTTGTAAGTGGAAGGTCCCGGGCACCCATTAGCAGGGACCATTTGGGAATCTAAAATAACATAACAATAATTTTGTAAATTGAGTCTGGTTTAGTGGGAGCTACTATCACCCTACCCGCAAAAATTGGTTCCAACCGCGTTGGTAACTATTTATTGAAATAATGCAAATTTAAGTCGTAATTTAAGTCGTAGTCGTCCAAGGGTTTGAACGTCGATAGAATCAGTCAGTTAGTGAGTGAGACAGGATTTTTCTTTTTATTGTATGAGATAATATTATTTACTAGATGGCTGCGACTTCGTCCGCATGGAATAAGTTTTCTTAATTCCCACTGGAATTCTCGTGGAATACGGAGTAATTTTCCGAGATAATAAGCCTATATGACACTCTCCAGGTCCTCAACGATATCCATGCAAAAAATCACATTGATACGTTGCTATTTGCAGCGTGATTGAAGGACAAACCAACAAACACACTATACTATAGCATTCAAGTATGATTCGAATTATGGTCGAACTTAAATTACAGGTAAATTCGTTAAAAAATCATTAACAATTATCGTTGAGAGCAAAGATTAAATTTTAACATTCTCGTGATCTTTTAAAAAATCTCATATTTCAAAGATAAAAAAGCACATGGCGCCATTACCAACACTCTCGAGACTGGAATATTTATAATTTTTGCACGCACATTTTTGTCGACCTTCGTTACGATTAAATTGAATTTATGTGTAGGTTGCTCGGGGCGTCTGCTTTTCTTCACACGATCAGCTTTATTAGCTGGAAGTAGGGTTGAACATCGTGGGCTTTTAAGCAACGATTTTTTCAGGCGAGAGGAACTACTAGTCCCACCAACTTGTCTGGCCGGGTGGCCAAAATTGGAAATAATTTTTATGCCTGTTTAGTTTTTGTTTTTATTTTATTTTTGAAGATTGCCACAGCCCGATGCTTACTTCAAACGCACGTAAAGGTAACACGAAAAACCAAACATGAAGTTAGATTTGATAAATACCCGGCAAAGCGGCACAAGTTATCTATTGTAGAGATTTGAAAAATAATAAACAGATGTCTAACCCTTGAATAATAAATTGCCCAACTGAAATCAGAATTATAAAATAATTCGTGACAGAATCACAAGAATTAAACTTTTTAAACTATATGTAGGCGTTCTTTTTTACGAAAAAAGTGGCCTAAATTTACTATAATTACTTTAATTATGGAACCATACTTATCAGAGTAGGACTGATAGTTATTGTTTCATGTTATAAGCTTAAGAATTTTATTTAATAATAAAAAGTTAGATTTCGACTTCATGCAATGACGTTATAATCACAACAGCTGTGTGATGTCTCGAATAGTCCGAAACATGAACTGCTAAAATAAATTTTATATGGTTTGACGGAAGTGCCAACCCTGTACAAGTTCGTATTGCTAAGTATCGTATAAAAATTTTCCTCAAGAGGTGTTGTATCGTACGTGATATTTATAGAGATCAGTCAACTCATTTTCTCCTTTACCATTTATGTTTTATGTCTCTGACTTAAAAAAAAATACTATATATGTTGATGTATATGTAAGATTGCAAAAACCGTTAGATTATAATCTAACTCGCGAAATTGTAAACTGTCGACAGATTGTGAACCGTTCAATGTTCTGAGCACATGAGTAAAGAAACGGAACAGAGGCAAAGCTTCATACAAGCGCACTACGATAGGTACACTACTACAAGCTTGAGGCGCGTGTGGGCGTGAGCACTCGGGCTACGTCACGTACGGAGAGAAACCGGTTTGAACCGGCTCGGTCAGTGCTCAAGCTCAGGGGCTGCAGTACACGTCGCGCGTCGTGTTTTCATTTAATTTAATGTTAATGTCAATAATTTAGTAATTTAAATAGTGTTTTCATGTAATTTTACTTAAATGTGTAAATATGGTTTACTGTACAGTGTGTATGAACAATAATAGAATGAATAAAAACACATCATTTTTTACCTATCCCAAAGACTCTAATAAGTAGTACTAACTTGATTATAATTTATTATTTTTAATGTGTAGAGTAGATAGACCATACATATTAGATGTTATTGTGATATTCTGTAAACGCATCCATCTAATTTGACTAAACTGATACGCGCGCGGTTCGCCGGCCAGCCGTAACGTCGCCAAACTCGCGTCGAAGCTCGCTCAATCTATTTAGTTTATGTTTTCTGTACGCGTGGATTATATTTAAATCAATGTTTCTCCGTTACGGTTCGTGCGCAACGTACCTTGCCCAGCTGCCAGGACTTGTCAAAATTTTATTGTGGAAAACAAAACATTTAGAATAAGTAATTTGTAAAAAAAACGAGCGGAGCGAGCCTTACAGTAGGTAGTCGTATATGATGTGGCATGTGACATCTCACTTTAGTAATAAAGGTTATTATTTTTTCAATCAAAATTAAAAATATCAATGGAGAAGTTTCCTAAACATTAGAATAATTTTTTTCTTTTTTTGAGTCGCAAGATCATAAAAAAAAGATCAAATTTGATAGAAGATTTTTTTAATACCTTGAAAAATTATAAAGTTACTTATGAAAATATTTCAAAAAAACACAATGCTTAGTATGATTTTCTAATATGATAGAACAAAGTGTGTATGTGTGCACGAATGGAGTATAGATTAGTAAATGAGGGTAAATGTTTTATGTCTTGTGATCTTAGGGATCCTTTCCAAAGAATTTCAAAATGGCGCTGACTTTAAATTTTGGTAACAGTTTCCTGTTTTGTGATCCCAGGGAACCCCAAATATCGATTTTGAACGAAATCGGTCAAATTTTTATTACTTACTTGAATTTTTTAACAATGATCTGCACTTTATTTAGACATTATTTAATCAACTGTATATATTTATTAATATAGTGTATAAAAACACTCTAAATTTAAATTAATAAATGTAAAAATACCTTAATGTTTCAATAAATATTTCTCTTACATTTTGTATTTTCTCGCTGTTGAAGTGAAAAGTTGTCGCGATAGCAAAGTTTTTTGTTTCTTGTGCCTAGGAATTCCTCACTAGACTCAGGATTCTAATTTACCTAATCCTTCCTAGCTCGAATTCTTCACTAGCTCGGGATTCAAACTATACAATTACAACAAAAACAAACCTTGCATCTAGTTGAACAAATAACTATTGTTTATTAAATTGTATCCTCCTGTGCCAACCCTACCAAAATAGGTATACATTTTGCTCGCTCCATAGAAGCTTTGTCTCTGTTCCGTTTCTTTACTCATGTGGTTCTGAGTGTCTATTTTTGAAATATTCATTGTATTTACGTTTTCTTGTCTCTTTCTAGTAGGTTAGGTTAGGGTTCGACATGAATAAACAGGTTTAGTTTTAGGTTAGGTTTTATCGGGTTAATATACCTAACAGATTACAATCTACTGAAAAATAAATTACGTTAAATTGTTAAATTGTAATCTGTCGACAGTTTACAATTTCGCTAGTTAGATTGCAATCTAACGGTTTTTGCAATTTTACGGAGACATAATATAAATTATATAGTTACAGCGACTTTGCTCTGCAGCTATTTTGTTAAATCCCGCGGGAACTGTTTGATTTTCCAGGATAACGAAGAGAAATATCTTTCACTCCATAGGTGTTCTCTCTTATCCTCTATATCCATTCTCTTCTTAATAACGTTCTCCAAGGTGTGTGCAGATTGCAAACTTGATCAGCGTGATGAAATATGGCATATACCTACCCTTCTCCAATCTCATTCTACGACAGTTGTGGGTGAACCAAGGGTTAATATTATTGTGACATTGCTTTGGATGTTAGACTATTAAAAAATCGGATCGAATCGAGTCGCGTGTTTAGTGTGCGTAAAGACTCGACTTTGCGCACTTCCGCATGCCGCTAATATATGCGAAAGTTAGCTGTCTGCTACGCTTTAACGGCCGATTTTTTGAATCGATTTTGATGAAGTTTGGTAGAGAGATATTAGTACCAAACATAGGCTGTATCCCAGGGAAGAACATAGGCTAAAAAACTAAATCCACGCGGACAAGGTCGCGGGCATCATCCAATATTAAACTGGTGGTGAAAACATTTAAAAAGGGAAGCCGGAGTTTAAACTAAACAACATCGCCTCACACATCAAATGCTACATACGGCCTACAGGCATACACTATGCTTTCGCTATTTTTCTACGATTACACTATTTTTCTGATTCTGATTTCTATGGTAAATTCACCTTTCAGTAAAAGCTTATTTCGCTAAACCTTCGTGACACTTGATATTGTTTTGTATTCTGAGCGCGGCGGTTTTGCCCGGATTATCCCGATTCCGGGCAAAGGTCACGACGACCCGTCCGATTTGATCTAGGTCCTAGCTATAAAGGAACGATAAATTTTGGACTGAATTATAGGCAGGCTGGCGTGGAACGTGTAGCCTAGTTGCTACTTCAGACATTTGAAACTTGGACACTGGCAAATGACTTCATTTACAAGTTAAAAATTGCTTACCAAAGTACACAGTAGTGTGTAGAAAGAAATATGTATGTTACCTATGATATTGCTAATAATTTACCGGACACTAAGCTGTATAGTATGCAGCAAAGAGACAGCCGATTTTGTTCAAAAACGGGAGAATATTAACTTATCAATTGAATGTTATTTTAATCTGGACGTTTATTTATATTTTGTGTAATCATAATTATAATTGGTCATAATTCATCTCATTGGAATAATTTTTAAATATAGTATTATTTCTAATGAGTAGCTACTTACATTAAATATTTAGTAGAAGAATTGTAAACATTTGTACTACACATACTCAGTAAATAAATAAATATAAATTTCAATCAGTAATTGCGATCACTACACTATAGCAATCAATTTTACGTAATAAGACCCACCAGGGACCATACTGCCAATGCTTAAAGCCATATTGTTTCATTATTGTTGACTTTCGTGTTTTACAATTACAATCCTTATTTTAGGAACGTCAAGGTACGTGACATCGAAGTTCGAACTGTCTTTTTGACTAATATTGCTTAAGTATTGCTTTAAGCGTTGTCAGTATGGCCCCAGTCGGGTAAAAGTAAAAATCATGTCCCAGCACGAAAAATAATAAAATTTAATATCGGAAGACGTTTTTATTACGTAGCCGTCCATCAGAGTTACGTCCGACTCGGTGAATCCGGATCGTTTTCAAATACGATCCGAGCAAAGTCATTGGCAGATGACTTTTACATTTTTCTATCGGAAAAAGTATTGGATCAACGTGTATTGACTCGTTGAATTCCGACTGGCAACTTTCCAAACGAATTAAAGAAAAAATCCGCAGGCAGACGAAGTCGCAGTTATCGTTTAGTGATTTAATGATCATAAATTAACTTAACCAGACATGATATCATATAACTAGCTGATGTCCACAACTTCGTCCGCGTGGTTTGTGGCTTTTTTAAAATATTTTTCCGTTATGAAATAGTCTGGGTAATAAAGCTAGTGGACCCCAACAATAATTCCTCAGGCGACGAAACTTTACAGCATGAGAAAGTAACATGAGTTAAGCGTACCTATCCAACAAAAATCAAAAAGGAAGTAAGATTTTTTATGCTATACCCAACCGCTAAAGCAGGCAGGCACATTAACGCGTAAACGCAGTTTAGGTTTGATAATAAAATTAGTTTGAATATCGATGTTCTGCATGATTATTGGAATATAGGAATCGAGAAAATATTCAGCCATAAACTATTAAGTTTTAGGGATAGATACCTAACTTACGCATGGTTTTTTTTTGGATATTTTTGTATAAGATTTGGTTCATGCCATGCTACAACCCTGCCAAGTTTCGACGACTGAGGATTTAATGAGTGGGTCTCCATACAACGAACCGCCCCGTTGCCTAGACTAAAAAGCGTATGTCATTCCCCGGGTTGCAACCTATCTCTGTACCAAGTTTCAACAAAATTGATTGAAAATATGGGCCATGAAAGCGCAGACAGAAAGACAGACAAACTTTCGCATCCTACTAATTTATTAAATGTAAAATTTGGATGTTTGTAAAAAACATTGACCAAATTCGCCTAAGAATCAACATGTGATTGAAATACACAGTAATTGTTAGCTTATTTTATAAGCTTTATTTCAAATATTAGAATTCAACGGACACTTCAAATTAATTACAAAATAAATAAATGGGTATTAAATTGATTACTATACGTTTCCGTCTCTCGATTATTAATCACAGATCAATAGCTTACAGGTTAAAATAATATACAATACCACCGCTTGAGCGCTAGATCCGTATCGTAAGAAACAAGATAAAAGCAGCTTAAAGTGCTAAGTGCGCTAGTATTCTGAATCTCGCAACGTCATCTATTGAAAGTACAATAATTTAATATATCTAACGCCATCTGTAATGTTTTTGATGATCTACGGCGAATCTTTTCTTATCTCCATGCTATTTACAGCTCTATTACAATTGGATAAAGATGGTATTTATTTGCTCAAGCAGATTGATTATGAAAGTTGAAATAACCTCAAAATTGAAAATATTTTTGGTAATAAGTCATTTCTTAGCAAGTGTCCGTTGTTTTAATCTGCTCTTAAGTATAAAAAGGTATTTATTTGAACCCAGTAATCAATGTTTTATGACTGATGGTTCTTAGGCGAACTTAGTATGGGGATGGAACAATGTCCTTTGTGTGCTTGTAAGTTTGGGTGCTATTACTCCTTCACGCCGCAACTATTGAAACGATTTGAATTTTTTTATAGAGATAGGTTCCGGATGGGGATGATGACAACTAAATCAAATCAGCAACTCTTTATCAAACTTAAAAACTCGCTTCTAGTATAGAAGTTTGTATGAATTATATAGTTGTAACTTCATCAATCATCAATTAATCTATAGTTTAAAAAGGTTATCAAACTTAAAACTAACCGAGAATGTGAATTTTAGGTTTTTGGAAGACCCCATATTTATTAGTCAGTAAGAAATAATTAATGTTTGGCATTAACACATAAAAGTTCCCGTGGGAATAAAAAAAATTAATTCAGGTGGACATCCAATATTAGTATGGAAGTATCATGGAAGTATGGATAAACTTAAACGTAACCGAGGATGTGTTTTTTTTTTTGGAAGACCCCGTATTTAGTAGTCAGTATGAAATAATTAATGTTTGGCAATAACACATCAAAGTTGCCGTGGGAATGAAAAAAAATATAATTCACGCGGACATATAATATTAGTACGGAAGTATCATAGAAGCATGGACAAAATACACAAGTATATTTTCAGCTCAAAATTCTCTCAACAGGTCTTCGTTTGTGGAGTGTTTATGGAGCACGCCTAGCTCACATAGAAAGTAAGGCTCCTCATTATGTCTAGGTTCACTGACCTGCCCCTTTTATCCCACCAATGCCATAGACTTAATAGCTCGTGAGCTGATGGTAGAAAACTTGTTACTTTATGTTTGATAAAATTTAAACCGAAAAAAGCCGTTATTTTCCGAATGCAAATGGAACGCAAGCTGTTACTTCTGCGCGATGCAAAAGTATTTTGATAACCACACAAGTTTTTTAGTAGGTAAATGCCAATTTGTGTCTAGATAGTTTAAAAACAATGACAAACAAACTTATTACTCTCATGCCTAATATTATAAATGCTAAAGTGTATTTGTTTGTTGGTTGATTGCTTTGTTGGTTCGTCCTTCAATCACGCCGCAACAGAGTAACGCATCGGCTTGATATTTGCATGGGTATAATTGGGCTACTACTACTGGCCGAATAAATTAGTTTTAAATATTTATGCACGATAATTTTAAAAATTCAACGATAC
Source organism: Erebia palarica (assembly GCA_964035005.1). Classification (NCBI taxonomy): domain Eukaryota; kingdom Metazoa; phylum Arthropoda; class Insecta; order Lepidoptera; family Nymphalidae; genus Erebia; species Erebia palarica. The sequence continues at coordinate 23,630,119 of OZ035993.1, read as the reverse complement.
ACTTTACAATTATATAATATTTAAATCAAATCTTTCAAGTGTTTGCGAGTAATGTGAAATAGTGGAGTGTTCATATAATATTTTAGCCAATTTGTGTCTCGCTAAAATAATTTTAAAACAATAACAGAAAAACTCTTTACCATTTTTTAATAAAAGGAAACAAATGCTCAATTTTGTAGCACTATTTAAAAAATATTTGTATCATGAAAATTATAGCCAAAGTCTAGTGTCTAGTCAAAGTCACCGTGTTTCAAAGGCTAATTGTCAAAAAGACAATAATTTGTCTCAAGCTCCCTGCCTATAACTGAAGCTCGTTTGAATAAACTCCGTATCTTTATTGTTGGGCATACTTACAAAGGATTTTCTGATCGCGGTGGGTTACTCTCATAAAGGTCTTCACTTGAGATGCACTGTGTTACTATGAACTGCCTCGTTGGTCTAGTGGTTAGCATGTTTGACTGCGGCCGACGAGGTCCCAGGTTCGAGTCCCGGGTCGGGCCAAAATTAAGTATCGGGTTTTCTGATTAGAAATTCCCAGTACTAGCCCGGAGTTAGGAAGTTGGCGGTGTTTCACCCCCGTGCCTCGGAGAGCACGTTAAGCCGTCGGTTCCGGTTATTATCACTGACATGATAATAGTCGTTAAAGCCCGCCAAACCGCATTGGAGCAGCGTAGTGGGTCTAAGCTCTAATTCTCTCTTTCCTATCAGAGTGGAGGTCTGTGCCCAGCAGTGGGACGGTAATGAGCGGCACTGTACGTAGCGGCAACTATGTGTGAGTTTGAGTCGAGGCCGCGTAGCTTAAGTGAGCCCAGCTCCATACAACCTCATACAAAAATACTTGCCACTACATCATGTGTTATAAGTTTCGGACGGCAATTAGTGTACAGTGTACCTAAATTGAATTAATAAATATTGATTGAATGTCGGATATAACAAATAAAATATCTCCAAAAGTTGCTCAAAGTTGTGGTTTACTCAAAACTCCTTGAGGATTTTAAACGTTCTAAGTTTCGATGTTTCACAACTTTTGATATCGATTATAACCCGCGGGGTACATATTTAATGGGGTAATGAAATTAATTATTATGAAGCGCAGTAGAACGATATTCTACATGCCGTTAAAGTTGTCAGAATTCGACTACATAGGGCGAAAACACACTATCAATATACAAAAACAAATCACTGTAAACAAAAAAGTCCATCGGCGCACTTCTGTATGGAGCTGCACAGATTATCAACAAACGTGTTTTAGATTCAACATGACGTTGGAGTTGATCACACATTTTGTCCTGTCTTGCTAGACTGTTCAGTTCCCTATGGAAAGCAGATCAAAAATGGGTCAAAGAGGATAGGCGACCAGATCAAAAATGTAGTTTCAAAACTTTGCCCGTAATGGATTTTTACCCTTAGTTAACTTTTCAAAAATAACGCCCTACGCAACGGTAACGGGGTGCAACGTTCAGAGTGACGTCCAGCGTACTTACCGATACGCTTTTGTGTGTTACAAGCTTTACTTCGAACGCCTCAAGGGCCATTTATTGTTGACTTTCGTGTTTTAGAATTATCATCCTTATTTTAGGAATGTCAAGGCACGTGACTTCAAACTGTCATTTTGAGTAATATCGCTTAAGTATTGCTTTAAGCGTTAGCAGTATGGCCCCAGGCATCATGGATTTTAAAGCGTTGTTGAAAGATCAAAGTATTAATATTACGTTACCTTTGATATTGATAACACCCCGCGGGGTAGTTAAAAATTAAAACGTAGCGTAATATTTTATCTGGCCTGGTAGTACATTACTGCCAAGGTCGGAAATAAAGCAATATGATGTAAGGCTGAGTAATAATAAAAAAGAGACGAAGCCGAGGACTTCCGAAGTAATTTAAAAAAAAAGGACGAGGCCGTGAATTACTATTTTGGCCAGGATAGTGCTCAGGCAGCGAGGGTCTTCTCCGGAGGCCTGGCCTCCTTTTCCGGGTGGGGCGCGGGTTAACATTGTGCCCCGGCGAATATCTTCAAGCTTTGCCGGCTTAAGCCCGCCTTGGAAGGTAGGTTTTGACGACCTCCGTGGCGCAGTGTGTAACGCTGCTGTGTCCCGGGTTCGATCCCCGGCAGGGTTAATTTGGGAATTTATAATTTCTGAATTTCCACGTGTCTGGCCTGGTGGGAGCCTTCGGCCGTGGCTAGTTACCACCCTACCGGCAAGGACGTGCCGCCAAGCGATTTAGCGTTCCGGTATGATGCCGTGTAGAAACCGAATAGGGGTATGGGTTTAATATAACTGCCATGCGCCTAACAGGTTAGCCCGCTACTATCTTAGACTGCATCGTCACTTACCATCAGGTGAGATCGCAGTCAGAGGCTAACTTGTAGTGGATAAAAAAAAAGGTACGGGCCCCTGGAACATGAGTCGTCGCCGGAGATGGGTCCGCACTACGGGTGACGTCATCACCACCACGTGCAGGACCTGTGTCGGTACCGCTGTGGACTCGATGTTAGAGCTCAAATTCGATGGTTAAGAAAGCTTTTCTACATTGCCGATAGATGGCGTTGACTCATCTTACCTCACGCTAAAATCTTGTGCTGTATGGGCAATAATGTGATTTCCTACTTAAATCATCCAGGCAAAGAGACAAAGATGTCAAACTAATCTGACCCGTTTCCAAAATTGGAATTAATTTATAGGCCTGTTTGGTTTTTGCTTAATATTTTATTTTTCATAGCGATGCTGTCACCGGTTTAGATAAGTCTGTGGGATTATACGTGTATTGTTGTTTTTTATATAATGTAACTATTTACGAGCAAGAAAGAGAAGTTTGATCAAAAAACTCTCATTGCAAAAGAATCGTAATAAAAGAGCTGATTTATGTATTCTTCTCTTCAATAAACAGTATTGAAATCGTATTATTAGCATCGGCCATTGCTGTTATTTTCTTGTTTTCAATCAAGCCTTGTAATACTAGATCTCAGCTTTTATTGCAGTCGTTATTGTTCAAACTTCCACTGAAATCCAGGCTTTATTGAAATTGTCTTTGAAAGTGTCGCAATTAAGAGATTAACTTTTTTTAATGGTTTTGACATAATGGCTTTGGATAAATATCAAATGTCTGAAATCAGAGAACTTAGTTAAAAAAACGTGAAAAAAATTCCAAAGCTTAGGATTTCCAACTCAAACTCATATTTTTTTGTTCAAATAAACGTATTAAAAGTGTTCTTGAATCGTCGAGTGAATTGGTATTCTTACCGAGAAGAACCAACAAGAAACTCGGTGATTGCTCTTTTTATTAAAAAATCATTTACAATTACATCAATGTGTAGAAAGCAATACTTTTGCAATATTACCCAAAACGACAGTTTTATTTGTCACGTACCTAGACGTTTCTAAAATAAGGACTATAATTCTAAATAAAACCAGAAAGTCAACAATAATGAAACAATATTGTTTAATGCTTTAGGCGTTGGCAGTATGGCACCGTAAAACACAGACACAAAAATAAACTGTTTTGGGCTTTGATAAAGGTTTCATTTTTAAATGAATAGCAAGCAAACAAGCAGCCGGGTCACATGATGTTAAGTGATTACTGTCGCCCATGAACATTTACATTACCGGAGCTATGTAATTGGAAGATTCCCGCATGCTTAAAATATTTCGAAGATAGTAGTTAGGTTAACTACAAACTATGGAACTTCCACCTGCTGTGTATGCTCAAATTGCAACTTAATATTCAAAGAGAGAATACCCGTATTATAAATGCGAAAGTGTGTTTGTTTGTTCTTCAATCATGTTGTTATAGTCTACAGAGCAACGGATCGACGTGATTTTTGGCATGGGAATAGTTGAGGATAGGGAGGGTACATAGGATATCCCGGAAAATTAAGGAGTTCCCGCGGGAACCAAGGAACCTTAACCCACGCGTCAAAATTAATTGGTCATTTAATTTGACATAGGCCGTCCCTGTTCCTCAATACTAATATTACAAATGCAAAAGTTTGAATGGATGGATGTATGGATGGATGGATGGATGTTTGTTACTAAATCACGCCACAACGGCTGAACGGATCTGGATAAAATTTGGCACAGAGATAGATTATAGTCTGGAATAACACATAGGCTACTTTTTATCCCGGAAAATTAAAGAGTTCCCGCGGGAACCAAAAAACCTCAATTCACGCGGACGAAGTCGCGGGCATCAGCTACGAGTAGTTCAGAAATAAATGTTCCTAGACAGCCAAAACATCCACTTTAGCTTTGCATTATGCATCCAAAGGAAGCGTTGCGAAATTCATTTACGTAAAACTGTAACCATTATGTCTAGTGGGAATTATTAATATTACTAATATTATAAAGGCGAAGGTTTGGATGGATGTATGGATGTATGGATGTATGGCTGTATGGATGTTTGTCACTCAATCGTGCCACAACGGCTGAACGTATCTGGCTGGCACAGAGATAGATTATAGTCTAGCATAGCTTAAAGGCAACTTTTTATCCAGGAACATTAAAGAGTTCCCGCGGGAACCAAAAAACCTCGATCCACGCAGACAAATTCGCGGGCATTATCTAGTGTGGCTATAAGTGTAGCTCGCAGAAGTTTGTGGTCGTTCTGTATTGGAAAAGTTCCGGCATAACGACTTCAACTAAGTACAGGAGTAGTAAAGTGACTTGTTACTTATAATATCCATACTAATATTACAAATGCGAAAGTGTGTCTGTCTGTCTGCTACGCTTTCATTGTCCAACAGTTCAACCAATTTTAATGAAATTTGCTACAGGGATAGCTTGTATCCCGGGTAAGGACATAGGCTAAAATGAAAGAGTTCCTGCGGAATGGTAAAAACTTAATTCACGCGGACGAATTCGCGGGCATTATCTAGTTATTAATATTTAATTATCATCATCATAAATCCATCGTTGGTTTACTACTTAAGCATAGTCCACCAAGCTGGCCAAGTCCGGATTGGCAGACTTCACACACCTTTGAGAACACTATGGGGAACTTTCAGGCAGGTTTCCAAGCGATGTTTTCCAGCTAGTGACATTTAAAGTTGCTATAAGCCCACATAACTCGATAGTTCCGGTGGGAGGCTTCAGCCGTGCTTAGTTACCACCCTACCGGCAAAGACGTACCGCCAAGCGATTCAGTGTTTCGATACGATGCCTTGTAGACTAGGGGTAGGTATGGGTTATGGGTTATTACTACGCATCCTAACCTTAGTTAGATTAGGTTAGGTTACTAGGCGTAGCCATCTTAGACTGCATCTTCTAATTCGTGAGATTTCAGTCAAGGACTAAAGGATAAGAACGCTAAGTCGCTTGGCGGCACGTCTTTGCCGATAGGTAAACTAGCCACGGCCGAAGCCTCCCACCAGGCCAAAAAGGGTAAAATTCTGCAATTAGTCCCAAATAGACCCTGCCGGGAATTGAACCCAGGACCTCCGCATGTTAAGACAACAGCGCTCAACATTACGCTAGGGAGGTCGTCATTTAAATTTGTTGTCGTGCGCTCGTAACGCTGTATTGGAAAAGTTTCGGTATAACGAGGTATCGTTTAAACGTTCAACCAAGTGCAGCGGGGGTGGTAGTAAATTGACTCATTAAGATATTCACATGTGAATAACGTAATGTATTCTTATTAATATTATAAACTGTGTATCTATCCGCCTGTTATCTCATAATGGTTCATCCGTCGATGGACATTGGACCGTTGTTTTTGATGTTTTATACGCCAATAATAAACTATACAAATTTGTGCTTTTGAGTCGAAACTGACAAAATTAGATTCTCGTTACAATAAAAAAATCGTGATATTAGAATAATTTTCCAAACTCGGCTTTATAGCATTTTAACACTCATTTGAATGTGAATTGCGAAAACTGTGTATCTATCCGCCTGTTATAATATATAATGCATAATGGTTCATCCGTCGATGGACAGGATATCTTGTATCCCGAAGCCGCAGAGTTACACACAGTTTAACGCTTTTTTGCAAGTACGATATTGTTTCATTATCGTCGACTCTCGTGTTTTAGAATTACAATCCTTATTTTAGGAACGTCAAGGTACGTGACCTAAAACTGTCATTTTGAGTAATATTGCTTAAGTAATGCTTTAAAGTTTAAACGTTGGCAGGCCCCTGGTCCTCACTTTTACGTTTTTCGTGCCAAAAATGTTAAAAATTCGTTATAGCGTTCTATAAAAGGACAGAGAAAAAGTTTTTCTTTAATTCTGAATATACGTGGCATACTTATTTTCTCTCTTTTCTTACATAATAACCGAAAGTCGAGCAGACCAGAGTGAATTAAAGACTAACATTTGCTCTGTCGATTCAATATACGTGATTTAAATCATTTTAATTTATAAGCTGTATCGAGCTATTCTATTCGCCAATATTTTGGTTCAAAATACCAAAAAAGTTGTGATAGCCTAGTGGTTTAGACACTCGGCCTCCTATTTGGATGGTCGGGGGTTCTATCCTCAGGTACGTACCTCAAACTTATCGGTAATATTATGTGCGTTTTAAGCAATTAATAATGAAAATCAATAATGTAGTTGCTTCTTTTACGTAATTTTTGATCCTTTTAAATTGTCATTTTGGCTTTAAGCACTTTTCATAGTATTCATTATTTTATTTGTATTATGTTTATATTAGGAATTTTCATGAAAGTGCAAAATTATAAACAAATTCATCATCAATATTTAATTAATTATCAAAATACACTTTACTAGGTATCGAACGTGTAACTTAATCATAGTTACAATACGATTAAAACTACGTTTTTCTTCTAAATACACCTACATATTTAACTTAAACGTGAAAATGTATTACATGGGATTTGATATTTTTCAGTAAAAATGTAATAAATAATTGAATAAACGCTTATTTATTTATTTATGTATATTAAGAAGTTATAGGACTGACAGATACACAGACAGGTGGTTGGAATGGTAGGTGAATGGAAAAAACATCCAAGTAGACTAGGAAGTCATGGTCAACAGTCAGCTTCAATGAGTTACTCGCTAATTCTCTTACTTTGTACCACACGCAAATGTCTCAATTATGGCACTTGCTTACGTAAGATATGGACAGACCCGACCCGTCGATAATATAAAATCTTCAGACGAAATTTCAGCAGGCCTAGCACAACAAATGCGACAACTCTTATCCCGATTATTTTATTAATGACAAGCGATACTTAATGTTGTTTAGGTAGGTGGACGCTTATAGAAAAAACAACAAGAATTCATTTCTTGTTATGTTTTCTATAAGCGTCCACCTTATAGAAAACACAACAATACTGACTGGTGGGCAAAAAATCCGTGTGTCACTTTTATATCTAGTCACACACACTATCGCGAACGACAAAACGCAGCTTACCTCCGACGTTTTGTTCTGCATAGTCTATAGTGTGTTTGCGGTCATATCTGAAAGGAGTGTAGCAGTTTAAACAAATAAATAATTGAATAAATGTTTATTGACCAACTTAAACAAATTAATAACTTTTGGAACGAAGTTCCTTATGGACGAATGCCCTTAGGGACGATGCGGAGGGGTACCCTAACTGGCAAAAAAGTCCGTAATGAAAACGAGTAAGATTTTTTTTACGAAGAGAAAAGGTAACTTTAATTATACTACATTCAATAAACTAATTCATTAAAACTTTTGCTTTAGTGTTAAGGTTTATACTTCAATTCTATTGTTTTTATTTAAAATAAGAAAAGAAGATCGTTAAAATACAACTTGAAATTAATATATTAATTTATTAATTCGCATACATTTTACATAAAATAGTTAAATTCTATAGCCGCGTGAGATATTTTTCATTCCGGTTATGCTAGGGCTACACCAGCCACATCAATTCCAAATCCAATTCCACCACAATGTAATGTGTAAACCTTGCGTAAACCTATGTAAACAAAATTGTAACAATATTTTGATAAAACTAGAATCTCGTATTTAACCAAATCATAATATTATTAGAATACTATTCCCAACTCATATTTTCATTATTTCATCCTCTTATTTGGAATTGGAGGTCAGCAATTTAGATTCACATGTTTTTTATTCCAATAAACTTTACAAATTTGTGCTTTTGAGTCGAAACTGGCAAAATTAGATTCTTGTTAAAATAACAAAATCGTGATAGAACAGTTTTCCAAACTCGGCTTTATAGCATTATTACCCTCTCATTTGAATTTGAATTGCAGGTCAGCAATTCACATTCAAATGTTTATTTTTTATTCCAATAAACTTGTACTTAATTGTACTTTAGATTCGAAAGTGACTGCTTAATCCTGAACCTTCTCATCAGGCCCACAATAATTGGGTATTTGACTACTAGTGAAATAAATAATTTTTTGGTGATTATTAAATTAAGGATCTCTCAAAAGTCGTCATGCCCACGTCCCCTGCTAGTTCTATTTTGAATAACTATTTTAAACTATCTATATAGTATTAAAATAAAAAAAAGTGCGTCGAACTTTGATGACGTCACAACTTAAAATTTCATACAAAATCCATACTAAGCACGCGTTTTGACGTTTGAAAAAAAAAGAAGCTGATTTGACTAGTTGTCAAATACCCATTATTATAGCTTGGATGAAACTGTGTTACGGAGCCGTCAGTTATCACTGCTGTTCTTTGGGCTCTGAGGGAAAACTAATAGAAACATCCAGAAGAAGATTACTGTATTGCGTTAATCTAGTTTTTATGCAGCAAATGTATCAAAATAAAACAGTGGGTGGCTTAACAAATGACCTTGCACTTGAAGAATGGCGACAGCGTTACCCACTTAGGGGGTCCTCATTTTACGTTGTATGCTTTGTTTAATCGCCTTAATTCCTTGAAGATTTAGTGGATATACTTTTATTTGTGACTAGATGAAGCCCGCGACTTCGTCCGCGTGGATTAAGGTTTGATTTTCCGGGTTGAAAGGTATCCCATGTCCTTCTCCGGGATACAAACTATCCCTATACCAAATTTCATCAAAACCGGGTAAGGAGATATTTTTTATATTTCCGCGGGAACTCTTGAATTTTCTGAGATAAAAAGAAGTATATAAATAGGGATAAGTTGTATCCCGGGGAAGGACATATCCTTCCCCGGGATACAACTTATCCCTATACTAAATTTCATCAAAATCGATCGAACAGATGGGCCGTGAAAGCGTAGCAGACAGACAGATAGACGGACAGAAACACTTTCGCATTTATAATATTAGTTTGATACTGTCGCGTCGCTTCACGTTGCCGCGTTGGTCGCTCATCTAGGTATAGGGATAGGTACAGGGGTAGGTTATATCCCGGGGAAGTTTTTAAAGAACAAACTTTTTAACTGCCTCGTTGGTCTAGTGGTTAGCATGTTTGACTGCGGCCGACGAGGTCCCGGGTTCGAGTCCCGGGTCGGGCCATAATTAAGTATCGGGTTTTTCTGATTAGAAATTCCCAGTACTAGCCCGGGGTTCTTCTTCTTCTTGTTGATGCGGCTTTGCAGGGCTCTGTAGCGAGGCCCAGTATCACTTTGACCGTTACCGATCTATTGTGATCGCCACTATCTAAAGTTCCTGGCCAATGCTGCTTGCTGCTAGAAACAGCAGCAGCTTTTTGGCCGGGATGTTCTTTGCCTCCTCAGGGTCTACAGAGTGTTTCCCTAAGAGGAGGTTGCGTTTGTGCATTAGAGCAGGGCAGTAGCAGATAAGGTGCAAAGGCGTTTCCTCAGCCCCAGAGCAGAGCCTGCACGCATCTGTTTCTCGGAGCTTTAGGTTGAACATGTGTCTGTTCAGCCCACAATGCCCCGTCAGTGCCCGCGCTAGTATGCACACATTTTTCCTACTAAGCGCTAGTGCCGCTGCGGCGGCCTTCTTATTGAAGGATTTCACTAACGCTTTGGAGTGTTTCATTCCTGGAAGATCTCGCCAGCGAATCAATGTTTCATAATAACAAAAGCCCGGGGTTAGGGAGTTGGCGGTGTTTCACCCCCGTGCCTCGGAGAGCACTTTAAGCCGTCGGTCCCGGTTATTATCACTGACATGATTATAGTCGTTAAAGCCCGCCAACCCGCATTGGAGCAGCGTGGTGGGTCTAAGCTCTAATTCCCTCTCTCCTATGAGAGTGAAGGCCTGTGCCCAGCAGTGGGACGTTGATGGGCTGTAGTGGATGGATGGGTGGAAACTTTTTAAAATTTAAAGAGTTCCCGCGGGAATCAAAAATACTTAATCCAAGCGGACGAAGTCGCGGGCATCATCTAGTAAAAATATATTTTTGTACGACATATTTTTCTACAGTGAATTCTCTAGGGAAAAATAGAAAATTTTTGCTCGGAAACCCCGACTCTCTGGCGGTTTCATTTAGTAACATAAAGCGCAGGCCTGGGTTGTGCGCTTCTTTTATATTTAGTACAGCGACCCGGCCCGTTTATCTACGAAATGTGGGTTCATTAATGAGAAGAAAGCAACATTGTATAGTTTAGATAAAGTTTTTGTTTGAAAGCTAAATATTTTTTGGCTTCGGTGCCAAGATTTTGGGCTTTTCCAATCTTTATCTATTTATATGAAGAGCAGTAATAGTTTTATCACGGTACGGTTACGGTATCTTAAAACTAAAGCTACGAGGGTTTCTGATCTGAGAAGAGCCCACAAAAAATTCAGCCGGATTTTTTTTCTTCAAATAATCTGCCCTATTTTTAAGGCAATCTTACAAAACCACCTCAGACAATACCTAATTTATAGCCTGTTTAAGATTTTCATAGTTTGGTTAAAGTTAATTTGAATATAATAACCCCAGGGTAAAACATTTGACAATTCGAATATCTTTTTCCAACTGCAGAATTATTCATTTTATTACTACTTATCTGTATTATCTTTTTAAAACTAAACTGATTTCTTTTTATAAAGAAACAGGGTTAAAGGATGTAATTTATAGTCATAAAAATGAAAAGGATTTTGTACACTCAATTGTATAGAAAATTAATTAATCCATATTAAATTTAATTTTACTGAAACTAATATTATTTTTCCTATTTATCCTATTCTAATTTTGATGTTCTATTTTTTTTGTATTTTTTTTTATTTTACTACAAGTTAGCCCTTGACTGCGATCTCACCATCAGGTGAGATGGTCTAAGATGGTAGCGGGTTAACCTGTTAGGGCAGTTATATTAAACACATATCCCTATTCGGTTTCTACACGGCATCGTACAAGAACGCTAAATCGCTTGGCAGCACGTATTTGCCGTATGGTAACTAGCCACAACCGAAGCCTCCCACCAGAACAGACCAGAGAATTCAGAAATTATAAATTCCCGAATTGACCCTACCGGGAATCGAAGCCGGGACCTTCCACGTTAAGATAACAGCGCTCAACACTTCGCACAGGGAGGTCGTCAGGGAGGTTTAAAATTATATTTATAAATTATAATTATAGCTTTGGTTTCAAGATTGTGCTCTTTTTCTCATTAAAGACTAAAGTCGAAAAAAAAACGAAAATAAGATTAACTATATAATCATCATCTAAGAAATGATGAGTAGATTCGAAAAATATATAGCACTATAGTTCAGTATCCAGTGATTCACAAAAAAATATCATTTAATAAAAATGTGAATACGATTCTAATTTATCTAAATTAATTTAGATTTTTAACTTTTTAGTTCGTTTTTCGGCAGGGCAGTCGTGTTTTTAATTTTTTTTTAAATTATGGCTTCTGTAAGTATATTTTTTTTATACTCACGTCCGAAAACAGTAACAACTAAAGGTGAATACTGAATACCGACCGGACACGACAATCACTTAAGCAACGTAGCAAGGAGATGCACGAGTTGTAGCGTGTTTCTGTCCTAAACCAAACTTACCACCACCACTACAGCCCATTAATGTCCCACTGCTGGGCACAGGCCTCCACTCTCATAGTAGAGAGGGTATTAGAGCTTAGACCCACCACGCTGCTCCAATGCGGGTTGGCGGCCCTTAACGTCTATTTTCATGTTAGTGATAATAACCGGGACCGACGGCTTAACGTGCTCTCCGAAGCACGGGGGTGAAACACCACCATTTTCCTAACTCCGGGCTAGTACTGAGAATTTCTAGTTAGAAAAACCCAATACTTAATTATGGCCCAACCCGGACTTGAACCCGGGACCTCGTCGGCTGTAGTCGAATATGCTAACCACTAGACCAACGAGGCAGTTCATCCAAATTTTAATTAATTAAATTGGCAGAAATATACCTACTACGGACCTGATAGGACAATTAAGTCCGCAGGAAACGCCCGCGTCGACCTTTTAATGGAGCTGCATAGACTGACGCGACAGGACAAATTGATGCGGGCTTTTCACGCTGACGTTTGTAGTGTGTTTTCGCCCTTATACAATGTAGCATGAGATCAACTTTGTATAGTTATTAATATCAGTTTACTCCCGACAGCCCCCGGGCCCTGTCTTTTTGAAATACCGTATATGGGTTTAATATAACTGCCATGCCCCTAACAGGTTAGCCCGCTACCATCTTAGACTGCATCCACTTACCATCAGGTGAGATCGCAGTCAAGGGCTAACTTGTAGTGGTAAAAAAAATGTCATTTACATATTTCCAATAGTTATTTTCCCATATTTACGTGCTGGCTTTGGATTTATTTTTATTGAACAATTGTTTTACAAATTATTTATTCCATTGCTCGATTTCACCCCCGCGTGCCTGTATTTTGATCTCGTGAATTGAGAGCGCTACCAATATCTTTTCCACTGGCTTTTACTGACTCAATATTTTTCCGTACTTACGTTTGAACGAGCTGTCGTCAAATCGTCAAATTGTCGATTGTCGTACACGCACGAAACTTTTATTGTTCACACAAAAGCACTTTATTGTATTACGCAACACGAAACCAATTGCCCTCCCATCCCCTATCTATCAGATATGGATACCCATAAAGTTACCCAATCATTTGTACGTAGTCGTAGGGTGACTATGACGTCATTTATAGAAATACAAACTACTTTAAGATCAATTATTAAGCTCAACGTCATAGGAGGGAGGGGTCCTAGTTGTGACAACGCATATAAAATTGCGATTGTTAAACAACGTTGGCCCAAGTCGGTACCTGGGTGGATGATCGAATTTGGAGGTTCAAATTGGGCCTTTTCGTTTCAGTCGTGCCTCGGAGAGCAAGTTATGCCGTCGGTCCCGGTTATTATCATTAACATCTGATAATAATAGTTACAAAAACCTAAGAGTTTAAAAACTTTCAGTCGAGTCGTAAACGCAAGGACGCGGAAACCCACCGCATTATCAAATTAACTCCCAAGTAAACTCCTACCATAATTTGATTAATGGGATGGGGTACGAGTCTCAGCAATGAGGAATACGACGCAGAGAGAGAGAGAGAGATTAGATTATTGAAAACTAGATGATGCCCGCGATTTCATCTGCGTGGGTTTAGTTTTGAAAAACCCGTGATTTTCCTTGATTTTTTTGGTATAAAACGCATATAAAGTCCTTCTCCGAGATGAACCAAATTTAATTAAAAATAGGATGAAAAAATGGGTTTTTAAAGCGTAGCAGACAGACTGACAGGTACGCAGACAGATAGGCAGACAGACACACTTTCGCATTTATAAAGTATCTTTTATACCCTGAATTACATTATTTAATTTAAGCATTACATTAATTAATCAGGCTACGTTTTCCCAAAAAAAGAAATAAAGAGTTCCCACGGGAATCAAAACATTTTTCCAAGTAATGGGATCAGCACGTTTTATGATCCTGAAAATCTCATGAATCCCGCAGGATAGCATTAAGAAAATCTAGCACGACAATTTAGTAGAGACAATTAAAACAAGAAACTTGGAACCGAGAAGAAATATGGCAGTTACATAAACCAGAGTGTTAATTAATACAGCATCCGACCAACTACTTGGCAGAGCGCCAGACGCTCCTAACTTCCTAGGCTATGCCAGGTGATAACTAGCCGTGACTTCCTTTCCTACCTAAATAACAACGACTGAGATAAATAAGTTTTAGCACGTTTTAGTCTGAGCCAGGAAAGAGTAATGGAAAACACATTATTGACAGGACATGTGCCATGGCGGCAATACAAATGAGAAACACGTTTCGCCCTGTCGCGCAAGTCTGTGTAGATCCATGTAAATGCGAAAACATACTACTAACAGGGCAAGACAAAACGTAAGCGCGAAACGTCGGTGCGTGCAATTTTATATGGAGATGTGGGCGAGCGCGACAGGACAAAATGTCGTTTCGGTCCAACGCAGACGAAGTCGCGGGCATCATCCAGTTCCAAATAATGTTATCGGCACGTTTTAGGTATCAACCTGAAAATATCATAAATTCCAAAGGAAAACATTAAGAAAATCTAGAATGACAACAATTTAGTAGAGACAATTAAAACTAGAAACTTGGAACCGAGAAGAAATATGGCAGTTACAGAAACCAGTGTTAATTAATACGGCATCCGACCAACCACTTGGCAGAGCACCAGACGCTCCTAACTTCCTAGGCTATGCCAGGAGATAACTAGCCATGACTTACTTTCCTACCAACGCCTGAGAAAATAAAGTTTTCTGAGCCAGGAAAGAGTAAGGGAAAATACACAATTATCAGGACAACTGCAACTTCCGCCCAAATGGTCGGAAGTTGCAGTTTTTTTATATACAGCGAGGAAACGAGTAGGGTGTTAAGTGATGTTAAGTGTTAAACCTGATGTTAAGTGATGAAAATCAGCGTTAGGTATTGCTGCCAATGCCCAGCACAAAGCTGAGTTCGCGACCAATTGGGTATTTGACAACTAGTCAAATCAGCAACTTTTTTTCTAACATAAAAACGCGTGCTTAGTATGGGATTTTGTATGAAATATTAAATAGTGACGTTCTAAGTTCGACGCACTTTTTTGCTTTAATCGATAGTTTAAAATAGTTATTCAACATAAAACTAACAGGGGACGTGGATATTAAGACTTTTGGGAGATCCTCTATTAAATAATCATTAAAAAATAATTTATTTGAATAGTTGTTAAATACCCAATTTTATTTTTATTGTCCCTAAGTTTTAAAGTCCAATATAAATGTATATGAGAACAAGACTGTAACACAACAACGCGAGCATGTCGGTTTCGGTCACGCGAATCCACAAGTTTACCCCCTACCAAAAAGTGTTCAACGCGGCTAAAGAAGTTTTTATTTCAATAAAAGCTTTATTAATAATTTATTTATTACCGCCACCCATATACATGTGCAGCACCAGAGAAACCGCCGATGCGTTGCCGACTTTTGAGAATTTTTTTGTCTGCCCAATTTCCTCCAGTTGGGTCGGACCCATTTTCATAAATCTTCTTTATTAAATTCAAATTCAAATGTGTTTTTATTTTTATATTCTCTTTTTTTTTGAATCTTCAAATAAATTTACCAGTTCGGAATTTCATTCCTACCGAAGAAATAGCAACTCGGGGGTGCTCTTTTTTATACGACTGCCTGAAAAATAGGAGTATATTGTTTTCAGGGTTCATGTATGTATGTGAGTTTGTATATTCCACCATAACTTCTATACGCCTGAACCGACTTTGATAAATGAGGTATCGCTAGCTTATTCCGGGTGACATAGGCTAGTCAAATAAATAAAAATTATGTGGTGACCATAATCCCGCAGTAAAGATTAAATTTGAAAAACAAAAATCGAAAATAAGATCATCATCTAGAAAATGATGAGTAGATTCCAAAAATATATAACACTATAGTTGAATATCTAGCGATTTACAAAAAAATATCATTTATTGTTTTTAACTTTTTAGTTCGTTTTTGGCAGGGTAGCCGTGCTTTTTAATTTTAATTATAATATCAAAAATTACAGATACATAATATGCAACTGCAGTCCCAAGCATAGCTAGTGCGGTTCAAATCCACACTGTTTAATCGTTTACACAATCTTATCTATTCGCAGTGTAGTCACCCTATTCCACACAGATACAGTTTCATCCTTAGCTAGCGTCTCGAACTGGAACGTTCGGAACTGTGACACGGCAGTAACTGTGACATCGTGGAGCACGGTTTTATTGAGATTTACAGACTTTAATATAAAGTCTGCATCTACGTCGTTGCTCTATTAAAGTCTAGAGGTTAGCATGTTCGAATGCGGATGACGTACCTCGGGTATTTCTGTCAAGAAATTCTCAGTATGGTACCTACTTAGCAGCCTAAAATTAGAAAGTCGGTGGTTTTTCACCCCCGTACCTCGGAGAGCACGTAAAGCCGTTGGATCTATCTACGCCGCCATAAGCTAGTAACAGCGTCGTATCGTGTGCGCAAGGTGCAGAAATCCTTTGTGGGGTCGAGTGTACGCTTTTATAATATGGTTCCCAAAGAGTTTCTGGATTTGCCATTACATAGATTTAAAGACTGTGTTAAACAGCATTTGTTAAGTCGAGGTTATTACACTATCGATGATTTTATTAATGACAAAGTTGCATGGAAGCAACCGGCCTCGCATCCAGTGACCCACAAGTCAGTGTAATACTTGTAATGTATGTGTTGTGTTGTCTACATATTATAACCTTTTCTTTTCTATGAAAAGAGCAACTGGTAAGTTTCTTGTCGGTTCTTCTCAGTAGAATCAGCTTTCCGAACCGGTGGTAGAGTCTTAACGTTTCATCAGTGACACAAGTTGTCCTACATGAAATAAATAAATCATTTCATTTCATTTCATTTACGTGTATTAAATACCACAGAACATTATAACATTTAATTACATACTACACAACGCGGGTTTTCCATTGATCATTTGCAGCAACAGAGAAACTGCAAAACCGGCAAAATTTCGCAAAAGCCGGCAACGCCTATGCGCTTCCGGGTTTTGAGAAATTTTGCTTTTGAGAAATTTGTTTATCCGCCCTTTGAAGAGCCCCATATTGTGATCATGAGGGAACACAGAAGATGGAAGCTAGTTTCATAATTTTCAAATACTTGGCGGAAAAGATCTGGAATAACGGGAGGTGAAAGAAGGCCAGGCATCCAGGTAGCACAGTAAACAGATCAGGTAGTGAGGATGAATTTTGTTTCCGAATTTCCTTGCGACCATTGGCTTGTTATCTAGACGATCATTAACTCATCTATCAACTAGCGGGAGATAAATCTATCATTCGCTATAAACGATTTTTAATCGCCGCAGTACTGAGAAAATATTTTAAATAGATCCAATGCCAGTGTTAAATATATTAGTATGAGAGATGGCGGTGTTAAATTTTATGATAGACCACCACTTCCGTTATCCATACTAATATGATAAATGCGATTGTGTGTCTGTCTGTCAGTCTGCTACGCTTTAACCTTTTAATCTTTTCAACCGATTTTGGTGAAATTTGGTACAGAGGTAGATTACATCCGGGGAAGGATATAGATATATGTATTTAGTCACGGAAATTTAAGGGGTTCCCTCGGGAATGCAAAAATCTTAAACAACGTGGACGAAGTCGCGGCATCATCTATTAATTATACTAATATTATAAATGCAAAAGTGTGTTTGTTTGTCCTTCAATCACGTCGCCACAGAGCGACAGATTGATGAGATTTTCTCATGGGTTGAGTTGAAAGCCGCTAGAATATAAACTACTTTATATCCAAAAAAATCAAGGAGATCTCGCGGGTTTTTTAAGACCATAAGGACGAAGTCGCGGGCATCAACTTGTTATAAAAAAGGTAGCTTTATCCGTTACCCATTTTATAAATTACGGATCCTGAGGCCATGGGATTCAAACAGAAAATCTTCGCAAAGTGTTAAAAGAAAATGCTATTAACATAATTGATAATTCCATTAGGGTTGTTTACAAATTCCATTTAGTAATTTAAGTAGCCTATAATGACTCGAACAAAGGTAAATGAAAAATTTATCATAACAGAACCTATAATAATAATTCCATGTTTTGCAAAAGTCCTACACTAACCGGGGATTGTCCTTGGGTGCACTCGCATAGTGCATATATAGGGATACTAGCGGTCGCCCGCGACTTCGTCCGCGTACAATTTCTGATTTCCTATGAGATTTTCACGCTGCAAAAGGCCTACTTATAGCGGCTATAGCATTGACAGATTTTTATTATTTGAAACTAATAACCTTAATCCCGATTTTCAAGTCTCTAACTACAAAAACTTAAAACCCTCATGTAAACTTCCAACCCCTGTTTCACACTTATTCTGTTAGATTTTCGTAAAATTTCTTATAAAGGTTATTATTATTCATTTAAATCTAATAACCTAAATCCTGATTTTCAAGTATTTAACCTAAAACACTTATGACTTTCATTCAAACTTACAACCCCCATTTCACACTCTTTGGAGTGAATTTTCGTAAAATTGCTTATATAAGTTTTTATTACTATCAATTTAATTGCCAATTTTCATGTCTCTAACTTCAAAAACAAAGTTCCAACCCCCATTTCAACCCCTTAGGGGTGAATTTTCTCAAAATCCTTTCTTAGCGGACGTCTACGCCATAGAAGAAACCTCCCTTCCAAATTTTAAGTCTGTATGCTTTATAGTTCCTGAGATATCGTGATGAATCAGTGACCTTTCGCTTTTATATATTATATAGATTCGCCGGTTGGTGCCACATTTCCTTTGGAGTAAAATTGTCTAACGGGCCTCTACGAGTTGGTTTCGGCCCCTACACCGTACGCCTTCCTAAGGTCCGGGACCCCATGGTCCCAAGATGGAAAACACAATAAATAACCTGAATTAGCACATAAGCTATATTTATCCCGGAAAGTTAAATGTTCTTTCAATCCTGACGCGGACGAAGTCATCTAGTATTTTATAACAGGCATAAATATAATTGAATAGCTAATAAAACATCAAATGATGATTATTTATCTTTAATAATTAATCAAAATCCATGCATGTGATACCCGAATTGGCATAATGTGAATCCATACAAATTCGATATCTCTTCCGGGTTGACGCGTTTTACGAGTATTTTACCAAATCATCATTTCCCAACAAAAGGGCGCTAAACTTTTTATGTTTTCTGTACTTTGGCATTTTTACAATCATGTGCGTCACCAATTCTGTCGCAAAAGGGAGGTATAACCACGAAAGGCGAAAGGCTTCTTACGGTGAAATATTATATATATATACATAATATGTCACCATAATATGTGTATGTAAGATTGCAAAAACCGTTAGATTGTAATCTAACTCGCGAAATCGTAAACTGTCGACAGATTGTGAACCGTTCAATGTTCTGAGTGTCAACTTTTGAAATATTCATTGTATTTACGTTTTATTGTCTCTTTCTTGTAGGTTAGGTTAGGTTTGACATAAATAAACAGGTAGGCACTTAGGTTTTGTCGGGTTAATATACCTAACAAATTACAATCTACCGAAAAATAATGCGTCAAATTGTATTCTGTCGACGGTTTACAATTTCGCTAGTTCATTTTATTGGCAAGTTTTTCACAACTTTTTTTACACCTAAAAATCTAGATTAAACTAGTTTACCGACTAAATTTTCTATAGAGAGAGTATATTGTTGGCAAACCATGAGAGACACAAAAACCAGTAGAGCCTCAAAAGGCGGAAATCGGATTGGAACACGTTATTTGCATTACTAACACTAGGGTCTCAAGCAGTAAAATTTGGCAGCATCGGTCGAGTTGTAAAAATGATCATATTATCAGCAGAAGTTAGCTCTTTTATGTATAACAAGCTAGTTAGTTTAACTAGCTAACTATGTCAGATAAGAAAACATCTGAGATTATAAAATCCCAAACTGACTTTGCCGGGGATCGTACTTGGAATCTCATACTTATAATACCACAGCGCTCAATACCGTGCCAGGGAGGTGAAACTTTATTCCCACCAAGGAACCTCATAAACATGTGCAATAACTTTTTTATACATCCGATAGTAGAGATTTTTTACAGCTACCTCTTCGACTAATAGGGATCAACGAAATTTGACTTTACGCGAGCCATAAAATTTACTCAGAAAAATGTGTGTATTTACATTTTTACGGTATTCGCGATTTCATACCGGCCATGTGGGACTTTTTATTTCTTTCTGCGAGTGTAAACTGGTTATCTTGGATCAAAATAATATAAATTATTTATTTTACAGTCATTTCTTTGGGTTTTGTGGTTTTTGAATGAGTAACAGGTGGTACGTTATGGCGCGGTTAGACTTTGTTCGGACTTTGTTGGCCTTCAAGGCAAGAGTGAATAGAATCTTCTTGGCAAGCGCGTTCTAACCTAGACCTCATCATTGCTCTGCGCTAAATCCTGATTGTTGTCAATAAGGACTGAAACAGTAACCGAAATAAGTGTTTTAAACACAGTTTTTGGATACTGTTGTAGAATAACAACACTTATAACAGAAACAGAAACGTTACGTTGTAACCCAATAAATGTGTAACCATTTATTTCTGTTAATAAGTGTTTTTATCTGTAAAAAATCGTCATAATGCCGTCATAGAGAACTAATATTCTAGCAAGTATAAAAAAATAAAAAGTATCAGGATACATATTTTGTATGCCTAGTGAGATTGATGATGGTAAATAAAGGATAGGTAGAGCACTGAGTTAATGAAGACACTGTTAGTAAATTCTTTGGCGAAGAATATTTTTCGCGAAAACTAAATGACTAAATTCACGAAATCTTTAAAAAATCCAAATACTAGGCATATGAGAAACACGTCTGTTACTCAATCAAACCAGAACAGCTGAATGGATCTGGACGAAATTTGGCACGGAGATAGATTACCTATAGTCTGAAATAACACATAGGCCGGAGATCTCGGAGAATTAAAGAGTTAGAACAAATGAACAAACTGTTTGTAAATTCTTTCGTGAAGAATATTTTTCACGAAGACTAAATGACAAAATTCACGAAATCTTAAACAAAATACATGCGAAAGAAGTCACAGGTAAAAGCTGCAGTAAATCATAAAATGATATCGTTAAACATACTCATATTTTATCGTCCCTTGATATTATTCAACTCTCTCATGCATATAACAGTATTAATTTAGTGATAATATTCATAATATAATAATATTAATTCTCGCAATAATATTTACACAGTTCGCTTGTATCCATTAGTGCGTATTGGTTTCTGTTGGTAATTAGCATTGATTACCATTAATTATTGTAATGAATTGCAATTGTGAACTTCATGATGCCCGCAACTTCGTCCGCGTGGATTAAGTTTTTATTATTATTAATTTTCCGGTTTATAAAGTACTAGATGATGCCCGCGACTTCGTCCGCGTAGATTAAGTTTTTTGATTCCCGCGGAACTCCTTGATTTTCCGGGATAAAAAGTAGCCTATGTCCTTCCTCGGGATACAATCTATCCCTGCACCAAATTTCATCAAAATCGGTTGATCGGTTGCGCCGTGAAAGCGTAAGAAGCAGACAGACACACTTTCGCATTTATTAAATTAGTATGGATTTGGATAGTATCGATGAGGGATAAAAAGATAATGTCCTTCTCGGGGTTACAATCTACCTCTATATCAATTTTCATCAAAATCGGTTTAAAAGACACGAATGAGGAATGAGGAATGCGACGCAGAGAGATTAGGCATGTAATTAACTAATTACTACTCAGGCGCTAACTATGCAGTATAAAATGAACCGCGCACAAAACCGTGTAGTATTTTTTTATACCAGCTTCATTTTCAGCGTGGTTCATGTTTGAAACTTAATCCATTGTATATTATGAAGCCACGTTTTCTCTTTATTAAAAATAAACTGTGAAATACGCGAGCCGATTTTCAACGCGTACCTACCTGCCTCTGATGGATTAATATTCATGAAGCATCTACGTAGCTTATTATCACTATATGAAATTCACCGTATATTTAATCACGTTTGTCTCTATTTATCTCGTTGGTCTATTGGTTATCCTGTTCGACAGCAGTCGACTAGGTCCTGGGTTTTAGTCCCTGGTCGGGGTTTCTCTGGCTAGAAATTCTCATTACTGGCCCGGATTTAAGGAGTTGGCGGTGTTTACCCCAATGCCTCGGAGAGTACGTTAAGCCCTCGATCCCGGTTATTATCACTAACATGATAATAGACTTTAAAGCCCGTCAATCCGCATTGAAGCAGGCGCAGCGTGGTGCGTCTAAGCTCTAATTCCCTCTCTTCTATGGGAGTGGAGGCCTGTACCCAGCAGTGGGACGTTAATGGGACGTATTGGTGGTGGTGGTGGGCTCTGTTTATAGTATCGTATGTATTATTTATCCATAGAGCAAAATAACAATTAGTGACCACCCGAAACGTCTTCCGTCGGAGGGAAAATATGACGTTTTATCCTTTCGTCAAGTGTACAATTCCTTTCACTTTTGAGCTTTTTAAAAAAGCGCAAAAGTGAATAATGCCGAACTTTTTGGGCGCCGTTTGTAACTGTATCGCAATTTATCCCGCTTGGTGGCGCTGTTGAACATGTAGGTACATGTCATCGTCAAATATCGTACTAAAACTATAATCTGTGGTGTCCTTAACGGTACGAGGCATTTTGAAAATGTAAGTAGCAGAAAATTAAGTGTTAAAACTTTGTAAAAAGTAGATAACTAACCATACATAATAATAATGTCCTCCCGACCGAATTTCGGCCACGGCGGTCAATCTCCAGGGAGATTAACAATCTGCGAGGGAGCTATTATAGTGCACAAGTGTGTGCGCAAGCGCAGGTGTACTCTCTGTTTCTTTACTCTCACAGTCTGATGGGACGGAAAATTCGACACGACCGGAAAGACATCAGGTGCAGCACCGACGGCACGTCCTCTCCGAGGCACGGGGGTGAAACATTAGAGGCAAACATGAACAAGACATCCGGGGCACTAAATTATATTAAGTATGTGTTTAAACCGCGAAGTAAGAGTTCCCACGCTCTCAAAGTCAGAATTAACCCAAATCTCTTTAGCAGTTATTCAAATAGTTATTACGTTTATAAACCTGCGATTCAGCCGATAAAGCTTCCGGGAATAAAAAAATATGTCCGTCGCCCGCCTCGGCGCTCGCAACCGATCGTAAAATATTCTAGCCAGCTAGAATAACTATTCTAGCTAGTCGACAACAATGAAAAAGCAATTTTCCGCCTTTTCCGCCAACCGAGCAATTTTTGGGATCACGTCTGAGAGTTCTCTCAAAAAAGTATTTCGTCATTGAATGGCTTTTCTTATAACTTCCGCCACGTGGATTTGGGTTTTTAAAACTTTTTGTTCAATTCAATAGCGGGAAAACTTAGCTCGGCTGCTTATGCTGTCAGGAAAATTAGACAGTTCACCGATATTGAAACGGCTAGGTTAGTCTACTTTGCCTACTTCCACAGTGTATGTGTTGTATTGTTTACATAATGTAACCTTTTTCTTTTTTAAGAAAAGAGCAACTGCTGAGTTTCTTGCCGGCTCTTCTCAGTAGAATCAGCGTTCCGAACCGGTGAACAAGTTGTCCTACATGAAATAAACAAATCATTTATCATTTTAATTTTATCAATTGAATATTTATTTATTCTATTTTGGTACACTGTATACTTATTGACACCCGAAATTGGTCTGTGATGGTGATAATCAATAACAGTATATTTAAGTATATACTCCTATGTCAGCGTAAAATTGTAGATATCGTTAGATTATAATCTATCTTCGCGAGATTGTAATCTGTCAAAAGATTGTGAACCGTAACGTACTGCTTACACTTTTATTTTTCGGTAGATTATAATCTATTAGGTATATTAACCCAATAGAACAGATTATAGTCTCACGGTATTTACAATTTTACGGTAAGATATAATATATTCTACGGTATATGTTTCAATTTCTAAATAAATATGACAGACATAGTTGCTCGAAGTTTTGCAAACCTACCTTTTAGGTACGAGTACGTAACCCTAAAATTTTTTTTTTAATTGTCTTTATTAAAAGAGAATTAAAATCTTATGTTATTCTTATAAACGCGTAGCAGGAAAGCTAAGTATAGCTAGTTCCGGGAATTAAAAAAAAACTTGAATCGTAGAATATCCTAGCCAGCTATTCAAGCTAGGAATCGACAACAATGAAAAAGCAATTTTCCGCCTTTTTCGCCAACCGACCAATTCTTGGGATCACGTTTGTGAGTTCTTAGAAACAAGTTTTCGTCATTGAATAGTTTTTTTCCGTGACTTTCTCCACGTGGATTTATGTTTTTTTTAACATAGTGACTATATAAACTAGCTGATGCCCGCGACTTCATCTGCGTGGTTTAAATTTTTTGATTCCCATGAGCTTACTGTATGTTGGGTGAGAATATGATATCTATATTCAAGACTAGTGGGCCCGGCAGACGTTGTCCTGCCCTATCTTCCTAGCAATTTTTCCATATTTTCTCATCGTTTAAACCTTCCCTGGACTACGACAAACATTTCAAATCCAAAATCAGCTAACTCGGCCCAGCCGTACTCGAGTTTTAGCGAGACAAACGAACAGCAATTGATTTTTATATATATAGATAGATATTTATATTTCTTATTTGCTATCAAAAATTATAACTTCTTGGGTGCGTACATAAGTACACACACACTTTTTTTTAAAATATTTGAAGCCAATTGAAGCCCACCCCTTTCTGGTTACGTCTACTTATGCATTCTATGGAGCAGACCTTAATTAAAAGGTCACATGGCACACCAGTAATGGCGCCTATACACAGTTAATATCAATTTATTCTACCTACGGCTGCACGTTTAATTTTATTGGCCCACTAATTACCCCGCCGAGGGCGAGTCTTAATGTTGTCCGACACGAATTTCTTGATTATTATGTAAAACGATATTTTTATTCGTGACTAGCTTATTTCTGTGACTTCGCCCACATAGATTAATTATGCTCGACGCAATGTTCCCAGGAGCTTATCAAAATTCTCAAGGTAGAGCTGTAGGGCAGTGGGGAGAACAGCGAGAAAGTATTTTAGAAAGAAAGAAAAACAATTTACTCAACAATGGTGTCACAGACAATACATAGATTACAGGTGTAACAATTTTGTCTGTGACACCGCCCAGAATGGGTGTACAGCTCACCGTAAATTCCTCCAGCGACATTAAGGATGTGTCATGTGTCATTGCATAGTGTTTTAATAATTAAGGTAGTAAAAATAATAAAAATTTAATCTTACTTATTACTAATATTATAAATGCGAAAGTTTGGATACATGTATGGATGTATGGATGTTTGTTACTCAATCACGCCCCAACGGCTAAACGGATCTGACTGAAATTTGGCACAGAGATAGATTATAGTCTGGAATAGCACATAGGCTACTTTTTATCCCGAAAAATCAAGGAGTTCCCGCGGGATAAAAATAGCTTACTTTACCCTATTAATTTTTTTTTATTCCCGTAGGAACTCGAATTTTCCGGGATAAAATGCCGATAAAAATAGCTTACTTTACCCTATTAATTTATTTTTATTCCCGTAGGAACTCGAATTTTCCGGGATAAAATGCCTATGTCCTTCCGCGGAATACAACCTACCCCCGTACCAAATTTCATCAAAATCGGTTGAACAGATAGGCCGTGAAAGCAAAGCAGACAGACAGACTGACACACTATTGCATTTTTAATATTAGTATGGAAATATTTTACGTCATTGAAATGCGCATAACAGCCAAACTCTAAGTAATTACATTTAAAATATCCTACTTGTACTGATAATAGTGAATACTGAATATTTCCATACAAAAAGATCATGCTCTCGCATGTGCATTTACATAATTGCGCTTGGCTATAGAATGCTGAATCATATGGAAAAATGTGGAATTATGCGGCTCGTGATTTTTACCGCAAACTTTGCGAAAGTTTGTTTGCATTCATCGACGCTCAAAGGCTCCATTATAAATGCGAAAGTGTGTTTCTTTGTTGGTTTGTCCTACAATCACGTCGTAACAAAGCAACGGATCGATCTACCGAATAGTTGAGGGCCTGGAGAGTGACATAGGCTAATTACTATCCCGGAAAATAAAGTAGTTACCGCGGGAATTAAAAAACTTATTCCACGCGGACAAAGTCGCGGGCATCAGCTTGTATATCTATAATAATGCTAAAAGGATTAAGGAACTCTTTAGTATACTTGGATTTCAAAGACACATATACTTATTATGTATAATGAACAAGTTTCAACATTAATTCTACAGCCGGATCTGCTAGCGAATAAGTGTAAAAATTACAATCTAACGGTTTTTGTAATTTTACGGTGACATATATAACAAATATTATATATACCTATACCACGTCCTCAACTATTATAACGCAAAAATCACGTTAGTAATTCTGTTGCGGCGTAATGTTAAATATTTCATCTCATATGACGCCTGAAAGTTTATTAACTGCAAGCATATTAAAACTCTCATAATAGACGTTGCTATTTTATTATTGCAGGCGTTATTAAATTCTTTACTTACATCCATTAAACCAAGTAATATAAAAGCAATAAGTGAACAAATCTTATTTTGCACTGTTTGTATAACATGCATAATGCGAAAGTGCGTTTGTTTGTTGGTTTGTCTTTCACGCCGCAACGGAGTGACGGAGAGTGACATAGGCTAGGTATTTTTTATCCCAAAAAGTTAAGGTGTTTCCGTTGGAATTTAATAAACTTATTCCACACATACACAAACACACACACACACACACACACACACACACACACACACACACACACAATCCATTTTACATTGTTAATAATAATTTAAGATTAAAAATTAAAATAAAATAAAAATGTTTGTGCAATGAATATTAATGATCAGATAAGTATAAATAAGTATTTACTTAATAGAATTTTGAAAATCATTATCATTTAATGTTAAAGAAGAGCGGAATCTCCTGATACAGGTATTTAAATATACTTAAAAGGAGGTTCCAGCTCCAGTGTAATTCAATTGTATTTTGAAGAGAAATAAATAATTTATTTATTATTATTATTATTTCACACGGACGAAGATGTGATAATCAGGTAGTGCTTTGATTAAGCATGTATAAAGGGACTCATATTAATAACTCATTAAAATTTCACTGATTCTGCCATTTTTTAAAGGCGGTGCTGGGGCCATACTAACATCGTTTAAAGCCGTATTGTTTTAACATTGTTGGCGTTCATGTCGTAGAGATATAATCCTTATTTTTGGGACGTTAAGGTACGTGACATAAAACTGTCATTTCAAAATAATACAGGTCTAAGCGATGGTAGTAACCCCTCTGGTGACAATAACTATAAAGCCTATTGCGTAGTATAAGAAAATGTTATGTGCCATAAGAGTATTAATGTCTTATATTTTGTATGCGCGTGTCTGATCCGACCATTGATGTAGAATTTTAATACCTATATTCTATAGATTATATTTGACCATTTACCATTATTTCTGATCAATTACAAAATATTTTTATTTTATTTTGCGCAATAGGCCTAACATGTATGGGCTCATACAACAACCATAACGACTGGTTGAACGTTATTAAAATCTTCTTTGGATAAAAAATACACAAAAAGAATCGTGGGTTCATCTTTTTATTTAAATCCATACACATAATCCGTTGAGGCAGAGTATTTTGCATACTAATATTATTAATGCGAAAGTGTGTCTGTCTGTATGCTACGCTTTCACGGCCCATCTATTCAACTGTATTTAATTAAATTTGGTACAGTGATAGGTTGTATCCCGGGGAAGGAGGCTACTTTTTATCCCAGAAAATTTAAGAGTTCCCGCGGGAACCAAAAATCTTTCTCCACGCGGACGAAGTCGCGGGCATCATCTAGTTTTCTTATAATGTGCAAAAGGCCTAAGGGCGTTTATTCATCCGCCGACAAGATAACGTTATATCGGCAACGATATAGATATTCACCTGTATAGGGCACTGAAATGTGACGCTATCTTTCCGACAAAATATCGATAACGTATCACATCCCACGTATCTTAATAAATAAATAAATAAATAAAATCTTTATTTGGAATTACCATAGACAGTGAAGGTACAAACACAAACTTAGTAGTAAAGAAATAAATAAATAAAATAACTTACGAACTAGACGGTGACAAAATAATTCTAAAAAGGGCAACGGCTCAGCGTGATGCTGTTATGGTGTAGATACACCATAACAGCGCTGATTTCCAGCCGATCCCTAAAAAAAGAGTTTTCTAAAAAAAATACTATGGTTAATCGTGTCAGTGAATCAATAACGCTCTTAGCATCAAATAATATATCATTCGTTTACTCGCAAATGTTTTGTTTAGTTCCCCTAATAATTATTCTGCTAACTCTAAAGTATCCGTACTTCAATATATCATAAATGTGAAAGTGTACATGTATCTATCTTTCATATTATGAGTGTAGCAGATAGCATCTTTTTCATCCGATTTTAACGAAATTTGGGAAATATTTTGCAACCCTTGTAAGGGTGGCCTAATTTTTATCCTGGAAATTTAAAACTCAAATTTTTAAACCTAAATTCACACAGCCACGGAAGTCACGGGCAACAGTTAGTTTAAAAATAAAAATACTATGGTTAAGAAGTCAATTTATTTTGTTACCAAATAGGCTTTCTTAATATTATAAGTATTTACTTTGTATAATATTGAAGAATAATTTTCCTTTTACGAAATGTGGGTAGATTGATAACAAGGTAGCAACGATCAAGTTTTTTATATTATGTGGCTTCGGAAACAAAACGACTCTTACATTATGAATAACTTGTGAAATTTGTTTTTTCGAATAAAAACAGTCAAAGAACGTAGAAATAATAATTGCGAATATAATGACCTATTCTCTGCGTAGAAATATTATAAAATAAAGCAAATAATATAATCTCTTTCTTACTTGGTATTTTATTAAATATTTCGTAAATTATTACAATAAGAAAATGTTATGTTTCAAATTAATATTTATTGTTTATTTGATTCTGATAACTTCGTTTCAATTGGTAGATGTTACCACAGATTGGTATTTTAGAAAAATCTATAGAGGAACGGAATTGGGTATTCAAGCAAGACAAGCAGTCAAATTAAACTATTTTGTAGTGATTAAAGAGAGGATCTCCCAAAAGTCGTAATATCCACGTCCCCTATGTTTTAAATTAAGTCATAAGTTTGATAACCATTTTGAACTATCGATTAAAGTAAAAAAGTGCGTCGAACTTTGATGACGTCACAATTCAGTAGGTATTTTATACAACATCCCACACTAAGCACGCGTCTTGACGTATGAAATAAGCTGCTAATTTGACTAGTAAATTACTCAAATACTGTGCTCTCAATGAATAGCTTGATAGTTTGTTCATCCGCATACTTGGGATGTTCCAACGTTACGCATTCAAGTCTATAATAGTTTTTCGAAATTCTATATTATCTTATATCTATACTAGCTGATGCCCGCGACTCCATCCGCGTGGATTGAGGTGTTTTAGGGGTATGAAAAATAGCTGGTAGGTAGCCGATTCTCAGACCTACTGAATATGCATATAAAATTTCATAAGAATCGCTCAAGCCATTTCGGAGGAGTGTGGTAACTAATATTGTGACACGAGAATTTTATTTAAAAGATATAAAATCTCTCTACGTCTGCATCTATAACAATGGCAATGCATTATATCTATTATACATGAAAAGTATTGACAAGTTTTCACAACTTTTGTCAACTTTCACAATTAAAAATCTTCGGTTAACTAGAAAGTTTACCCCAGAGTTTTTCCTCATTACTGAGGGTTGTTACTCGTGACCCCTTTCCATGAATCACATAAAGATTTTTGGAAAGGGGTCACGGGAAAACTCCCGTGACCTTCGAAGAGTATTTAAACTCTTAGGTATTTGTAACGATTATTATCAGATGTTATTGATAATAACCGGTACCGACGGCTTTCCGAGGCACGGAGGAAACGAAAAGGCCAAATTTGAACGTCCAAATTCGGTCACACATCCACCTACCGACTTGGGTTATACTTGCTTAACAATCGAAACCGACTGATTTGCATTACTAGGCCACTCGTATCTCCGTGCTTAGGAATAAGGGTAATCTATAAAAGATAGGCCACCCTTTTTTTCTATCTGCAGATCGGGATAATTCCATATTGAATAATATTAATGTATTGTGCTCAAAAATTACAATTTAATTTTTAGTTTCATTATTACTGGGTATCATTTTCTGCAATTATTAAATTCCTGATATGAGTATCTAAAGCAATTAATGAAGTTACGTTCAGCAAAATATATGAGACACTTTGCTTTATAACGAAGTTTTAATTGTTTCAGAAACCCGGCCTTGCTTGTAGGTGGTATCATAATCGTATTTGTTTAAAAGTTTTTGAAGATTGGAAAGTTTTGCGAACGTAAGTTTGCTTAGCAACAAAAGCTGAGAAAGTAATTCGATGACCTCATTAGAGCAGGAGTTAGCGCTTTGGTTTTGTCAGCAGGTGGTCGTAGATTCTAGTCTGCCTCCCGATTCAGAACCCTACGATACCTTAGTCATCGATTCGGTTTGGTATCGTACGATAAGATGTATTTTCAATTCAGAATAATCGTATCGACAGTGAAATTGTCGAAATCGAAACTGAATCGAACCTACGTAGATATCGGTCCGTCAGCCCCCCGATTGTGTAAGGAAATCGTAATCATTTGTCAAACGTATAGTTCGACCTGTTTTAGGAGTTCATAGTTGCCTGCACGTCAAAAAGCATGTATAAACTCCTAAAACAGTTCGAGTAATACGTTTTAAACTGATTTGACAGTTTAAGACGTATTACTCGAACGACATGTGGGCCTCTGTTGTCACTTCGCCCACAGTACCAGTTGCCAATAGGGACGATGCCGATGTCAAAAATAAATTATTTCTTACTGATTATTATTATGTCCAAAATTCACATCCTCGGTTAGTTTTAAGTTTGCTAACCATTTTAAACCATAGAACAAAAGTGCGTTGAAATTCAATGACGTCAGAACTATGTATTTCATACAAACTTACATGCTGGGACCGCATTTTTAAGGTTGAGTTGCTGATTTGATTGAGTTGTCATCGTCGCTATTCATACCTTATGGGTGTGTACACAATATCTGGCGAATGCGCTGCATATTATGTGACGCACGTGTTACAAAAAGTATCATAGAAGGGGTTAATTAATTAGCAATATATTCAGGATTTAAATAAAACGTCACGTCTTTGCTCACAAGCTCTCTAATCGAGACTGTCCTCTTAACTTAGGGGTACAATATATCATTTGGTCCACCAACAAAGGACTCAAGTCTAGCAAGACATTTACTTAGCTTAATTACATCCTTATTACTATGACCTTAGGGTTAACTATGTCTAATCGAGCGTTGGAGGTACGCAGTGGCTAGCACGACCATCCTGCCCCAAGCTTTGATCTCAAAGCTTCCTCTCTATTTCACCTGTAAACATAAAAATATTAAAGAAAAAGTACACAAAAACCATACATACAGTTTTATTTTGCCATACTTCAGGCGCGGTCAATGACACGATTTCTAAGTGTCCCCTTTTTTTGTTGCTTACAACTGCCACATGATGCAGTTCGTTAAGTATTTGTTTGGGTTTATTTTTATTTAATACTTGTTGTTTTTTTTTTGGGCTACTGGCACACTTACTGTTGCAAGCTGCTAACGCCTCTTTTTATAATTGTTATTTGCGATCCTCGCGACTATATAAGTCGCTCTCGCTATTGTATTATCATTTTTTTCTTATTTGCGATCCTCGTGACTATATAAGTCGCTCTCGCTATTGTATTATCATTTTTTCTTATTTGCGATCCTCGCGACTATATAAGTCGCTCTCGCTATTGTATTATCATTTTTCTTATTTGCGATCCTCGCGACTATATAAGTCGCTCTCGCTATTGTATTATAATTTTTTTCTTATTTGCGATCCCCGCGACTATATAAGTCGCTCTCGCATATTTTTTTTTTTATCAGCGATCCTCGTGCTCAATGTCACTCACGCTTCATTTTATTCTTTTATCAGCGATCCTCGTGCTCAGTGTCACTCACGCTTAATTTTTTTTTTTTACCAGCGATCCTCGTGCTCAATGTCACTCTCGCTTTAATTTTTTTTTTTACCAGCGATCCTCGTGCTCAATGTCACTCTCGCTTTAATTTTTTTTTTATCAGCGATCCTCGTGCTCAATGTCACTCTCGCTTTAATTTTATTTTTTTATCAGCGATCCTCGTGCACTATGTCACTCTCGCTTAATTTTTGTTGCGGTCCTTGCGTACTTTATCAAGCCGCTCGCGCATCAAGCATACTTTTCAGCAT
The DNA here is from genome assembly GCA_964035005.1 of Erebia palarica. Classification (NCBI taxonomy): domain Eukaryota; kingdom Metazoa; phylum Arthropoda; class Insecta; order Lepidoptera; family Nymphalidae; genus Erebia; species Erebia palarica. The sequence continues at coordinate 23,597,856 of OZ035993.1, read as the reverse complement.
ACTTATATATTTTTTTACTAGCCTATTGATGAGTTATCATTTTTTTACCTCTATCTACTATTGGGTTACCTTTTCTTACCTTCTCTATTATTAGCAATAACTATTTACACTCTTTTATAAGCTATTATGTTTTCGCCATTATTGGCTCAGCCTTTTTTTTAACATTGTCATTTATTGGCTTTAATGTCTATCACGTTTTACCTCTCTCCATTTTTGGCTATTTTTTTTGGTTACTTTTATTGGCTATCTCGGCTCTATCAATAACAACTGTCACTGGCTTTTCTATTCTAAAGCCTAATTTTGTTCTGTCCCTGTGAAACAGTTTGTTTTTTTTAACTCTCGGCAATCACTTTAAGTCTTAAACGGCTCATTATAACGCGGTTCTAATTTTCCCAGACTGACTAGGTATAACAATATCGCCTTCTTTCTGTAGCATATTGTTCTGTTACTCGTAAATTGCTATGAATAAAAATAATAATTGCTCTTTTGAGTTCAGGTAGGTTACCACTTAATCACTCTAAAGCAGGCACTTTCGAATGAATCGCTGTTAATAATTCTATCGTTGTGTAACCGATTTTTTTTGTTGACTTGAGTGTTAAATAGCCGTGTCCATTTATAAATGTTGTCATGTTGCATATTTTGTATCTATATTTTTTCTGTGACACCATTGCCGAATATACTGCCTTTTTTTCATAAACCGCTCGACCATTCTGATCATTCATAACAAGCCAATAATTTCAAACGATATGTTCATTTGTTCTACCCTTGCTGGTCCTTATGTAATGCACTTCAAAGTCCCTTTTTTATAACCTCTTTTGTTTATGTGTAGATTTTTTTTCCCTTTACCACATTTGCTTTTGCTTTGAAGAATCTTTGTTTTTGGTCAATTGGGAAGTTTTGTGATATAGTGATACAGCGCTCAATATACCACAATACTAAATATATGCCAGGTGATATAGTGTTCAATATACTTTCGTGTAAACTATGCTATTTTTGGATATCATTACTTGGCTCTTATTGCTTCTTTTGTTCAACTTTGACATGGCATTGTTTCTCGTATTACAGACGAGTTAAATTAAAACTCATCGAAGATGATAGGAAATACCATGTTCCGTTCTCATTTTCTCAACATTATTCCACCGTGCAATATTCCAAATTCCAGTTATCATCATCATCATTGTAAATTTCAAAATTTTTATCATCTCATTAAATCTATTGTTCCTGGCACTGATCATGTCACTGGATCATTACATTATGATTACATTTTCTGCCCGTGCTCATTTTAACTCGTGAGTCGTGATCTTAATTGGTTTGCTATAGGTACTGGAAATTAGTCTTCGTAGCATAAAAATGCTACTGCCTTTCCCGTACTCCATCTATTTTTTATAACACTAAAATTAAAATCTTTTTATAAGCCTGCCCAGTGTTTCTTCACTTTTGGTCTTGATTTTATAACATTAACGACATTGTAGTCGACAACGACGGTCAGTAAGTTCTTCAAACTTGATACCTCATAAGTTTACTCCATAATAATCGATACTCTTCAAGCCTTACTAATTTCATAGCAGTATTTGTTTTGTTCAAGTACTTCCGTGATCTTTTTTTTTCAGTCCTCAGTACATTTCCATTTTTTCATTAAGTAATTGAAGAATTCTGTTTTCAACACAAATTCTGATCGGATCTGATCTGGTCAAATGATTTCTGGAAATAGCTAAGTCCATCAGTTATCTGACCTGTATTTCCCTCTTATAAGTACTGTTATTTTTTTTTAAACGCTTCAGATACATCTTTGTATATTCTGGGCGGATTTTATGTTCATATTATATAACTCCGGTCAAGTACTCAATTTCTATTTGCAAGACTTTGCACTTTTTAATCTCCAATGTATATCAAGCTTCGTTAACAGCTTTTCAACACCTTCTAGACCTTGCTCTATTATTTTTCTATGAAAATCAAGTAGGTACAGTTAAATATCGTTTTCTTCCATAATTTGTCATCAATTATTCATTTACAATGACTCAATCCAGTGCGCCATAATCTACGCACAATTTGTTGTCCTTTTTTTTTTGGTTACTATAATGTAACAGGCAACGGTTATGGTGAACTTGACCCGCGTATGATGTTATTGTTTAAGAGTTCCGCTATTATTTCTCGTAGTTTAGCTCGTTCAGACGGTCACAAACGGTACGGGTGATAAAAGATTGATTCACAAGTGGTGGTTCTTATTTCCAGTCTGCTTGTTTTAGATTTAAGTTTTGAAGCGATAAGCCCAGAGTATTTTAAAACAGTTCTCGTAACTGAACTTGTACTTCAATAGGGGCTTGACTCACACCGCTTTTTATAGCGTCCTCCAAATCATAAAAAAAAATTAACATAACTGGGACTAAAACAATCGAACCGTTGAAGTGCCTTCGAAATAGTAGCCGTCTTACTAACTATTGCATCATAGCATATTCTTTTGTCTTGAAAAATAAAAAGCAGTTTCCAATGAGATATTTTCTAACTGGATGACTTTGGGGTTCTTTGTTTTTCTTAGACATCAGTATGTCACTGTTCAGTGAAATTGAAGATTTCTTTGATTTATTTATCCACCTTACTAGGTTTCAGCCTCTCTTGTAATAAATTGTAACGTCCTCGGATTTTTGATTCGTGTCTTGATGGTCATTCGCTAGAGTAAGTACCCTGCATAATTGCCTTTAATGGCAACTCATCCATCGTTATTTTTTTTGAAGATTCAATTCGTTACTAACAAAGACACCTCTTCATTTCTCACCTTTGAATTTCTTTAACTTTTTTTTTTTCACTTTCTTAATCCTTTTGATTTGAGCTTGAATCCGTTTGATTCAAAGCGATAAGGCTGCCGCTATGGCTTAGTTTCTAATGTGTATTGTATGTGTTTCTTGTATTGGTGTACATTATAGAATATTTAATTCATTCATATTTCATTATCTCATTAATTTTAGGTCGTCGTTTGAGCACACAAAACGATAAAACATTTTCTCTCCTTTCTTTTCTGCATTAAAATTGATTGGAAATGTGAAATCTACATATCTCCCTTAATAAATTATATTATTCTACTCTCTTCGAATTTTAATCTCAACAACTTATTTTCGCAGCATAATACTACACTTTAATGAATTGATCACTATCAATATTTTTTCAGCAATCTTGAAATCTCTGTGTACAGATCTTCATATTTTCGAATTTTAAGTACTTCTCAGTTTAGATTGCCTAAAGTCCATTATTTACATATAATTCCTTCGCTCTATTCCGAGTTCCGACCTCTTCCAATTAAAGTTTATGCCAAAGCTTCAAGTGTAAGCTTGAGTGTACAAGTAACTCATGAGTATACTTTTTATAGTTCAGAATTCCGATACTTGGGTCAAAATTTCGCTATAAAATATCTTTACTCTTGAGTCCTAAAACTATGGTATCTATAACACTAGTTCACTCTCTGAATAGCCTCAGTCGTTCCTTTTATTTTAGTTTTGTCACTCATTTACACATTTCACAAACTTTGTTTTCTTAAATTTTAATTTCCGTTTTAATAAACTTTATTTACTGTCTCTTATTTAAACTGTGGTACGCGAATTCCATCCCACTTCTGATGTTACAAAAAGTATCATAGAAGGGGTTAATTAATTAGCAATATATTCAGGATTTAAATAAAACGTCACGTCTTTGCTCACAAGCTCTCTAATCGAGACTGTCCTCTTAACTTAGGGGTACAATATATCATTTGGTCCACCAACAAAGGACTCAAGTCTAGCAAGACATTTACTTAGCTTAATTACATCCTTATTACTATGACCTTAGGGTTAACTATGTCTAATCGAGCGTTGGAGGTACGCAGTGGCTAGCACACGCAAGGCTCGCATTGGCGCGTGCAGATCACGTACATATAGTTCAGATTGCTCTTCTCCACCTAAAGGTGAGACCGGAATTAAGGGCTAACCACTCACAGAATAAAAAAACAAAACTTGAGAGGTGTCAAGGGACCCTTGAACCTGTATACACTCAACAATTTCGCAACGCGCGTCAAAAATAATCACATTTTTTTTTACATATTTTTGACTATTATTATTTTTTTCTCACATTTAACGTTAGTACTGCTCTGTTTCATTTGTCTTTCTTGGTCATAATAATTGTTATAAGGGTTGTAATTATTGCCTGAAATAAAAGTTATTTATTTATTATTTACTAACACAATGAAACCATATGCATATCCATACTAATAGGATAAATGCGAAAGTGTGTCTGTCTGTCTATCTGTCTGTCTGTGAAACACGCGCACGCCGCTTGGCTTACAACTATAGCAAAAAGTGTCGTTACAACTTTTGGTCCTAATTTTTTCTGTCTAGCCTCCTTTCGCAACGCGCGATAAGGAACTCCGTTCCAAAAACCCTCCTCTTTACACGTCTATTATAAATCAAAGTCTATGGGAATCTTAAACCATACTATATTTCATTCCATCAGGAATGAATGATATCTTTTGTTTTATCCATTGGGGTATCCGTTCGATCGATGGGTAGTCTAACAGAAGAACGTATATTTTTTTTCCTTATTTATATTGGACCTTTTGTTTATTTGTTTTGTAAAAGATGATTTGATGCCATTTTTGACGCTGAGTTTGATATGTGACTAAAACAGAGAAGTTATAAGTTTTATTTAAATTACGGAACGGGTTTTATTTGACTTGATTTAAACATGAAATTAAAGTTTCAATATTGAACGACCAGTTTCATAGAAATTGTATATGCGATTGATCTTTTTGACGGCTTTTTGTTTTTTTTTTAAGATTTAAGAACGCGGCCGAAGTCGCGGGCAAACGGTAGTTTCATATAAAATCTTAGCTTAAATTTTCTGAATACTTAGAGTCGGTCTGCCTTCGTCTTTATTGTCTTCATTGACTATTTCGAAAAGATACTTACTAGATATTTGAGCTAAGATATTATCGGGAGTTTCGACGTAAATTGTAATTAATATTCATTCTGATGTCTGTCAAGTGTTACATTCCACCATGGCATTCCACCCTTGTTAGTTAAATCTGACAGATTGCGAACATAAATCAAACACGAAACAATAATGGCTTCACACCGCCTTTGTTTCCGAGCACCAAACATTAACTCTTGAATAGCTCCTCAAAATTGAGTAACGGAATATGAGAACTATATTGATTCTATCGAAAAAAGAAATTAAAACCATGTTGTATTTTAAACGCTAAACAGTTAAAGTAAAATTTCTGGGGGCTTACTATCATAGATTATAAGGATTATAACTCTGAATCAAGAGCGTTAATAAGATTAAAATAATACTGCTTCGAGCGATTATAGTAACCCTTCCCCCTGTAACAGTTATGGTTTCCTTAAATTTAAGTTATACGAGTAATAAAAATTTCGAAACATTTATTTTGTTGGCGAAAACTTAATTATCGATGGAGATGTAGACTGTATCGATAATAAAGTTGAGTTTTTTTTGGTTGTTGTCTGTCCATCTGTCAGGCACTATGTTTGCCTGGTTGTTTGTCTCTGGTTAAATGTATTAAAGGATAACTTTTATAATATTTTGACACCACATCAGTAATCATATCTTTAAAGTTAGATATCTTAGTCAAGTTAGTTTTAAAGTAAGTTACATAAAACCGTCATTAAACGGGACACCTAGTATAAATTCGTAACATGAAGCAGCACTATATTCGCTACGAGTTTTATATTAAAAAAGCCTCAAAGAACAATACAAAACTCTGGAGAGATAAAAATATCCCAAAAATACAAATAAAAGTACGAAATCGTTAGGGCTAATGGCTCTTCCTGAATAGATTAAAAATGCTTTTCATCACTCAAGTGTCTTAAATCGAGAGCTGGAAGCTGTCCAGTCATTTGTCTTCCTCTCTCATTGTATTGACATCGAGTTCGCTGACACCGGATACTTTCTTTTCAAGTTTCCAGTTTTCTTGCCTGGATATTATTGTAATTTACTTGTTTGAAATTTTTAAAGGTATTTTTTTATCAATACTAATAAAATAAAAATGTCCTCCCGACTGAATTTCGGCCACGGCAGCGAATTTCCAGACAGACTAGCTATCTGTGCGGGAGATGTCATAGTGCACAAGTGTGTACGCGTACACAGGTGCACTCTCTGTTAATTTACTCTCATGTCCCGATGGAACGGAAAATCCGACATGACCGGAGAGAGATCAGGTGCAGAACTGACAGTTTTGCATGCTCTCCGAGGCACGGGGGTAAAACACCGCCAACCACTAATAATTTAATATTTTTAAATTATACATGTTATTAGGTACTTAGGTATCTGTAATGAAAAGTATTCAATAGCGGTGGATACTTAATAAGGTATGTCTGCAATCTTGAAAGGTGTACCTAAATCTTAATTCTTGAATTGTTGCCAGTTTTCAATATGTTTTTAGAAATACCCTAATACTTGCCATTAATATAAGCCAGTTTTAAGTAAAGGATAAAATCCTATTTTTATGCCCGTTTTCACAGGAAGTCCCAACATTTTGGGAAACACTAAAGCCCAATGTTCATAATGAACTGACACCTCACACGTTCACTTCCCTTGGGAACCTTGGTAGGTTTTTAAAAAAAAAACCACTACAAGCTAGCCCTTGACTGCAATCTCACCTGATGGTAAAATGACGATGCAGTCTGAGATGGTAACAGGCTAACTTGTTAGGGGTACGATACTTATATTAAATCCATAAGGTACATAGAAGGGATTTTTCAGTATAAAGCTAAACTAAGTAATTTAGCCTTCAACAGCCTTTCGCTGATCGAAAAATACTAAAGCCCTGCAGATCCTAGAGGTTTTCAAAGATTTCCTTTATGCCAAAAACTTATTACACAATAAACGAAGTCCTTACCCCGGGGCCACGGCTTTTAGTTCCACCGCGAGATTTGTTCTTACGTTTTTAAATAAAATAAACATATGTTTGGCCCTTGGCTTGGCTTGCATAGCATTAACCACTCTTTGACCAAGTATTATATCAATGCAAAAAATAATATGAATCTGTTGCTCCTTTTGCAGCGTGACTAAAAAACAAACCAACAAAAATAACATACTTTCGCATTTGTAATATGGATACTAATTATTAATCTCATTTTGAGCTGAAGTTTTCATGAATATCTTGACGTTTTTGATGTAGGTAGCAGTCTAAGATGGTAGCGGGCCAACCTGTTACAGATTATATTGCACCCATAATCCTTATTTGGTTTCTCTATGGCATCGTAGCCAAACTCTAAATCACTCGGCAACTAGCCGTTAACTCGGCTACCCCCTCCCACCAGACCATACCAATGAAAATTCAGAAATTATTTTCCAAATTGACTCTGCCGGGTATCAAACCCGGGGTCTCATATAATAATTGGACCGGCAAGTTGTGATTTATTATTGCCTAAAAAAAGTAATTGTAAGAGTAAAGGTTGCCACATAATTATTAGTAGCAGGAACTGACGAAAATTAAAAAAAAGGAAAAAAACTTATAACACTTATCCGCAGCCCACACCACTGCGCTAGGGAGGTTGACAAATCTCTATTGCTACATTGCCATGGCCAAGGACGAAGTTGATTAAGATCAAAGCCACCCCGATCGTATCAAACTTGGGACATTCTTCTACAAGAAATTGTTTATGCTACTAATATAATACAGACAAAGGGTTATTGGGAAAGTTTACGAGACACACAAACACTTCTATTTACCTCTATAGTATAAAAGTCTCCGAAAGTTAGCTGAATGGATGCTGCAAAACAAAATATAACAGGACTTTTAATGTTTCCTTTTGTATTAGAGTTCCATTAACAGCGCCTGTAAATTTGAAATAGCTTCGAATACAATTTGTATCAAATATAAATGCTATTTTATTTTGGCAGGCGATATTAAAATTAATTTTACCGTCCATCTTCCATCTAAGCCGTCTTCTACATTAGCTGTATTTGAAACGTTTTCTTATCTGTGAAGTCTCGAAGGGTTTATACCTATCAGGATCGTTTTAATACTTAATCAACTCGGGAACCTTGCTACTCGCTAGTTCTGTATCGAAAGTATAGATTAAAGAGTAGGTACCTAAGTAGCTCAACGATCTAGACTACCTATCTATTTTGAATTTTGCAGTGGACTTTGCCTTTTTTTACCTGATGATGCCTTCTAAGATGGTAGCGGGCTAACCTGTTACTGGCATGGCAGTTATATTAAACCAATACCCAGTTGAGTTTGTACACGGTATCGTACCGGAACGCTAAATCACTTGGTGGCACGTCTTTGCCGGTAGGGTGGTAACTAGCCACAGCCACATTCAGCCACACAGAATTTATAATTTCTGATTTTTTTCTGAAAATTATAAATTCCTAAATAGGGGTTAATCTCCGGCAACCCTGCCGGCCCGCACCCGGGACCTCCGCACGTTAAGACAAAAGCGCTTAATACTGCGCCAGGGAGGTCGTCAAAAAGATGAACCAAGATTTAGGTCAATTATTATTTTTATACGAGAACATGCTCCGCTCGCAGGATTTTCAAAAAACTTTAAATCCACATAACAACCTGCAAAGGATCAACCTGGTTGTAAAGCGCGGGAATGCAACCAGCATTCTTGCCACCATTCCACGCGGGCATGTATTATATATAGTAATAAGTAAGGCTAGGCTAGCTTTAAGTTCTATTGTATTGTTTTCAATATAAGTTACATAATTTTTAAAAACACGTGGTGGAAAGAAAGAAAATAGAAGAGAAAACCTTTTGGGAACTCTTTAAACGTTGGAACGTATCGTAAATTTGAAATTTGTGACTTTAAAGCCGACCATACACGGACTGTCAAATCTGACCACGGACTCCTCGAGCAGTTTTCCAGTGATCAACATACACGGACCACTCTTGCAGTCATAGTCAACAGCTTGAAGCTACCATTGATGACTGCTGCCAACTGCGCGAAGCAGTCGCAACTGCTCGAGCGGTTCCATGTATGTGTGTACGTAGAAGACTGTAGTTCACTATGCAGTCGCAGCTTGAAGCAGTCCATCCTGACTGCTTCAACCTGTCCGTGTATGGCCGGCGTTTAGTAAATGCTGTAAAACTTCGGTATACTTTCGCATTTATAATATTAGTATTGATACTAAGCTTATATATTTTTGTGGTTATGTACGTTCCCGTATAGCTACATAACACAGTTCCTATAGGCATGCCGTATCTCCATGCGATGCATTAAGTAAATTAAGGCTCTTTGCGATGGAAGTGTGTCGCGAGGGCAGATCGAGATAACTTCGTCAAATGGAGGCATCATTTCGTTTCGAGAAATGTAAAAACTCTTGGGATGATTTCTATGCTGGATTTGTGTTAAACCAGCGAACGCTTTACGTTTTCTGTGTTAAACTGTTTTGAATTTGATGGATTTGATAATATAATGCCTTTCTGAGGTTCTCTTTTCAAGGCGTTATCTGTTACGTACCTACTTACTTTAACTGCCTCGTTGGTTTAATGGTTAGCATGCTCGACTGCACACGACAAGGTCCCGGGTTCGAGTGCCGAATCGGGACATAATTAATTATTGGGTTTTTTAAGAAAGAAAGAAAATAAATTTATTCATCATATTATTAAAGAAGGGTTGGCCGTAGTCTATCACGCTGGTCGAGTGCTGATTAACTCTTGAGAACATTATGGAGAACTCTTGGCATATGTTTGTTCCGATGTAGTGTAGTGTACATACAACGATGTATTCCTTCATCAAAGCAAGTGATAAATTGCACATAACTCAGAAAAGTAAGAAGTGCGTGACCGAGTATCCAACCCTTGACCATGTTGAATGAATACTGAATGGTAAGGTCGAACGTCTTAACCACTAGGCAATTAACTGCTATATCTAAACATATACTTAGCATTATTTGTACCATAAACAGTTGGGTATTTGACAAATAGTCAAATCAGCAACTTTTTTCAAATGTCAAAACACGTCCTAAGTAAATTCTGAGATGTGGCATCATTAAAGTTCGACGCACTTTATTACTTTAATCGATTGCTTAAAATGGTAACTCAACATAAAACTATCAGGGGGCATGGATATTATGACTTTTGGGAGATCCTCTATTTAATAATCACTAAAAAATAATTTATTTGAATAGTAGTCAAATACCCAATTAAGACTAGAAAAAAACGTACCTGCTTGGTCTTCGCCACACATAGAAACTTTAAAAAACTATAAAAATAATACAGTAAGGATTGAAAAACATGTACCTACTAAGTAGGTAAACATGCTTAGCTCGTCTCGGTCGCGATGCAGTCTTCATTCAACCGTAAAAAATTTACCACTCGGCCATTTTGATTTATTACATCATAAAACAAAATGGCGCCCTAGGGGCACTAAAATTTGAAACCTGGAGACTAGTTCACTCGTAAAATGAAAAACGCGATGCCACTTTTATTCAATCGTTATGTAAATTCAACGTAATATGTAATAAATACTAGATGATGCCCGCGGCTTCGTCGGCGTGGATTTAGGTATTTCGAAGTCTCTTTCACTTTCCGTGATAAAAAGTTGCTTATGTCTTCCCTGAGATGAAACCTGTCTCAGTATACCAATCATTGAACAGATGGGTCGTGAAAATGTAGCAAACGGATAGACACACACTTTAGCATTTTATAATATTACTAGCGGATAAAGGTTTTTAGCTTCGTGCGAGAACTCCTTAATTTTCTGGGATACTTAAAAAGTTGCCCCGGGATGCAACCTATCTCTATACCAAATTTCATCAAAATTGTTTGAAATGATGGGCTGTTAAAGCGTAGCAGACCGACAAACAGACACACTTTCGCATTCATAATATAGTATGAATAATATGCATGAAAATTTTCTAGACATTCATGTTTCGGGGTCTCTCATACTAAAATCAGTTTTCGTTTACCTGCTCTTCTACCTTGGGAGTTGTTGGAGATACTTTTATATTTATATACAAAAAATCTTTTTGGGTACAGGTTACCTTAGTCTAGACAAAGATTTTACGCTGAATATTATTATGGGCGCTATTTAATCAAGGTTCGCTTATAAAAATAAAAGACTTTTTCGTCTACTATGGTTGCATTTTTCTGCTAACGGCTAAATGCTTTCAAACAAAACTAACTTGAAAATTAAGAAAGTGTAATTTGAAATACTTGAAACTGGGAATTTCTTGGTTGTAAATAGGTGATTGAAGCTGGCAGGAATACAGGGTCTCAGTATAATGATTATTGAAACTATCAGATGAAACAGAAAAGAAATAAATAAAGACGCCACCCAGTTGTCTATATAATAATTCATACTCGTAAGCTTAAGCGATAGGTACATAATCTAAATAATACCATCATACGAGCAATTCTTGTCTATCTAAATAATCTGAATCTCGGAAACGGCTTAAACGATTTTCATGAAATTTAGTATGCAGGGGGTTTCGGGGGCGATAAATCGATTCTTTCTTTCGATTCTTCTTCATTCTAGCTAGGATTCATTTTTAGAAAATGTCGCTTTATCCGTATTTTCAGTGAAAATTGCTACAATATCAAATACGAAGGTAAATTTCGCCGTCATCTAAAAGGTTATAAAAGCTCAGATGGGAAATTGGGCGGTCCAAAAACCAGAAGGCCCGGTTCGAGTCCAGATGTCACCAGTCCGATTGTTTTTTTCCTTTTTTTTCAAGGAGCCCAATTGCACTCGTGATTTTTTATTTAAATAACCAGTTCATATTTTTTTATTATTATGTCGGTAAAATCGAAAAATATTATTCATATTTCTTCAATATATAATTTGTATTTTAATATAATTTCCAAAAAACACGATTGTCCAAAAAAAAACGAGCACAGCTCGGTCACCCAGGTACTTATTGTCTTATCAGGCGCTAGCAGAGGACTATGTATTTAACTAACTAACTGTAATATACCTGTATGTAACGAGCTGACGACCAGTAACTGCATTAACCATAACTAACCGACGCAACCACAAACTGCGGTTGGGTTCAGCTGAATGTCCATTGGCCCTTAGTCTCACTTAGAACATTGCAAATTCGACTGATCGTAGTCGGGCTTTCGATCACATTAGCGTCAAAGTAAAATGGACCCAAACGCTCTTGATTTAGAGCCAAAAATTCAGTGCAACCGATTTTAATGTCGACATGATTCCGTTTGGAGCGCTTGCTGTGAATTATTACACGAAATTGAGCTCTAAACTCTGTGACGCTAATGTGATCGAACGCTCGATTACGATCAATCGAATTTGCTAAGTTAAAAGTGAGACTAAGGGCACTTGAAGCTCTAACCGCATGGTTTGTATGACCAATTCACTTGTAGTTAATTTTAACTTGGTTTAGTTATTTAATATTATGACTTATGTCCTATTCTGGGATAAAACCTACGTCTCCGTACCTACGAACTAAAAAACTATATAAAGATTTAGATGATCCACGGATCGGTAGCGGGTGGTTGGCCTTAATATAATAAAAGCTATATTGGTTCCATTAAATCAAGAGCGGTGCCATTTTCTCGATGGCCAATATTAGCTCCGTCCATAAATCAAGTGTTAACTTTATCTCCCTCACCTGAGTAAGGGCGTCTACATACGAGAACGAATTTTTTTATCCACCAAAATTATTTGACTGCAATCTTACCTGAAGTGAAGATGCAGTCTAAGATAGTAGCGAGCCAACCTGATAAGGACATGGCAGTTATATTAAACGCACACCCTTAATTGGTTTCTACACTACACTACTTAAAAAAAATATAATTAAAAGGTCTCTAACTTTTTTAGTTAGACCATTGTCCATTCGTTTTATCGTAAGTTTATGATTTTTATCACGTCTTAACAAAATTAAGTACAACACAGACCGTGGTTTACTCGTTTTTTTAAAATGACAAATAATTTTTGACAAAATACTAATAGGTCTATTACGCTATTTAGAGCGTCGCTTATTACACAGCAATAAGGACCAATTTAGGGAACCTTTCTCCCTAAATATTATTACACCACACTGTTTCAAGTGTAACAGTCCCTGTGAAGATAAAGTGTATAGGCCTTTAAGGCCTACGATTCGGAAACTGAAGTGGAAAACAATAAAATACCCCATGCGCGCCTCCGACGTCAGTAGGTATGGGGCAAGTCGTGAGTTTCTGCGCCACCAAGAGTTTACGCGTGTAGGCAACCTTAGATTTCGAGTAAGTGTGATGCTATGAAGTATATTAGTATAACTAATCAAAGTCAGGTATTTCTCTTGACCATTCATTCTCACACTGTCTGATCTGTCCCAACTAGTTATGTAGTAAGTTCTCGACATCATTCACTTTTATTTCTTAGAACTATAGTAGCAATAAAGCTAGTTGACCCCAATAATAACTCCTCAGCCGACGAAACTTTACAGTATGATAAATTATAACAAGAACGTATATTATAAATATCCAATAAAAAATCAGAAAGGATGTAATCTTTTTAATGCTATACCCAATTGTTCAAGGAGGAAGGTACATTATCGCGTAAACGTATTAGATTTGATAATAAAATCGGTTGAAATATCGATGTTTTACCGAAATTTCACTTGTTTGAAATATTATGTATTTTCGTTGTATATAATGGCCTCTGCTACTCCTTTTATGTTGTTTTCCAAGGGGATGAAGGGGATCCCAATATTAAGACTTCCGGTGCGTTTCAATTTGGGAAGGCTCTCGAAAAGCAGGAAGTAAGGACACAAATTGACCTTCACCTTAAATCAATTTCAGGCGGCTATTTATCGTTAAGTAAATTGTATGAAAATGGCATTTGCAGACATAATTTTGTTTGGGCTATTGAAAATGGAGTTGGATAGATAATTGCCTTAAATACAAGCAAACCCGTGAATGATTTTTTTTAAAGTATAGATCTGCAATCAGTCCAAGGACTATAAGTAAATAAGTTGAAAAGTTAATGTAAAACGTAAACTCATTGAAAAATCTTATTACCATGTAAAGGACTACTTATACGACAACGAAGCTTGGCAATAATTGGCTCTATGGCTCTGATAGTTCCTTAGTTCAGATGATTTGTGAGATGGTGATAATAAAAAAAAACCCGGCTGAGTTTGTTGTGGGCTCTTCTCAGACCAGGGACCCTCGTAGCTTTAGTTTTAAGATACCGTAACCAAGTATCACCATCATGTTTTATAAGTAAGTAACTTTTAACGTCAATAAGTGTACCTACAGTGGACCTATATTGAATAAATGATATTGAGTATTGAAAGAGTAAACTGTAGTTTGGAGCTAATCCTCATATAGGAATCAGGACTCGTTAGTCATTTAACCCAGGTCGAGTATGCGTTTTCTTTTTAGGCGTCTTGGGCAATCCTCCACTAAGAGTATGTTGGCTAGGGGATTTGGAGGTATCAGGAGCCGTTCCATATAACGTTTCGCTAACCTCCGAACTTCCTCCTTCATTGTTGGTATTTGCAGGTTTTGGTAGAGTTCTTCATTTGTAATAAACCAAGGCGTGTTAGTATAGTCACGAAGCATTGTTATACAAGGTTACTAAAAATTCAAGAATTTTGAGTTGTTTGAGTTTTGATCTAGCTGTGCGATATGATTTACTAGCTGATGCCCGCAACTACGTCCGCGTGGATTGAGGTTTTTGGTTCCCGTGGGCTATCTCTGTGTCAAATTTCATCCATATCCGTTCAGCCGTTCGGGCGTGATTGAGTAACAAACATCCATATATCCATATCCAAACTTTCGCATTTATAATATTTATTTGATTGATTTGATCAAAACCAGCGAGACAGGGTTAAGGTGATACTTACTTTCATCATCATCTATTATCATTTCAATACATTACAGGCTCACTATTGTGCACGAGCCTCCTCTCGAATTGAGAAGGGTTTGGTCGTAGTCCACCACGCTGGCCAAGTGCGGATCGGCAGTGTTTACAGACCTTCGAGAAAATTATTAAGGGCATGCTGGTTTCCTCACAATGTTTTCCTTCACCGTTTGAACCAAGTGTTCCGAAAAGTTAGCCCGGGGATCAAACCCCCGATATAGAAGGTCGGGTGTCTAAAGCACTAGGCTATCACCGTTTGATTATTGCTTATGATAAATGATTATGATTATCCTTAGAATCTCTCTCTGCGTCGCGTTCGTCATTACTGAGAGTCGTGACTCCTATCCATTTATCAAATAATGGTAGGAGTTTTCTTGGGATAATAATGCGGTGGGTTCCCCCGTCTTTCCGCATACGATTCGACTCAGAGTATTGAAACTCTTAGGTTTTTGTAACAATTATTATCAGATGTTAATGATAAAAACCGGGTCCGACGGCTTTAAATGCACTCCGAGGCAAGGAGGGAACGAAAAGGCCAAATTTGAACCTCCAAATTCGGTCACCCGTCCCGTTACCGACTTGGGTCAACGTTGCTTAACAATCGCAATCGTCTGATATGCGTTGTCACAACTAGGCCACTCGTCACACTACTTTTTTGCTACAGAGAGTGCATAATTTGAAGCATTAAAGTAATAGCCTTACAAACTGCATAGTAAGAATGTTCACCCATGTTTAAGGAAATCGTATAGAAATAGTACCTACTTAATAGAGCTATTTGGCATCGTCTCAGACTATTTGGTAAATAGCCAGCTGTGAAAGACATGACTCCGAGCATTATATTTCCGTGCTTAGGAACTTGTAAGCTATTGTTATCGTGCGTACATTTTCGGAGTTGTTTTTTGAACTGGATTATTAAATTATTAGTAAGGGGGCAATGTTTTCAAATGCCTATATGTAATGTACATGAGTTAATCTGTGCTCGATTACATTAGAGTTAAAAAAAAATCGTTCATGTTTAATAGATGAATAAATTGTTTTCTCGCAATTTTACACTGTTTCTTGCGGAAAAAAAAACACGTGATATTTGCCGAGACCACCCTCTCTCTCATTCGATCTCACCCTTAGGTATGGCAGTTAAATTAAACCCATACCCCTAATCGGTTTCTACACGGTATCGTACCGCAACGCTAAATGTAACGCTTGGTGGTACGTTCCGGTAGGGTAACTAGCCGCGGCCAAAGACTCACACCAGACCAGACGGCGTTAAGGCAACAGTACTCAACACTAGTGATGTTCCGGATATCCGTATCTGTATCCGTATCCGCGGAAATCCGAGGGAGGAAAAAGATCCGTATCCGTTACTTTTTTGACGGATCTTTTACCTTATTAATTTTCAATGCATAGGTGACATTATATTTATAATATAGGTGATTAGGTAGCAATGATAAACTATTAAATTCCATTTAGATTATTTTTTATTTCTAAAAATCAAATATTCTCACCTTTATATTGCAAACATTTATCGTAGTGACTTACCAACCATACCAATCTACACTAATAATATTAATGCGAAAGTTTGGATAGATGGATGTATCTTGTTACTCAATCACGCTAGAACGGCTTAACGGATCTGGATGAAATTTGGCACAGGGATAGATTATAGTCTGGAACAACACATAGGCTACATATTGAATAAAAGCAGGCGTTACTTTGCGGAATTCCATGATAGTCAATGAACTAGAAGTTTACGATTGTGATTGTGTTCACAATCGTGCATTGTCGAGTCAACATCTCCTGAAGATGCTCCGGTGTCGGAGTGAAACGTACGTTGAGAGTGATTTGGAGGATTTGTGTGGTGTGGTGTTGTGCCTGTGCGAATTGCTGGGTGGTGGGTGTCGCATGCTGCAGGTGAAAGACACGCACTGTACCACACAGATTTGTCTACTGTAGCGGATTATAGCGAATTAAACTTCTAGTTCATTCACATAGGCTACATTTTATCGCGGAAAATTAAGAAGTTCCCGCGGGAACTAAAATACCTCAATCCATGTGGCCGAAATCGCGAGCATCCGCTATTAGTACTGTACTGTACTAATAGCGGATGCGGATGCGGATAATAGTACTAATACTAGCTCTTGTGTAAAGTTTACACTACTAAACTTCTTTGCAGACATTTTTTTAACTCATGTACGAACACAAACGTTATCTATGCGGTCCAGTGTCACATTAAACTATAAACAAAACAAAAGAAAGACCCGCGCAATACAAGTTCAAACTTGTCCTGTTACACAAAGCGTCCACTGGCGTTGACTATCGTTTTATGGTCACGCGCACTGACACCGATTAAGTAAGAAAGTTAAGATCCGTATCCGTATCCGTATCCGCGGATCTTGACACCAAATATCCGTATCCGGATCCGTATCCGCGAATATATATTTTCAACGATCCGGCACATCACTACTCAACACTGTGTCAGGGGGTCGGCTGTACCTAATAATTGGAAATGTTGGGAGAACATTCCTTGAGCACCCTAGGGGGTTAAATAGAGGGTGAAAGTTATATCCAAGAAACTTGGTATTTGTGCCTTTGCTGAAAAATTAATGACTTAATATTTTTCACAGATTTTTTGAAATGTCTTTTATAAGAACCTAATTCCACGTAGCTGAAGTCCTTGCTAGTAAAATGTTTTGCATAAGTACGTAGAGTTGAACTGTCTTTGTCTTTACTGTCATTCATGGACTATTTTTAGAAAAATCTGAAATTATAAATTGGAATTCTAGGAATCGAACTCGAGACTTCCCACTATAACACTAAAGCGCTCACCAGGGACGTCATCATGACTTAGGAGTAATCGTCATAAAGAAATTTTGCATTTATCATATTAGTATGGATTAAGAAAGAAAGAAAGAAGAATGAAAACTTTTTTATTCGATCAAAATATATAGTTTAAGAAACTATCAAATTAGATATAGCGACAAAGTTGTGTGACCACAGTTGTGTGACCAAATCCAGGTTCCCAGCTCAGCATCATGCTAGAACAGGCTGCAGCGGTGGTGCACAGTGGAAACCTTAACATTGGTGAAAGATTATCATTGTTAAAGGAAGTATGAGGTGAAAAATTGCCGCAAAAATCCGTTCTGTATACGGTGACCATTAACAGCAAACATTCGTCTCGCTCGATTAATTGTCAGTCTAGACGATTTTACGACCACGACTAATGCATATAAAGTGTAAATTAAACCGTTTTGTATGTGCTCTCGTGTAGCGTATCGATTCTATTTATGACCGTGAGTAACTTATAAATCAGCGATCTGCACGATAGGCAAACTAGAAATTAAAACAAGTGAAGTTAATTTAACGAGCGATTTGCATATATAGCCTTTGGAATCTTATTCACATTTTTTATTAAATGATATTTTTTGTGAATCACTAAATATAGGGAACTATAGTGTTATATATTTTTGGAATCTACTCATCATTTTCTAGATGATGATTCTATAGTTATTCTTATTTTCGATTTTTTTTTTTCAACTTCAGTCTTTAATGCGGGACCATGGTCACCCCATCAATTTTTTTTAAATTTTACTATTTTAGCTTATGTCACCCAGAATAAGCTAGGGATTCTAACGATACCTCATTTATCAAAATCGGTTCAGGCGTATAGAAGTTATAGTGGAATATACAAACTCACATACATACATACATACATACATACATATATGAACCCTGAAAACAATATACTCCTTTTTTCAGGTAGTCGTATAATAGGCTTGGGACTCCTTCGCTCCGCTTCAGAAATTCCGATGGTAGTTCGTGAGCATCAGCAAATTCTCTACGCTTTGATGGATCATCCTTTTAACTGATTTTGATGTAATTTGGTACAGGAATATGTTGTAATCCGGGGAAGGAAATTTTTATACCGGAAAATTAAGATGTTTCCGTGGGAATTTAAAAAACGTATTTCATGCGGACGACGTCACGGACATCATCTAGTATTAAATAAACTGTTGAGGAATACCAGAAATTCGAGCGCTTAACCAACAAATTAAAATTGAGTTGCGCGCTACACACAAATATTGTGTGCCACTTTCAGCGGGGAGTTCTTTCACTTTCAGTTCAAGCCTCGCTTTCCTTTCGTAAGAACTTTGGCAAAATTCGGTCTAATTCCTTGTTTAAAGGGAACTTCTGTGTAGAATTTCAGCTTTCTAGGTCCATGGGGTTGGGCTGAGCGTAGATAAATCCGTCAGTGGCTCACAAAGGCCCCCTTGCACAAAGTTGATTTCGTTAAATTTTGTAATACTGCCACTTTTTATGTAGAGCATATTGCGGATGCGAAAAAGTGACAGCATTAAGAAGTGTGTGTTTGCAATTCACACACGGCAGAAGTGAAACTTTAGAAAAGTAGTCTACGACAGAATGAGATTAAATATATAACTTGTATTCTATCTCATTCTCTCGCAGGCTAAGTCCTATATATATTTGTCTCTTTTTTGATTGATTTGATTTGATTAGATTAGATTTTTTTTGTGTTACTTTTTGCTGAAGTGAGGCCTATGATATTTTCTCAGGAAACAAGTGAAATTAATTTAACGAATTAAAAGATACGACTGCCCTGCCATATTATTTTTGGAGTTTACTTCCATAAGAAGCGATTTGCATATATAGCCTTTGGAATCTTATTCACATTTTTTATTAAATGAATTTTTTTTGTGATTCACTTCATATTGAACTATAGTGTTATATATTTTTGGAATCTACTACTACTACTCATCATTTTCTAGATGATGATTATATAGTTTATCTTATTTCCGATTTTTTTTTTCAAATTTGGTCTTTAATGCGGGACCATGGTCACCCCATTATTTTTTTTAAAAATTTTACTAGCCTATGTCACCCAAAATAAGCTAGGGATTCTAACGATACCTCATATATCAAATTTGGTTCAGGCGTATAGAAGTTATGGTGGAATATACAAACTCACATACATACATACATGAACCCTGAAAACAATATACTCCTTTTTTCAGGCAGTCGTATAACAAATTGTTACTAATTTATTGTTCAACCATATTCAATTTATATTAATAATTTTTCAATATTAGACAGAAGGTGACAAATTAATACAAACCACCAATAATAAAAAACTGAACACAAAACGATTCTATATAAAAAAGTTTCACTTCAAAAAGTTAACTAAATCAATTTAGAAGTCCTTGTGCAAGTGAACCTCAAGTGAGTCAGAACTGTAGATGTTTCAAGGGCCATACTGGCAACGCTTAAAGCCATATTGTTTCATTATTGTTGACTTTCGTGTTTTAGAATTGTAATCCTTATTTTAGGAACGTCAATAAGTGACATCAAACTGTCATTTTGCTAATAATATAATAGCAATAACGGTAAATATTGCGTACTTCATTAATAAAGTATGTCACACATTAAGGGGAATGAGGGGGTCGACGAAGTGTGAGTTGTGACATTGTGTGATAAGGGGTGGGAGGGGTCCTAAGTTTCGTGACTTCACATTTCAAAATCTTATTCATCCCAACATAATGCCAAATTTGAATGATTGACGGAAAATTTTAAAATATTTCCAACTGTATCTGTAAGGTTTAAATTGTTTTGTTGGCGAGTTTTCTAGATGTTTCTTAGTGTAAACTTACAAGATATGTGACGTCACACTAGGGAGGAGAGGAGGGACGTCTCACAATGTGCCCTACTTTGACAAGGACGGGGAGGGGTCAAAAAATCACAAAATAAGTGTGGCGTACTTTATGGATGACCCCATAAGTAGTGCTTTAAACGTAAGCAGAATAGCTCCTGTGCGTAAACAACAAGATATACAATCAAAGTTCAGCAAAGTACATCGGTATTTTAACATCAATAAGGATCTTGACTACAGGTTTTATTCCTATTTATAAACCTTAAACTTGGAAGTTAATTTCGGTGTATTAATTGGATTTTCAAGTATTCGCCGAGGTTTACTTTTAATTGACTTTGGAATTACAATATTCATGGGCTCCATTATTTTGGGAACCCATTTCGCGCAATCCAAGGTAAAGATCTCTTGTGGAGCCATACTGCCAACGCTTAAAGCAATACTTATGAAATACTAGATGATGCCCGCGACTTTGTCCGCGTGGATTATTTTTTTTTGATTCCCGCGGGAAATCTTTAAATTTCCGGGATAAAAAGTAGCCTATGTCCTTTCCTGTACCAAACATCAAAATCGGTTGATTAGATGGGCCGTGAAAGCGTAGCACATGGCCAGTCAGATGGACAGATAGACAGATACACTTTCGCATTTATCCAAATTGATCGAGTGGCAGCCATCGATATATATGTAGGCACTAAATGGGCCCTTTCATAGAAAAAATTGGGCATCCGAACTGTAGAGCGCGCTCCACACCTGTATAACCCTGTCCTTGTCCCCGCCATAGCGCTTTCCGGCTTTTCAGACTAGATGGCGTTAGTAAAATAGGTCCACATTCTTTTTTGACAGGGAAAAATTGACAATTGTCCGTCTTTGTAAATTGAGGTCGTTGGTGGCAGCTAGTCAAACGCTTGACAATTGGAGGTTGTCGCGGTCGAATGGGAAGAAATCTCCTACTAGCACAGAATAGGTAGGAATAGTACAGCAGCGTCTTAACCACTATCACTGCTTCAATTCGTAATTGCGGTCTAGCTAACTAAACGATGTAGGTAACTGCATGCCTAATATTAGTTCCCGACTAAACTAGCTGTCCACATGACATAACTAGTGCAGTGCAGTGGCACGAAATACTATCGCTGCGGCAGTGGTTTAATTCGCAGTATGTCGCTCAAACTGGCTAATGCTAGATAACACACTGTTTCACAGCTTGAAAGCATTAATTGCATCAGTTTGAAGGTCTAGCCCCACTCGAGATTCACGGAGCGAAGCGGCACGTAAATAAATAAAATAAATAAATAAATAAAAGTTTATTGACCACTACAATTCAATATACTTAGCATAACTAAACTTATACAAATACAAATTAAACTTAAATTGTTAAACATGCGGTCAATGGGCCACCTCCTCAGCCCGTGCCACAGCATGAGAGTTAGGTATATACCTACTTAACATACTGCAACGCTGATTTTCAGGAGGGGCCCAAGGGTCAAGACGTCACGGACCATCACTTACACCTAATAAAATTTAAAAAATAATATCAAAATAAACTTAGTTACATAATTTAACTTCTATTACACCAGTGCGTATCGTTACGGTTTTACGGTACTAAATTCCTACCTCCATGGCCAAAGTATCTGTGTATAGTCTGTGGTGATTCTTTATAAATGTCATTATTATTGTCTACAGGCCAAGGACCAAGACGTAATGGCAAATATTATTTGTATGAGTTTGTACTTTGTATTAGTGAATAGGCATCTTCTAGGCAAGCGCGCTCCACCTTAGGCTGCATCACTACTTGTATGCAAGTCTGATTGCAGCCAAGCGCTAGCTTATAAAAAAAGTGTGCGTGTACTTATGTACGCACGAGAGAAGTTATACTTTTTGATAGCAAATAATGAATATCTTGAATATATGTAGTTCAAGGTTCAGTTCTCACCGAACATACAGTAAATGCATTTATTTTTATTTTGGTTGGTAGTCCTTTTTCTGCAAGACTATTATGTTGACCAACTAACTACAGGGTGTCGAATTTGAGTGTCGGAGTGCGCGCGCATCGTAAAAATTCACTCTGATATTTTTCCCTAACACACCAAAATAAGTATAACTTCAAAAACGGCGGCACGTTTTTGACGATAGGGTGGTGACTATTTTTTTTTTTTTTTGTGCTACAAGTTAGCCCTTGACTGCGATCTCACCTGATGGTAAGTGATGATGCAGTCTAAGATGGTAGTGGGCTAACCTGCCAGTGATATGGCAGTCATATTAAATTCAGTTATCTCCTCCTCCAAGCAAAAAAAAAGTGTGTGTGTACTTATGTACGCACACAAGAAGTTATACTTTTTGATAGCAAATAATAAATATCTTGAATAAGTAAGTCATCAGTTCTCACCCAACATACAGTAAATGTATTTATTCTTATTTTGTTGGGAGGCCTTTTTCTGCAACACTTATAAGTTGACCAACTAACTTCAGGGTGTCGAATTTGGGTGTCGGTGTGCGCGCGCATCCAAAAATTCTATTTGGTTTCTACACGGCATCGTACCGGAACGCGTAATCGCTTCAAAAACGGCGGCACGTTTTTGACGATAGGGTGGACTATAGCCACGCCCGAAGCCTCCCAACAGCCAGACCAGAGAAATGTCAGATTCAGCAGCAACCGGGGTTATGAACTAGTTAAATATATAATCAAAAACCTCAATCCACACAATCAGTTAGTTTTTAAAATATAAAAATTCTTTCCAAAAAACCGACTTCCAAAGCCACTGTAAAGTAAAAAATAATTTTGATTTTTACACACTGTTGAAGTCGGGCAAGCCTGATGCGTCAACTTTGGTTATCCTTATACCCGCCCGACTTCAACATAGTGTATAGAAATCAAAATAATTTTTTACTTTACAGTGGCTTTGAAAGTCGGTTTTTTTGGAAAGAATTTTTATTTTTAACTTTTTAGTGTCAGGGTTGAGGATTTGGAGGCAGAATTTTTCACCTAGAGAGCCATAACGACTGCAAAAAAAATTCAAATCGGCTCAGAAACCACGGAGATGTGCACCGACATATATTTAAAAAAAAAACGCGCCGCATTGAGAACCTCCGCCTTTTTGGAAGTTGGTTAAAAAGGGATTCGTTCAAAGGTCTAATTATAAGTCAAATATAAACAAAACCGCCTGTCTCGAAATTAAGCCCGAATGAAATCTACAGCAATTAGGCCTCAACACGCACGAGATTTAATTGCTTGCTATTGACAATTTATGCACATCCATTTACAACTCAAACCAACAGGAAATAAGATTGAAATTTGCTTGGCAAATATTTTCATATTACAATTTGTACAGCACTGGTTGGTTAATAATGAGACATAAGGTTTGGGTTATTAATTAGATATTTAAATTATAAAAAATGACAATGAGTTTCTTGCCGGCTCTTCTCAGTAGAGTCTGCTTTCACAGGTGAAAATCCTGACATTATGAAACAAGTTGTCACGAAAACAACATTCTAATTCATTTCAAAGATGTATATGTAAAGAAGTGTCATAAAGATATAGAATATTTATTTATTTATATTTATTTAGGATTACCAAAAAATATGTACATTGAAAAAAAAAATACTACTTAAACACATTGTTAAATGTACAATCTCCTGAATTATAGATTGATAGGCTTGAAAGTTGCGTATTGTACGCAAATGTTAGTTAAGAAACTTTCCTGATAATCTTACAAGTGTAAGTGCGGCTTATATAGTTCAATGAGAAATACCATAAAATTTATGGTATTGATGTCAATATGTCTAAGTCGTAATTTATGGCATAAATCACGTCTTATAATAACAGCGATCAAAGAATATTTAACCATTTAAGATGATTTAGTGCAATAGTTAAGTAAACTATTATTCTTTAAGTATATATACTTATTTATATTTAACGAGCCGCTGGTAAATTCATGATAGCAGACTGGTTACCAAAAATCATTTTAATAAACTTTTTAAACGAGAACCATCTACTAGCCAACTGTATAATAAACTGTTTAAAAGACTATAATTTCTCACAAAAGAAATCATTTCATTAGATTTGAATCTATTCCAAGATCTGAATAATTATAACTTATTTATTTTTAAGAAAATCTATTAGTAAAATGTAAAAAGTCCTTGATTTAAAGTTACAAACTCAGTTCAACAGATCTTAATTTGGAAACGTTTCGTTTGGAGCGCTGCTATGAGCATACACGAAATCGGTTGAAAAGTAGGGCCGGGAAAGCGTAGCAAACAGAGAGACACACTTTTGCACAGATGGATTTATTATTTACTAGCGGTTCGCCCTGGCTTCGCACGTGTAGCACTAATAATCATAATAGCCCATACCCAATATTAACCAGTCGTAACTCAGAACAATAGCAATATTGTGATATCTTCTGAGATATTTGTCTAGAAAGTTGAAATTCAGCACAAATGTTCCGTTTATAATGGATATGTCACCGTAATTTTTTTTAAACCGTTAGATTGTAATCTAATGCTTTTTATCTCGATAGATTGTAAATTGTCGACAGATTGTAAACCGTAACAACATACTGCATACAATTTAAAGCATTATTTTTCGGTAAATTGTAATCAGGTAGCATAGCAGGGCAGATGGATAGTCCCTTTTAGTTTTTAGGTACTAACATAGTTTTAAGTTAAAATGTTACTAACACCCTAGATTGTAAGTACTAACATACTTATTAAGATTATATTGTTACTAACACTAAAGTGGACTAAAAATGTTGTCTTTATATGTTTATATGAATTGAATTGAATTGAATTGAATTGAATATTAACCCGATATAACCTGAGTGCCCGGCCTGCGGCCACTACCTGAATATGTATGTCAAACCCTAACCTAACCTATAGTTCGTATACATACACATACATTAACTCTGCATTCACTGCGCGCGTACTGTACAAGAGAGGTACAAGAAAACGTAAATACACTAAATATTTCAAAAATTTATACTCAGAAAATTGAACGCTTCACAAACTCTACGGTGACTTAAACAAGGAATAGGCCCAGAATTTCCGTTCAGGCGGTCGCATGCATAAAATAAGACAACGCTTTAGATGAGAAAAGTTAACAAACAGACAAGAAAGTGTGGTTATGAATCAAAACCATCAAGTTCTGAGAAGGCCTTTCATCGTAATATTAAAGTTTCACGATCGTACGTGCGGAGATGAATAAGTTCGCGCGCTACGTGTTTATTTTGGAGTTGAACAGGGAAACTTTGTTGATATATTACATCGCTGCTCTTTGGAAATGCTTAAGTTTGTTTCTATAGTTTCATATTTTTCGCAGTTTTATTATCACAGGTTTAGTTGCACAGGTTATTTGGATAGAAGCAGGCTTTACTTTGCGGATTTTTTTTCTTTTTTTATTAACTACAAGTTAGCCCTTGACTGCGATCTCACCTGATGGTAAGTGCACAGGTTATTTGGATAGAAGCAGGCGTTACTTTGCGGAAGTTTTTTCCTTTTTTTATCCACTACAAGTTAGCCCTTGACTGCGATCTCACCTGATGGTAAGTGCACAGGTTATTTGGATAGAAGCAGGCGTTACTTTGCGGAAGTTTTTTCTTTTTTTATCCACTACAAGTTAGCCCTTGACTGCCATCTCACCTGATGGTAAGTGCACAGGTTATTTGGATAGAAGCAGGCGTTACTTTGCGGAAGTTTTTTCTTTTTTTATCCACTACAAGTTAGCCCTTGACTGCGATCTCACCTGATGGTAAGTGCACAGGTTATTTGGATAGAAGCAGGCGTTACTTTGCGGAAGTTATTTATTTTTTTATTCACTACAAGTTAGCCCTTCACTGCGATCTCACCTGATGGTAAGTGATGATGCAGTCTAAGATGGTATCGGGTTAACCTGTTAGGGGCACGGCAGTTATATTAAACCCATACCCCTATTCGGTTTCTACACGACATCGTACCGGAACGCTAAATCGCTTGGCGGCACGTCTTTGCCGGTAGGGTGGTAACTAGTCACGGCCGACGCCACCCACCAGGCCAGACCAGGGAAAATTCAGAAATTATAAATTCCCAAATTGACCCTGCCGGGGATCGAACCCGGAACCTCCGCACGTTAAGACAACAGCGCTACACACTGCGCCACGGAGGTCGTCACTTGTCATGAAAAGACTAAAATATTTACATGAGTATGATGAAGTCGTCCACGGTAATAAAAGAATTGGAAGTTTAATTCGCTATAATCCGCCACAGCAAGTAAATTTATGGTATTCTAATCTGATTATCTCGTAATCGATGGTATGGTACCTACAGTGTGTATTGCGATATTCACCACACCACACAAATTTTGCTAATTATTCTCAACGCAAGTTTCACTTTGACACCGGAACATCTTTAAGAGATGTTGACCCGACAATGGTCGATTGTAATTTATCCTAACATTACTAAAATATCAGTAAGTACAGTGAGAAAGTTCCTGGGTGCGAGTCCCGGGTCAGGCCATAATTAAGTATTGGGTTTATCTGACTAGAAATCTCAGTACTAGCCTGGAGGTAGAAAGTTCGCGTAACCCCTGGTGGTGGTAGAGAAAGGTCTTCGTCTAACGATATCTTAAATGACTGGAATATTTAAATCAAGCGACGAAAATAAGAAGCGTGATGTCAAAGATTTTATTCGGCACTGAGAAAGGCATAAAGTAACAAATTACATAAATGGGGACCATTATTAAGACAGACAGAAATGAGGCCCTCGAGAATAATTCCACTTCAACCCCCGCTTTATACCCTCTTACTCGTATCCTTTCTAATATTATAAACTGGCTGATGCCCGCGACTTTATCCGCGTGGAATAAGGTTTCTTTAATTCTCACGGGTTTTTAATTTTCCGGGATATAAGTTCCCCATGTCACTGTCCAGGTGTTGAACTATGCCCATGTCAAAAATAACGTCGATCCATTGCTCTGTTGCGGCGTGATTGAAGGACAAACCAATAAACCAACAAACAAACACACTTTCGCATTCATAATATTAGTATGACTAATATTACCAAAAGCGAGTTTACTTTAGATCGTGTTAGTGTCTGTATTAAGTCCTATTGAAATTTTGTAGCCACGTCCTAGCGACCACCAAAAACATTTATTATATTATTTTATCTAGTTCAGTTTGAATTTATCGACTAAGTTGGACTGAGAACTATGTTAGAACTTACAGTTCGCAATTTATGACCAATGTTTTGCTTGGAAAAACAATGGGATTTAATTTATACTGTAACTGTTGCTGTTTTGCTGAAATCACTAGAGAAGATTCTTAAAAACTGTTTCAAAGACGTAAAAAATTCACTTAGGGCGAAAAACATACTACAGTATGTATGTACGACACGACGAAACGTACTTCCCATACGGCGCGGGCATTTCACGCGAACAGTTTGTCTTATCCTGTTCGTAGTGTGTTTCCACTCTAAACTACAGTTTAAGGCGAAAAACAACGAACTATGTGATGTATGGTTTGTCTAATTTAGGATGATTATTTTTACAGGTGAGATTGGCTGTATAGCAGTAGTGAAAGATAAGAGTGAGACAGACTACTCAGTGCTATGCAAAACCTAAATTGTAATTCTAAATAGAAAGCGTTTAAGAATACGTGAGCTCTGATTGGTCCACGTGTATCTCAAAATTAGCGATATATTATGTCATTTTCATTCAAACACTATCATTTGCAATCATACATTATTCTTAAAGCATTCTCTTTTTGAAAAACCTCGGGTAACTCTGATAAACCGTATATAAAAATTGGCAGTCATAGGGACTGAAGATGCCACCAATAGAAGTGAAAACGGATATTTAAAATAATAAAAAAATAAATAAAAAAAAACAAGAAAATATTAAAATATAAACCTTAAAACTAAAGCACCAAAGTTGAATCACGAATGTATTATATTTATATTTAAGACCTTTTGTCTTCGTAACGACGCGAGGTGTCAGTCACGGTGTTGGTCACGCGTTTCCACAATTTTTACCCTTTACCAAAAAGTGCTCAACGCGGCTAAAGAAGTTTTCACTTCAAAAACTTTCAGCATATAACTTCAACATCCAATCGCAAATAATCTGGGACCATACAGCGAACGCTTAAAGGTGAATTAGGTTATACTACTTTGAAATTAGTTAAACTCGAAGTCAGTAGAAAATCGTTTTATTTGTCTCAATTAAAACTTCAAAGGTACGAGGATGTCAAAGACAAGAGGAAAGCTCCTCAAACGTTTTTCCGAAAGCAAAAGTTCTATTATAGAATAATAATTTGCTTGTATTTTTCTGAAAGGTACTTAATGACGCGACGGAAAGAAAAATAAAACTTTGAGTCGTCATTTCATTTGTGAATATTATTTAAGTGAAAACTTCTTTAGGCGCGTTGAGCACTTTTTGGTAGTGGGTAAAAATGTGGAACAGTGTCGGCCACGCGTGACCCAAGAGCTGGTTCTTATTTAGCCCAACGGCTTAGCCTGGCAATTCAGAGAGGCGTTATTTTTACCGCTTCATCAAGACCCAATTTTGGAATGACATTTTAAAACGCCAGTTTACTGCATCTAATTAATAATCCGAATGTAAAGTTGCGATTCGCACATTAAACTGAATTCTACTGATTTCTAAGCACTAAGCGGTAACTTAGAACTAAGATATATATAAAATTGGCAATGAGACAATTTTATAGCTATGAAATTGTCATAACTAATCGGGATAAAGTTAGCTTTCATCTGTTGACTTCATTTCAGAGTCAATTTAACTACATTAATTTAGATCTCTCGGTCCGTTTGTTCGGAGACAATCGTGATTCAACTGAGTTGCGGCTTCGTTGAGTTTACTTTATCAGTTTGAAGTTCTTGTTATGAAATGCCTACTGCATTTTAACCAGATCTACGAATTAATATTATATCTCCAGATTTCCGCAGATCCGTGGTCCACATTTTTACCAATTTTCATTCACTGTCATTCAATGTTTGACAGAAACTACGAACTTTACAATCGTGCATTGTCGAGTTAACATCCCCTGAAGATGCTCCGGTATCGGAGTGAAACATAGGTAGGTACGTTGAAAAAAATTTGGAAGATTTCTGCGGTGTGGTCAATATCGCGGGCTTTAAGTGCGGGATACAAAATCTACTGCATAACTAGGTTTACCTATTGTCGCGGTTTATAGCGAATTAAACTTCTAGTTCTTTCAAACCAACAAACAAATACACTTTCGCATTTATATATTTTTTTTAGTTTAACGATTATTCCATAAATATTACAAATAATATTCACAAATAAAAAAAAAATTGGCAGTCATAGGATAGGGACTGAAAACGAATATTTAATAAAAAAAATCAAATATAAACCTTAAATCTAAGGTAATAAAGTTTAATTACGAATGTACTAATTTTATATTTAAGACCTTTTGTCTTCGTAACAACGCGAGGTGTCGGTCACGGTTACACAGCACTTATTAATATAAAACCTTAAAACTAAGGCATTAAAGTTTAATTACGAATGTACTATATTTATACTTAGATCTTTTGTCTTAAGAAGAATGGTGTCGGTCTCGTGTGTTCTAAATTTTTATTTCTGATTTCTTATGTGATTTTCCCGCTACAAAAGTCCTACTTATAACGTGTACATTATAGCTTCGGCAGGTTTTTATTATGCCAACTTCAAAAACCGAGAACCGTCATGCAAGCTTCCAACACAAATTTCACCCCTTTTAGGGTGGATTTTCGTAAAAACACTTACACAGGTTATTATTACTGAAGACTAATAACCTTAATGCCGATTTTCATATCTTTAACTATTAAAACTTTGAACTTTCATACAAACTTTCAACCCCTATTTCACGCCCTTTGGGGTGGATAATCGTAAAATTGCTTATGCAGTTTATTATTATTTAAAACTAATAACCTAAATGCTGATTTTCAAGTCTTTAACTTCAAAAACTTAAAACCCTCATGTAAGCTTCAATCCCCTATTTCACCCCTGTAGGTAGATTTTCATAAAATTGCTAATGCAGGTTATTACTATGTAAAACTAAACCTAAATCCCGATTTTCAAGTCTCTAACTACTAAAACATAGGACTTGCATACAATTTTTCAACCCCCATTTCACCCTCTTTAATAAAATAAAATTGCTGATGCAGTTTATTATAGCTTAAAACTAATAACCTAAAGTCTCTGACTTGAAAAACTTAAAATTCTCATGTAAGCTTCCAACGCCGATTTCACCCCTTTTGGGGTAGCTTTTCGTAAACTTGCTTGCATAGGTTTCTATTATTTATAACTATTAACTTAATTGCTAATTTTCATGTCTCTAACTTCAAAAACAAAGGACTTTCATACAAACTTCCAACCCCCATTACAAGCCCTTATGGGTGAATATTCTCAAAACCGTTTCTTAGCGGCCGTCTACATCATAGAAGGAACCTATCTTCCGAATTTCAAGTCTGTATGCTTTACAGTTCCTGAGATATCGTGATGAATCAGTGACCTTTCGCTTTTTTATTATACTATATTATATATATATATGGAAGTATATATATATATATATATAGAAGATTAAACCAATCTAAATAAATATATTGCTGCTACTTATTAGTATTACGTCGAGTTAAATAAAGACAACTCTACGTTTACCGTTACCCCGTCAGAGAACTATGGCAAAATTGAATTACCCCCGAGCGAACGGAAGCTTTGTATTACGGACGTTAGGATATAATTAGTCTGTGGAAATTTTGTGTCTTTGATAGGTAATCTGCCTATAAACTAGCTACAAGGTTATTTTAGCTAGTGGACGCCTGCGAAGAGGGAGCATACAAAGGAAAATCTATAACTGTAAAAAATTATAATAATAGATGATACCCGCGACTTCGCCCTCGTTGTTTATGTGTTTTGTATTCCCGCAGGAATTAATTTCTGCGATAAGAAGTAGTAGAAGAACAGATGGGCCGTAAAAGCGTAGCAGAGAGACAGACAGACAGACATACAGACAGACTTTCGCATTTATAATATTAGGATGGATATTAATTAGTATGGATTATAGAGTCAGTCAGTAGTTTGGTATCTACATTGTGGCTAATAATTGGGTATTTGACAAGTCAATTCAAATCAGCAATTATTTTCAAAAGTCAAAACGCGCGCTTAATGTGGGAAGTTGTATCATGTACTGAGCTGTGATGTCATCAAAATTCGACTTTTTTACTTCAATCGATAGTTAAAATGGTTTTCAAACATAAAACTAATAGGGGACGTAAATATTACGATTTTTGGCAGATCCTCTGTTAAATAATACCTAAAAATTCAATTCAATTTTGTTGTATACAATCTCTGAACTAAATGAGAGTTCTCTATACATATTGTACTGTCCCTTTCCATACGTAACTTGTAATAAAACTGTGACTGGGCGACCCCAGTATTTTTTGATACAACCTGTATTGAATGTGCGAGCTTCAATGCCTGTTGAGCCACCCGAAACTAGTCAATTTCAGACAAATACATCATTTTTCGGGTAGAAAACTGCCTAGGACTCTAGGGACCCTAATTATTTCCAAAAAACCGACTTCCAAAGCCACTGTAAAATAAAAAATAGTTGTGATTTCTGCACATTACGTTGAAGTCGGGCTACTAGGTCTACTTTCTTGACACTTGTTACTCAAAGCAAATGCAGATCACCTAATGGTTAAGGACTCTGAAGTTGCTATAATATAATATTCTAAAACAGTATTGTGATGTCCCGTCATTAAACATAGCTGCCACATAAGCGGAAACTTCTCTGAATGGCGGAAACCTCGCGTAACGACTGCTTTGCTGCCTAACAGGTCCAGCGCCATCTGTAGTCATCGAGCGGTGCTAACATGTTCGTTAGTCTTTTATGGCTTAAATCTCCGTAGCCTCTTCTAAAGTAAGCAGTAAGATAATTAAATTGCCTTGTCTTACAAGGCATCGAAGCTTCGAGCGTTGAATAATAACACGGTAACAGGAATTGAATTGATGCGATATTTAATGGAAATTTCCCGTGAAAATCTAATTATGTGAATCCCGGCTATAATATCCAATTTTAATATACAATTACCCGCGGACTTCATGACGAATATTATTTTGATTGCTGAACTAAGGGCGAAAACACACTAAGGCACCTACACTCACATCTGCTTGGAGGCGTTTTTGCGTACCTCATACAAAGAACACGTGCGTCTCTGTAGTGGGGCTAGATCTTTAAACTGTACGTGAGCGACTCGATACGACGCGACAAATCAAATAGTAGATGACTTCACGTAGCCCACGCTTAAATCACGTAGATAAGTTTTTCATTCAGTTTGGAGTCGTGACGCGTCGCGTTGTGTCGCGTCACTTTTGTCTCCCTGGGACCACGAATAAGGCCATGGATGTATTATTTATTTGTGATAAGAAATAAATGATAGTTAACGTACTCATTGACATATCGTGAATAGGTTGCCTAGTTAAATTGCGTACGGATAAGATATAGATCTATCTATATACATATAAAAAAAACGTTTAGAGATCAACGCACAGCCTAAACCGCTGGGTAGAAACTTGAAATTTTGACAGTAGGTTTCTTTTGTGACGTAGGCGCTCACTAAGGAAGGATTTTTCAAAATTTCACC
This sequence comes from Erebia palarica, assembly GCA_964035005.1. Taxonomy (NCBI): domain Eukaryota; kingdom Metazoa; phylum Arthropoda; class Insecta; order Lepidoptera; family Nymphalidae; genus Erebia; species Erebia palarica. Next base: position 23,564,772 of record OZ035993.1, on the reverse strand, counting down.
CCTGTGGGGTTGAATTAGCGGGTGAAAGTTTGTATGAAAGCCCGTCATTTCTCAAGTTATATCCATGAAACTTGGTATATGAGCTACCGGTTTAATATAAGAGCTACGTGTTTCAGTTTTTGAAATTTCTACCCCTGAAGGGGTGAAATAAGGGATGAAAGTCTTCATTAGATTTTATATATATAGATATAGATCTTATCCGTACGCAATTTAACTAGACAACCTATTCACGATATGTCAATGAGTATACTAACTATCATATTTGATTTCTTATCACAAATAAATAACAGATGAGGGTATAAATTTCTTCTACGGGATTCCTACTTCGATGTTCTTTTCTTGTTTTGTGGTGTTCAATAACACGTCCTTCTTTAACATAATCTTACTAATATTATAAATGTTTTTTTATAATATTAGTAAGATTATGTTAAAAGTTTGGATGGATGTATGGATGTTTCTTACTCAATCACGCCCCAACGGCTGAACTGATCTGGTTGAAATTTGGCACAGAGATAGATTATAGTCTTTAATAGCACATAGGCTACTTTTCATCCCGGAAAGTTAAGGAGTTTCCGCGGGAACCAACAAACCTCTATCCACGCAGACGAAGTCGCAGGCATTAACTAGTATATTTTCATAAAAGTAATATGACGTAAAGGAGCATGTGGCAAACATAAACCTTATTACTCTCGAAAAATTGTTAAAGGGGAAAAATGTTGAAGAAAAAAGAAAAATATATCTAAAATATCGAAGGAAAAAAATACACGAGAAAGGCGAAATTCACTAAGTTTATCTTACCTCGTGGAATGTAGTGAATTTTACATATTCATACATTTTATCCCATCATAAAGAATGAGGTTTACGAAAGGGCTTAAGGTTCGCTTTGTATAGTTCCCATACATTTCAAAAAGGCATGAATCGCGACTTTGTTCGCGTGAATGGAGTTAGAGGAAATGTGGCGACCTTTTGTCCATACAAACGTATTCTGCTGTTTTCTCAATAATAGAGCCATCGAAATATGAATATAGAATCCATATTAATAATATAAATGCGAAAGTGTGTCTGTCTCTCTCTCTGCTACGCTTTCACGGCCCATCTATTTACCCGATTTTGATGAAATTTGATATAGTGGTAGGTTACATCCCGGGGAAGGACATAAGCTGCTTTTTATCCCGGAAAATTAAGGAGTTCTGGACTAACGGATCTGGATGAACTTTATCACAGAGCTAGATCATAGCCTGGAATCAGTGGCGTGCAGTTCATAGAGGCATAAAAGCTCTGCTTACCCTAGCTTATAGGTACTTTATAGGTCAATGCTCATTTTTCATTGTAACAGTCAGCAAATAGGTATTCTGATATTCTGACTAACTAATGCCTACCCTGACTTCAAGCCCTGTGCACGCCACTGCCTGGAATAACACATAGGCTACTTTTTATTACGGAAAATTGAAGAGTTCCCGCGGGAATCAAAAAACATCAATCCACGCGGACGAAGTCACGGGCATCAGCTAGTCATATAAATGTCTTGGTTTCTCCGTAAGCAGGGAACGTAAGGTCAAGCACAGATCAAGGATGTAAGAACCATTGTTACCATACCATTGTTATGATGTCTAGAGAAGGATTTAGGGTACGAGACTCGAGTAATAATCCCTTTTTCAAGAAGCGTAATGCCAGAAGCAGTGTAGCGTATTTACGAAAAGTATTACGAATTTTTTACAAAAGAAAACTGGACTATACAATAATAAACAGCTAAGGATTTCCACCTTTCTACAAGATAGTGATTTTCATACCAATTTTTGTTTTTTTTATACGAAACTTGTATTCAAACCTAGATGAAACCCCAACGCTATCGTTTCTTCGAACTATACTTAATTTTTTTATTACACTAATAGTTAACCCTTGACTATGATCTTACGGCGGTAATTGTTGATACAGTCTAAGCTGGTAGGTACATGGCAACAATATTAAATAAATAAATCAAATCATCTTTATTCAAAATAGGTACCTACAAAGTACACCTTCTGAACGTCATGTTGACAAGGGACAAGAGTTTACAATAATAAGATCATAAATAAATCTTTATTTGGAATTACCAAGGAAAAAATAAAATTGCTAGTACAAAACTTAGAAACAAAAATAATTCAAAAAAGGGCATCGACTCAGCGTGATGCTGTTTTGGTGTAGGTACACCACAGGCAAACCCCCAAGATTTCGACGCCCCGGACAGACCCGGGCCGCCCGCTAACCTGACATCGCTAGTAATGGACCAACAGAACCGTATATTTATTGTAATAACTAAATTTTAAACTATGCTTACTAATACTAGCCCCTACTTACATTTAATATAAAATAATTAATATACCAATTAAAACTGTACAAAGTTGGCGCCACTATTGTGTGGTCTCGTATGATATATACGGATATACCATGGGTATACGGCTATGGAACCGTCATCGGTACCATTTCCCCGACATCGGTTTACCCGGCATCGTACAGGATTGCTTAATCGCTTAGCAGCACACACGGACAGACATAGTCGCTCCATATGGGTTGCTTTCCTTCCTTCCTTTTAGATACGCAACCGTTTTGTCTACCGTTCGCACATTTTATTTGTATAAAACTATGTATAAACCGATCAGGGGTATGGGTTAAAGGGGATGGATACTGTCATGCCCCTAATAGGTTAGCCCGCTACCATCTTAGACTGCATCATCATTCACCATAAGGTGAGATCACAGTCAAGGGCTAACTTGTAGTGGATAATAAAAAAATTGGTGATCCATAGCTATTTGACATAAGACCGTTTTATTTATTATTTATTACTATTAATCTTTGCAAGTGACTCTCAGTTAAGCCGAGTCATTAGCGGAGTCATTAATGAGTTCGCTTTGCTCGCAATGAGAGTTTCCATAGTTTCTAGACTCTTTTCGCGGTCGAGCCTCAACTATGGAAATTATCGTTGCGAGTTAAGCGGACTCATTAATGACCGCGAAATGAGCGGTCGAGCCTCGGCTTAAAATGGAGGGAGCGGTGGTAGCGGGAAATGATTTTTACTTACAACTAATTATTGTATCCATCTCACAAATGCGATCTAGATTGCTTGTTTTATGAAAGCACCTCGAACGCTCTTCACTTGAAAATTATATTTAAAGGACCAAGAACATTAACTATCCCTTTTCTTGGTTACAGATAATGGCAGACTAAAATAGCTCAACAACAACAACAAGAAAAACCAATTAAAAAACCACCATGCCAACATCAATCGAGAGATAACCAACGAAAAACAAAATGGAGTCACAAGACGACTGGCTAGAGAACTCCCTGAGTAATAATTCAAGATATATACCAACAGAGAGATTGAACTACAGTTTTGCTGATGATATAACGGACCCGGGCTACTCTAACTTCACGTCCGACGACTATTGCTCTTCCAATCACTCGCATGTTTATCTGAACGTCACTTGCGAATTCCCCATCAGTTATGCGGAACCTATGTATGGGTAAGTGTGAATAACTTTTATTATACATTAGCAGATGGCCACGACGTCTGGACTTGGATTGAGGTTTCTGGCTCCTGCCGGAATTCTTTAATTTCCCGGGATAAGATGTAGCCTTTTTGATAATCCAGACTTTAATCTTTCTCTGTTACACATTTCATCCAAATCGGCTTAGTCATTCAGTCGTGATTGAGTAACAAACATTCAATAATATAAGTATAGATAGAAGGAAAATCTGTTTAACCACCAATTATTATTATACTTTTACTAATAATTGGTATAGTTGGAGAGTAATTGATTCTTACTATCGTGCGTAACTTAACTCATTCAGCATTCAGCGAAACCACCGTTAAATGAAATTAACATATAAAGACTGTAAGTAGGTATAACCCAAACTTACTAATATTATAAATGCGAAAATATGTTTTTCTGTCTGCTACGCTTTTCAACCGATTCTGACGAAATTTGGTACAGAGTTTTTGGTTGCGTCGGAAAGCAACTAGGCTACTTTTTAACACAGAAAATTATGGAATTCCCTCGGCAATTAAAAAATTTTATCCACGGCAATGAAGTTGCGGGCATCTTCTTGTAATATTACAATTCAGAAGTCAATTCCAATCAATAAACCAACCAATCAGTCTGTTTGCTTACCGCTGGACCATTCTATAAGTGCACGAAGGTATTATATTTACCCTCGGGAATTACGGGAGAGCAATTTACCTTTCGGGATTGACACAGGTCACGCATCAATCTATATAAAAGAAATAAAACTGTCAAAAGTTCTCAGAGTAAAACGAATGGATGATCAGTGGAATGGCAAAATGTCAAAGTATATTTCTCTCACGAAGCGGACTGGTAAGGGCGAAAACACTTTACGACACAGGATAAAGGTCTAACCCCACTTGAGATGCAGGGCGAGTCACGTCACGACGACCGACGACCTCCGTGGCGCAGTGTTAAGCGGCGGTGTCTTAACATGCGGAGGTCCCGGGTTCGATCCCCGGCAAGGTCAATTTGGGATTTTTCCCTAGGCTGGCCTGGTGGGAGCCTTCAGCCGTGGCTAGTTACCAGCAAAGACGTGCCGCCAAGCAATTTAGTGTTCCGGTACGATGCCGTATAGAAACCGAATATGGGTATGGGTTTAATATAACTGCCATGCCCCTAAGAGGATAGCCCGCTAGATCTTAGACTGCATCATCACTTACCATCAAGTGAGGTCGCAGTCAAGGGCTAACTTGTAGTGGAAAAATTAAAAAAATTAAAAAATCGCCTGCCGTGCCAAAAACGAACTAAAAAATTAAAAACAATAAATGATATTTTTTTGTGAATCACTGCATATTGAACTATAAGTGTTATATAGTTTCGGAATCTACTCATCATTTTATAGATGATGATTATATAGTTAATCTTATTTTGAATTTTTTTTTCAACTTTAGTCTTTAATGCGGGGCCATGGTTACCCCCATCAATTAAAAAAAAAAGCCTATGCCACCCGGAATAAGCTAGGGATTCTAACGATACCTCATTTATCAAAATCGATTCAGGCGTATAAAGTTATGGTGGAATATACAAACTCACATACATACATACATGCATACATACATACATACATACATACATACATACATGAACCCTGAAAACAATATACTCCTTTTTTCAGGCAGTCGTATAAAAAACGTAGTGGCATTATTTGTATGACTTTGTATGGGGTGACGTCGTCACCTAATGAATTGACAGGACATGACAAAACGTTGCAGCAACAAATTGCACGTTTTACGTCGACGTTGTGTTCTGTCAGGTCCCTAGTGTATTTATGCCCTAAGAGGAGCTTCGTAAGAAATTTTGTTTCAACCAATTTCTATTGAATGCTGTACTTATATGGTATCTTTAATTTTACACGGCATTTTATGTTTTCAGTTATGTGGCATTCAATCATAGAAATAAACATACCGAGAAAAACCTTAAATGTTTGATTCGGTACATTATTTTTAAATAAATTCTAAAAAATGAACAACAATCGTGTAATATAATCATACATTATTTAATTTTTTTATCACACACTAAAATTATAATTGCGAAATTTGTTTGTTGGTTTGTCCTTCAACCACGACGCAACAGGGAAACGGATCGACGTGACTTTTGCATGGGTATAGGTTGAGGACCTGGAGAGTGATAAAGGCTACTTTTTAGCCCGGAAAATTAAGGATTTCCCGTGGGAATCCAGCTCAATTAAATGTATAACAAAAATTATAATTAGTAGAAAAATACATAAAAATTCATATGTCACCTTTACCCCGCCCATAAGTGACACAATGACCCCACATTTTTTAACATGTCACATTTACCCCACAGATACATCGCCCCGTTCCTGCTCGCCACGACAACGGTAGCCAACACGTTAATCGTCGTGGTCCTCTCCCGGCGTCACATGCGAACCCCAACCAACATGGTGCTGATGGCGATGGCACTATGTGACATGTTCACTATGCTGTTCCCTGCCCCTTGGCTGTTCTATATGTACACCTTCGGGAACCATTACAAGCCCCTGAGTCCCGTGAGGGCGTGCGAAGCGTGGCATTATATGAATGAGGTGAGCTTTTTTTTGTTGCTTTTGAAACCCAACTCAACTAAATCAGGCCCAACCTGAAATAAGTAGATTAAACCCGAACCTGACTATATTTTACCCAATCTGACATAATCTGACATAGCCTAACATAAACGTCGTGGTCCTCTCCCGGCGTCACATGAGAACCCCAACCAACATGGTGCTGATGGCGATGGCACTATGTGACATGTTTACTATGCTGTTCCCTGCCCCTTGGCTGTTCTATATGTATACCTTCGGGAACCATTACAAGCCCCTGAGTCCCGTGAGGGCGTGCGAAGCGTGGCATTATATGAATGAGGTGAGTTATTTCTGTTGCTTTTGAAACCCATCTCAACTAAATCAGGCCCAACCTGAATTAAGCAGATTAAACCCGAACCTGGCCATACTTTACCCAATCCGACATAATCTGACATAGCCTAACATAAACGTCATGGTTTTCTCCCGGCGTCACAATAATAATATGAGAACCCCGATGGCGCTATATGACATACTAGCTGTTGCCCGCGACTACGTCCGCGTGGATTGAGGTTTTTTGGTTCCCTCGGGAACTCCTTAATTTTCCGGCCTATGTGTTATTCCAGACTGTAATCTATCTCTGTGCCAAATTTCATCCAAATCCCTTCAGCCGTTCGGGCGTGATTGAGTAACAAACATCCATCCATACATCCATCCATCCAAACTTTCGGATTTATAATATTAGTATAAATTCACTATGCTTTTCCCCGCTCCGTGGCTATTCTATATGTACACCTTCGGGAACCATTACAAGCCCCTGAGTCCCGTGAGGGAGTGCGAAGCGTGGCATTATATGAATTAGGTGAGATATTTTTGCTTTTGAATCCTAAATCAGACCGAACCATAACTAATTGGACCCAACCAGAAATAATAGAACCTAACCGGAACTAATCGGGCTCAACCCAATCTGGCTCAATCGGAAGTAATGTGATACAGCCTAAGTTCCCAGCGAGATTTGAATACAGCTCCAAGAGACCTAAGTATTTGATATTAATTTCAACTTGATACCTCCACGCGTTCCCGTGAAAAGGGTGGTTGACAGACAGAGAGACGGACAACGAAGTTATCTTGTAAGGGTTTCTTTTTTCCCCTTGAGGTACAGAACCATGACTCCATGACTTACACACTTAGCACACTTTGAATGTGGGCGTATTACACATTCCTCCACCACCACCACAACAGCCCATTAACGTCCCACTGCTGGGCACAGGCCTCCAATCTCATAGGAGAGTGGGAATTAGAGCTTAGACACAACACGTAAACATATTGTCCAACTAACGAACTGTAGGTACTTTAGCGTTTTGCGCCCCCTCAGTAAAACAATTATTTATAGAATTTATACTCAGAAAATGTTTATCAAACAGCCTATTTAATGATATCCCGGGTAGGCCTTTGTGAAATATAAGCAAATAACAATCGTCTTGAAGGAAACTTCTTGAATTCATATTCAAGGAATGAAATATCGTTACAATAAGAAATTGATTTATAAATTTAAATCATACTATATAGTCATCATAAACCCCCCTCTCTCTTTGTATCGTGTTCTGTTTTCTTGAGATAATAATGCAGTGAGATCCCAGGTCCGCGAAACGACTCTACGACGACTAAGAGTACTATTTCAACTCTGTTACTAACGGCTCTTATCAGATGTTAGTAATAACGACCGGGACCGACAGCTAAACGTACTCACCGTGGCACTAAGGAAACGAAAATGCCAAATTCGGACTATTAAACTCAGTCACCCATCCAGTTTCCAACTTGGTTCAACGTTGGTTAGCCACTCGTCCCTCAATATATCCCAGCCGGGTACGAACGGATTGACCTTTAATAAGATTACAACTACAGCGCTCACGACTACGCTAGGGAGGTCCTCAAACTTATCTTGATACCCGGCTAAAAGCCCGGATATCACTAAACGCTTTTATGGAGTAAACCCGGATAAGAGCGGGCTTGACAAAGACTGAATAATTCAGAATTGAATTAAATGTTGCTTTCATCAAACTTTCTTGCCAGTGTTAGAGCTAAAACATACTACGGACAACGAACAATTTTTTTGTCTGGCGGACAAAAATTCCGCGTCCTTCACTATTCTTGTATCATATATTCATGTATTTTCTGTGATCTAATTTGGGAGGCTTCGGGCGTGGCTAGTAACCACCCTACCGGCAAAGACGTACCGCCAAGCGATTTAGCGTTTCGGTACGATGCCGTGCAGAAACCGACAATTGGTATGCGTTTAGTATATTTGCCATGCCCCTAACAGGTTAGCCCGCTACCATATCTGCATCGTCACTTACCATCAGGTGTAATCATAGTCAAGGGATAACTTGTAGGGGTAAAAAAAACTCATCTCCCTTATCATGTCTTATTTTAATACTCCCATCACTATTTGTCAAGTGGCAGATAAGATGACGTGATCAGATTAAAGAAGTAAAATAAATAGATCATCCCTATTATGAAAGACTTTAGTAGTATCTTAATACCCGGGTAAAAGGTCCGGAAGAATGCCTTTGTCGAACAAAACCCGGTTAACAGCCGACTTGGAGTGGTTATGAATAATTTAGGGCGAAGTAAAATGCTGGTTTAATCAGTGGCGTTTAAACAAAAGAGGGTTACTTAGGTTTTGAATTTAATGCGAGTAGATCACTTATTGTGAACTAGCTTTTGCGCACGGCTTCAATCACGTTAAGTTTAATTTTAAAAGTCAAGCTCCACTTCAGATGCACGGAGCGAGCGGAAGATGCAGTTTTGTATGTAAACTCATACAAACATTATTTACCGCTAAGTGCCGCGCCAAATATCCGTAGCGCGTTCCGTGTATCTCAATAAATGCACTGCTAGTCAATAAATGGTAAATATCAAATCTCTATGTACCCCTATAAACCCCCTTGGAGGTGGAATTTTTAATAAAAATAATATACAACAGACAGACACGCTTTCGCCTTTATAATATTAGAATGGAGTAGGTACTGAAAATTCTTATTCTGTATGTTTTTAGGGAAATAAAAGGGCCTTCAAAGAAACCTTGGTGGTCAAAAGACCACTCAACCCGACTTAATGAAATTTTGTAGGGCCATTAAGAGCCTTCCTTTGCTGAATAAAATATAAGAATTACGTAAAGCCGTTCGGAAGTCTTGGAAAATATAGATGCATAAAGGAAGAATTAAGAAAAAAAAATTTAGTTCGTTACGAAATTTTTTTTAAATTTGTGTAATAGTTTAGGATACCGTGCCTTGTCCACGACGATTTGGCTAGCTTATCCTAGATTTAGTTTTTTAAACTCATGCAAAATTTTGTTTTCCCAGTGAAAAAGTACAAGTTGTCTAAATATCAAAAAATACGAGCAGGTATACTTATCTTTCATACTAAAGTCCCGTCAAATAATCATCTTTTTCGTAGATTAGCCAGGACAAACAGAGAGACAAACAGACATATGGAAAAACGGATAATTGTTTTTGCTCAGTAACTCGAGTGTTTTACATTTTGTATTTTTTTTTATTATTAACACGAATATATACAAGAATTAAAATATTTACAAAAACGTTTACGTTCTACAAAAAAAATTTGTACTTAAATATTAAGTTGTTGTAAATGAGATTATCTACAAAGTTTGGTTTTCAAATTATTAACGTGCCATACATTTTTATTATTAAATAAAATATGATCGCATCTATTGACGAAATATTATAACGAAATTGACTGACTATAGGAATAAATTGTTTACTTCCATAATAAATAACATCTCAAAAGACTTTTCTCACAAATATTGGCTTTCAAAATTTTCCTTCCCAAGTAATACCGTAGCTTTAAAATGTTGATTCCACAGAAATAAGAAAAAATAAATGTACACAAAGAATACCCGGTTATTAATGTACCCGGGTTTTGTATAACCGGCTACTGCCTATAGGCAGTCGGCTTTATTAGTGTCTCTAACAAAAGGCGTTCAAACCCGAACTCAATTTTTTATATGCCTACCATTGTAAGTATGGATGTCCCTGGCAAATTACAGATTTCGTGTTACAAAGTAAATCCTCAATTCGGCTTCAATGTTGATGTAGTCTAATGGTCCAAGATCCCGCGACGATCGGTCCTTCGTTATTTTATTAAAGCTGAAAGTTTTTCTATGTATGTTTCTAACAGAGGCATAAACGATGCCCGACTATGAAGTTTGGATCGCAGTTGCTTTGGAAGGTATCAGGTAGCAAAGGTGGGTAAAATTGCACCTCAAATTCGTTTAATTAATAAGTTCCATTTTATTATATTTTTCTTTGGAGTAATATTAGAAACCACATTGTCCCTTATCAAACACTTAGTATGGTTGCAACATCCTGTCAGACACCCTTAAATTATAATTAATTATATTTATACTTACGTTAAAGTATTAAAGCTGAATTTTATATATGTTACTTGAGGAACCATCATAAGATTTTTCCCCTGTAATCAAACAATTTCGATGGTTTTTACATCATTTCTTACATACAGAATACTTTTACACACTGAATTAAGTGTATTTATTTAAGTTAGTAACTGGTAAAAGCATACGATCATAATATTTTACTGACATGACTAAATAATTCAATTTCAGTATACGCGTGGTTTAATTTTAATATTAACTGGTCCGTAAACAGGAATTTAATTTGCAATTCAATTTTAACATGATTATTTTGTGTAATACAGGGGGCATACTGCCAACGCTTAAAGCAATACTTAACATCGATATATATGTAGGTACTAGATGGGCCCTTTCATACAAAAATGGCGGGCGACCAACTATGAGAGCGCGTTCCTATAACCTGTCATAAGCCTGTCTGTCCCCGTCGTAGCGCTGTCACGGTCGCTCATCGTGTAGATAATTTGTTATTAAGTTATCATCTAAAGTTTTATTAGTTTGGCACTGTATAATTTTTATTTTAAGGTAAGTGTTTCAATTCACAATTATACATTTCATAAAAAACGTTATTTAATCTTCCTATTTAATATTTCTATCCATTACGCAATCATTTAATTTCCGCGGCAAACTGTATGATATTTTTTTTTTACTCACTGGCCTTACGGCTTTGGGTTCCAACCCTAGAATAGTCCAGTCCAGTACGATAAAAAAAATGCAACCAAGATTAGTTAATGCATAGATGGGCAGAACGGACAGTAGGCAATAATACCTTCCTAGCAATATTATGCTATTATAATATGATAAAATTAGTTATTGACGTGAGTTTAATGTTTAAACCAACTTCAATAAATAAAGAGTTTTCATTTATTAAAGTTGGTAATTTTTATTTTGTACTAGCGAATGCCCGCGACTTCGTCTGTGTGGTTTGAGGATTTTTGGTTCCCGCGCGAACTCCTTAATTTTCCGGGATAAAAAGCCTAAATCTATCTCTGTGCTAAGTTTCAGCCCATCATTTAACGTTTACCTCAGAGAGTACAGAGTATGTAGGTATTATTTTCGACAAGCGCATCTGTACTAATCTATGACCGAGTCATACGTTTTCAAGATGGCGCATATGTTACAAGCAAGTTCCCGCTTTTCAGTCTAGATGGCGTTGATGGCGTTGCTAAAAATACGCCCACATTCTTTGTTTGACAGGGCCCGTCTATGTAAATTGAGGTCGTTGATACTTAAGCAATATTAATCAAAATGATGTTCCTAAAATAAGGACTATAATTCTGAAACACGAAAGTCAACAATAATGAAAACACAATATGACTTTTAGCGTTGGTAGTATGGCCCCAAGTCTTACTAACTTTGAAGTTCTATACTAAATATACGAGGGCTTTGACTTAGTTAGCAATTATAATTCAAAATTATCCTAACTAAGGGTTCCAAAACGTCTGAGAAGGGACAATTAGTAGGGTTAGATACAATTTGCTTGCCATACCTTTTAATTATAACTATCCACTATAGAGCTTTCCACCTTTGTCATATAGCGCCTATAGTTTAGTGGTTAAACGGCCCGGCTTCATATTCAAATGGTCGGGGGTTCGATCCTCCAACGCATCCTCTCATTTTTCGGAGTTATAGATAGATAGATAAATTCTTATATGCCACACAAACATAAGATATAAAGTAAACACTTAAAGAGTACAGAATACGAAGTGCGCAAGGGCGGTCTTATCACTAAAAGTGATTTCCTCCAGGCAACCCATCTGGAGTTATGTGCGTTTTAAAAAATTAAATACTTGCTTCAAGATTAAATGGTGAAGGAAAGCATCGCGAGGAAACCTGTGCGCCCGAGATTTCTGCATAATTGTTCTCGAAAGTGTGCGAAGTCTACCAATCCTCACTTGGCCAGCGTGTTGGAATATGGCAAAATCTAGTCTGGTGGGAGACTTTGCCCGTGGCTAGTAGTGCGGTAGCCCCAATGGCAAAGACATGCCAGCAGGCCAGTTAGATGCCGTGTAGAAACCGATTAGTAATATGGGTTTAATATAACTGCCATCAGGTTAGCCCGCTGCCATCTTAGACAGCATCATCACTTACCATCGATGAGATCGCAGTCAAGGGCTAACTTGTATAAATTGATCCAAACTTTCGCATCTATATAATATTAGTATAAGTAGGTAGATTCGGTACATTGGTTTTCCGGTTATCTCAATACAAACTGTCGGATGAATAACTGGATCGGAAACAATAACAATACTCAGCCTTTTCCTCCCTGCCATAACAATGATACCCATGTCATGTTATTGCCATGTTCGATACGTCGCGAGTCCTTGAGATCGAACTCAATGTATCATGTCGAATAAGGCGCAAAGCTCACCTGCAGAATAGAGCGTAGGCGAGCGTTGCAAGGTGCAACGTCAAACATAAAATTTTAAATACGTCACTGTTGTAGCCTACAAAGCCGTGCTGATATTCATTTTTGCACTTTTGTGATTAAATTATGGCCGCCATTCAAATATCCAAATATTCAAAGAAAGGCTAGGTAGAGATTATGAAAGAAGTACAAATTTATATAGTTATAATCCGCCACAGCAAGTAAATCTATGTGGTAGAGTACATGTATCTTGCGATATACACCACACCACACCAATCTTCCAAATTATTCTCAACGTACGTTTCACTCCGACACCGGAGCATCTTCATGAGATATTGACTCGACTAGGTAGAGATTGTCTGAACGCACCTCATATAACTTTAGTTTTAAATGCACTAACTGGTCAACAGATTCGGTCATAAAATAATTATTGTCTAAGTAGCAGGTGACTGAATGACCAATGACCAATGTCGACGTCCAATTAATTGTGTGTTTTGCTCGGAAACTATAAAAACACTCAGCATTTTCCTTCCTGCCATAACAATGATACCCATGTCATGTTTTTGCCACACTCGATACATTGCGAGTCCTTGAGATAGAACTCAATGTATCATGTCGCTTATGACGCAAAGCCTGCAGAATAGAGCGTAGTCGAGCGTAGCAAGGTGCAACGTCAAACATAAGATTTTAAATTCGTCATTTTTGCTTCCGTCGTTTTTACTTCGATCCCCGGACATGCTTTTCAAAGTTATATGCATTTTAAGAAATTAAATATCACTTGCTTCAGACGGTGATGGAAAACATGTGGAAACTTGCATTGCACGCCCGAGAGTTCTTCATAATGTTCTCCAAGGTGTGTGAAGTCTGCCATTCCGCACTTGGCTAGCGTGGTGGACTATAACCAAACCCTTCTCATTTCGAGACTCGTGCTTAATAGTGAGCGGTCAAACGGTTGATAAGAGAGAGAGAGAGAGAGAGATTGATATACATTTGCATTTGTGAGCAACATTGAAAGCGCGATTATTTTATACGGACGTTTTGGCCGTCATGTCTGTTTTTGCCCTTACAATCCATATCCATACAATTCTGGATCTGTCTGTTTGTCTGCTACATTTTGACGGTCAACCTTGTCAGCCAATATTTATGAATTTTGGTAAAGAGGTTGTATCCCGAGGAAGGACATTTTATACCGGAAAATTAGGGAGTACCCGGGAAAATTAAAAAAATACGTAATCCTCGCAGACGAAGTCGCAGTCACATTTAGTTTAAAAATATGTGATATTTTCATAAAACGGGTTCTCTATTTTCGTTTTGGAAAATCATATGCAACATTTTCATTACCATCAACGATCTCTTACGATTGACATTTTGAATCTAAGCGCAAATTGGTTCCCTCGTTAAACTATATATCGGGAACGCGAGATTTCAGTAACAGAAAACTGAAAAGTCCTTATAAAATGATAAAACGATATTTTCCCAGATTTAGTACGTATTTTAAGAAGATACTCAAGTTAACTACTACTGAGTTTTGTACCTTAGTTCTATAAGAGTAAAGTTCAAAATCAATTCATAATTTGAGCACGAGATTTAACTATTTCACGGACAAATGGTTCTTTGTTATTATTTTCGTTCTATTGCTACGTCTAGCTGAGATCAAAATCAATTTCGTAATCAATTCATTTTATAAAATACATATTATGGATGTAAATATTAAATTTTAAAAGTATGAAATATACTTTAAAATCATATTTCTATTAAATATTGTCAAACATTTCTTGTAACGTAGCTTTGTGTAAGCTTTTATGTATTTTTTTAGTTAACTTTTCTAACGAGTCAATATCTCCTGAAGATGCTCCGGTGTCGGAGTGAAACGTATGTTGAGGATAATTTTGAAGATTTTTGTGGTGTGGTGAATATTGCAAGACATACAGTACACAGTACCCACATAGATTTACCTACTGTGGCGGAATATAGCGAATAAAATTTCAAGTTCTTTCACAGTTAACTTTTTGTTTCCTCCGTGCCTTGGAGATCGTTAAAAGTCTATGGCTAATTATATTATTGATCTGTGCTATGAATGAAAGCCCTTATTCTTAATCTAGTCAGTCATAAACGTAGCCTTAATCCAAAACCACTTTAGCGATAAGGCTGCCTTAGCACACCAGCACATATTTTTTTGTTCTTGTTTTTTATCCACTCTTACTACTAGGAACTACTAGTAGTCGTATGCGGTTGAAAACTCACCACTTAAATATCCCTAGTAAACCCTACTATTATGTGAAATACCACAGCAATGAATATCACACTAGGCGGTATTTTAAAGCTTTTATAAACTAAGTATTTCTGAAAACTAAAAGTAGAAGTAAGTACTCAGTAAATTTTATACCATTTTATAAGAACCATTTCCTACACGCAAGCAACCGAGTTTCCGCGGGAAATTACAGACTATCACACGAGACGAAGTGGCTACACTCTCGTCGAGCCACCTCGACTTTATAAAGTAGCCTTTCTACAGCTTAGGCAAAATTAAGAGCTGGAATACGTTAAAACTAAAACGTTTTTGAAACTGTAGTTGGAAAAAAATACATAATTATGTTTACTCGTAGATATTTAAAATAAGAAAATCTTAGATTTTTTTTACCATTTGTCGAGAACCATTTCCTACACGCAAGAAACCTAGTTTCCGTAGGAAATTACAGGCTATCACATGAGACGAAGTGACTACACTCTCGTCGAGCCTCCTCGACATAATGAACATAATTACTTAATGACATAATTAGTTGGTTTGTCACGCCGCAACGGAACAACGGATTGACGTGGTTTTTTGCATGGATATAGTTGAAGACCTGGAGAGTGACAGCTATTTTTCATCCGGGAAAATTAAGGAGTTCTCGCAGGAATAGAAAAAAAACTTAATTCACCCGAACGAAGTCGCAGGAATCAGCTAGTTCAGTAATCATTCAGTAATTATTGTTCTTCATTTATAGAACTAAAATTTATATCACTATACTAGACGATACGGACTTCGTCTGCGTGGTTTAAGGTTTTTTATTCCCGCGGGAACTCCTTAATTTTCCGGGATAAAAAGTAGCCTACGCCCTTCCCCGGGATACAACCTGCCTATAATATACCAAATTTCGTCAAAATCGTAGTAAGCGAGGAAAACGTAGCAGTCAGGCAGACACACTTTCGCATCTATAATATTAGTATGCATACGAAAATAATTTATGTAACCACTTTTGTTGTGTTTCTCGTTTTAATGAAACTATTGTATTTTTTCTTTAGCACTGTTATTTTCTTTTATTTATTCTCTCTCTAGCTATTTCTATTTTTTATTAATTAAAAGTACAAGTTAAATTTTATCTTACTATTATTTATTACAGTATTACAGATCACCCAATCTTACCACAGACAAGTCAACCACAAACAACTACTCATGGCATAGACACACTACAACTTTCACTTTCAGTGAATCTTTTAATCTAAGTATCAAAGTCTGCGCTTAATTAATAAGTAATTTGTATATAAATTACTCACACCGGTTCGGAATGTTGATCCTATGCCAAGGAACGCATTTATCTCTTTTGTATGATATCCTTAATAAGAAGGCTGTCTGGCGGAAATCGCTAATTAGAGATGATCCTACCCCATTGTATTCGCTTAATAGGTTTTTGCTAGCTGTTATAGGATATGATGGATCTATCTATACTCAAACTCTAATTCGAAGGATATACATAAGTGAACACTAGATGATGCTGGGTGATTAAGGTTCTTTGATTACCGCGGGAATTTGATTGATTTCCTTGATTTTCCGGTATAAAAAGTAGCCTATGTTCTTTTTTGGGATGTAATCTATCTCTGTACTAAATTTCATCAGAATCGGTTGAAAAGTTGGTTCGTTAAAGCGTAGCAGACAGACAGACAGATGGTTAACAATGTCTATATTAAATAAAACTTTTATTTATTTTTATTTCACTACAAGTTAGCCTTTGACTCTCAGCTGAAATTTAGTGATGATGCAGTCTAAGATGGTAGCGAGCTAACCTGTTAGGGGTATAGCAGTTATAATTAACCTATACCCCTAATCTGTTTCTACACGACATCGTACCGGAACGCTAAATTGCTTGGCGGCACGTCTTTGCTGGTAGGGTGGTAACTAGCCACGGCCGCAGCCTCCCACCAGGGCAGACCATGGAAAAATCAGAAATTAAAAATTTCCAAATAGACTCTGCCGGGAATCGAGCCCGGGATCTCCCACGTTAAGGCAACAGCGCTCAACACTGCGCCAGGGAGGTCGTCACTTGTCATGAAAAGACTAAAATATTTATTTAAAATATATTACATGAGTATGATGAAGTCGCCACATTCTTGCCGAGGCGTGAATAGAAAGCGTCGAGTCCTTTTGACTTTATTATGAGCCTTTCCACTCCGCTGCCAGACAAGCTTCGTTATATAGCACGCCTTTTACCTACTCACAGACTTTCAGATCTAAACAGAAAATTCTTAAATAAAATACTCAGAATTTTTTCAAGTCGCTACATTCTGTTTGCGACGTGAATAGAGCGACACAGTTTTTAACTTTATAACGGTACTTTGCATAACTCTTAAATACTAAAATCTATTTAAATATTATGGAATTAATTACTACGTACGTAGTTTATTTAATTGCATGGCTGAAATAAAATATTTATATTTAAAGTACTAGGTAACTAGATGAATTCGTCCGCGTGGATATAAGTTTCTTTAAAATCTCGTGGAAACTGTAATAGTAGAATGTCCATATAGCTTCGACATAGAGATCAAAATTAGTAAAATAGCCAGGCCGTGCAAGGTAACAGACAGACTAACGGCCAGACAGATCATAGCATCTGTTTAACCAATTTCACAAAGATAGGTTGCATTCCGCGGACGGGCATCTACTTTTTATCCCGGAAAAGTTTCGACGGGAATTAAACAACACCTCATCCATCCAAATGTGTTCAGACATTTAGAAGTTAGGATAGAATATAGAAACTTAGATACATGCACACATAAACCCTGAAAACAACACAGCGTAACTATTTAAAATGGATTCAAATTGACAGAATCAATGACAGAAATACTTGTCGATTTATGAACCTCTTTTATTGAGTCGGTTAGAAATATAAAAAAGCATAATGCGTAGTATAAAGCATAGGAAGCCTTTTAACTTCATTATAAGACTGCTCGACGATCTCCTTATTCATGCCTTTTAAGATAAAATCTTTTTGGATCAACTCGAAAGACAAAATAACTGCATTCATAAACAAAATAAATGTATTTAACAACATCCGTTGAAACGTTTTTTTATATTTTTACAGAAATTACACGCAGGGACAGAGGGTAGACTTCTAAAAATCCTTATATATTATTTTTTTTAAATGATCCACGACTCTGGTTACCAAAGAGCTGGCGCTTATTTAGCCCAACGGCTTAGCCTTGCCATTCAACGAAGTAATAGTGCCAGTATTTTGGGCACCATGCCCATTAACGATCACCTGGACGGCGTGTATTTTTTGTAAAAATAATTAGTTTTTAATTTAGATTTAAATTTAAATAGTATTATTACTATCGAAAATAATTATTAAAGGGGAAAAAATAATCAAAATATTTTTTACGGATGTTCTTTCATCCATCAGCCTGTAATGTATGCATCCACTGCTGGACATAGACCTTTTCGAGAGCACGCTTTCTCACGTTAGGATGAGAACTATTTGGCCATTGTCAAACAATTATTTGGCAATGATGAAACACGCTGGCCAAGTACGGATTGGCAGACTTCATTAACTTTTGAGAAGATTATGAAGAACTCTTGGGCATACATGTTTCTTCAAGATGTTTTCCGACTACTGTTTACAAACTAAAAAATATTTTTTTAAACAAAGTTTCACATGAAAACTCATAGTTTTCATTCATCAAAATTAGTTTTTACTTAACACAACCAGAAATGGCGGAACCAATAGGGGTTGAATACGCGGTTAATAGCGGTCTTGATTAGTGGGTTTACTCTCTGCAATGTTTCTTTGCGTAGATTCATTCTAATAACTGTGATTTTAAGTTTTAATGAGCGAGATATTTTAAAATATGAGCGTTACAATTACTCTGAGTATCTTAGCAGACAGTAAAATAACTTCAGTACCCAAGATCCTTTGCTGCATTGTCTTTAGAAATAAAGGAGCGCCGCGTTTGAGACGTGACTTGCCTAATGGGTTGCCCCAGGTGCCCCGAGCAAAAAACCTGTCGCGTTCCGTATAAAGAACATTCTAAGATAAATTGTAATATTCATACTCCATACTGCTACATACTGATGGTTTTTTATTATACGACAGAAAAAAAGGAGTATATTTTTTTCAGGGTTCATGTATGTATGTATGTATGTGAGTTTGTATATTCCACCATAACTTCTATACGCCTGAACCGATTTTGATAAATGAGGTATCGTTAGAATCCCTAGCTTATTCCGGGTGACATAGGCTAGTAAAATTTTTAAAAAAATTATGGGGTGACCATGGTCTCGCATTAAATACTAAAGTTGAAAAAAAATATTCAAAAATAAGATTAACTATAGAATCATCATCTAGAAAATGATGAGTAGATTCCAAAAATATATAACACTATAGTTCAATATCCAGTGATTCACAAAAAAATATCATTTAATAAAAATGTCAATAAGATTCTAATCTATCTCGATTAATTTAGATTTTTAACTTTTTAGGTAGTTTTTTAGCAGGGCAGTCATGTTTTTTATTTTTTTTAATTATGACTTGTTATTCCACTACAAGTGAGCCCTTGACTGCGGATGGTAGCGGGCTAACCTGTCAGGAAATGGCAGTTATATTAAACCCATACCCTTAGTCGGTTTCTACACGACATCGTATCGGAACGCTAAATAGCTTGGGGGTACGTCTTTGGTAAGGCGGTAATTAGCCACAGCCGAAACCTCCTACCAAGCCAGACCAAAGAGGAAATTCAGAAATTAATAATTCTCAAATTGAACCTTCCGGGAACCGAACCCGGAACCTCCCACGTTAAGACAACAGCGCTCAACAGTGCGCCAGGGAAATCATCAAAACATTCTACTTTTAATATCCATGCTGCTACATACTTATGGCTGGTCTCTCTATACTTACATACTATGGGAATATGAAACAAGGAAGAACGTCGAACTGTGGACACACTGCCAACTCTTTAAGCAACACTTAAACAATATTACTCAAAATGACAGTTTGATGTCACGTACCTTCACGTTCCTAAAATAAGGATTATAATTTTAAAACACGGAAGTGAACAATAATGAAACAATATGGCTTTAAGCGTCCCTGTAACAGACAGCCATACGAGACAAAGTAGGAGTACGCGTTGGCAAATGGGCCCTGTAACAGACAGCCATACGAGATAAAGTAGGAGTACGCGTTGGCAAATGGGCCCTGTAACAGACAGCCATACGGGATAAATTAGGAGTACTTTCTAATTGTTGTTGTTAACATCAGTATGGATAAAATGTTTGTGTTTATCCCGCAGGTGATCCCAGCGATGTTCCACACGGCCAGCATCTGGTTAACGTTGGCGTTGGCCGTGCAGAGGTACATCTATGTGTGCCACGCGCCCGTCGCTAGGACATGGTCAGTATTAACTTATTTTATCATTATTTACCAATATGTACCTATAGATATATATATATTTGGCGCCGTCCAAGCATACTTGGCTTTACGGAAGAACAGCGCTGTATCCTAACAGGAATAGCACATGCTGGGTGAAGACCATTTTGGGGATCAAGTCTCATTTTGCCATTTTTTTTTCTTCTTATAAGTCTGTTTTTTGCCTTGTATCCCTGAATAAAGATTTCTTTCTTTCTTTCTTCTTTCTTCTTCTAACTTAAACCAATAAATGCACGCATTAGTGTACGCCGCACAAAAACGGTCTGGCATTTGCTAGATGCGATGCTACTACTAAGCGAAGTATTTTACGAGCGCTCCTAGTTAATTTTATGTATTAATTAGTACTTTTTTACATTGGTATGTCCGCGTGCCTATGCTACGTTTTTATAGCCCATTCAACAACTGATTTTCATGAAATTTGGTACAGGGATTTTCTGTATCCTCGAGAAGGACATGTGCTACTTTTTATCCCGGCAAAATTAAAGAGTTCCTGTGGAACTGAAAAACCTCAATCCTCGTGGACGAAGTCGCGGGTTTCAGATGGTAATATAATTATCGTGTATGGAATTATCAAACACATTCCTGAAATATCTTGTGTGCTTGTAGGTAATAATATTGATTGAGTAGCGTAGGTGGCGATAGAATTACGATATTACACGTCAGCTGCCCTGATTGCTAAGTGACGTGGGAAATAATGTATTGTAATAAAATATGTAATAATTGTAATTTTCCTTATTTATCTTTATGGGTTTGGAAATAATTCTCATCTAAGTATATCTAACTAATATTATGAATGCAAAAGTTTGGGTGGATGGATGTTTGTTACCTGTATTTTGCTACGCCCTTGCTTACAAGCGACCTATGTCCAGCGGTGGACGTCTATAATCGGTTGACAACGACTTCTGTACTCTGCGAAAATAATACTCTCAAGTAGATATTTTCTACCTTATATCGTATGGCTTTTTTATTTATGTGGGCCAATAAATTAAAGAGTTAGGGGAGAACGAAAAGCTTATTTTGTCGTAATGGCGTAGGATTATAATCGGAACATGGGTGAGTAATAAAATGTGAATTACTGCGTGACTTTTCGTGTTCCAAATAAATACTTACTGGCCCTATATATTAATATTATATTGTACCTACTAGCTGATGCCCGCAACTTTGTCCGCGTGGATTGAGGTTTTTTGGTTCGCGCGGGAACTCTTAAATTTTTCGGGATAAAAAGTAGCGTAAAGTAGTTTGTGCCAAATTTCATCCAGACTCGTTCTGGCGTGATTGAGTAACATCCATCCATCCAAAATTTTCGCATATATGTATAATCTTAGAGTATAAATTTTATTTTTTGAATTATAGTTTTTTATGTTATTATTAGTATATAATGTTATTATGTATGTAATTCTATGGTATGATGGGTTGGGTATGTTGGGGATGGGTTGTCTGGAGATATCACTTTAAGTGATAAGACTGTCCTTGCGCTCTTTGTTTTCTGTACTTTTTAAGTGTTTACTTAAATCTATATATTAGTGTGTCAATAAAGAATTTATCTAACTATCTATCAATTAGTCAGTCAGGCTACTTAAGCCATTTTATATGTAGGTGTAGATACGGGTTCCTAATGTTTCTTTTTGATCCATTAACTCATTTCCGTTCTCACAAATTGCTTACTCCATTATAATAAATATACACTATGTTACCTACATAGTGTATATTTATGTTACCTTCAACATGCAAAGTAGTGGTAGTCCGTACTAATATTATAAATGCGAAAGTAAGTTCGTTTGTCGCTCTGTTGGATTGTCCTTCAATCACGCCGTAAAATAGCAAAGGATTGACGTGAATTTTTGCACGGACATACTTACAGATTTATCATAAAGTCACACATTTTTGCTTCTATATCTAATTTGATAGTCTGATCGAATAAAAACGTTCTCTTTCTTTCTTTAAAAATAGATAGTTAAATTAATTTGTCCAATTCAAAACAATCCACAATATAGCACATTATTGTGAACTGTTTTGAAGACTATTATAAGAGTAAGTCAATTATTAGATAACTAGATGATGCCCGCGACTTCGTCCGCGTGAATTAAGGTTTTTTATTCCCTCGGGAACTGCTTAATTTTCCGAGCACGACAGACAGCGGGATAGCGTTATTATCAAAGTCAAAAACTCAAAACACGACGTATCTACCTAACATATGAGACACTTATACGTCCTATCTCTAATATATAAAATTCTTGTGTCACAGTTTTAGTGTTTATACTCTTCCGAAACGGCTTGACCGATTTTGATGAAATTTCATATGTAAATTCAGTAGGTATGAGAATAGGTTTATAACTAATTTTTACACCCCTAAAACACCTTAATCCACGCGGACGGAGTCGCGGCCATCAGCTAGTATGAAATAAAATTTGAAGTTGAGTTATTCTGGAAACATAAAGCGTTCCCCCGGGACTAAAATATTTGTCTTAAAACCGGGGAAAAGTCGCGGGAATCGTCTAGTAAGACATAAATACTAGTTGCGTGTTACGTTGAAATCGTTAACGGCCGCAATAAAAATGCTGTTGAATAAAATAGCCATGTCCCGTTTCCTATTCGCTACATTTACAGAGTGATACAATTTGGTCGTATAACCTCAGGGTAAGTGTCTAACTTTTGGGCCTTTAAGCTATAAAAGCTTAGCGCGAACTACATAAACTATGAAGTTTGTGTTACAGCTTAAAATCTATCTGTGTTTGCTTTTTAATTACGTACATAATATACCTAATTCTAACTTTCATTTCTAACTTTTAAATAAAATAAATCATACTACACTAGCGGCACGCTATGATGGCCGGTTTGACACATTACAATAGTGATGTGGAATGTCAATTTATTCTCGAACAAAAAACAATTAAGTTTTGTTTTTGTACCTGATTAAATAGGTTTAATAAAACAAAAATGTATATGTTTATTTAATTTATTTGAACGAACTGAATATTTGAACGAAAATGAATATACATACTTTATATGCACACAAGAAACATATGAATACAAAAGATACCAAAAAAGGTGCCACAAAAGGCCATAATTAATCAGATTCGTCCATACTACTATTTTCACTGTCGTCACTGCTATCATCACATACATTAATAATTATATGTTCGTTTTCTATAATATTATCTATTTTCACATCTCTTTCATAATCTTCCCTTATTAATTTAACAGTTCTATTCACAACCTTTTCCCAGTCTCCTTTAGTCACATGTTCACAAGCTTCTTCTAATAATTTTAGCATTTTTTTTGTGGTAAATGGGGGTTCTGTATTGTGTCTTGCAGCATATCCCTTAATTTGAGCCCACACCAACTCAATCGCATTATACTCACAACGGTAAGGCGGTAACCGTATAACTCTGTGCCCATGTTCTAATGCTATTTCGTCAATGACGTATCGGATCTTGGTTGGTTTGTTTTCTTTTAAAAGACGTACTAATTCCGCTTTTAACATATTCATGTTTGCATCTACGCCATTTTTACGAAGCCATGCGACGATATCAGCTTTCTTTTGGGATTGGGCAGGTGGCTTGTCAATTTGCATCGAGTGGTATGGGGCGTTGTCCATAATTATAATAGATGGTTCAGGGAGGCTACACAACATTGAGGTAAACCATTCAGTAAACTTTTCTCCATTCATGTCTTCATGATAGTCTCCAGTGGTTTTTGACGCAAAAGCCATGAGAGAACCTTCGACAAACCCGTTGATGGTTCCGGCGTGACAAATTATAAGTCGCGATCCTTTTCCTACAGGAACTTTGGAAGTAGATGCTGCTGTGTCATCGTTCCAAGAACGGCCTACAGTATGGTTAGCATTAAGCCATGTTTCATCCAAGAACACAACATTTTGCCAATTTTTGATTTCTTTCACTTGCCGTAAAAAAGTATACCTTGCCATCGCTATATCAAATCTTTCCATCAATATTTTGCGTTTGTTACATTTTTTGTATCGAAATCCAATGGTCTTCAAAATCTTCGTTAAAGAACTTTCCCCACCGAAGAATAATCCAGCTTCCTTCAGTGAATGCACCAACTTTTTTCTTGTTGGATACTCCTTCTGTAAATAGTAGCCGTAAACATGTCTTCGGATAGCATCGGCATCAAAGCTATCGATGCCTACGACTGGTTTTGCTCGTTTTCTCTTTTTTGGTGTGTGAAGTTTATTTTCTTCTGTGCCAGTCTCGCCATATTTTTTTTTAGTTATCCGTCTAACAGTTCGTTGTCCAATATTAAGCGCATCAGCTACGCGTTCAACCACTGACGTTATAGGTAAAATTGGCCCTCCATTTTGAGCTTCACGATCGAAATAGTTACGAAGGCGTATTACGAACTCACGTGTCTGACTATTTAGAACAGTTCTCTGCGTACGTTCGGTCATATCGACGAAATCCACAACAAAGGGCTTGAACAGAGTCCAAATTAACGAGCAAGGGTCAACAGTAATGCAGTATCAATATTTGAAATCCAAAGCCAGGTCAAAACTATATCACAATCGCATTGCACTGACAGTTTATACTTTTCGAAGCAACGTCAATTCGAAACTGCTTTGTTTTGCATTGAGCATTGACGCGAGTTTGCCGGAGGTAGTAGTTGTGCTAGCCAGCGATCCTATGTGACGATCGTATTAGATTCCATTTTTAAAAATTTATTGATATTTTTTTGCGATTTCAGAGGTTTGTCCACATAGTGAAAATTGTTCATATTCACAAGTACATTCACCCCTTAAATGGTGCAAACTGATTTTTCTACACTTGTATACATTTAAGAAATCAATTTAATAAATAAATTTTGAGTCCTAAACCTAAAACTACATTCGATAAAATTTATGAATCTCTGCACATCACTATCGTCAATAAAGTAATACAATTATTTCCTTCAAAGTCGTTATCAATTAATACGGAACTTCATGAGCGGACAAACGTCAAACCGGCCATCATAGCGTGCCGCTAGTTTAATATTATAAAAGTGAGTGTGTTTGTTTATTGGTTTGTCATTCAATCACGCCGCAACAGTGCAACGGATCGACGTGATTTTTGGCATGGGTATAGTTGAGGACCTGAAGAGTGGCATAGGCTATTTTTATCCTGGAAAATTAAGGGATTCCCGCGGGATACTTAATATAGGAATACTTAAACCACGCGGACGAAATCGTGGGCATCAGCTAGTAAATAAGTAATTCTTTATTGACCCGCTACTTGATATATAATCATTAATCTGCTTTCTTTCTGGTTCTTCTCTTAAGGAACGGCATTCCGAACCAGTGGTAGATTCATTCGACTATTCATAAGCACTTGTAATAAGTCTATTTGAATAAAAAATATTTGTATTTGTATCAAACTTGCTGGCAAGTGGTGATGCTGCCAAGGGTGGATGTTTCGCCATAGATGCTCCATTACCCATAACGGACAACATTTTACTATACAAACTGACAAAAGCGATATATTGCAGTATCGAAATTATACTATCAAATTCCCATATCCGATAAAACTCGTAAGCGAACCGTGGCCGAGTGGATAAAGGCGTTCCGGGCGCGAGTTCCCAGAGAGACGCAGGTTCAAATCCTGCCAGTTACGCAATTTTTTAAAAATAATAATTCAAAAAAAGAAAAAAATATATATATGTAATTCTATTTAAGCATGGAACTTTCCTAGCGTGTGAAGCACTGTAATAAAATATAAAATTATTCTAGACGCGCTAATGAAGTTGTTAATCTATACTCATTACAATGTTATTACACAAACCTAATACCAGGTATAAGCTTATATAAGCAATAAAATAACTCAAATAGTTGCGTGTTTCAAAGTAGAAATCGTTTAGGACCGCAATAAAAATGCTGCCAAATAAAATAATGTGCGACTTGTTTGGTGGTGTAGAACAGTGTTACGATGGATACACTTTGGTCGTATTACCTGGGGGTTAGTGCGAAAGTTTTGGGTCTGCTTTATGTGTTTGAATTAAGTTTGTAAACGGCATTTGTTTGTATGTAAAGCATTAAGAAGTACCCCAGAGAGATGACACTGAACTCTTGTCCTATATAAAAAACTAGCTGATGCCCGCGACTTCGTGGAATAAATATTTCCAAAATTCCCACGGGAGTAAATGTAGCCTGTGTTACTCTCCAGGTCTTCAACGACACCCAAGCAAATAATCACGTCGATCCGTTGCTCTGTTGCGGCGTGATTGAAGGACAAACCTGAAAACATACACAATTTCGCTATTATCATATTAGTATTATGGGCAGATTGGTTTTTCATTAACGCACGGAACGCTATACCTAACTACCTAGCTAACGTAGGGTGGTAACTAGCTACGGCCGAAGCTTCCAAACCAGAGAATATCAGAAATTATAAATTCCCAAATTGACCCGGCCGGGGACGAAACCTGGAACCCCATTCATTAAACAACAGCGCTCACCACTGCCCTAGAGAGGGTCAAAAGCTTAAAAAGGTTCTCATTAATGAGGTTTAAAACACTACATGGACCAAAAATATATCTTTTTTTTATTATGCTTTACGCTTGACCACAATAACACCTGATCGAAAGTATTGATGCGATTACTAAGATGGGACGCGCTTGCCTACAAGATACTTATTCACTCTTGATTTATAGATACTCGGATTGTATTTTGACCGCATTCGACTGAACGTAATGCACCTTCCCTGGGCAAGGAATCGTCTATGTAATAAATTTTTCATTTTTATTGCAAACTAAACGAAAAGTATTCAAACATGCAAGGATTTCCTCGGTATGTAATTGGTGGGAAAAACAGTTAAAAACACACTTCAGCGTCCTATTTGGGGCTGGGGGCTCCAGGTTTTGAATCCTAGGTACCTTTCATGAGTTATGTGCGTTTTAAGCAATGAAATTATCGCTATATATAACAGTCAAGGAAATCATTGTGAGGAAACCTGTGTGCCTCTATGTTCTTCATAATATTTTCTAAGACGTGAAGTCTGCCGTAAATGGCCAGCGTGGTGGACTATGCCCTGAACCATTTACATTCTGAGAGTAGGCAGACCATGGGAACAAAACGCGCTAATTTTTTATCGAAAATAAACACTTGAAACCATAATTTCCAAGCCTTTTAGATAAGAGTGTTTCCACATTTACGCGGCCCGATTACGGAATGGATAATGTGAAACCGCTCTTACCAGGCCAAAATAAAAAGCTGCTTGCTTGAATTCATGCTAAAATACTGTAAGTGCTGGAACACTTTGTGGTTTAAACGTGGATTTTATTCACTCACTAAAATATTTTACTTTAACACGAACAGCGATACAAAAAAGGGACTAAAAGAATATTCTTATACTTATCTATCTACCTTACTTATATCTTACTTATATCTATTACTTATTCGTATACTTTAAAATCTCAAAGTATTTAGGACACCAAGTATAAAAGAGTTATTTAAGGTGCTTAATTGTTAAAGTAGATACTCAACATTTTTTTATTTAGGCCATAAAACTGGTAACAATCCTATAATCTTGAACTAATAATTAGGCTTAGGTGAAATGCATGAGATTGAACCTCCTCGATATGACCACACAAAAACGAAATATTAATAAAACTCGCAATAGTAACTCCAATACATAATATAAATGATACAATATAATGTGAAAGTATGATTAACTATTTCCTTTATTTATTTTTATTTATACGCGATGTCACCTCATCACATAATAATATTATTTTTAGTTTGTAAACGATTTTCGAGAACTGTTTTATCACAGTTCTGCAAAATAAAGAATAAAACCCTGATATAAGTGTGTGATATTACTGTGTGTCTGCCTGTCTGCTACGCTTTCACGATCCATCTGTTCAACCGATTTTGACAAAATTTTGTACAGATAGGTTGCATCTCGGGTACAGAAATAGGCTATTTTACCTGGAAAGTCAAAGAGTTCCCAAGGGGTTTTCTAAACCTTAATCCACGCGGACGAAGTCGCAAGCAACATCTAGTCGATAGATAAATCATAAAACCGATTGAAAATAAATTTGAGAGGATGATATACCTAGACTTGAATAGTGCCCTATAACTTTGATTAAAATCAGTCTTCCAGAAATCAATCTGAATTTTACGAAGGCGAAAGCGTGGATAGGACCTAGTGTATTTTATGGCTAGGGATTTTCTGTAGGGTAAATTCAGATTTATTTTGATACAATTTCAGTTTGGTTTATCATGAAAATTGAGCGTAAAATGAAAACTAAAAAGTATTAAAATTGAATAGTTTCGACTGAATAATAATTTAATCAAAACCGGCTGAGTTTGTTGTGGGCTCTTCTCAGACCCTACGAACCCTCGTAGCTTTAGTTTTAAGATACTCTAACGGATTATCACCGTCATGTTTTTTAAGTTATTGGACGTCGTATGTAACTTTAAAAGTTTTTAGTCGATTATCCCGTATTGTAGATAATATATACTTACTAATATAACTGTTGCCATGTTGGTCTAGTGGTTAGCGTGTTCGACTGCGACCGGCCCGGGTCGGGCCATAGTTGGGTATTGGGTTTTTCGGACTAGAAATTCTCAGTACTAGCCCGGAGTTAGGAATTTGACGGTGTTTCACCCCCGTGCCTCGGAGAGAACGCTAAGCCGTCGGTCCCGGTTATTGTCACTAACATGATAATAGTCGTTAAAGCCCACCAACCCGCATTGGAGCAGCGTAGTGGGTCTAAGCTCTAATTCCCTCTCCCCTATAGTCCTATGAGAGTAGAGGCCTGTGCCCAGCTGTGGGACGTTAATAGTCTGCAAAGAAGATGTAGATACCATTAGCGCCATCTAGTTTACATTGTGGTAACCGCTACATTAGCTACAAATGAATCCACATTATAAACATGCATAATTATGTCACCGTAAGATTGTAAAAACCGTTAGATTATAATCTAATAGGCCTATTACACTGCACTTTCCATAGGGCAAGGATGGGCGTGGCCGCAATTTAGGGCGTCGCTTATCACATTGCAATAAGGATCAATTTAGGGACCCTTTGTCTCTAAATCTTATTACACTACACTGATTCATGTGTAAATATTTGTACTGACACAATTGTAAAACAATTGTAAACTGTCGACACATTGTGAACCGATCAATCTTCTGAGTGTCCATTTTTAAAATATTAATTGTCTTTACGTTTTCTTGTGTCTTTCTTGTAGGTTAGGTTAGGGTTCGACATATATAATCAGGTAGTGCCCGGCTGCAGGCCAGGTACTTAGGTTCTATCGGGTATAATACCAAACAGATTACAATCTACCGAAAAATAATGCGTTAAATTGTAATCTTTCGACAGTTTGCAATTTCGCGAGTTAGATTATAATCTAACGGTGTTTACAATCTTACGGTGACACATACATTATTAGGACCAAAATATATTATGGACCGGTCAGGACGAGCGTATCTCAACCGCGGATCCGCCGCCCACAGACAATGTAGCCTTCTACTTTCAATGACATTTTTAGGGGACACTTTACGAGCTCTAAACTTTAAGTGTCGCTCAAATTATGTTGTTGTCTTAAGTTTTAGTGCCAGTCGTTAAAAAAGATTCAATTTTAAACGGCAATGGGACGTTTAATTGTATCTATCCTCTATGTAGTTCAAGTACTTGTTTTCTTTTCTTGGTAATCAAAAATAGATTAGAATTAGGTATTTTTTTAAAATCCCGTAGTATTTGAGAACTCCTTCATTTTCCGTGATAAAACATCCTTCCCCAGGGTGCAATTCATATCCGTAACAAAATTCATCCAAATCTCTTGAACAGATCGGCCGTGAAAGCGTCACCGATAGACAGAAAAACTTTCGCATTTAAATATCTATGTAAACTTGTAGGTTTAAAATTAAGCAACTAGATGTTTGACAAATTCAATATCTCCAAAACTTTACACATGGCTTAAACCACCATAGCATCTAACTTTCATTGAGAAAGAAAACACAGTAAGGGTCGGACCAGTTTTATCCTCTCGCCCAGGATGCTCTTTTCTTTTAATCGACTACACGTGAGCCCTTGACTGCGATCTCACCTGATGGTAAGTGATGCTCGTTCCATATGCAATTGTCCCGGACCCGGACTTCTGGTCTGCCAGAAAAAAAAATTGTCCGAAGAAATTTGGCATACAAATAGCTATTATGACGTAGGCATCCGCTAAGAAAGTATTTTTAAAAATTCAACTCCTAATTGAATTTTCAAATAAAATAGGGCTTTGAAATTTGTATGAAAAACTAAGTTAACAAATAGCGGGAAAACGCTTGTCATGTAATAAAAAGGATCATACCATACAATACCATAAATTATAGCCTCATTCCTCAGGCAGTGAAAAAGGGGAACCTAAAAACTTTCTCCCCAAACATCCTTCAAAAAAGTTTCATTTATTCGTTAGAAATTACATTTACTTAACTTTCGGGAAAGGGTTACACAGTGAAAATCATTTTCTTCTGCAAGACGGTAGGGAAATCATGGAACTTTTCTTTTTCAAATAGTGGAATAACTATTTACTAGCTATTTTTAGAGTTTCGTACCATCAAAATCTTACAATTGTGATTTTGATGGTACTATATTTCAGTTACTCTACATAAAAAATAACCATAAAATCTAATCAACTCATGGGGGTATGAAAATTATATATATAAATCCTGCGATACTCGTAGTTGAACGAATCTTAAACATTCAACATTAGGTATATTTGTGACCCAAAAAAAACTATTGGGTTCCTACGGAATTGGGTATTTGACCACTAGTCAAATCAGTAAATTTTTTCAAACGTCTTGTATAAAATACTCATTGACGTCACACGTCATCAAAGATCGTCGCACTTTTTTACTTTTTAAAACGGTTATTCAACATAAGACTAGCAGGAACGTGGGGATTACTACTATTGGGAGATCTAAAAGGGACTGGGGACTCTATTCAATAATCACAAAAAAATAATTTATTTGACTATAGTAGTCAAATACCCAACTGAAGACGAAAGTTTTTTTTCGAATTTACTCCCTAACTCAACTCAAAGAAATCTGAACCGATTTTAACAATTAACTTCCTCTTAAACTTTTTCATGAAAAAAAAAGTTGAATAAAAAAATTATATTCTTCATAAAGTGTCATATTGTCGAGCTCAGACCGTTGGTTCGCAACTTCAGCTACTTAGTTGTATAAATAAATATAATCATTTATTTATTGCACGAATGTTTGTACATAATGATGGTGAAACAATACAGTATGTTATAAATAGATCGTTTATTTTCAATTATTTTCCTATACATTTATGCGATTGCTTTCGAACAATGAATACTTACATTTAAAGTGCTTATTAGACGGCCGCCGTCGCCAGGCGGGTGACTGGTCCTTTGTAGGTACGGACCATTCCACCCAATGCCCCTGTGTCTGAATTGGACACAGAATCTACTATCGCTTGGCAGACATTTTGTTTTCCAGTAAACCAGTGACGACACAACTATCGAATATAAAGTACATAAAGTACTATCGAACAGTGTGTGCGAAGGTAAGCGATGTGGTTATAGGTGAGGAGTTCCCGGGTCCGATTCTCGGCAGGTTTAATTTTTTTTCACGTTTTGTTTAACATTTGTGTTACGAACAGGGATTTATATTTAAGTTTTCCAAGTTTTTTTTACACAAAAGCCTTTGAAAAACTTAAGGTTTTTTATCTAAGTAGTCCTTGAATGCGATTTTATATCTTGTGTTAAATCTTGATGCATTAGATGTTAGCGGGCTAGCTTGTTATGTGTATAGTGGTAATATTCCATTATATAGTGGTAATTTGCAGTGGAAAAAAAGCAAAAAAAAAACCCCTCATTTATAGGATGATACATGTTCCCCTCATCTATAAATATAGGTATACCTTTAAATCAAGAGTGAATAGGCATCTTCTAGGCAAGCGTGCTCCACCTTAGGCTGTGTCACCACTTGCTAAGGGGCCATACTGCCAACACAAACCATCCTATTGTTTCATTTATGTTGACTTATAATCCTTATTTTAGGAAGGGGACAGTACTAGATTAAAAGCTGTCATTTTAGTTTAATTTAGAGATTGTATTTAAATACAGAATCGGCATCATTGCTTATTGCTTTAAGCGTTGGCAGTATAGCTCCAGGTCTGATTGCAGCCAAGCGCTAGGCTATATATTAAAAAAAAATTCAATTGTCCATACTTGTCCACAGGTGCACAATACCTCGGGTGAAGAAATGCCTGATCTACATCGGCATAGCGGCGTTCCTGCATCAGCTTCCGAGGTTCTTCGACCTCCAGTACGTGCCCCACGTCACTGTATGGCGTGGACACTTCGAGGAAGTATGCAGGGTAAGGATCAAGATTGAATAGGCAACTAGGCAAGCGCGCTCCACCTTACGCTGCATCACTACTTCCAAGCAGGTCTGATTGCAGCCAATGGCTAGTCTATACAATATTTTTAAAAAAACCTTTTTTCTTTTACGGACGGAACGACTTCAGAATCCCTGGCGTGCCGATGATTCGATCCCCGGATACCCACACACGCTACCAATAAGTCCGCGTCCATGCTTTCATATGAAGCTACAGACTACCGTGACAGGACGAAACGTACCCCTTACGAAGCAGGCGTTTCGGGGAAAAAATTGGCCCCTACTTTGTTTTCGCTCATAGTCGGGGGTCCCGCTACAAATAACTTTGCTCAATCTGGTAAATGGAACATGACTGGAACTAGCATGAGTGAAAGCATTTTAGTGACACAAAATTTTATTTGGTTACTATTCCGTAACCTGGAAAAACCATAATTGTTTTAAGTACATTCCCGTTTTGACCTCAAAAGTATCTCATAAAATACACGATCTGATATCAGATGTAGTAAAAGAGACCCCAACCAAGATATATGAATATAGTATGGAGATCACCAGCTATGGTTGCCACCGCCAGCCTCGGTACGTTCTTCTTTATGGTGCTTGGTGGTACATGATTTTTCACCTCATCAGATATAGGTACGAAACCAGTACATATTGTATTCAATAACATTTGAAACTTAACTACATTGATTTAGAGCTCTTTTTCGTGTATTGCATGTATAGCCAGCGCTCCAAATTAAAACTCCACGTTGCGAAACTAAAATTGGTTGTACTGAATTAGTGACTTTAACTCAAGAGTTTTTGGGTCCATTTTACTTTGACGCTAATGTGATCGAACGTTCAATACGATCAATCGAATTTGCAATGCAAAAGCTTATACTACGCGTACCTACAGATCCTTAGCTCTGAATGTTCCAATCACGAATCACATCAAATCAAATCAAATCAAATGTATTTATTTGTGAATAAATGAATTTGATTTGATTAAAATGAATAATTTTGATCTGAGTAAAGCTTTTTTGCAGCGGGGCCCTTGACTACAGCCTACGCCACGTTCTGGAACGTCCGTGAACGTGCTTATTAAAACGTTTCGACGAATTGTGCTTGTAAACAAGTACATTGTAATTGATTTATTTTCTATTTTTATAACTTCCCTGAGGCATCTCAGGGAATTCTCATTCCCTGAGGAGGTTCTCTGTTTTATGACTATGTTCCTACACCAATTATTCCAATATTTTTAGACCGATTTGCGTAATTTATCTTTGTTTGATAGAAAATATTTACCTTTATTAAATTAAAATATCTTATATGTGGCTCTGATGACTTTTTTTATTTTGAGCGTTTAAACTATCGTGAGTGATGATATCATAATTAATATTATAAATGCGAAGATGTGTTTGTTTGTTGGTCTGTCCTTCAATCACGCCACAACACAAAGAAACGGATAGGCGTGATTTGTGGCATGGGTATAGTTGAGGACCTGGAAAGTGACATAGGCTACTTTTTATCCCGGAATTGTAAGGAGTGCCCGCGAGAATAAAAAAAATACTTAGACCACGCGGACGAAGTCGCGGGCAACATCTAGTTCATTATAAACATACATATAATAATGTATATTAAAAAAACCTTTTATTTTTGTTACAGGTCGAAATGGCCTCCTGGGTGCACGCGGTAACGCTGGACGCCTACTTCATAACGTACTTCGCATTCCGCGTCCTATTCGTCCATTTAATCCCTTGTACCTCTTTAGTCGTCCTTAACGTTCTACTCTTCCGAGCGATGAGAACCGCTCAAATAAATCGACAAAAGCTATTCAAGGAGAACCGAAAATCCGAATGCAAACGACTGAGAGATTCAAATTGCACAACCCTGATGCTTATCGTTGTCGTAACGGTATTTTTACTGGTAGAAATACCGGTAGCTGTTGTAACGATACTCCACATAATATCTAGTACTTTAGTAGAAATTCTAGATTACCACATCGCTAATATACTTATTTTAATAACTAATTTTTTTATAATCGTTTCGTATCCTATAAACTTCGCCATATACTGCGGTATGTCGCGACAGTTTAGGGAGACTTTTAAGGAGCTGTTCATAAGAGGTGCGGTGACGAGTCGAAATGGGGGGTCGAGTAGGTACTCCCTCGTCAACGGCCCTCGAACTTGTACTAACGAAACTGTACTTTAAATACTTTAGTGACTTTAACACCATTATATTATAGATACAATAATTATTATACAACGATAAAGAGCAAAATTCAGCGTACACTCTCAAAGTAGAGATCTTTGACCAGTTGTCCTAGGCGACCCAGTGTCATAGGTGAGCGACGAAAGCACGTTTGTCGCTCACGTAGGACAAGGCCTTACCCGTTGTCCTAGGCGAGTCACAGAAACGACGCCAAGTGACACGACACAATGCGACGCCATAGAAAACAGACGAATCTACGTGACAACGGCTGTCATTTTCTATAGCGTCGCATTGCGTTGCGCCACGTGGACTTCTGTCGCTCATCTAGGACAACGGGGTAGCGACGACTTCATAGAAAATGACAAATTTATCCACACGACAAGGCGACGTAGGCCACGTGAAGGGATAGCTTGTTGTTGTCTGAAACTTGTCGTCGCGTCGTATTGAGTCGCGTCGTGTCACAAACGCAGATTTCTGCTTTTAGTATAGAGCCTTTTTTCTGTGTATAATTCTATTCTGTGGTCAAACTATTTGCACGACACCTCACTCACGTCACGTGTAAAGTGATAAATACTAGCATTTTCTATGAGCACAACATAACATCCTATAAATAGTGGCTATTTGTGCGTTGATCATTGCGTCGTCGGGTCTTTAATGTACTAGTAAGCTGCCGTGGCATGTGATAGGAAAGCGTGTCAAAAGCAGTATAAAAGTAGCAGTATTTTTAATATGTTTTTATACTTTTTGTTTGTCTATTTTCAAACATAGACATATCAATAATTTGACACATAAATTGGTGTGCTAATTTCAATGTTTAGCCCTATTGTATAAAACCTGCATCAATCATTATTACAGTCTCAATTCTTGTGATTAGCTGAAATTATGGTAGTATTTTTTGCTGCAACAATGGCTACTGGCCAATAGGGTAAGAATGTTAACCAAACAGATGTAATTGCGATCGTCCTAATTTAGCAATCATTTTTACGTAATAATGTCCCTGTTTTTTTATAAATGTGTGCACTATTAAGAATGTATATCTGTAACTGAAAGTAAAGTTTAAGTAATATTTAATGATTTAGTGTATAAAAGATACTTTTTGTGACTGTGTGGTGACCTGATCAAAATAAAAGATTTTATAACTTTTTTGCATTTAAATAATATTATATTTGTTGTCTGTGTATTTTAGTGTAGCCTAGGTAGGTATTTATTGATGAACTAACCCCACAGTCCCACTAGATGGTGAGCCCACATCTAGGAAAAGTATCTTTCTGTAAATAAAAAAAGTAAATAATATTTTTTTTTTAGGCAATGACATGATTTCTTTTTGTAACTTTGTTTAGACACTAAGTTAACTTATACCTAATTGTTGTAAATAAACTTGTACAACACAATTTTAAAGAAAATCTAAATATTATGTAGATTAATAAATTTAGATAAATAAATAAATTATTAATAAATGTAAAAAATGAAACTTTATTTCTGGACGTAAGAAAAATAGCTTTTTGTGTTAAAAACACTATCATTAAAAACTGTAATTATTAAAACGTTGATTATAATCTGACTAGAAAGAGACTGTCACATTACATAAAACAAAATTCTTATTTTACTCTAAATTAATTTAATAAAATAACCACTTATGGCTACTGTACACTGTTCGTAGCCATGAACAACTGTTATCTATGGCTCAAAAACTCTGATAAATATCAAGTCATAGTTTAAAAAAATAATAAATACGACTGCCCTGCCAAAAACGAACTAAAAAGTTAAAATATAGTTAAATTAGAATCTTTAGTCTTTAATGCTGGACCCTATGCGGTCACCCTATCAATTTTTTTTAAAGTTTTACTAGCCTATGTCACCTGGAATAAGCTAGGGATTCCAACGATACCTCATTTATCAAAATCGGTTCAGGTGTATAGAAGTTATAGTGGAATATACAAACTCACATACATACATACATGAACCCTGAAAACAATATACCCCTTTTTCAGGCAGTCGTATAAAAATATGTTTTACTCGATATTAAAATATCTAGGTCGACGGACCTTTTAATGATTGACTAACTGTATACTAAAATAAAATAAAAGCTGAACAAGTGAAATTAATTTAACGAATTAAAAAATACGACTGCCCTTCCATATTATTTTTGGAGTTTACCTCCTTAACAAGCGATTTGCATATTGGGAGCCTTTGGAATCTTATTCACATTTTTTATTAAATGATATTTTTTTGTGAATCACTAAACTATAGTGTTATATATTTTTGGAATCTACTCATCATTTTCTAGATGATGATTATATAGTTAATCTTATTTTCAATTTTTTTTTTCAATTTTGGTCTTTAATGTGGGACCATGGTCACCCCATCAATTTTTTTAAAAATTTTACTAGCCTATGTCACCCGGAATAAGCTAGGGATTCTAAAAATACCTTATTTATCAAAATCGGTTCAGGCGTATAGAAGTTATGGTGGAATATACAAAGTCACATACATACATACATACATAATACATACATGAACCCTGAAAACAATATACTCCTTTTTTCAGGCAGTCGTATAAAAATGTGTAGAGTATACAGCGATAACTATAACAAAAATTGGTGTAATTTATGTACAATATAAAAATAAATTAAAAAAAATATTCTATTGACATAGGTCAAATCGATTCGTAAACATGGTTTCCATGAATAAAAATAATTATGATATGATTTGTCTGTTAAAAGTGCGTGCTTGCCCTAATTCTATCAATAAAGCATCATTTTTGATATCTCTATCTAGACAGAAATATAATCGAAGTACTTAATTATTTGATATGAATAAAAAAACGAAAATTTTGTATGTTGTAAAATGTAAAAGGACCATGGTGAATTAAAATCTATGGTTTTAGTGAATACATTATTACTATAATAAAAACTGTAAGATATTTACTGTGTAGTTTTATTATTATTTTAAACCATTTTCATTTAAGAGTCAAGTGCTTTTACAAGTTAATGCATCTATACTAGATGATTCCCGCGACTTTGTCCGCGTGAATTAAGATTTTTTGATTCCTGCGGGAAGTCTTTAATTTTCCGGGATAAAAAGAAGCCTATGTCCTTCCCCGGGATGCAACCTATCTTTATAGCAAACTGTTTATAGCAACAATCTGTTGAAAAGATGGGCCATGAAAGCGTAGCAAGGAGTTTCCGGTATCGTAGTCATTCAGTGGCGGCTTTAGGGGGTGGCAAGCAGGGTAACCGCCCGGGGCCTCGCTTTTGCTGGGGTCTCGCGAAGTTACAGCCGAAGTAAATGAAGTCCCTATCAATAGGAAGTGAGCTAGGAAGATCTAAACTAGTGGTAAACTACATTGACACCCACTATCTAATCTATTTATTAATCTGAGATACCAGTGCTGTCAACTGCGAAAGGTAAAAAAAACGTGGACGAAAAAGAATGGACTATACTCCACAAACTTAAGAGCTTCGCAAATGTCTACCGCCCAGAGCCTCGCAATGGTCCCTGTCGTAATCCACGCGTACGAAGTCACGGGCATCCTCTAGTTGATAATAATTCAGGTCAATCTGTTTCTACGGACACGGATCGCAGCGGACTAAATGTCCATGTTGGAACGTAGACTGGCGCGACAGGACCAAACTTCGTTCACGCTACACCCTCGTATGCCTATTTTCGCCCTAAATAAACCCTTATAAAGTATTTTAGAAAACTATAACAGAATCAACATGTACAGCAAAATATTCACTTTATCATGAATACTTTTTTCATGTAGGCACAAATATACAAAAATATGACTAGGTAAAATTAGTCCCAAGTCCAAACTCTATATCTTGTTAAAAAGATGTGGTTTGGCCGTTTCATGATTCAATCAATGATTTAATGTTCGTGGAACTATAACAGGTACATAAGGTATAATTTTTGCGACAACCACGAAATGGCCAAGGCATACCTTTTTATCAAGATGTAGAGTTTGTGGTTTCAGGACTTATATGTAGGTTAAAGTAGTTCCAGCTATACACTTTGAACTTGGGACTGGCCCCATGGGCTTTGATGATAAGCACAAATCGAAGCTCAACTAGGGGCTTAGTTGTAGTTGAGATCTCATAACTTTTTAACAGTGAAAGCACTATGATTCGAACTTGTAAGTCTTGGCAACCTTTACATTGAAAGTTTTTGGTGGAATACTTCTTCATGTAGATACAAATATTCAAAAATATGACTAAGTAAAATTTCCAAATAGATATGTGTTAGAAAGCCGCTATACCCTTATCAACCGCACGCCAAGACCAGTTTTGACTTGAATTATTAACGTTCGGTGCGCTCCGAAAGAGCTCAAAAGAATTTGGGCTTACATAAAACAATCTATATTAATTAATGTTTTCGCATGGAAAAACGCTAATGAGAGGTTTTGAATACATAATATGGGTAGGTATTGGTGCCTGAATCCATACTGATTAATATTATAATAGGGATGGTGACAACTCAATCAAAATAGCAACTCTTTATCAAACTTAAAAACGCGCTCTTAGTATGGCAGTTTGTATGAAATACGTAAATATGAAGTCATCAAATTTCAACGCACATTTTTTTCTTTAGTCGATATTTTAAAATGGTTATCAAACTTAAAACTAACCGAGG
Source organism: Erebia palarica (assembly GCA_964035005.1). NCBI lineage: Eukaryota > Metazoa > Arthropoda > Insecta > Lepidoptera > Nymphalidae > Erebia > Erebia palarica. Next base: position 23,525,044 of record OZ035993.1, on the reverse strand, counting down.
ATGGGAATTTTAGGTATTTTAGAAGACCCTCTGTTTAATAACTAGTGGTTCGCCCCGAACTGAGACCTCGCGGTATCCATTCACTGCACCGTACGCATTAAAACGCGCCGAATCTGATAACGTCAATCCGCTTGCGTGGATGGGATACGTATACCTACAGTATTTGACTAAAATGTAGCACGTTCGGTGAGCGGGTGATACGTAGCATACGATTTCATAATAAAAAATTAATAAAATTTGATGACTAAGACTATGTTTTTATTCCACGTAAGATATATAGAATAAACTTTTACAGAGCGCCATCTATTGACATGATTGTGAAGTTCCGTTAAAAATACTAAAGCTCGTTAAAAATTAAATAATTTCGTTTCCTTATAAAATTTATCTAATTTAAGGATTTGTTGTTCAAGTACAGGATATAATTCAAATAATTGATCAAGTTTCAGGCTTAACCATATTCGGCTGGAGGCCATCGGTTTACATATTACATTTATATTGGAAGTAATTACATTCAGTAATTCAGAAGTTATAAGGCTCTGACAGACGGACAGACGGACGGACGGACAGGTGCAAATTCACTCAAGTAGACTCAGAGACCTTCGTTTCGCTCGGTCAATTATTTAGCGATGAGACTACATGAAGCAGAGTGCTCTTGGTTGGAAGGCCTCTGGTATAAATGATGACGACCTCCCTGGCGCATTATTGCCTTAACCTGGGAGGCCCCGGGTTCGATTTTTGGCAGGGTTAATTTGGGAATTTATAATTTCTGAATTTTCTCTAGTCTGGTCTGGTGGGAGGCTTCGACCGTGGCTAGCTACCACCCTACCGGCAAAGACGTACCGCCAAGAGTTTTAGTTAATAACTGCCATACCCCTAACAGGTTAGCCCGGTACCAATATAAAATTAATTAAACCTAATTTTATCTTTTTAGCGATTATTATTTACAGGACGTAGCATCTATAAATAAATGTCTTACAGCATAGCGTCCCCTAAATTCTTGAGTTAACTTAACAATGAAATTAAAATCCAACCAATTTTGAATCAAGGTAGAGGTAAAAGATTTCCTGGAAAATCCCACAAATCGCCGTTTAAGTGGATCGCATACGCAAAACGGTGATATATTACTGGGAACAGACGGATATCCTGAAAAACGCTATGTGAAATTCAACCGGAGGAATTGAGCAAACGAAAGATATTTATGGCCTACAATGGACTTGAAAGTTAAGATAATACTAGACGACACCCGCGACTTCGTCCATGTGGATTAGGATTTTAGATTCGCGCGGGAACTTCTTAATTTTCCGGAATAAAATGTAGCCTATGTCCATCCCTAGGATTCAATTTATCCCTGTACCAAATTTCATCAAAATTGGTTGAACAGGTGGGTCGTGAAAGCGTAGCAGACAGACACACTTTCGCATTTATAATATTAAGTATAGACTAGACGATGCCCGCGGCTTGGTCCGCGTGGTCCGAGGTTTTTTGTTTCCTGAGAGAGCTTTTAATTTTACGGGATAAAAATAGCCCATCACTTGTAACCTATATACCAAACATTAATCAAAATCGATTGAAAAGATGAGCCATTAAGGCGTAACAGACAGACACACTTGCGCATTTATAATATGGAAGTCCATTATTACCGCTAAGGTGTGGAATACCCTTCCAGCGCATGTGTTTCCTGCCACGTATAGCTTACGTACCTTCAAGGCAAGAGTGAATAGGCATCTTCTAGGCAAGCGCGCTCCAATCTAGACTCCATCATTGCTTTGTATTGCATGATTGTCGTCAAGCCCAAGCCTATTCTGAAAAAAAAACCATACCAGTATTTCCATTTCCATTCTAGTTGTTTTCCATCCAGTATTTTCCATACTATGTAGTTCAGGGGCTCAAATCTTGGAGTCTAGGCAATAAAGCTAGTTGACCCCAACAATAATTCCTCAGGCGACGTTACTTTATAGTATGATAAAGTATCACGATTTAAACGTATATTATAAATATCCAATCAAAAATCAGAAAGGAAGTGAGGCTTTTTATGCTATACCCAATTGTTAAATCAAGAAGGTACATTATCGCGGTAATTTTAGTGCACGACTATGTGTTCATACACAGGTCTACTCTCTGTTACTCTCATAGCCTGATGGGACGGAAAATCCGACATGACCGGAGGATCAGGCGCAGGACCGGCGGGTTTAGGTGCTCTCCGAGGCACGGGGATGAAACACCGCCAACATTCTAACTCCGGGCTAATACTGTGAGTCAGAAAAACACAATTATGACCCGGCCTGGGAATCGAACCCGGGACCTCGTCAGCCGCAGTCACACATTCTAACCACTAGACCAACGAGGCGTACCACTACCACTACAAATTAGTTACGAGGAATACTACTAAAGGTTAGCCCTTGACTGTTGTCTCACCCTCCCACGAGACCAAAACGAGACAAGTTCGAACCCAGGAACTTTTGAGACCACAGCGCTCACCACTGTGCCAGCATTGTCTTACTCTTTTATAATTGCTGGAACTTGCAGAGGAGAAATTTACAGATTTCACGGTATACTTGCAGGAACTTGGGAAACATAAATTAGTTTCTCAATCTTTGCAGAGTCCTAAGTGGTTCCGTTTTAGTACCCAATAAACCGAGCGGCACTGCGATAGTTTAAATGCCAATCAGCTATCTATCTGGCATAGAAGTGTGCCTAGATATATGTCCTTTTCAATTAGAGGTACCGGCTTCGATGCCAAGCAGAGATATTTTTGGACTCTATACTTCTATAGGTACTAATATTATACATGCGAAACTGTGTGGTCTCTCTGTCTGCTACGCTTTGACGGTCAATTTTCTCGACCGATTTTAACGAAATTTCGTATAATTTCGTATGTTGCATTCAGGGTAAGGACTTTTTATCCCGAAAAGTCACGTAGCAATCATAATATTAACGACTCTTTCATAAAATTTTTCATATTTTTTTTTAAATTCCTTTTATTTAACTTTTAGTAAGTTAAATGGAAAAACCTCATAAGCGGAATCTAAACTACTTCGAACATTATAAATGAGGGCCCATGTCTGTCTATATAAGTTAAATGGAAAAAATAATAATAATGGCTAAGCTCCGTCCACACATTATAAATGAGTGTACATTTTAATCTCGTAAAAATAGAGATTCCAAATTCCAACGATATTTATTAATAAGCTTAATACACGTGGGCATAAACCAACATTATTAACGACCTCACACCCACTGAGTAAAACAAAATATGACGAGAACCCGGCAATTCGAGAAAATTCTAATTTGAATCTGGAATGCCGGCCACGCCCCCAATTTGCGAGCCTCTAGGTACTCCTACCCTCGTTTTAGCGTAATTTAGCGAACCTAGCACGATTTTACAGATTTTTCAACCTGTTATACCCTTACCACAAGATTTTAAACGCGTATTCGAGCGTCGAAACATTTGGACTAAAACCCGTTGTCCTACATGAGCGAAAAACGCGACATCGCGACTCGATACGATGCGACGTGACAGTAACAAACAGTAGCTGGCCCTTCAAGTGGCCTACGTTGCCGCGTAAACAAGATGGAGATTTTCTATGGCATCGTATCGCGTCGCGTCGCATCGCTTCTATCACTCACTGTCGGGTTGAAGTCACGAATTCCTCGTCAAAGTTCCACAGCTGAATATACATGCATATAGGTTTCTTGCAAGAAGTTCCATAGATGGATATAAGTCTCCACATGCTTTCTACGCCGCCTGGAACCAGCGACTCCCTAGGTACGGTTCGATTGAACTCGTCCATTCACCGATTGAAGGGTCTGTTGACCCTGTACTTTCCACGAATTACTACCGATTTAAATTTCCCAACTTTCAGCTTGGTGCGCTAGATGGATATAGGGACGAACTTGAGCTCTAAAGCTAGTTGGTTGACGTACATTTTACATTAAAGCCGCAGCTTTTCGACGTCGCCTCGGTCGTGCGAAATCTGTTGGTAAGGGTACAAAAATAAAACTACGTTTCTGAGACGAAAGAAACTGCTATTTGTAGACTTCTAATTTTTTATGGGTATTTGTATGAGTGCCTTAAATTTTTACCCGACTACGTCAAAGCAAAAAGGAAGGATATAAGGTATGTATGTTTATATATGTGTATGTTCCACTGTAGCGCCTAAACTACAGGTCCGAATTTCCGAAGGTCCGACGGGTAACTTAGGCTACATTTTATACTAATAAATTTAATATGACGAATGTTACATCATGTTACATTTTTTTTTGCTAATCTAGTGGGATGTCAAATGAAAGAGGAGAAAATTCTGAGTTTATACAGAACAATTTTTATTCATACCAAGCGACAGAAAAACAATTTTGCAATTTTTAAAACCTTTTTATCTTGTAATGAGAAACTAGCCTAACTTGCTAGACATTCTGCAGCGATCGATCAATTTTGATCATTTCCAACCTTTAAATTATGTCAATACGTTAATTACATGCCGAAGACCCTGCTCCCGAACCTTATTATTGACGTTCTTCTTGAGATGTAAATTGGATAACACTTTATCTCGCCGGGCCACTTAACGGCTTTCGATTAGAGCAATTAAATTGGTGACACAAAAAGCCCCTACATTTTTAATCACATTATTTTATTTGATAACCACAAATGTGGATAATGTGTGACAACCATAAACTTTTTTGGCAAACACAAATTTTTATTTCGAATACAAAAAATATCAATAAATTTTGATCATTTCCTTTGACCTTTTATTTATATCAAAAAGATAAATAACTAACGATCATTAATTCATGCCAAAGTCCTTTCTCCTAGCGAGCCATTAATATTGACGTTCTTCTTGAGATGCCAATTGGATGATACTCTATCCCGCCGGGATAAAAGGACCACTTAACGGCTTTCGAACAGAGCAATTAATAGTGTAAGGCAGAGTGCTGCAGACACGTAGTGGCATGTATAAGTGATAAACCTGTTTTTTCCGCTATTTTCCCAAAATTAATTTATATTTTTTCATTTAATCTTTGAACAGTTTTAAATTTAAATATCATGGCTTTAGTTTCAACTTTCTATACACATTTAATATAATAATTAGTAATCGCATCCTTCCCTACAGTGAAAATAATAATAATATATATATGTCACCGTAAGATTGTAAAAACCGTTAGATTATAATCTAACTCGCGAAATTCTAAACTGACGAAATATTGTAAACTGTTCAATGTTCTGAGTGTTAATTTTTGAAATATTCATTTTATTTACGTTTTCTTGTCTCTTTCTTGTAGGTTAGGTTAAGGTTCGACATAAATAATCAAGTAGTGCCCGTAGTAATAAAAATAAAAACTAAACAGTCATAAAAATTAGTTCCAAGTTTGGCCACCAGGTCATATAAGTTTGTGGGACTGTAACAAAATTGATTTCTGAGAACCACCTTGCTATTTGGTAAGCTGTATAACCGCAACTTAAATGACAACCACCGAATATTTAAACATTATTCGATAACCTCAGATTGTATTTGGCAAACACAGCCAAACACAAAATTCGTATTCGTAGTGGTGTATTTGTAATTTTTTGATTGAATTAACATTCAGAAGGGGTTTCCTGGATTTTGTGACACTCCAATCTCATTTTGCAAAGTGTATTTTGATGGACGTGCTATAAAATCCACCCTGTACTCCACTGATGTAATGAAATAGGCGTGGTAGGTATGCCAGTCACAAAAAATTTATTCTGGTAATATTTCAAGGGCATCATAAATCCACTATGTATTCGCACTTTTTTTTATCAGATTACGTAAGACGTACCCTAACTCTGCGGGTTACGGCCTCGACTGGTGATGTCATTTTGTAAGTGAAGATCACAGTTCACAGGTGAAGATGCAATCTATCGCCGGCACATTATAATATTTACAGTCCGTCAAATCACAGGTCAAACTGATAAAATACAACTAAAATTGGAACTAATTTTTATGCCTGTTTAGTTTTTGTTTTTATTTTTTTTTTATAACTACCTACTAGCGACGCTGTCAACGGGTCAGATATGTTTTTTGGACTATATGATCATATTTCTAGAACATAGATTATTAATTAATAAGTAATTTAATCTAAAGAAATGATAATCTTTCACTTTATATGTAGCTTAATAAAATAATTAATATTTTCAAACTATGCGCGACTTACAAGACTTAAAATTTCGTAAGTTACTCATGGAAGCGACTTAGCGAAGTAAAACTAACAAGACCAACCTGTGTGAAAAAACTGAACCAGTTTTATTAAGAACTATCCATACCTACTCCAAATTGAAGGGGCAAAACATGCTTCTTCTCCGTCGTATCGCTCTTGTCAGAGCGGTCGTGGTCGTCACTTTGGGGTTGTGGCACGTTTAACGATCCGTCTCCACTCTTCCCTGATAGCAGCTTTGCGAGTACATTCGTGTAAGGGGACGTCCACTGCAGCCTTCACTTGATCTGTCCACCTCATGGGTGATCTGCCACGTGCCCTGGTGCCCTCTACTCTTCCTTGAACAACCAGACGCTCAATGGAGATGCTATCGTCGCGTCTAGTTACGTGACCAAAGAAAGTGAGAATGTGAGCCTGTACAATGGAGGAAAGACGCTGCTTGATGCCGAGTTCTTCAAGAATGGACTTGTTTGTTCGGAATTCAGTCCAAGACACTCTCAACATTCTTCTCCAGCACCACATCTCAAGAGCGTCTATCCTCTTTTTCTCACTTTCTCTCAGGGTCCACGTCTCTGAAGCGTAGAGAAATATGGAGAATACAAGCGCTCTGACAAGCCGGGTCTTAGTGGCCTTGGTGATGTTTCGGTTCCTCCATATCTTCCGCAGCTTGGCAAAAGGGGGTAAGGAGGAGAACGACAATAACATCTAGTCGGCCCCAACTGCCAACCTCACCTGCTCGTGGTGCCCCCTGCTGGACAACGGACGAGGCTCTGGCGACCGATCAATGGCGGTATATCCATTACACACCCAACCGGGCAACCGGGTGGAAGAGGCTACAGCGGCCTTGGGGTTCAAATGGCTCCTAAAATGACTGGTGCAGAAGGCAAGGGGAAACCACTGCACTATTGTCCCAAGAAAGTCGTCATGAAAGGCAAAACATACAGTGACACATAAAATCTAAAACTTAAATAAAATAATTTATATGGCAACACGTAATGTCCTAAGTACTTTAATGTGGCGCCAATCGAAAACCTTCAAAATAATAGTAGTCCCCAGGGGCCTTGTTACATGAATGTTCCAAAAGTAAGTTTTTCGTTCTCAAGTTTGAACAAAAGAACATATTTAGTATGGTTTCAACATTCCCTGTGTTTATGTTAATGTTGGGCATGGTCCTATTTATTGTACTGTCTATGTTACTTTGGTCTAGTTTTGCCATAATATTTTGTGTAATAAGTACGTATTGTAATATGTACCTAGTCTTACAAAAAAGAATACAATGGCTAAACAGTTTTAACAGTAACTAAAACTGTTTTGCCATTGTTTTATTTTTGTACCTGTTCGAAAAGCTTAGTAGATTCACTCGCCGATTCAAAAGCATTGGTGAAGAGCACTTAAAAACATTTGAGTTTGAGTTTTGAAAACTTTGTAACCTTTCCATATACCTTTTACAACTTATATGTAAACTTTGATTATATAAAACAGTTATAAAAGTTATTTTCGATGCCAGAGATAAAAGATAAATAATAATAAGAGATTAAGACTTAATTAACTAGTAAGTAAACAAATAGGCTATGTCCTTCCCCAGGCTGCACCCTATCATTTCACCAAACTCGGTTTAAAAGATGGGCCGTTAAAGCTTAGCAGAGATACATACAGACAGACAGTTTTTCGCTTATTTAATCGACAACACTGTCTCGATATTTGAGGACAACAAATATTATCTATACTAATATTATAAAGCGAAAGTTTAGATGGATGGATGGATGTTTATTACTCAATTACGGCGGAACGGCAGAACGGATCTGGATGAAATTTGGCACAGAGATAGATTATAGTCTGGAATAGCACATAGGCTTTTTATCCCGGAAAATTAAAGAGTTCCAGCAGAAACCAAAAAACCTCAATCCACGGGGACAAAGTCGCGGGCATCGGCTAGTACTGATATATGAAAACTTATTACGATAAAATAAATATATTATTATAAGAGCTACAATTACAGTGACACTCGCGAACAAAAACAATACCAAATAATGGAGTGCGAGTGTTTTGAGGTGAAAAATAGAGAGACACTCGTGTAAAAAGTGTGTTACGCCTACCAAGAATAGTACAAAGGGACTGTTGAATAAAAAGTTATACATTTGTAACAATAGCTATTCAACAAGTTGATATCAAAAATGTGTACATAGAACACATTGGAGATAAGTAAAGCTATTGTTAGGAAACTTACTGAAGCAAACAAAGATAGCATGTTATGAAACTCTGATGTAAGGTAATTGAAGTCCTATTGCTGGGCAACGTGTTTCGGTTAAGTTACAGTTAACTTTAATCGCTAATTTACAGGGTTGCATAATTAAAGTCAGCCATTCATACCTTCATAAGACATACTCCATCACCTGATGTTAAGTGATTACTGTCACCCATGAACAATCTTAGTGTAAGAAAATTATTTATATATAAAAGTATTTTGAGGTATCACCAAAAAGACTGTCCCAACTCTAGCAGACGATAAAAGAGTACCAGATACCCAACTCCTATTATAAAAACTGCGCTGGCGAAACGACATTTCAATTTCCTGGCATCGATATTATATAAAGCTATTGATAGAAAAAACCCCTATTAAAAATAGTAATTCCTACTCTGCCAAAACTTAAAATCTTACCTTTCTGAAAGATCTTAATTACGAAAATACAGAAAAACTTTTAAAAATTCCACAATAATTCCACCCTTAGTCACAAACTAACGCTAACATAGCCGCACATAACACTAGCTTACACACAAACATCACAACACTCAAACCCCACTCAACAATCACCACACACTCACACACACAAACACACACAAACACCACTCACACACTCACACATATACACGTCTTTATAATTGTATTTTATTTTGCATGTTAACTGTAACTAATAATACTTAAATAAATTGCAAAAAAGCACCTATGTAATAGGGAAGGCACTAACTCCCATAACACAGTTTTTACTTTTTTGGGAGATAGAGGCCAAATTATTAATGTGAACCTATGTAATTTTTGCAAATAAAGAGATTTTATTTTAATATTATTATTATACATCAAGTTCAAAGGTAAAAATATAATGCAAACCTAACAAAAATTTGGCCGACGTAGAGAGTCGTAAGTCGCGTCTCGCATAAAAATTTAAAGCGGCATTTTGTCTATTATATACTAATATTATAAATGCGAAAGTTTGGGTGGATTGATGGATGGATGGATGTAAGTTTGAATGGATGGATGTTTGTTACTCAATCACGCCAGAACGGCTGAATGGATCTGGATTAAAGGCACAGAGCTAGATTATAATCTGGAATAACACATAGTCAACTTTTTGGTCCCGGTAAATAAAAGAGTTTCCGCGGGAACCATAAAAACCTCGATCCATACGCTATCATCAGCTATTTAATGTTAAAATCTACTTTTCGTTTGCATAAATCGTACATTTTTAAGATTTCCGAAATAGCTCGAGATCACTTTCCTGACCTAAATATTTTGAGTGGAGGATTCGCCTTACAATTTAAGTTAAAATATAAGTTACTTACGTTAAAACTTTCACGTATAATTGCGGCCTTAGCAAAGTTTTATTAGCCATGGATAACTCTATCAGTCGTCTGGATCATTGATTATATTATTCGCAGTGCCAAGTTCTATTGATCACAGACCATCTACATTTTATCTACCTCGATAACTTACACGCACTATTCACTTTTGCAAAAAGATTTTCGCACAAGATGGTTTATAGCTTATATTCTAGATAGGATCAGAATCAGTCGACAATTTGTCGTGGGGTTTTATTATAAGCACCGTAACTTTATTAACTAGTTATGGTCATCTTACTTCTTGATTTTTACCAAAATTGATAGGATGAATGAATGAATGTGCTGGTTCCCCTTTTTATAGTGTACAGCTTATACATATTTAGGATGACATTTAAAGAATGCTAACTAATCTACTAGCTGATGTGAATGAAGATACCCACGACTATGTACGCGTAGATTAAAGTTTTTGGTTCCCGCGGTAAATCTTTAATTTTCCGGTATAAAAAGCAAAATTTCATCCAGTTCCGTTCAGCCGTTATTGCGTGATTGAGTAACAAACATCCATCCATACATCCAACCATCTAAACTTTCACCTTTATAATATTATAATAAGTATAGATATCATAACTAAATTAATGATATCGTGGCTCAATTAGCTATTGAAAAGCTACCATAGTCTAGTATCGAGGGCATAATTAGGCATCGTACTAGTAGATACCAAGCATTTTAGATCCTCTGCCTGATTTTTCATCATTGTTTCAAAACCATTGCCTAAAACGTGGTTTTGCTGAGAACCCAAAAAATAATTTATTTTTTTAAAATAATTTCAAATGGAAGTTTTTTTTTTTATTGAAAATAATACAATAGAACTTAATGCTAGCTAGCCTAACCTAATTACTATATAAATCATGCCCACGTGGAATGGTGGCAAGAATGCTGGCTGCATTTCCGCGCTGGACAGCCAGGCTGATCCTTTGCGCAAAAAATGAGCCAGCCCTTCTGTCACCAGATGAGGCAATTAACCGCGGTGAAATATCTCGCAAAATTTTTTTGGCACTAAGACTCCACGGCCCAAGGGTCTCCACGGCAAACGGAACAAATATGTAACTCTCTATGAGAGAGGCATACTTCCGCCGCTTGCCGGTTTCAGCCTTTTCAAATTATTCAGATCTCAGCTCAAATTGTTTAAATAATAAAAAAAATAAGATTTTTCCGATACCGGAGCATCTTCAGGAGATGTTGCCTCCACAATACACGATTCCTCCTCCTCCTCCTGAAGATGCTCCGGTATCGGAGTAAAACGTACGTTGAGGGAGGTTTTTGGGGGATTTCTGTGGTGTGGTGAGAACCACTGTACCACATAGATTTTCCTGTTGTCGCGGATTATAGCGCATTTAATTTCTGGCTCCTTCATTATGATGGACTTCCGCAAAGTAACGCCTGCTTCTATCCAAAAATAAGATTTTATTCATCTTCAACAAAGTTCTATGTTATGCCTTAAATTGTTAATTTTTTTGTAAAATTTGCACCTACGCACTATAAGCAAATCAGTCACGTGCTCCTAGACTATAATGTGTTAATGTTATGGGCGACGACCCATAAACACCACCCGCCGCGTCAGCGGCCTAATGAAACGGGCGCGGTGCGATCTACACAGCAATTGATTAACTTTATTGTCTCGAGAACGTCGTAAATTGATTGACTCGCTCTTAGACATTGTAGATACAAGTTTAATCATCTGTGCCATCTTGCCTTTACACAAGTTTAGGAAATCCATTAAAAAGCTCCTGAAAGAAGCGTATTGTAGTTACCTTCTGTTGATGATTATACATAGGACTACGGTTACGTATGTATCTACACATTGTAATTCATACTTCCATACTAATATTATAAATGCGAAAGAGACTGTCTATATGTCTGTCTGTCTGCTACGCTTTCACGGCCCATCTGTTCAACCGATTTTGGTGAAATTTAGTATAGGGATAGTTTGTATGCCGGGACGGACAGAAGAGAAGGACAAAGGCTACTTTTTATCCCGGAAAATTAAAGAGTTCCCGCGGGAATCAAACAACCGTAATCCACGCGGACGAAGTCGCGGGCATTATCAGGGCATAGTAGGTTTACTCGAAAATTCAAAGGCACTTGTAATAGTTTATTTGAATAAAAAACCTTTGAGTTTGAATACGCATTAGGTACACGTTCCACAATTTGCAGATTTGGGGCACGGCACTACTACTACCTGGTACGTAAGTAAATAACTCTTTGGAAAACTTGATTGTAGAGTCGATAGAACACTAACTTGTTTTATCAAAGCGCTGTACGAGAGCTGTGTTTTCATCACGTTGGTATTCGGTGCTATACACAAAAGGTACTTGCGCGTAAAAAGGCATAGCATTCGCATTCGAAATTCACCAGAATCCCAACTAGAACTTTCTTTTTCTGTATTCTACCGTTTTTTTTTTTGCAAAATAGGTTTGCACTTGACGACAATCAGGCTTACGCTTAGTGCAACGGCTTACGGCTATGTTGGAATGCGCTTGCCAAAGTGAAGCTTATTTAAGTCACTTTTGCCTTGAAGGTACTATTTTTTTATCCACTACGTGTAGTATCCAGTAAGTGATGATTTAGTCTAAGATGATAGCATGCTAACTTGTTAGGGGCATGGCAGTTATATTAAACCCACACCCCTATTCGGTTCCTACACGGCATCGTACCGGAAAGCCATCATAGACTATAGAAATAAAAAAAAAGTAGAACAAAGCCGTTTCGTGTGAGCATTCTACCTACTACAAGCTAGCCTTTGACTGCAATTTTACCTGGATGGTAATATTGGATTAGTGTTGATATAGCCCAAGTTAGAATTCTAGTCTGGGAAGGGAATGGCAGTTATATTAAAACACATATATGTGATCAGTTCCATAAAACCGAAGAGGAAAACGCTTAATTTCACTTTTATGGAATTTGGATGGATGGATGGATGGATTTTTTTGGTACTTTAATTATCACTGTAGTTGTAATCTCATGCTTAATATACCTACTTGTGGCTACGGAGTCTTTGTGCATGTTGTGTTTACCTTAATTTATTTATAGTATGTTATTTATAGTAGTACATTTCAGGTAAGTATAAAATGATAGGATCATTTCTAAGTTATAACAAACATGTGCACACATCATGACTTATATAAAACACCTTACCTTAAATCTTTAAAAAAAATTCTAATAAAAAACAATCGCTTTGCCAGTAGGATAGTAACTAGCTACGGACGAATCCTCCCACGAGACCAGACTAGAGAAAATTCAGAAATTATATACTCTAAAACTGACCCTGCCGGGTATCACTGCTATAGGTCTTCTGAGTTCGAGTTTCTATTCATGAGATCCGAGCGAACTTCTTCCATTAAATTTACGCAATTGTTACATGATCAAGTAGAACCGGAGCAAACTGAAAACCAGCGCTGAGCATTTATATCAATGCTCAGTAATGCTGAGTTTGCCTCATCCTAATGTTTATTGTTAGTTTTCAATTTAGTCGTTGGATAAGTGTTTTGTGTACATCTTGCAATAAGACTTTAACAATAGAACTTTTATTTATTTAAAGAAGGGCCGATTTCGCCTACTCTGAATAACGTACGTTTAACCCAGGAATAAAATTGTAATAAATTTAAAATAGTTCTTTTTTTTCAAATCAAATCAAATTTATTTTATATGTCCCACAAACTTTTAAATAAATAAATAATAAAATAAATCAATTTATGTTTCAGAAATATTCCAATAATTTGCATATTAAAAAATAATAATTAGACAAAATGAAATCTTAACCTACTTAAAAACTAACACACTCCTTGATGTCTCAAATGTATTTGAGACCAATCCCTCAGTGAATATCCCACGTTCGTCTGCTTTACAGGCTTTTACGATGCAATTTTCGCTTTGTAGGTACCTCCACCAAGTATTGGCAATCCTTTTCAGCATCAATGCCCAGAAACCGTGCAGCCTACCCATAGTAAACATTGTCGAAGCACTGCAATAACGAGGAAGGCCAAATAAAACCCGATATGCGTTATTGTATTGCACGCGCATGGCATTAATGTCCCGTTGTGTGTATTGAGCCCTGTTGTGTAGAGGCACATGCAGTAAGTGCGGAAGAGACCCTTGTCTGACCTGGTGGCCTAATTGGAAATTATTTTTCGTATAACCTGCATTGAAAATGCGAGTTTCAATGTCTGTTGAGCCACCTGAAACTAGTCAATTTCAGACGAATACTTTCTGCCCTAGGGCAAAAACTTACTTATACCACAGCCTATACTTACGTTGCGTTTTTATGTTCATTGTGTTGGTACACATTTACGATTACACACGAAGGGCATCCTTATTTGAAACTAACACAAAAAACGTACATAAAAGTGAACAATGAAAAAGTTATAAAAAACAAATTAAGTTTCATACAAATTGAAACGGTAGCAGAATAGGGGAAAAAACACATAACTCCATAATATTTCTGACCCATTTAGGGTTATGGGCGAAATTATCTCTTTAGAGTTTACGATGTAATAAAAATGTTCCGTAGAGGCGGGAGGCTCGGCTGAAGTTTAAGGTAAACGTCCACAGGCTAAAAATCTTATTTTATACCTTTATTAAAATTCCTCGCTTTCGAATTACGCTACCATCTTTTTTAATCCACTACAAGCTAGCCCTTGACTGCAATCGCGCCTGATGGTAAGTAATGATGCAGTCTAAGATGATATTGGGCTAACCTGTTAGAGGTACGGCAGTCATATTAAACCCATACCCCTAATGGCTTGGCGGCACGTCCTTGCCGGTAGAGTGGTAACTAGCCACGGCTGAAGTCTCCTGAAGAAATTATAAATTCCAATATTAGACCCTGCCGGAGATCGAACCTGGGGCCTCCGCATGTTAAGACAAAAGCGCTCAACACTGCGCCAGGGAGGTCGTCAAAGCAAACCGTGGCTTAATTATTTTGAAATTGCAATTTTATACGACGTACCTTAACGTCCTTAAAATATAGACTATTATAATTCTGAAACAAGAGCGTTAACAATATTAAAATAATACCTATTACATTAGGCGATAATAGGAAGCCCTATGAAATCTTAATTTAGACCTTTAATAGGTAATGAATAATAATGTCCTCCCGACCGAATTTCGGCCACGGCGACCAATATCTCTCTCCTAGAATAGCCATCTGCGCGGATATTATAGTTCACAAGTGTGTGCGCAAACACAGGTGTACTCTCTGTTCCTTCACTCTCATAGCCCGATGGGATGGAGAATCCTACACGACCGGAGATCAGGCGCAGGACCGACGGCTTTACGTGCATTCCGAGGCCTAGTAAATTAAAAAAAAAATTGATGGGGTGCCCATGGTCCCGCATTAAAGACTAAAATTGAAAAAAAAAACGAAAATAAGATTAAGTATATAATCATCATCTAGAAAATGATGAGTACATTCCAAAAATTTATAACACTATAGTTCAATAACCAGTGATTCACAAAAAATATCATTTAATAAAAATAAGATTCTATTTAACTAGATTATTGTAGATTTTGGCAGGGCAGTCGTGTTTTTTAATTTTTTTAATTATGACTTGTTCTACCACTATTATATGTAAGTATAATATATTATATTGGATAGAAGCAGGCGTTACTTTGCGGAAGTCCATAATAATGAAAGAACTAGAAGTTTAATCCGCTATATTCCGCTGGTAAATCTATGTGGTACAGTGTGTATATTGCACTTGTAGCTTGCGATATTCACCACATCACACAATTCTTCCAAATTATTCTCGACAAAGACAAATTTACGTAGAGAATAATTAGGAAGATTTGTTAATATTTACGTATGACGCAGGATACCCTGGTAGAGGCTAGAGCTAGTTGTACCAGGAGGAATGAAATTACAAAGGGGTAAAAACAGCGTGAAATATTTCACGAACTCTACCGGCGTACTGTACGCTGAAGCTTGTACTTGATAATAAATATGTGTACATGTAACGGATACTGTCTGGCAACTATTTATCTGGTGAACGTATAATTACGTTCACCATACATTAAACTAGCGGCACGCTATGATGGCCGGTTTGACGTTTGTCCGCTCATGAAGTTCCGTATTAATTGATAACGACTTTGAAGGAAATAATTGTATTACTTTATTGACGATAGTGATGTGCAGAGATTCATAAATTTTATCGAATGTAGTTTCTCATGAAGTTCCGTATTAATTGATAACGACTTTGAAGGAAATAATTGTATTACTTTATTGACGATAGTGATGTGCAGAGATTCATAAATTTTATCGAATGTAGTTTTAGGTTTAGGACTCAAAATTTATTTATTAAATTGATTTCTTAAATGTATACAAGTGTAGAAAAATCAGTTTGCACCATTTAAGGGGTGAATGTACTTGTGAATATGAACAATTTTCACTATGTGGACAAACCTCTGAAATCGCAAAAAAATATCAATAAATTTTTAAAAATGGAATCTAATACGATCGTCACATAGGATCGCTGGCTAGCACAACTACTACCTCCGGCAAACTCGCGTCAATGCTCAATGCAAAACAAAGCAGTTTCGAATTGACGTTGCTTCGAAAAGTATAAACTGTCAGTGCAATGCGATTGTGATATAGTTTTGACCTGGCTTTGGATTTCAAATATTGATACTGCATTACTGTTGACCCTTGCTCGTTAATTTGGACTCTGTTCAAGCCCTTTGTTGTGGATTTCGTCGATATGACCGAACGTACGCAGAGAACTGTTCTAAATAGTCAGACACGTGAGTTCGTAATACGCCTTCGTAACTATTTCGATCGTGAAGCTCAAAATGGAGGGCCAATTTTACCTATAACGTCAGTGGTTGAACGCGTAGCTGATGCGCTTAATATTGGACAACGAACTGTTAGACGGATAACTAAAAAAAAATATGGCGAGACTGGCACAGAAGAAAATAAACTTCACACACCAAAAAAGAGAAAACGAGCAAAACCAGTCGTAGGCATCGATAGCTTTGATGCCGATGCTATCCGAAGACATGTTTACGGCTACTATTTACAGAAGGAGTATCCAACAAGAAAAAAGTTGGTGCATTCACTGAAGGAAGCTGGATTATTCTTCGGTGGGGAAAGTTCTTTAACGAAGATTTTGAAGACCATTGGATTTCGATACAAAAAATGTAACAAACGCAAAATATTGATGGAAAGATTTGATATAGCGATGGCAAGGTATACTTTTTTACGGCAAGTGAAAAAAATCAAAAATTGGCAAAATGTTGTGTTCTTGGATGAAACATGGCTTAATGCTAACCATACTGTAGGCCGTTCTTGGAACGATGACACAGCAGCATCTACTTCCAAAGTTCCTGTAGGAAAAGGATCGCGACTTATAATTTGTCACGCCGGAACCATCAACGGGTTTGTCGAAGGTTCTCTCATGGCTTTTGCGTCAAAAACCACTGGAGACTATCATGAAGACATGAATGGAGAAAAGTTTACTGAATGGTTTACCTCAATGTTGTGTAGCCTCCCTGAACCATCTATTATAATTATGGACAACGCCCCATACCACTCGATGCAAATTGACAAGCCACCTGCCCAATCCCAAAAGAAAGCTGATATCGTCGCATGGCTTCGTAAAAATGGCGTAGATGCAAACATGAATATGTTAAAAGCGGAATTAGTACGTCTTTTAAAAGAAAACAAACCAACCAAGATCCGATACGTCATTGACGAAATAGCATTAGAACATGGGCACAGAGTTATACGGTTACCGCCTTACCATTGTGAGTATAATGCGATTGAGTTGGTGTGGGCTCAAATTAAGGGATATGCTGCAAGACACAATACAGAAGGGGCATTTACCACAAAAAAAATGCTAAAATTATTAGAAGAAGCTTGTGAACATGTGACTAAAGGAGACTGGGAAAAGGTTGTGAATAGAACTGTTAAATTAATAAGGGAAGATTATGAAAGAGATGTGAAAATAGATAATATTATAGAAAACGAACATATAATTATTAATGTATGTGATGATAGCAGTGACGACAGTGAAAATAGTAGTATGGACGAATCTGATTAATTATGGCCTTTTGTGGCACCTTTTTTGGTATCTTTTGTATTCATATGTTTCTTGTGTGCATATAAAGTATGTATATTCATTTTCGTTCAAATATTCAGTTCGTTCAAATAAATTAAATAAACATATACATTTTTGTTTTATTAAACCTATTTAATCAGGTACAAAAACAAAACTTAATTGTTTTTTGTTCGAGAATAAATTGACATTCCACATCACTATTGTAATGTGTCAAACCGGCCATCATAGCGTGCCGCTAGTGTAGGTGATATATTTGGTTATATTTGATTATATTGAGAATATAATCGATATAATATAATCGTATTCTTAACTAGCTGATGTTTTTTTTTATTCCCACGGTAACTCCTTAATTTTCCGAGATAAAAAGTAGCCTATATCACACTTCAGATACTCAACTATGTTCATGCAAAACATCACGTAGATCCGTTGTTCTGTTGATTGAAGGACAAACCAACAGACCAACAAACAACACATTTATAATTAGTATTAGTATAATTGTGATGAAAAAAATCGGACAAAAGTGCGGACTTTATTGCGCCATAAACCGAATCGTAGATATATCTTAGAAAAGCTCAACTCCATCTTATTTGGGTTAATGAAAGTTTGTCGACTTGGAAATAAAACTGATCTTTGTTTTGGTGTACTGTCACGTTTTATTTATGCCATAATCCATCACGACTAGACTTAATCAACTTAGATCATACGAGTTCGGTTGATATAGAACTAGGATATATTATTTAAGTGTGTAAATGTCACATGTAAGATTGTGAAAACCGTTAGATTGTAATCTATTTAACGAAATTTTAAACTGTCGACAGATTACAATTTAACGCATTATTTTTCGGTAGATTGTAATCTGTTAGGTATATTAACCCAATTAGACCTAACCTATCTGCACTACCTGATTATTTATGTCGAACCCAAACCTAACCTAAAAGAAAGAGACAAGAAAACGTAAATAAATACAATGAATATTTCAAAAATTGATACTCAGAACATTGAACAGTTCACAATCTGTCGACAGTTTATCGAGATAAAAAGCGTTAGATTACAATCTGACGGTTTTTGCAATTTTACAGGGACATATATAAGTAACTTGTAAAATTTAAAAAAAATGATGGGGTGACCATGGTCCCGCATTAAAGACTAATTTTGAAAAAAAATATTCGAAAATAAGATTAACTATATAATCATCTTTGAGAAAATGATGAGTAGACTCCATAAATATATAACACTATAGTTCAATATCAAGGAATTCACAAAAAAATATCATTTAATAAAAATGTGATTAGGATTCTAATTTAACTAGATTAATTTAGATTTTTAAGTTTTTAGTTCGTTTTTTGGCAGGGCAGTTGTGTTTTTTATTTTTTTAAATTATTACTTGTTGTGCTTTGGTGAAAAATGAAAAAAAATAACAGGTTCTTTTTGAAAATTCTTACCCCAAAAGATTTTCAGAAACTTAACCCGAGCGTTAATTTCAATTGAACTATAATAAACTTTTTTACGTACGAAAAGTTTTGTGAAAAGATGGTGGTACATTTACCCCAGTCTAAGGGCGGTTACAGATTGGCGTATTTTTCTGCGTGTATAATCTCGTATGTCTTACACGCTTACACGCTCGCCACATATTTTTTCGATTCAAAAAACCGAACGCATGTACACGCCTTAATCCAGCGCGTTCGTTCGAATCCATCAAATCAAAAGTGTTTAGGCATCTTCTAGGCACGTGCGCTCCACCATAGGCTTAGGCACCAGGATATGTAGGATATGAAGTTACAGGACTTACTTGTGGAAGGTCGCTGGGCCTTGACTGAAGTTTGTTTAATCACACGTACAGTTTGGTAAAGTTGTGTTGAGATGGCCGGTGATTCATTTCATTTGTTTTATGCGGAATTAGATCACAAACACATAATTAGTTGATTTATTACTCCTGAGATGTTTTAGCGTTTTTTCTTATCATTACACTGACACCATCACCACTTCACCACCACTCGCATAACCACTTGCAAGCAGGTCTGATTGCAGCCAAACGCTACCTTATTTATTTTAAAAAAAAAGCCCGTGGGTCTTCTTCATGTATATTTGGTGTTTACGTATGTAATGCAAAGTTGTAATACTATGGTTATAATGATTAATGAAATAATAATAATAATTCTTGGTATGTAATAGTAATATTTTTATGATGGGAAATTATATTAAATTAAAAATTAAATCAGTAGTAGTAGTCAGTAGTATACGAGCTTATAAGCGCGTCGATGCCTGTAAGAGTTGCGCTTGTGGCAAAGCGCCTATTGCGCCTATATATATCCAAAAACAAGCTGTTTGATTCAAAATTGTCTTTCTTCTTAAAGTTCATTTGATACCTATTATGTTTACGCATGCATTGCTAGTACCCAATAAACAATCAGAGCGAGTGCACGCGTTTCATTGCTATAAAACCCGAAGTGAACCATATACAACCTAAAGTGAACCTTATTACTAAAGCATATGGTCGACATCGAGCCGGATCGAAATGGTGTTTTAGTCTGCTACCTGAGTGACCGTGCCGGCGACCGGATTTTTTGCATGCATTGTGAAGATAAGGAACGATCGGCCGCCACCCGTAGCCTTTTTTTTCGACGCGTAAACAAACTAAGTGCCTACAATTATCATTCGAGCGAATTTATAACATATTTTTATAGTATTTTGGTGGATAATTGTACTGTGAACGTGTGTTTGTTTTGATACACAATGAGTCTGACTAATGAACAACAACAGTTGGTCAACGCATTGGAAGATACGTATGTGTTACTACAAAAAGCACAAACAAACTTAAAGAAATGCTCAAAGCAGAGATTGACACGAGGGTATATAGAAGCGCGTCTGCAAAGTATTGAGGGCTACTGGAAGAACTTTGTGAATACACATCAAGAGCTTGTGAAATGCACTCCGAAATGCAAGAAGAACGAAGTCCCGTATTTCCTCAACGAAGATTACTTTGTCGTCGAAGATTTGTACAGCTGCATCGTAGGAGATTTAAGAGATATGCTTTCAACACCATCACAACAATCACAACCACAACCGATGACAAGTACTAGACACAATGAATCAATTGTAAAATTACCTCGAATAGAGATACCTAAGTTTACTGGGTCTTATGACGACTGGCCTACATTTCGAGACCTTTTTACTTCGCTTATTCACAATAATTTCTCGCTAAGTAAAGTAGAAAAATTACACTATCTTAAGACAAGTGTCATTGGCGAACCCGCAGAACTCCTTAAGCATGTGTACGTATTGGACTCGAATTACGACCAAGCTTGGAACATACTGAACCAAAGATATGGAAACAAAAGATTAATCGTTAACTCTTTACTACACAAATTATTTAATTTGAAGAAATTAACTTCGCCTGCCGCTAACCATCTAAAAAACTTAGTGGATACCACCACTCAGTGTTTGAACAATCTTAAAAATCAAGACATACCTACTGATTCCTGGGATCAAATTATTATCTATTTAGTTGTTCAAAAATTAGACATGGACACTCACAGGGATTGGGAAGAGCACTCTTTCAAAGAAGATTCAAATAGGTTACCTACTTGGGCTGAGTTAAGAACATTTCTCGAGACTAAATTCCGTTCACTGGAGATGGTAAATCCTACAGCAATTAAGGAGAAGATTAGTCTTAAGGCGAAGTCATTCTATGCAACAACTTCAGACGACAAGGACCCTGCCGCACCAACGAAAACGTGTTCTATGTGTAAGGCTGATCACAATTTATGTCATTGTAAAGAATTTTCTAAATTACAACCAGTAGAACGAAGTGAGTTTATTAAGAAGAATAGATTATGCTTTAACTGCATGATGGGGGGTCACTCGGTTATGAGATGTAGAGTCCCGATATCCTGCAGGATCTGCCGTCGCCGTCACCACACGCTGTTGCATGCTAATGACGCCACTGCAGAAAATGTAGGATTACACCACAGTCAAATAGAAGAAAGGGAAGAAGAAGAAGAAGAAGGAGACCCTAAATCAGAAAAATCAGATGAATCAGATGTCGCACTCTCAACACATTTTGCTTCCGGGAAGTCAACAGCATTACTGGCTACAGCTTTAGTTATAGTAAGGGACGATGAGGGTCATAGTACAATACTACGAGCTTTGGTGGATCAGGGTTCACAAGCCAACTTTATCACGGAGAGAGCAGCGCAACTCTTAAAGATTAAAAGAACACAAGCAAAGGGAACAATTACGGGGGTTGGTAATACACAAGCAACAGTTAATCACATGGCACGAGTCGAACTTCTATCTAATTATGAGAAGAAATTCAAGCTAACAATAAATACATACATAATGCCGACGCGATTAACATCTCAATTGCCATCAAAAACCATTACAGTACACAACTGGCCACATTTACAAGGACTCACCCTGGCCGACCCAAGCTTTAACACACTAGGGCGAATCGACATGTTGTTAGGAGTTGAAGTTTATGCTCAGATTTTGAAGCCTGATATTTTGAAAGGACCTCCAGGTTCCCCGTGTGCTCAAAATACAAACCTTGGATGGGTTTTATTCGGAAATATACAAGCAGAGACGTCATACGAAAAGATACTTGTAATGCATCATCAATTCAAGGTGGATGATATGTTGAAGACTTTGTGGGAAGTAGATACAGATATAACAAGAATGTACACTAAAGATGAAGAGAGATGTGAGAAAATATACAAGGAAACACACACAAGAAATGAAGAAGGACGTTATACCGTAAAGTTACCATTCAAAACAGCAACTCCAAAATCGCCTGAAAGAAATACAAGAGATGGAGCCTTCAAGAGATTACAACATCTAGAAAGGCGTTTCAAGAACGATGAAAAATTGAAAACTAAATATACAAAAGCAATAGATGAGTACAGTGAAATGGGACATATGGAAGAAGTTCCTGAAGAAGAAAGAGAAAATCCAGCGGTTTATCTACCTCATCATCCAGTTTTTAAATACGACAGTGAAACTACGCAGATCAGACCGGTTTTTGATGCCTCATACAAGGGAACCAATAATGTGGCACTTAATGATGAATTACTTATCGGTCCTCAATTGCAAGAGGATATTAGATCATTGGTGATGCGATGGCGTCTAAAAAGGGTAGCGTTTGTCTCTGACATTCAAAAGATGTATCGTCAGGTACTCGTAGCCGAGGAGGATAAAGATTTTCAACGCATTCTCTGGCGCACTAACACACAAGATTCAGTTAAGGAATACCGTCTGCTTAGGGTGACCTTTGGTATGGCATGTGCTCCATATCTCGCTGTAAGAACACTACAACAAATAGCAGAAGACGAAGGACAGCATAATCTTATAGCAAGTGATACCATCAAGCAAGATTTTTACATGGATGATCTCATGTCAGGCCAAGATACAGTCGAAGAAGCCCTAGAGTTAGCAAGGGGGGTTAGTGCAATACTAAAAAAAGGGGGTTTCGTGCTACAAAAATGGGCATCCAATAGCGCAGAGTTTCTAAATAGTTTCAATCCATCCGAACTCAGTTCTCATGTAAACATCGATATAAAACTACAGGGCTTAATTAAAACGCTAGGCCTGTCCTGGAATATGGGAGATGACATGTTAGAGTATCATGTGAAGTTACCGCCTTTTTTACAGACGATAACAAAAAGAAAAATATTGGCTGACGTGCAAACTCTGTTTGATCCCCTTGGCTGGTTAGCTCCGGCACTCGTACCTGCAAAATTAATTATACAAAAATTGTGGCTTCAAGGTGTGCAGTGGGATGAAGAACTGGAACCTGAAATTAAAAATGAATGGTTAGAAATCAGAGAAAGTTTAAACAGCATTACACACATAAAGATAAACAGATGGTTAGGCACTACCCAAAAAACACTAAAGGAGGTTACTATACATGGTTATTGTGATGCGTCGATGAAAGCGTATGGAGCCGTGGCTTACCTGCGAGTGATGTCGGAGAACGGAGAGCATAATGCATACATTATTGCGGCCAAGACGAAGGTTGCTCCCATCAAATCAGTGTCTCTTCCTCGGCTTGAACTGTGTGGAGCCGTTCTCCTCTCAAGGTTACTGAAACAGATTAGTGAAGCGATGCGTATTCCCATGAGCCAAATATTTTGCTGGACCGATTCCATGATCGTCTTATCATGGCTCCAAGGAGATCCTAATAGATGGCAGACCTTTGTGAGAAATAGGGTGATTGCAATACTCGACAACGTAGGAAACAAATGGTATCACATATCATCCCAAAACAATCCAGCTGATATCGCTTCTCGAGGAATGCTGGCTCCTGAACTGATGAACTGCACTCTTTGGTGGCATGGACCTGAACATTTAAAAGAGAAGCATTTAGTTGTGGAAAAATTAAAAAATGAAGAAATAGAACTTGAAAAGGTAAAAACAGTGAACACTTACCTTAGTGTAAGGGATGATGCTATGTCAATTTATACAAAACTAGAAATGTTCAAAGATTTATCCGAATTACTTAGAACTGTTACATATGCTAAAAGATTCTTAAATTATTTTAAAACTCAAAAGGATGTACAATCCGTTTTCACACCTGATGAAATAGAAGAAGCATTATACACATGCATCAAAATTACACAAGAAGAAAATTTTAGAGAAGAAATTCAAGATTTGAAGGAAAAGGATAAAGTCAAAACTAGAAGTCCACTTAGAACACTACATCCATACTTAGACTCAAAGGATATAATCAGGGTGGGCGGTCGTATAAAAAACTCTGAATTAGATTACAATAGGAAGCATCCTATAATACTGGATAATAAAGGCCCACTTACCTCATTACTTATTGCGGATGCACACAAAAAAACGTTGCACGGTGGGGTTGACCTCATGTTGAATTACCTAAGATCTAAATATTGGATTTTTAAAGCAAAAAATTCCGTGAAAGCATACATTCGTAGATGTCTTGTGTGTGCGAGGATAAATGCAAGAGCACGTTCACAATTAATGGGCGAGTTACCAAAGGTTAGAGTGACTCCAGCACGACCGTTTCTGCATAGTGGTGTAGACTTCGCTGGCCCTTACGACGTTTTAATGTATAGAGGTAGAGGAGCCAAAACTAATAAGGCATACATCTCAATCTTTGTATGTATGTCTACCAAGGCTGTTCATCTTGAACTTGTGGGAGACTTAACAGCTGAAGCATTTATTGGGGCATTCAGAAGATTTGTGTCCGGCCGCGGAAGGTGCAGTGATTTGTGGAGTGACCAAGGCCGAAATTTTGTGAGAGCCAATAAGGAGTTAGCTGATGCCTTGAGCCAAGCTAAATTTGAACTTACTGAGGAGATACCGGAATTGTTAGCATCAGACGGTACCCAGTGGCACTTTATTCCTGTATATAGTCCAAATATGGGCGGGGTCTGGGAGGCAGGTATCAAGTCCATGAAGCATCACTTAAAAAGGATAATAAATACCCATCTAACCTTTAAAGAGATGACTACTTTACTATGTCAGGTGGAAGCTTGTTTAAACTCTCGACCTTTGTGCCCTATGGACAACACAGACCTGAATAGTCTGAATGTACTTACACCTGGACATTTTCTCATAGGAGAAGCACCCCTCACTATTCCCTCGCCAACCCTAAAGGATATTTCTATGAGCAGTTTATCTCGTTGGCAATTCACGCAAAAATTACTTTCTAACTTCTGGGAACGATGGCAACAAGAATATCTTACCAAATTGCAGCAAAGACCTAAATGGATGACAAAAAAGGAGGAGTTTGAAATAGGTCAAGTAGTACTCATCAAAACGGAGGGAATGCCCCCAGGAAAGTGGCATTTAGGACGTATCGTTGATAAACATCCTGGTCCGGATGGACTGACTAGAGTTTATAGCGTCAAAAGTGGAAATAGCATTGTAAAACGATCTATTTCTAAGTTATGTTTTATACCTGTCGATGCCAATGATAAGTAATGAATTCATTATATAATGTTGATTTCATGTAAAATTTAATAATTAACAGCCGAGTTGATTTATATATATTTCTATATTTGTTGATTTATATTTAGATACTGAGAAAACACTTTATTGTCAGCGATAAATTGTTATTCTACAGCGTTATTAGTCTAAGTTCTACAATTTATACAGCCTGTTATTACCATAATCTTAGAATATAATTCAATGTATTTTTATAAACTTAATTGTTTAAAAGGTCTCATAGAGACCTTTGGCGGGCGGTATGTTTGATTCAAAATTGTCTTTCTTCTTAAAGTTCATTTGATACCTATTATGTTTACGCATGCATTGCTAGTACCCAATAAACAATCAGAGCGAGTGCACGCGTTTCATTGCTATAAAACCCGAAGTGAACCATATACAACCTAAAGTGAACCTTATTACTAAATCACAAGCATATACGTGAGCGCCAATCTGAAACCGCCCTTACCTATAAAAACCGAGATATGAGCTATCTTGGTTTGTTTCTACATTAGCATAATGTATTTCCAATACAGATAGCGTATCGAGGCCACAATGTCCTAAAAAATTCTTTGGCTCCTAGCAAAAATGATTTATTTGCTCTAGAAATTTATTTATTCGAGTTTATATTGATGAATTATTAGTACGTTTATGTTTACTGTCTATACTTAATACGAAAGTGTCAATGTCTTTTGTGTTTTCACGAATTTGGCGAAATTTTGTACAGGGGCTATACTGCCAATGCTTAAAGCAAAATGACAGATTGATGTCACGTACCTTGACGTTCCTAAAATAATTCTTAGCGTGTCTCCTCCATTCCACGCGTCATTGGCGAGGTATATTGTACCCATTTGGTAGAAACGCAAGCCATAAAACCAACAATTTAATTGAATAATTAAATAATTATTAAGGACTAGTGAGCCCGGCAGGCGTTGTCCTGCCCTATCTTCCTCGCAATTATTCCATATTTTCTCACCGTTTAAATCTTCCCTGGACACCGACAAACATTTCAAAACGAAAACCAGCTAAATCGGCCCAGCTGTTCTCGAGTTTTAGCGAGGCAAACGAACAGCAATTGATTTTTATATTACACATATATAGATTATAATTCTAAAACAAGAAACTCTTAAGATAAGAAAACAATATACTTACAGTACAGTATAGCTTTGAACGTTGGCAGTATGGGCCCAGTAATGGATACCCGAGGATGGACATAATCAGTTTCTTTGACATAAAAATTTTACGAGCTCACTGGCGCAGTGGTGAGCGCTGTGTCTTATATAAACGGGAGGTCTCGGGTTTGATTCCCGGCTCAAGTATAATAAGAAAAATGTTTTAATGAAGATAATATTCTCATTTTTAAAAATAAAGGAATGTTTCTTTTGGTCGAGGATTTAAGGATTCAATATTTTATCTTCAAAATCGTATCTTTCTTCTATGTCCGGGTCGTTTTTTCCAACCTATATACTTTTACGGAATATTTCTAAAGTGGGGACTTTCCTCTAATTTTCCGTTCAATGGATTCCCTAAAAAAACGTGGGAAAAATTCTGATGAGCGCAAAATCTTTTGATGACACAGTTGGTCCTGAATAACCTGAATTTCTGAGAATACACTTTTTGAAGGTATTGCTCGACATTTTTATTTACATTATAAATACCTGTAGGCATACTACCATTGTTTTTAAGGGATATGAATGTTTTAGCCTACCAATCGTTCCGCCATTTTTATTTTTTCTCGAAATAGCCGTCACGCATTAAACCTGTATTAATCAATAGCTGGCATTAACACAAGCGAGTCTTATATACGAGTAGCCCCACAAAGTTATCTGACAGTTCAGTCAAATAAAAACATATATTTTATTTTTCATAGATACTAGTGACGCTGACATCGGGTCAGATAAGTTTGACAGACTACAACTGTCAGTTATAATCCACTCGCTGATGGCACCACCAGTACAGCTTTGAGAGCTGACGCTGATCTCGGAAACCTGACGCTTTAGAAGATTTTATCTCATATAATACTTACTTGTATTGATGCCAGCTATTGATTAATACAGTTTTTATTAGTGGTCGTTATTTCGAAAAAATGGCGGAATATTTTTATATGACGTACCCTGAAATAAGGATTATAATTCTGAAACCAGAGCGTCAACAATATTAAAATAATACCGCTTCAAGCTATGGTAGTATGCTCTCTGTGGTGCAATTATTAACCCTTAGTTTAATTTAATTGATAAATAATCAAGATAGATTTTTTTAACATTTAAAGTTTTTAGTAGTTAAAGTGGGTGATCAATACAATTTATGAATCCTTAGCACTCATAAGCCTTGTCGAGTTTTCTGGGGGCTGCAAATTCCCCTAACATCTAGTACAGAGATACAAGTATTATGCGGATAGTTTTAGTTTTATTCGTTTTTAATTAAAAGGAGTTTATTGTTTTCAGGGTTCATGTATGTATGCATGTATGTGAGTTTGTATATTCCACCGTAACTTCTATACACCTGAACCGATTTTGATAAATGAGGTATCGTTAGAATCCCTAGCTTATTCCGGCTGACATATGCTCGTAAAATTAAAAAAAAATTAATAGGGTGACCATGGTCCCGCATTAAAACTATAGTTAAAAAAATTCAAATATAAGATTTACTAAATCATCATCTACAAAATAATGAGTAGATTCCAAAACTACATATATAACACTATAGTTCAATATCCAGTGATTCACAAAAAAATATTATTTTATAAAAAAATAAAAATGTGAATGAGATTCTATATATCTAGATTAATTTAGATTTTTAACTTTTTAGTTATTTTTTTGTCAGGGCAGTCGTGTTTTTTATTTTTTTTAATTATGACTTGTTGTTGTATGTTCTTAGATCAGACAACTTCGATCTATATTGACCGTCACACTTATCTGACAGGCATAAAAATTAGTTCCAATTGCGGTCACCGGGTCAGATAAGTTTGTGGGACTACGTTGCGTGAACTATGTGTAGGCTTTATTGTTGACGACGAAAATAAGTCAATTTTCTCTTATCACACTTGTATCGAATTCTATCAGTCATGGTGTCGAAATTAATTGGAAGCCGCACATTCACTAATCGAAATGACTTCGATGGTATCTTGCTCTATTTTGGTCGTGTTTATCTTTCTACATTATGGCAATGCGGTAAGAATATAATTTTCTTTATCAGCATAAAAGAGTTCCCACGGAAACTCTTTAATATTCCGGGATTCCCTGTGCCTTTGATCCAGATCCGTTCAGCCGTTCTGGCATCATTGAGTAACAAACATCCATACATCCATCCATCCAAACTTTCGCATTTGTAATATTATTATCTGGTGTAGTTATTGTTACCACGTTTCCTTTTCTCGGGCTCGAGGCTCAGTCTCGAGGATCCTCTGAATAAAAGAATAAAAAGGATTTAAGCCCACCACACTTACCAAGTGCGCAATGGTCATCACACCTTTGATATAATTATGGAGAAAGTACAGGGGGCTTACTACCATCGCTTAAACAAGACCAGGGCACGTTTGGATATCACCATCACGTCTTATACTCTGTATACTTGACGTTCATTTAGTGTGTACCAACTTTGAATGAATATATTGTGACTTTGACAATATTATTTCAATATTGTTGACGCTCAGAATTATAGTTATTATCTTAGGGATGTCAAGGTACGTTATATAAAACTAACGTTTGAAATAATACTGCTTTAAGCTAAGGTAGTAAGCCCACATCCCAGATGTAGAAACACAAAAGTTATAGTATATCAATGTAAAGTAATGATCAAAGCAGGTCTGAGAAACCTCCGAGTTTTAGCCTCGTCTCAGAATTCGCTAATTAATTTAAATCCTGGTTAAATTATTCCGTGCTTCCTGAAAATTCATGTAACTAATAAGAGAGACAATAGAGTCCTTTAGAATTGATAATTAATTATGGAAAACCATCATGAGATTTCGCTAATTAAAATTAAACAATACTTGGCAGTCCCTTTAGAAGCTTAACTTTCAAAATTGTAGTTACCAACAGCATAAAAATAACGATTTGTTTATTTTATAAAGTTAAAAATATCATACGAGTAAGAACTAGATTACACCCGCGATGTCGTCCTCGTGGATTGAGGTTTTTCGGTTCCCGCGGAAATCCTTGAATTTTCCGGGATAAAAAGTAGCCTATGTTCTATTCCAGACTATCATCTGCTAAATTTCATCAGTTCAGTCGTTCTGGCGTGATTGAGTTACAAACATCCATTCATCCATCCATCCATACATCCATCCAAACTTTGCCATTTTTAATATTAGTATAGATCTTTAGGGAAACCCAGTGAAAACTGTACCTATATATCATAATTTTTTATTACGGCTCATATTTTACAATTTTCCACGCTTAGCAGGGTGTACGACACTTAAATAATTAATGTCATTTATTATGTACTTAAGTAGGAAGTACCTGTTTATTAATGCTATGAGCATAATTACTAGAATCTGTCTCGTGAAAGCTGGGAGTATTGTAAGTGAAGATGGATTGTATTTAACAATCGTGCATTGACTCCTGAGGATGCTCCGGTGACACAGTATTTTTATTTTTTTATTTTATTCCACTACAAGTTAACCCTTGCTTGCGATCTCGCTAATCTTATACACCTAGTCGGTTTCTACAAGGCTTCGAACCGGAACGATAAATCGCTTGGCTGCACGTCTTTGCCGGTAGGGTGGTAGCTAGGCCAGGGTCGAAGCCCCCCCCCCCCCCCAGGAAAAACGGAGCGAAACAAGAAACATGAGTCAAACGTACGTTGAGAATAATTTGGAACATGTGAGTTGTACCACTTATATTATTCTGTCTTGGCGGTTGATAGCTTCTTGTTCCTTGATTATCACGGACTTCCGCAAAGTCCTGCTGATCACAATTTGCTGGCGTTGAGCGATAAAAGTGTGTTTCTACCTTTATTTTATCGTACGAATGACACGAATATGCAAAACAATCAACTCAATGTAATTACAGGCAGCAATTTGCTCGAAATTGCCATAATCAAATTGCTCTTTCGATATTAGATTTTATTATACTATAGCGTTAATAATAATACGCGAATAGTTAATTCCAATTATGGTTTTCGACGTCAACTTATCCTATACTAGATAATGCCCGCGACTTTGTCGTTTTAATTAATAAATAATTTAAAAGAGTTAAAATAGTTTAACTCTTTATTTTTAGCCTATGTGTTATTCCAGACTTTAATCTACCTCTTTGCCAAAATTTATCCAGATCCGTTTACCGTTGAGGCGTGATTGAGTAACAAACATCCATCCATACATCCATGCAAACATTCGCTTTTATAATATTAGTATAGATCTGTCAATCCCCACTTGGCCAGCGAGGTGGACTATGGCGATAAACTCATTTTGAGAAAAGAAACAAACTGGACCGGCGATAAGTCGCGAAGTTGATGAAGAAAATAAATAAATAAATAAAAAACAGATAATAATTAATTGTTTGTTTCAGTTTCAAAGGACACGACAAAATTATTTTTCTGAATGTAAGTTACCGACTATATATTCCGATGACCCTACATCAGCGAAAAGTGCTAGTAAATTTAACACATACTACGGAGTACAGGCCGGATAGGTAAAAATGTCCGCGAGAAACGTAGTCGTAGAATGGGATACAGGTTTTGTATCGTCGCGTTTATTAAAATCGGGGTTTTGTCTCTAGCCAGTAGCCAAAGCTTTCGTGTCCGTAGTGTGTTTTTCCCCTTAATATTAGGTAGACTGTTTTTAACAGTTCTTTGCTAAAACGGAAATTCCCTTTATGGTACAGTTTAACTAGTGAAAGCTAAGAGTTGATTTTTTAAAGTTCAGTGTTGAATACTGGCAACACTGGAGCCACATAAAAAATAACAGTACTATACCCAATCTTATTTCCATAAACCCGTCAATTTGCACTCCCAGGTTTAACTAGAAAGATTAATATGTGTATTCGAGATTTTAAACCGCAAAACGAATATGTTTTCGCAAAATGAAATTTCATGCGCAACTTTTTGCGACTGACAGACTGAGATATGGGTTTGATGTTTGAATCAGCGAGCAAATGAGGCCGGCTCGTGTGAAAAGGCCTTTATGCGGTCCACAATTCTGTATGTAAATCAAATTTATAGCCGGATACTTGGTAGATTTTGCGGCGGAAATTTTTCGGATGTGACCTGTCCGAAAAGGTCTCTGGTGCGGAAATGAATATTTTATTTTTTAAATGCTCTGGAAGTAAAATATTCATCGTCAATTTAAAGGACAGTTGCACTTATAAGGTGAATACTTGATGAATATTTATATCTCAAAGAAAAGTATTATAATAGACCGTATTGAGCACACTTTTTTATAATCCATACAAATATTAAAAATGCGAAATTGTGCCTGTCTGCTACGCTTTCACAGCCCATCTATTCAACCGGTTTTGATGAAATTTGGTATAGCGCTAGGTTACAATCCGGCGAAGGACAGAGGCTACTTTCTATCCCGGAAAATGAAGGGATTCCCCCGAGAATCAAAAAAATTTAAGCCATGCAGACGAACGAAGTCGCGGGCATCATTTAATAAGTAACAAATAAAGTCTACTTGCCTGTCCTACTATCTGTCTGCCTGTCTACTACGCTTTCATGGCCCATTCGTTCGACCTATTTTGAAGTTGATAGAATAGCTCGTATCCAGGGGAATGACAAAGGTTACTTTTTATCTTGGAAAATCAAAGTTCCCGCGGGAGACATGGACCTCTATTAATTAATTATTGCAAATGTTTATGCGGATGTTATTTTATGGAAGTTTCATCTTGTCCGGTCGTACGAGTATAATGTTTCACCCTTAGTTTTATAATAATTGTTTTTTTATCCTGCAGTGAAAAACTATTTCACCAGTCTCACTCACTCCGCCAATCATCCTGAGAAATGTGTAGATATGGTAAATATTATTATTTTGTTAGGTAACTAACTGACAGACTGATATTTTTACAGATAAGCTCGAACTTTGAGGTTTCGTAAGAATTTTTGGTATAGTTTAACTATATCCATTCGTCCGTCCGTCTGTCTGTCTGTCTGACCGTGGCTTAGCTCAGAGGTTCTTAGTTCTGAACGCTCTAATTTGGCATGGATATACATATTAATCACCCCGAAAAAGTAGAAAATAAAAATTTTGAAAAAAAATTGTACTTTAAGGGGAGAAAAATAATTTTTCGAGTCAGATAACCGTTTCCCAAATATTAAGTTAAAGTGCTAATACTGATAAGTCAAGTGTCCCTCTACCAGCTAAATGGTTTAGACCTTGCTTGAGGATATATGAGAAAAATACATGGCAGCAGTGTATATAACGAAGTTAAAAGGAAAACTATCACAGCTAATATTGAGTATAAGCAGGCGTTACTTTGCGCAAGTCCATGATAATGAAAAAACTGGAAGTTTAATTTAATTCGTATAATCCGCCACAAACGGTCTATAAACGTTCAATTTAAGTAACAAGTTAAGTAGATTTTACAATTCAACGAGTATAAGTCGACCAACTTATAAAATGTTCGCATATTGAGACGGGCAAGTACAGAACCCTGCACTGTGCGTGGCCCAACACGCACTTGGCCGGTTTTTCTTTGTGGTTAGAACCTCACTCTGAAAGGATTTTTAGATCCATATTCCATATTCCAAATCCATATCCATATAATATTATAAATGCGAAAGTGTGTCTGTGTGTTTATCTGTCTGTCTGTCTGTCTGCTACGCTTTCACGGCCCATCTGTTCATCGGATTTGGATGGAATTCGATATAGTGGTAAGGGGAGGACATAAGCCACTTTTTATCCATGGAAAATTAAAGACTTCCTGCGGGAATCAAAAAATCTTAATCCACGCGGATGAATTCGCAGGCATCATCTAGTATTCTCTTCCCTTCCCCTTCCAGCTTCCGTTTCTTCATTCGCTTATAATATTGGTATCTTCAAATCAAGAGTGAATAGGCATCTTCTAGGCAAGCGCGCTCCACCTTAGGCTGCATCACCACTTGCAAGCAAGTCTGATTGCAGCCAAGCGCCAGTTTATAAAAAATAAAAAAGAAGGTCAATCGAATCAAGTAATTATTATTTCGGCTATATTTTTTGAAGACTTTTGGAATTTTCATAGTTATAATTATTTCAAGATTGTTTCGTAAGTATTTTAATGCAAATTAACGAAAAGAAACGTAATTTTCAGTGCGACGCTTTATATTGCACTGCTCAAGTAAGTGTACAGAAATAAATAGGTATTAATGAGTACTTTTGACTTATAATAATTAATTATTATGACCGAATTTCGACCACGACGGCCTATCTCCAGAGAGATTAGCCATCTGCGTGGGAGCACAAGTGTGTGCGCAAACACAGGTGCACTCTCTGTTCCTTTACTCTCATAGGGACGAAAAATCCGACACGACCGGTGAGAGATCAGACGCAGGTTATCACTTTAACGGGACGACTACAATAAATATGATTTGAATTTTGTTTTTGTTGAGGAAGCTGTTTTATTAATCTTTCTGCCTGTCTGTCTTTTTTCTTTACTACTAGTAGATTTGTGGTTGTACCTTCACTGTGTATGGTAATTCCAAATAAAGATTTTATTTATTTATTTATTTGTGTGCTTGTGTAGTGGTGTAATATGATGCTGTGCATCACGCTACACCTATCAAGATATATTAAAGCCCAGTGCACTCTCACCCAGTATTTTTTTAATTTTAATGATTTTTAGTGCTTAGGACATGAAGGCCAAGCAACTGTAAGTACTGTTTTAACTAAATATTAATTTCACGGTTTGTTAAGTATTTCACATTGTGATTTTTACAATCGTGGGCGTTGCTATTTATTTAATATCCTATTGGTAAAAAGTTTGGTAATAACACGGGCCACGGAAAGTCTTGTAAGTACCATATCGTTTGCAAAAAATGTTAGTTACTTATGTTAGAAAAACTCGTAAGTGTATTGTAGATAATAAGTATATTTCAAAGTGGAAAATAAGATTAAGTGTTGATATCGTAAAAACAATAAGAAACAATTTATGCAATCATATCTTGGTTACGTTAAGTAAAAAACAACATAAAATAATAATTTTCATGATATTTTTAGTGTTACAGCGCTTTTTGTAAAGCACAGGTAATTTCATAAATCATAATAACACTTTACCCACCGTGACTCATAATGATTCATTATCATTCTCACACCGAGTCACGTTTGGACCCTTGTAGCTTTGGTGTTAGGGTGCATAGAATTAGGTGGCATGATACCCACATTTTTCCTCTCATATTTTTTTTTCTTAATTTTTATCCTTTTTTTTAATTCCGCTACTAGTTAGCGCACTGCGGTCTCACCTGATCTAAGTGATGATGCAGTCTAAGATGGTAGCAGGCTAACCTGTTAGGGATACAGCAGTTAAATTAAACCGATACCCCTAAACGGTTTCTACACGGCATCGTACCGGAACGCTAAATTGCTTGGCGGCACGTCTTTGACGATAGGGTGGTAACTAGCCACGGTCGAAGCCAGGTCAGACCGCTGAAAATTCAGAAATTATAAATTCCCGAATCGAGTCTGCCGGGAATTTCACCCAGGTCCTCCCATTTGCACCAGGGAAGTATCAAAACCTTTAACATTCTAAAATTGTCATTGAAAGTCTCCGTATACTTTTATCAAATGATCCATGATTGTTCCTATGATCCTAGTCTTAACAACAAAATCTGTATTATAGATATATTTTTACTGTAATTTACCAAGGATATAAAACAGTTAATATCATAACATCTTTGTAATTTAGTTACCTAGGGTTTGACTGAGAAAACTGGCAAGGAAATATACTAGATGTTTTCGCCATTTTTCTCTTTCACAAACTATTATATTATCTTATATTTATATAAAAATCAATTGCCGAATGCATGTAAGCGCATCACTTCAGAAGGGCTAGACCGATTATGATTAAATTTTTTGTGTACGTTTGTATGCTCTGTGGGTCTTCTCAAGTTGGCCTGTGAGGGCCAAGCGGGGATACGTGCTTCGAGTCCCGGCCCCGGGTGGGGCGCGGGGCAACATTGTGCCCCGGTGGATGTCTTGAAGCCTAAAAAATGGCTAGGGGCTGCCTTGTAGGTTAAGGGCCTTTTGGTAGGGTACGAATCCGGGATGGTTTATATTCACAATTGAACCCGGTAGGTTGCGCTGCAATCGGGTTCGAGGTTCAGGGCAGGACAAAGTCTGCCGGGCCCACTAGTTTACTAATAAAATTAAAGTTTGCACCTCGAGTGCAATTTTAATCATGCTGCACTTGTAGCATAAATAACTATATTAATTACTAGCTGATGCCCGCGACTTTGTCCGCGTGGTTTAAGTTTTTTTTTGATTCCCAAGGGAACTTCTTTATTTTCCGGGATAAATATAGTCTATGTCACTCTCCAGGTCCTCAACTGTACCCATGCTAAAATCACGTCAATCCTTTGCTCCGTTGCGGCGTGATTGAAGGACAAACCAACAAACATACACACTTTCACATTTAAAATATTTGTATGATTATTTTTCAGACAAGAGGAGACTTTTCGAGGGCAATAGTAAGTAAAAACAAAGATATGACTTTTATATGGAGCCGCACTCACTAGCCCGACAGAATCAAACGTCGTTTCTTTCTGACTCGGAGCGCAGATATTTTGCCCTGTCCAATCTCTTGCGTTTTCGCTCTATTGATTCGACGTTTTTTTAAAAATATAGAATGAGAGGCTACGAGTTTATGTAGCGTGTCGTAGCTGCGTAGCTACCACGTAGCACTTGTGTATAGGTGGTCTACGACAAGTCTACATGTTCGTAGAGATTTTTATCGCAAGGGTTGGATGGAGAGTTAGAGATATAGGGCTAGAGGTGAATTCTTAATTTGTCGTGATTGCATAAGTAATTCATGGGGCGGAATCACACTTAAGACAGAACAAGACATAACGTCCACGCGAAATGTGTCGTTCCATTGCGGTAGTCGGTGTAAATAAACTTTATTAAAAAAAATTGGTTGAGAAACCTCGGAAAAATCGTAACACCTACATAAAAAAAGATACGCGCTGAATTGAGAAGTGCTCCCCCTTTTTTGGAAGTTGGATAAAAATACGCGCGCGAACATTTTGTCTCTATTGTGTTTTCGCCTTTAATCTATTATTGAATACCATACGCTCGGTCCCTGGCGAGCAAAACTAGCAGCAAATACAATAAAGAGCATTCCTAACATTGTGTATCTATTCCATGCATTTTACATTCGAAACATTTATACCAATTTTATTCTAAAGTAAAGTGAAAGGCAGAGAATTTATAGTGTACTAGATAATGACCGAAACTTCGTCCGCGTGGATTAAGTTTGTGATTCCCGCGCGAACTCCTTAATTTTCCGGGATAAAGTAACCCTTCCCTGGGATATAACCTACCTCTATACCAAATTTCAGCAAAATCGGCCTGTCTGCTAAGCGTAGCGTAGCAGACAGGCAGACACACTTTCGCATTTATAATATTAGTATGGATTGGGAATCCTATGTCAACAATTAATTCATTTTAAAGTTTTTTTAATAGAATGTCTTTCAAATGACAAAATTTCCACGTCTTCTGTAAGTTTTTAGTTTAATAAACATTTTACTCTTACACATACTTAAATGATAAGTTTATTTTTTTAGTGCGACGGATCGAAATGTAAAGCATTGGTAAATATTAAATAATGGAACTGAAACATGAAATGAAAAAATAATACTAAGTTATCTTTCTCTACATACTGCGTAACGCCATTATTTTTTCAGTGCTATGAGAAAAAATGTCTGTCTCAGGTATGAAAACATTGCTTACATTAATACAAGTTATACATTTAAAACTAAAATAAACAAAAAATATTAAAAAAAACTAAAATCATACTAATACTAAATGCGAAATTAGGGATGGATAGATGGATGTTTGTTACTCAATCACGCCAATACGGCTGAACGGATCTGGATGAAATTTGGCAAAGAGATGGAGTCTGGAAAAATACATAACATGCTTTTTCTCCCGGAAAATGAAGACGTTTTAGCGGGAGTCAAAAATCGTAAACCCACGCGGACGGTATCATAAAATTACTAGTCATGCACTTTATTAGCTGAATATCACAGTAATTATGGAGTCTATGGCAGTAGAGACCTACTCCTGTTAGGGATATATTAGATAAATATTTTTTTTAATTTAATTTATAGACTACGATGGCTGTAATTAAAAAAAAATTGGCTGCCATTCGATTTGCTGCTTGAGGTGGAGTGTGCTTGCCTAGAACATGCCTATTCACTCTTGATTTGAAGATACAAATATTAAAATTGAAGGGGGAAACGGAAGTCGGAAGGGCATTCCATATCCTAGCGGTTCGAACTAGAAACAAGGAAGCAAATCGCTTCGTAGACCTGACGATGCCTTGCGTTACGATAGTAGAAAGGTAATGGAGGAACAAGAAAAAATTCTTGAGCACACTCTCCGATCTATCATGCGTGTTGTTTGTTGACGAGTGACGACCGCCCTGGCGCAGTGTTGAGCGCTGTTGTCTTAACGTCCCGGGTTCGATTCCAGGCAGGGTCAATTTGGGAATTTATAATTTCTGAAATTTCTCCTCTAGCCGCGGCTAGTTCTCCTTTGCCCCTTACCCCACTGGCAAAAAAGTACCGCCAAACGATTAAGCGTTCCATTTAAATATAACTGCCGTACCCCTACAGGTTAGTCCGCTACCATCTTAGACTGCATCTTCACTTACCATCAGGT
This sequence comes from Erebia palarica, assembly GCA_964035005.1. Taxonomy (NCBI): domain Eukaryota; kingdom Metazoa; phylum Arthropoda; class Insecta; order Lepidoptera; family Nymphalidae; genus Erebia; species Erebia palarica. The sequence continues at coordinate 23,486,470 of OZ035993.1, read as the reverse complement.
GAGATCGCAGTCAAGGGCTCACTTGTAGTGGAATAAAAAATAGAAAGTTGGTGTGTGTACAATTCACACACAGCAGAAGTGCAACTTCAGAAAAGTAGCCTACGAGAGAATACTAATATGTCTGTCTCTGTTTAGTATATGACTGCCTAAAAAATTCACCTCAAAAATGAAAATAAACTTTTCTGAGTAATTATTGATTACCCAAAATTGTATTTTTGGGCATTTAGTTTTTGTTGTTTGTTTGTAGTGTGCGGGAGGAGTGTGCCAATCGCAGGTAACATTTGTGTAAAATGTATATTAACGTGTAAAAATTACAATAATTTTGAATCATGTTTTTGTCATGTAACTTTTTACTTTTCAGTGTTTTGGTCCAGAATGTCAATCTGACGTAAGTAAGAATTTTATAAGGTACAAACTGAGGGCTGAGTGGGAGGTTTATAACGTATTTGATCACGTCAACGTTAACTACCATTTATATGGAACTAGCCGCCCGCGACTTCATCCGCGTGGTTTGAGTAAATTATTCGGGATGAAAAGTAGCCTCCAGCTCCTCAACTCCACAAGATATTTGGTGGTTGCTTTTCTCTATCAAAAATTATTTAATTATTAGCTGATGCCCGCGACTTTGTCCATGTGGAATAAGTTTTTGTAATTCCCACGGGAACTCCCACATTTTCCGGAATAAAAAGTAGCCTATGTCACTCTCCAGGTCCTCAACTATATCTATAAAAAATTACGTCAATCCGTTCGCTCTGTTGCGGCCTGATTAGAACAAACAAACACACTTTCGCATGACTAATATTAGTATGATTGATCGAGCGCCAGCTGTGAAGCGCTTGGTAATTCTATTTAAATCATAGATAACGTTGTCGCGATTGAAAAGGATGAAAATCTCCCAATAGGCACTCTGTAGTATATTTTAGCGTAGGATCGATGTAAAGACCTGGAGAATGTAGAAAGTATTATAACAAAAACTCAGTTATTCTCCCTCCAACCACGCGGACAAAGCCACAAGCAGGTATTATCTAATACATGTAAAAAAATTGCATACCAAAGACCTCCTACCCATAAATTATTTTCCTTTACAAGAGTTTTATTTACTTTTTATTTCATTTTTACGAGCGGAGTTTATAATTAATGAAACGGCACTGCAGTCTAAACTTGCAAAGCATAAAAATAACGGTTCATATTTCAGGTTCACAACAGAACTGCTTCCAAAGCTTTATTTTTGTCAAGCTTTTAAAAAATTTGCGTTTTTTCCTCCTTACTGTCAGCAGGGCATTACATTGTAGTCGTAAAATTTAAAATGAAATAATATGATTATGCTCGAATGCATACTTGCATGGTCGACTGCGGATCACGAGGTCCTGGGTACGATTCCCGGTCGGGCATTAAATGTTATGTGAAATTCTCAGTGCCAGCTCAGAGTTGGAAGTATGTGGTAAGTCACCCCCGCGCCTCGGAGAGCTCGTTAAGCCGTTGGTCCCGGTTATTATAACTAACATGCAAATAGTCGTTAAAGCCCGTCCACCCACGTTGGAGCAGCCTGATGGGTGTAAGCTCTAATTCTCTCTCTTCTATGAGAGTGGAGGCCTGTGCCCAGCAGTATGCTTGAATACTGAAAACAAAACACGGTGGAGGCTTTTATTTGAGTCGTTATCAAAACGCCACGCCTTGACTCCAATCCACTCTGCTGGTGTGCATTGCGCCTTAATCTACCTGCAAAGTTTTTTCAAAATTATGAAAAGAATCATAAAAATACTAGCTGATGCCCGCGACTTCGTCCGCGTGGATTAAGATTGTTTGCGCAGGAACTCTTTAATTTTCTGGGAATAAAAGAAGCTTCTATCCTTCCCCGGGATACAATCTACCCCTGTACCAAATTTCATCAAAATTGGTTGAGCAGACGGGCCGCGAAAGCGAAGCAGACGGACACACTTTCGCATTTATAATATTAAGTATGGATTATTTTCAGTGCTCAGGTGGGATCTGTGTCACATCGGTATGTATATGTTTTCAGGTTTAGTATAACTTTGTAAGATTGAAGATATTTTCAGATACCAGCTACCCAAATATTGTAATAATTAATTTCGCAGTATTAATGAATATTTGCATTCAATTAATTCTTAGTAAATTGTACTTGGGATAAAATAAATTATTTCGTGCTATCCTTTAATCTTGCAAATAACCTTTGTACATCTGAAACGTGATATTTTGAAATTAAAATTATCGCTTTATTATTGAAACTTACCATTTAATTAATAAACAATTTTCCTTGCCAATTTTTAATGTTACCACATAAATATTTTTAAATTTCCAGTGCGATGGAAAAGGTTGCAATTCTAGTGTAAGTAAACCTCCTGAGTTCAGTATTATATTTCGTTTTTTAAATGAAATAAAAGCATTTTTTGGTTGTTTTTAGTGTACCGGTGGGACCTGCTCTTCTAACGTATGTATAAAAAATCTTTAAAAAATAAGTTAGTTTGAGCAAGTTCACGATAACAAAGGAACAAGAATATAATCCGCTAACAGACAATATTAAGAGTTGGATACGAGTAATATAATGCCGATCGAACAAAATAACAATTAACTTAGGAAGCACTTACAATAATAATTAAAATATTTACAAACAATAACTACTACAGACACTTAATCTTTGTTTAAAGATACAGTTTTCTGCGAGTCACAGTTTTAACTAGCTCGGAAAACAGGTGCACAATAATATTTAGATTGTATGTCAACTATATTAGTTTTATCCTAGGTGTAAGGCTGTAAATGTTATTTAGTTGTCCCACACTGTATTTTTATGAAATAAAATGTATCTTATCTTTATCTTTAAAGTTTTATGACTCTACAATAATTGTACATTGTCGAGTCAATATCTCCTTAGGATGCTCCGGTGTCGGCGTGAAACATACGTTGAGAGTGCTTCGGAAGATTTGTGTGTTGTGGTATGTTAGCGGTGTGTACTGCATATCGCATGCTGCACGTCGTTTGCTGCATGTTTACAATTTTTTTCTGTTTTATCAAATTTTAGCGATTTAAGCTTCCTGTTCCAATGGTTTAAATTTTTTTTGGTTACAGGCCATAGGAGTCGGAGCAATTTCACATGTAATTATTCTGCCAGTAATAAATAAGTCTTGCAGATTTTCGAGTGATTATTTTATCATAATACAATATATAACGAAAAGATTAGTTACCACCCTGCCGGCAAAAACGTGCCGCCAAGCGATTTAGCGTTCCGGTACGATGCCGTGTAAAAACTGATTAGGGGTATGGGCTTAATATAACTGCCATTCCTCTAACAAATTAGCCCGCTACCATCTTAGACTGAATCATTATTTACCATCAGGTGAGATCGCAGTCAAGGGCTCACTTACAGTGGATTTAAAAAAAAACAAGGCATAGACATGACGTTGTCATTTCTTCTTGTATTGCGTGGTCGCGGGTAGGCGGAAAAAAAAATTACGTGGTGGTTTAACTACCCGCACGCATCATACAGTGCAGTGTTGCCCGTGTTTTAAGAATTAATCTCAGTATCAACAAAAGGGTTTGATTTTTAAATCAAAAACAAACAAAATATGTTTTTTATAGTGCAACGGTGGAACCTGTAACTCAAACGTAAGTCTTAATTCTAGGTCTGGTAATATGATTGCTATATAGTACATGGGAATTTAAATGCATTCAGGTCAATAATTACTTTTAATGATAATTAATCGCGGACATCAGCTATACCCGCGACTTCGTCCGCGAGGTTTAAGTTTTTATTCCTGCGGGAACTTTTTAAATTTGCGGGATAAAAAGAAGCCTATGCCACTTTACAGCTCCTCGACTATACCCATGCCAAAAATCACGTCGATCTGTTGCCCCGTTGCGGCGTGATTGAAGGAGAAACCAACAAACAAACACACTTTCACATATTTAAAATTAGTATGCCTAGACGATGCCTGCGACTTCGTTCGTCGAGTTTTATTTAATTGCCGGGGGAAACCCTTAATATTCCGGTATAAAAAGTAGACTATGCCCTTCCAAGGGAGGTAACTTAAAAAATATACCAAATGTCATCAAAATCGGTCGAAAAGATCTTGTTCCGTATATTATGAGCGGTTGATGCTCTCTTGTTAACTACTAAAACAATTGCGCAAATCTGACGCGCCCTTGTCCAGATATTTTATAAAAAATTGATTTCATGTTTTCAGGCAAAAGGGGATAACTCTGTAGCTACGGTAAAGACATAAATGTAATCGAAGATCATGGACACGATAAAAGAGCGTGGATTTGACTCGCTCCAGCTATGCTTGGGACTGCAGTTACTCGAATCTTAATAATGATTCACATTTTTGATTTATTTAAAAAGAGAAATCACGGAGTTTCTTGCTGGCTCTTCTATCGGCAGTCCCTATGACTGCCATTTTTTTATTTATTTATATACTCTCAGGAAAACTAGGCAATAATAAGGGCAGAAGTGACGAAAAATCTCCGTTATATAGCATCAGCATAATATCTTTGAATTGTTTTAAACCTTACGACCTCGCTGGCGCAGATATAAGCGCTCACAGTTGTCTCATAAGCGGGAGGTCCTGGACCTAGACCTAGGAGGTTAGATCCCGGTCCCAGTCAATTGGGAGTTAATAATGTTATTTTTTTTAATGTTTAGTTTTTAATTTGTTAATATGATTAATTATTACTTTTCATATTGGAATTAATAATGTTTAAATTTTCTCTTGTCTGGTCTAGTGGGTCTAGGTATAGCCCGCTACCTTAGACTGCATCATCACTTACCCCCAGGTGAAATCGCAGTCAAGGGCTGTGGCTGTGTTAGTAATTTGGTGCGGATTAAAATCTAATTTGCATACATTTTCACAGTGCACTGGCGATGTCTGCCAAGTAAAGGTACTAACCGATTAAACACATTGATTTATTTATTCAGGTATCTTTATTGCACACGCAAAATATACAGTATACAGTTTAAAAGCAGTAGTAACTAGTAAGACTACATAGAAATGTGCAAAGGCGGTCTTATTGCTAAAGCAATCTCCTACAGACATCCTTTGGTGAAAACATTTGGTGACATTGATTTTTTCATAAATTAAAGGTAACTAGCTGATGCCCGCAACTTCGTCGGCGTGGATTGAAGTTTTTTGGTTCCCGCGGGAACTATAATCTATCTCTGCACCAAATTTCATCCAGATCCGTTCAGGTGTTTTGGCGTGATTGAGTAAAAACATCCATCCTTCCATCCATAGATCCATCCAAACTTTCGCATTAATAATATTATGTTAAGATGTATAGTCTATATGTTTTTATAATATCTTAAGTTTTATTGCAGTGTTACGGACAAAATTGTACCGCGACGGTAAGCAATGGTGATTTTTTTCTTATTGTAAATTCATCAATAATGTCACCTGATGGTAAGTGATGAAGAAATCTAAGATGGTGGAGGCTAACTTGTTAGGGGTACGGCAGTTATATTAAACCCATACCCCTAATCAGTTTCTCCATGACATCTTACTGGAACGCCAAATGACATGGCGGCACGTCTATGCCGATAGAAAGGTAACTAGCCACGGCCGAAGCCTCCCACCAGACCAGGCCAGAGAAAATTCAGGAATTATAAATTCCCAAATTTGGCACTGCTGTGAATCGAACTCCGGGCCTCTCAATATAAGACTACAGCGCTCACTATTGCGCAAGGGGGGGTAGTTAAATTAACCCTGTAAGAGAAAAAATCTGAAAAGAGATGATGATTTTCAGTGCGACGGAGAAGTGTGCATGGCAAAGGTACGTTTTACAAATTTTTTTGCAACAGTAGCTATCTATACTTAATATTATAAATATAAAAGTGTGTTTGTCTGCTACTCAACGGATTTTGATGTAATTTGGTATGTTGCATCCCGGGGAAGGGCACATAGACTACTTTTTATCGCAGAAAATTAAGGATTTCCCGCGGTAATCCAAAGAAACTTAAGCAACGTGAACGAAGTCGCGGGTATTATCTAGTACCACCACCAACACCACCACTACAGCTCATTAACGTCCCACTGCTGGGCACAAGTCTCCACTCTTATAGGAGAGAGGAAATTAGAGCTTTGACCCACCACGGTGCTCCAATGCGGATTGGAGGGCTTTATCATGTTAGTGATAATAACCAGGACCGACGGCTTAACGTCCTCTCCGAGGCACGGGAGTGAAACACCGTCAACTTCCTAACTCCGGGCTAGTAGAAGGGCAACTCTAGGCAATTTCTTATCAGAAAACCCATTACTTGCTATTTAGCCCGACCCGGGACTCGAACCCGGGACATCGTCGTCCGCAGTTGAACTTCTAACCACTAGACCAACGAGGCAGTTATCTAGAAATCACATCACGTTATACTTTCATCCGTTTATGTATTCCATCTTATAAAAAATTTAATATTTCAGTGTTCGGGCGCCGACTGTGGAGCCAGTGTAAGAAAAAAAGTTAACTAATAAAGTTAATTTTAACTTCTATTACTTTACTACTTTACTTTTAACACAGAATTCAGCAAATAAAACTGTAACTGGCAGATTTCTGCGGATTGAAATTAAATGAAATTATTTAATTATTTTAAGTGTAAAAGTCTTATAATAAATTCGGAAAGTGGATAATTTTAAATAGACCACCGAGGCCGAAATTGGGTCGGGAGGGCATGATTGATAAATCAGAATAGGTTTTAAAATAAAAAAGATTACATTAAAATAGGTACATTACAACAGATGAAGTCATTTCATTTGCTTTTCGCATTGAATGTCTTCAGATTATTTCTGCCAGATTCACTTGAAAGCACTTTTATGTAAATAAAAAGTATTCGTTTTTTTTTGTATAGAATTCTTTTATTTGCAATATGGTTCGGTAACCATTATTTAAAACAATTTATTTATAGCAAATACATCAACTTAAAACTACGAAATACATTAAAATATAAATTAAAACGAAATGAAAAAACTAAACAGAATTAAATTGAATACTGAAAATAATTTAATGTTTTATTTTTACAGTGCAGCGGTCCCAACTGTAAATACGAGAAGTTAATTCCGAAGGTTCAAGTCTCAAGCAAAAACACCGTATCCATCCCACTACTGAATATAGAGTTTGAGGCAGAAATTATCGACTCTGACTGAATAATAGACTGTATTACCTTTTTATTCAGTGTTTTTTTACCATACAAGTTACCAGAAAGTTCGACTACCGGGCGAAAAGACCAACTCCATCCCTCAACTAAATATATTCTGTATTTAGTATAATTAAAATAATATTAGAGAAAAATAATATTAGAGGCAGAAGTTATCGAATTTGACTGAATAATATAATGTACTTATTTAACTATTTATTCACGGTGTTTTGTATTAAGTTTAGCCCAACTATAAAAGTGACTGTATAGTTGGGCTAAACTTGGTTGTATAGTATATATTCGCTTTTTTTTTATTCCACCACAAGCTGTTAGCCCTTGACTGCAATCTCACCAGATGACAACTGATGATGCAATCTAAGATGACAACGGAGTAACCTGTCAGGGGTACCGATACCCTTAATCCGTTTTTCCACGGCATCGTACCAGAACGCTAAATCCCGTGGCGGTTGGTACGTCTTTGTCGGTAGCGTGGTAACTAGCCCTAACTAACCGCTAACTAGCAACTGCTATTTAGAAGCAGCTGGACCCCTCTGCCGGTACCTCGCTTACGCCCTTGCTGACTAATGACCTGATAACGTACGTCTGTCAGTACTCCAAAACTCCTAATAGTAATATCAAAACACCTAGCAGCGTAATATATATTATGATTTATGGTGTCGCCACTTTTTTTCGAGGTATGACAGGTTGTGGCCTCGATAGTAGACTGAGCACACGTTTTATAATCTTTGGACTGCCTTATTGATCTCGTAGCCTTATTTTTATATATACTAGCGACACTGTCACCGGGTCTTACTTCATGCGTCGTTCCCTCAACTTTGAGGATCGTGACACCCCTTCGATAGCACTCTTTTCACGATGCTCTTCCATTTTCCTCTATTTCCCGCCGCATGGATGGCCTCGCAGATCGGAGTGTCGACTGCTTCCTTTCGCCTTTTCAGAAACTTCGGTAGTCCATTTAATACCACTCGGCCCGGGTAGCAAGCGGCGCCGAGCATTGCCCGGATCGCCATGAAGCTCACTATCTCTGTTTGTACTTATCATAGGGGGGTTTTCTTGGGAAAATAGTCATGGTGGATTCCCAGATCCTTCCATGCCAGTCTTTTCGATTTATATACATTTTTGGGCGCGTTTGGAACCCTTGTAGCTTTAGTTTTAAGATACCGTAACCAATTATCACAATCATGTTTTATATGTAAGTAATTTTAGACGTCAATAAGTGTACCTACAGTGTACCTATATTTAATAAATGAGTATTTTAGAGAGCTAAAAATATAAATTACCCCGTACGGGTTCGGCATATTAGAACAAACTGCACGTGAACTAACAACTGGTTATATAATATAAGTGTGTATAGTCCACAAATTTATCTGACCCGGTAACAGCGCCGCTTATATATGTCCATACTTCCATACTAATATTATAAATGCGAAAGTGTCTGTCTGTCCATCTGCCTGCTACGCTTTCACGGCTCATCTGTTTAACCGATTTTGATGAAATTTGGTTATCCCTGTGGATAGGTTGTATACCGGGGAAATTACATAGACTATGTCATATATAATTCACGCAGACGAAGTCGCGGGCATAAAAAATAAAATAACAAAATCTAAACAGGCATATAAATTTGTACCAATGTTGGCCACCGGGCCAGATAACTTAATTTCATGGTAGCACAACTTATTTCTTAGAAACGATAGATGTTGAGTCCGAGTGAGATGAGTCGCAAAGTGTAGTCCAATGGCGATCCCGCACAGAAAACCACAGCGTTAAATGGATAAATTATTATTTATTATTATTATTTATCTTTATTTCAGGAAACTGTCCTATATTTTGTTAGTTACAATCACTTAAACTATGTTAGTAAATACAAAATACTTAACCCACTCTATACCTATACATACTAATAGGCATGATGACAGTAACCAAGAATCAATGAAATTATAAATTTATCTAATGAAATAGGATTCATGGATTATAAAAAACGTATTTATTTTTCTATTTCGAGTAGGATTGCTATTTATTTTGATAAAATAAAACTATAAAATACAGCAATCCGCCATATTGGATTAAACACCAAGAAGCGAATGACGTCACAATTGTTTGTTTTCGAGCTTTGACAATCACACTATTGTTTACTGCACACTGCACAGAGTACATTGGTAATAACAATAGTGACGTCACAAACGGCGCCATGACACCGGCGAGCGTTTTGGCGTGAATTTTAAACTTTAAATTTCAAATGCCAATTTTATCTACGAAACCTTATTTTTCTGCTGAAATAATATATTTTTTCGAAATAGTAGATACTTACGAACATAATCTGACCATTTTTCAAAATCAGTCATCATGCCTATTATACCTAACACAACTACAACTTTGGGGCCTTCTCGCGCGACTGTGTGCACCATTCCAGCACCTCCAGAAAGAGCTGTCCAGTTTAACCACCAATGTGCCAAGGAGGATGTTGGAGCTACTCAATAGCATGCTCATTATGGACGCGGCACGCTTGCGTATGATCGCGTAGAAGTCATCCACCCGAGCTTCCGCAAACATTTCCGACGCGCTACAGTGTCGAGGCTTCCTCAGCACCGCCCTCAGCACATTGTTGTACTGTACACGCGTTTTGACATCAAACGATTTACTGCGTTCAGGCGCAACCACGTCGTGTGTTCGTCCCTACAAAAGACCTATGTCCAGCAACTGTGTATCGTATCGATATGTGTATCTGTCTATCGATTGACGACAAGTTAGCCCTTGTCTGTGATTATTTGGGTGGTAGAGGTTAACTGCGATAACATGGCTCGCCTCTCCGATGTACTGTTTCGATGCGTGTAGTCACGCCGCTAGTCGACCAACAAATCCATGCATATAATTTTGTTTGACGACCGCCTCAGCACGCACGCATGCGTTTTGAGTCTTGGAGGAGCGCGCTATGTAATCGTAGTCAATCAGTCCATCTCTAAGTTATGGAGAGATTAAGTACTATGTACCCATATACTCCATATACTACTAATACTACTTGTAAAGGATGCTCGAACGGGGAGGGAAAAATTCTGTCGTTCTCAAGAAAATTTTATTTTATATTAGTTTGTTAAATTTCAATTACTATGGCAACGCAACTGACAACTTTTTCTTCTATTTACATTAATTAAAAAAGTTTCAATATATTTTATTATTCGCGTCGCTTACACTACTAATAATACCCATATACTCCAAATTAAATTTCTTACTACACGGCATAGTACCGGAACACTATTAAAAAGGAAGGGAGGTCTGAAACTCGAGTCAGGTCAAAAAAATTGTCTAGTGACAAATGACTGCGCACTAATATGGAGCTGAAAGGATCTAGATGAAATTTGGCCCAGAGATAGATTATAGTCTGGAATAGCACTTTGTATCCCAGAAATTTAAAGAGTTCCCGCTAGAACCAAAACAATTCAACCCCACGCCCACCCAAGTTGGGGACTTGAAGGTGGGGATGCCCGCATCAGCTAGTTTATCATAAATATTAAAAAAGGTTGTCTCCATCTTTGATGCGCCACAGCCAACATAGATGGCGCGATTTCATATTACAACGCGTTGGTGATTTCATCTCGGAAGCTTATCATATTCCGATTAATATTTTGAATTGATGTGATATGATACGACCCTAAATCTTACCCTAATTGAAAAATTTTTGTAGAGATGCCTTCTAGCATCTTAATAACCTAAGATAGTGACAGGGTTTCTGTTTCGACCCATTCGATCGCGACACCGATTATTATAATATGTCCAACCATTTGTTATACTTTTGACATAAGCACGCTTATGAAGTTTCATAATCATAGACAGGCAACCAATAACCATCGACAAAAAAAGGCAATAAGTATTTCATAGACGCAGATATTTTTTTACAACAGTGAAGCGACGTTCCCTTTCATCTGATATTTTGTAACAAATAATAATTATTGGGTATTTGACTACTAAACAAATAAATTCTTTTTTAGTGATTATTAAATAGAGGATCTCCCAAAAATCGTAATATCCACGTCCCCTGATAGTTTTATATTGAATAACCTTAATAAACAAACTATTAAATTAAAAAAGTGCGTTGAACTTTAATGACGTCACATTTCAGAATTTCATATAAATCTCATACTTAGGAGTTAGGACTAGGGTTGTAACGAAACCTCGCCTCCGCCTCCGTAAGTGCGGAACTTTCGCAAGAAATACCTCCGCTTCAGCATCCGCCTCGGCCGTTTTTTTGCGGAGTTGTAACCGAGGTTTATTAAGGTTGACTTACAATGCGAGGGGTACAAATCGATGCAGAAGACGTCAGTTATACCATTACAACAAGCAGAAAGGCAACTGTCCTTAGAAGAATCCTCACAAAAAAAACAAATGTGGGATTCATCGCATCCTAGAGCACAGAAAATGGACGATGTGATCGGAGAAATCCACCACCGCCTCCGTTAACCTCCACATCCGCTTCTGCTTCCACCAAGAACGCCTCCATTACAACCCTGCTTAGGACGCCTTTTGCCGTTTGAAAAAAAATTGTTGATTTGACTATTTGTCAAATACCCAATTGCCGATACGTGCCTCTCGAGTGGGGAAAGACCTTCAAAAGGAAGGGAGGTTCGAAACTTGAGTCAGATAAATAAAATGTCTAGCGACATAAGGCACATAGCAGTACTAACCAAACTTCAAACTTCATTCTTTTTTATTGCAATAAACTTTACAAGTGCTTTTGAATCGCCGAATGAATCTACCGCTGGTTTGGAATTCCTACTGAGAAAAGCCAGCAAGAAACTCGGTGGTTGATTTTTTCAATCTAAAATTATTTAGTCCGCGTGGAATAAGTTTTTGTAATTCCCACGGGAACTCCCTTATTTTCCGAGAAGAAAAAGTAGCCTATGGTCCTCAACAATAACCATGCCAAAAATCACGTCGATACGTTGCTCCGTTGCGGCGTGATTGAAGGACAAACAAACACACTTTCACATTTATAATATTAGTATGATCTGAATTATTCCGATCCGATTATGGTTCATGGTTACCCTACTGCAAAGGTAATCTGTCTTCCTTGACACATTTTCTAAGTTAGAATCTTGTGTGGGCCGGGTTCTCAGATAATACTAATCTTGCTTCACAAAAATAAAAAATGACATTAAATTACGGCCATTTGTAATTTTATATGTCTTCTATTGAGATAAACTCAAAGTTCTAAGTAGTTTGCCATTTATTTATTTATTAAAGCTATTAATTAAGATTGAACGTTGTGGTGAACTTTATTTATAATTATTATGATTGATTATTAATGATTTAAATATTGTAAGTATTAATTAAGTACTTACCTAATTCTTAAATTTGCATGTCAGCATTGACGAAACATTTATGGACTACTTTTAAACTGTCAACAATGTTTCAAGCATAAATTTAGGATTGGTCTCTGGTAGCGCAGCGGAGAGCAATCCTAAATCTATGGTTTCAAGCAAATAAACGATTAATTGATTGATTAATTCCCCAGAATGACGGTGAGAAAAAGTATCTTCATACTGATATTATTAATGCGAAAGTGTGTTTGTTTGTCGGTTGGTCCTTCATTCACGCCGCAACGTGACGTGATTTTTGGCATGGGTTTAGTTGAGAACCTCGAGAGTGATATAGGCTACTTTTCATCTCGGAAAATGAAGAAGTTCCCGCGGGAATATAAAATAACTTAACCCACGCGGACGAAGTCACGGGCATCAGCTAGTTATACATATAATAAATAAAACGGAAGTATATAAAATTGATCAATTAATTGAATATTAACGAAGTCTAGTAACTTACCTTTAATTTGAATCACGAATAAAACTTATGAGCAACTAACGGATTGAAATAGCTTCAATGCAAGAGTGAACTTCTTGACAAGTGGCCTGGACTTCCAAGCTTACAACCATAATAAAAATTAAACGTGATTGTTTCCGAATCCATATTTACAGTCTCGCCAAAGGTGACCCGGGGGCCAAAATTGGAACTAACTTTTATGACTATTTGGTTTCTATTTTTATTTTATTTTTAATATTTATTAGCAACATAAAATGCGATAACAGCGACGCTGTCACCGTGGCAGATTCGCATTCCTATCCATCCATTCCTACAACGAAGAACTAGCTCGGCGGCTGCAGGGATGATCCCAATGTCAAAAATAATCCATACTAATATTATAAACGCGAAAGTGTATCCGTCTATATGCCTGCTACGCTTTCACGGCTCATCTTTTTTTATTTTAACGGATTTTGACGAATTTGGTATAAAAATTAAAAATCTTAATACACGTGAACGAAGTCCCGGGCATCATCTAGTACTTAATAGATAATACTGCTAAAATTGATTATAGTTAGTAACTTTCATAGTCTCTTCCTAAGGTAGGGAACAAAGTGTAACAAGTCATAATTTTAAAAATTTTAAAATATGACTGCCCTGCCAAAAAACGAACTAAAAAGTTAAGAATACAAATTAATCTAGATAAATTAGAATCTTATTCACATTTTTATTAAATTATATTTTTTTGTGAATCACTGGATATTGAATAGTTATATATTTTTGAAATCTACGCATCATTTTCTAGATGATGATTATATATTTAATCTTATATTCGAATATTTCTTTCAAATTTAGTCTTCAATGTGGGACGATGGTCACCCCATCAATTTTTTTTTATTTTTCCCCCCATCAATTAAATTCCAGCCTATGTCACCCGGAATAAGCTAGGAATTCTAACGATACCTTATTTATCAAAATCGGTTCAGGCGTATAGAAGTTATGGTGGAATACACTCACATACATACATACATACCCTGAAAACAATATACTCCTTTTTTCAGGCAGTCGTTTAAAAAGTGAACAAATTTTACTTTCTTTGAATAGATCTTTGACTTGACTTGGTATAATCCAGTGTTATTAAAGCTCACTTTAATGGAGAATTTTAAAGTACGTTGCCACTTGCCTAAGGGAACAAAGACACGCATAATGTACACTTAATCCTTTAATAGTACTCATTGTCTTCCGGTCTGTGGTATCTGTATTGTGGATAGTGTTCCTCCCAAACCCCTCCCCCGTAGCGCGTCTGTCCGTTCGTCACAAAACGACAGGAGAAACTTCCACACTGGAAACAAAATAAAGTGCAAAATTAAGTAAAATTAAACGAAATTTTGAATACTTTGAAATGTGGTCTTGGAGACGTATGCTCAACGTATGGACCGAGTATAGTAACTTCCCAATATTGAGTAAGCTGATAATAAAAATGAGGCTTTCCAAAATCTGTCTTCGGAGGACCCTCGAGTACTTCGGCTACATTGCACGGAAGAATGTCAGGACAATCGAAAAACTTATGATCACTGGTAAGTTTAGAGGAAAGAGGCCCCGTAGACGAAGCCCGAGACGTCAGACCAAATAAACGAACCAGTTGACACACCGATCTGCGAGGCTAACCACGCGGCGGGAAACATAGGGAAATGGAAAATATTCTATACCAATATTATAAATGAGAAATTGTGTCTGTCAGTCTGTCTGCTACGCTTTAAAGGCCCATCTTTTCAGCCGATTGTGATGAAATTTGGTACAGAGATAGGTTGCATCCCGGAAATTTAAGGATTCCCGCGAGAATCATAATACTTTAATCGACGCGGACAAAGTCACTGGCATTATCTAGAAGGTACCTACATTATACCTGAATGGAATATCTTTACATTTCAGCTTTGTAGGTTCAAATGTTTGGGCTGGACGTTGATGAGTCATTCAGCAGTTTACTTTTTATTGTATGAGATGATATTATTACTTTTATTTTATGGAAACAAATAACACATACCTTAGCTTCGCAGCCGTTCCCTCGACACTAAAACAAAGAATACCTATAAAATTTCTATCCGTTATAACCTAGAAACGCCACATTAAGTAGACACCGCGATTTAAGTAGACAGTTATGTTTTATTGTAATATTTAGTATAATACTTGAAAGCACAGAATACTACTCGTAGCTATGGACTAAAAGTCTCCGTAGCAAAAATAACGTAAACGTAAAAATGCTGTTCGGACGAACTATTTTCAAGGGACTTATATTTAAGTCGACTTTGCTCTACGAATAATAATATTATCTGGCTTTACCTATGCATACGAAGGAAAACATCGTGAGGTAACTTGTGAATGCCTTTGAATCTATACTAATATTAGAAATGCGAAAGTATAGATGGATGGATGGAAGTATGGATGGATTGTTACTCAATCACGCTAACGCTAACAGCTGTACGGATCTGGATGAAATTTGGCACAGAGTTAGATTATAGTCTGGAATAACACATTTATGCTAGGCATTTTTATCCCAGAGATTTAAAGAGTTTCTGCGGAAACTAAAAAAACCTCAATCCACGCCGACGAAGTCGCAGGCATCAGCTAGTCTATACTCATATTAAATGCGAAAGTTTAGATGGATGGATGGAAGGATGGATGTTTGTTACTCAATCACGGTAGAACGGCTGAACGGATCTTAATGAAATTTGACACAGAGATAGTTTTTGTTTTTTAAATATGTATACAGATTCTAGTAAAAAACTGCCGCTCTCGATGGGGCTATCAGCTAGTTCATAAATATTAAAAAGGTTTCTGCATCTAATTTTGATGCGCCACAGCGAACATAGATGGCGCTGTTTTACATTACATCGCGTTGGTGATTCGATCTCGGGAGCTTATAATATTGCGATTATTATTTTGTATAATTTAGGCCTTACCATAAACTGGATAAATTTTTGGAGGGATGCCTTCAAGCATCTTGTATGAAGCTAATCTTTCTAACCTGAGATAGTGGTATGATTTTTCTAGAGTTGGCCCCTTGGGGCTTGGGTCGTACTAGGCAAAATTAAAAACTAAGTACAATAGTCTAGGACCCCCGCATTAAATCCTCAGTCGTTGAAACTTGGCAGGGTTGCAGTACGGTATGAACCAATATTTATACAAAAATATCCAACATAATCCACCCGGAAATTAGGTGTTTCTACCTAAAACTTAAATATTTATGACTGAATATTTATCGATTTCTTTTTAAAATAATATTAGGTAGTATATTTACACTCAAAACCGAAATTATCATGTAGACATCGATACATAAACCGATTTTACTATCAAACGTAAACTGTGTTTACGCGATAATGTACCTTCCTTCTTTATCAATTAGGTATTGCATAAAAACCCTTACTTCCTTTCTGGTTTTTTATTGGATATTTATAATATACGTTTAACTCATGATACTTTATCATACTGTAAAGTTTCGTCGCCTGAGGAATTATTTTCGGGGTCAACTAGCTTTAGTGCCTAGACTAAGAACAGCGACAACAAACAACTTGTGACAAAACACTAGATTGAGCCAAGGAGATATAGGCCTATTACACTGCACTTTTCACAGGGACCCTTACACTTGAAACAGTAAGATTTAAGAGATTAGATCGATGTAGTAAGAATTAGGGAGAAAGGGTCCCTAAATTGATCCTTATTGCTGTATAATAAGCGACGCTCTAACTAGCGGCCACCGGGCCCTGTAAAAAGTGCGGTGTAATAGGCCTATAAGCACTCGATACTCAGAAATACTAGCCTTCTGTCCCTATCTCTCGAATGACTGTAATCATAAGAGGAAAAGAAAAAAAAGTAAGAGATAGTAGGCTATTTTGGAACGCAGTTACTCTGTGGACCTGGAGCATTAGGAACGGCGCGGCTTACGTATATACGTAAATACTCGTGTGTTAGCATTATTACTATTTGTCATTATATCTCATGAAACAGGGAGTATAATATCTATCAATTTGACTCGTGCATGTCATTCGATTTAATCTGCGGATACGGATGCCATATTGAAAATAGTACTGGCTATTTTCAATATGGCATCCGTATCCGCAGATTAAATCGAATGACATGCACGAGTCAAATTGATAGATATTATATAAATACGGGTGTTTTGACGATGGTAATTCGGTCTCCTTCCAGCAGACTCAGCGTTAATTGAATACTTTTTGTGTTTACACTAGCGGCACGCTATGATGGCCGGTTTGACACATTACAATAGTGATGTGGAATGTCAATTTATTCTCGAACAAAAAACAATTAAGTTTTGTTTTTGTACCTGATTAAATAGGTTTAATAAAACAAAAATGTATATGTTTATTTAATTTATTTGAACGAACTGAATATTTGAACGAAAATGAATATACATACTTTATATGCACACAAGAAACATATGAATACAAAAGATACCAAAAAAGGTGCCACAAAAGGCCATAATTAATCAGATTCGTCCATACTACTATTTTCACTGTCGTCACTGCTATCATCACATACATTAATAATTATATGTTCGTTTTCTATAATATTATCTATTTTCACATCTCTTTCATAATCTTCCCTTATTAATTTAACAGTTCTATTCACAACCTTTTCCCAGTCTCCTTTAGTCACATGTTCACAAGCTTCTTCTAATAATTTTAGCATTTTTTTTGTGGTAAATGGGGGTTCTGTATTGTGTCTTGCAGCATATCCCTTAATTTGAGCCCACACCAACTCAATCGCATTATACTCACAATGGTAAGGCGGTAACCGTATAACTCTGTGCCCATGTTCTAATGCTATTTCGTCAATGACGTATCGGATCTTGGTTGGTTTGTTTTCTTTTAAAAGACGTACTAATTCCGCTTTTAACATATTCATGTTTGCATCTACGCCATTTTTACGAAGCCATGCGACGATATCAGCTTTCTTTTGGGATTGGGCAGGTGGCTTGTCAATTTGCATCGAGTGGTATGGGGCGTTGTCCATAATTATAATAGATGGTTCAGGGAGGCTACACAACATTGAGGTAAACCATTCAGTAAACTTTTCTCCATTCATGTCTTCATGATAGTCTCCAGTGGTTTTTGACGCAAAAGCCATGAGAGAACCTTCGACAAACCCGTTGATGGTTCCGGCGTGACAAATTATAAGTCGCGATCCTTTTCCTACAGGAACTTTGGAAGTAGATGGTGCTGTGTCATCGTTCCAAGAACGGCCTACAGTATGGTTAGCATTAAGCCATGTTTCATCCAAGAACACAACATTTTGCCAATTTTTGATTTCTTTCACTTGCCGTAAAAAAGTATACCTTGCCATCGCTATATCAAATCTTTCCATCAATATTTTGCGTTTGTTACATTTTTTGTATCGAAATCCAATGGTCTTCAAAATCTTCGTTAAAGAACTTTCCCCACCGAAGAATAATCCAGCTTCCTTCAGTGAATGCACCAACTTTTTTCTTGTTGGATACTCCTTCTGTAAATAGTAGCCGTAAACATGTCTTCGGATAGCATCGGCATCAAAGCTATCGATGCCTACGACTGGTTTTGCTCGTTTTCTCTTTTTTGGTGTGTGAAGTTTATTTTCTTCTGTGCCAGTCTCGCCATATTTTTTTTTAGTTATCCGTCTAACAGTTCGTTGTCCAATATTAAGCGCATCAGCTACGCGTTCAACCACTGACGTTATAGGTAAAATTGGCCCTCCATTTTGAGCTTCACGATCGAAATAGTTACGAAGGCGTATTACGAACTCACGTGTCTGACTATTTAGAACAGTTCTCTGCGTACGTTCGGTCATATCGACGAAATCCACAACAAAGGGCTTGAACAGAGTCCAAATTAACGAGCAAGGGTCAACAGTAATGCAGTATCAATATTTGAAATCCAAAGCCAGGTCAAAACTATATCACAATCGCATTGCACTGACAGTTTATACTTTTCGAAGCAACGTCAATTCGAAACTGCTTTGTTTTGCATTGAGCATTGACGCGAGTTTGCCGGAGGTAGTAGTTGTGCTAGCCAGCGATCCTATGTGACGATCGTATTAGATTCCATTTTTAAAAATTTATTGATATTTTTTTGCGATTTCAGAGGTTTGTCCACATAGTGAAAATTGTTCATATTCACAAGTACATTCACCCCTTAAATGGTGCAAACTGATTTTTCTACACTTGTATACATTTAAGAAATCAATTTAATAAATAAATTTTGAGTCCTAAACCTAAAACTACATTCGATAAAATTTATGAATCTCTGCACATCACTATCGTCAATAAAGTAATACAATTATTTCCTTCAAAGTCGTTATCAATTAATACGGAACTTCATGAGAAACTACATTCGATAAAATTTATGAATCTCTGCACATCACTATCGTCAATAAAGTAATACAATTATTTCCTTCAAAGTCGTTATCAATTAATACGGAACTTCATGAGCGGACAAACGTCAAACCGGCCATCATAGCGTGCCGCTAGTTTAGATCGCAATTTGATTTAGAGCTTAACGCTAGCAATCGCGGCTGGATCAAATGAATATTGTTTTTAAGTATAGCGAACTTTTATCTAATTATATTACATTACATTACATTACATTACATTACAATAAATCTCTCGTGGAACCTCTACACGTTTAAGCATGTACTCGTGCAAGTTTCAAATGAGAGGACTAATATGTTAAAAGTGATTTTTAATACCTACTTCTGGATTGCTGCCACGTGGTAGCAAGTATTTGTGAAATCAGGGAGCAGTGACAGGCTGTGACAATTTACTATCAAGTATCTATAGCAGTAACGATAAATACACCTCACCTCTATTTACTTCCCATTTGATGGCAACTCCATTAATTATGTTAATTTACGATTTGTATGGAATTTGCAAGCGCTTGACAGCTACAGCTGGCGCTCGATCAATCCATACTTACTAATATAATAAATGCGAAAGTGCGTGTGACTGCTGCGCGTCTGTCTGTCTGTATATCTGCCTGCTAATCGTATGCTTTAACGGTCAATCTTCTTAACTAATGTTGATGAAATTTGGTATAGGAATAGGTTGTATCACGGGAAACGACATAGGACAATTTTTTATTTTCCCAGAAAATTAAAGATTTCTCGCAGAAATGCAAAAACTTTATCTACCGTTAAATCATATTAATTAAAGAGTTCCCACGGGAACAATCCACGCGGACCAGGTCGCGGGCATCATTCATCTAGTTCCATATAAATGGTGGTCAGAATAGAAGAACGTTATCGCGATCGGATGGGAAAAAAAATCCAACTCGGCACTCTAATAAACGGGGAAAAAAATACTTTGACACATACCCTTGCCTCACACGACATTCCGTCGCACTGTAAGAAATATTATATGAACAATAGAATCCATACTAATATTATAAATACGAAAGTGGGTATGTCTGTCCGTCTGTCTACAGACAGACGGTCTGTCTGCAACGCTTTCACGACCCATCTAGTGAACCGATTTTGATGAAATTTGTTATAAGTATATAATAATATATAAGTTATATAATATATAATAGATAAGTTTCAACATAGAAAAAATTAAAGAGTTCCCGCGGGAATCAAAAATCTTAATCCACGCGGACGAAGTCGCGTAGTATTATAAATGCGAAAGTCTGTCTGTTACGCTTTCACGGCCCATCTATTCAACCGATTTTGATGAAATTTGGTACAGGGAATGATTGTATCCCGGCGAAGTACATAGGCTACTTTTTATCCCGGAAAATTCAAGAGGTCCCGTATCTCTATGCCAAATTTCATAAAATTCGGTTGAAAAGAAGGGCGCTTGAATAGCGTATTAGACAGATAAACACACTTCGCATTCATGATATCAAAAAAATAAGTATGGAACTCGGACGAATTAAACACTGTGGAAGTATGGAATATAATCTAAATCACAGCTGACTTTCCTCGGGCCAGAGACATAAATAATTTGTCAAAATCACTTTTTAAAGCGAAAACACTAAGGACCGGATAAAACAAAAAGTCCGCATCCAGAGAGGCATTTGTGCCTCCGTATAAAAAAATATCGCGAACTTCACGTCCGTAGTGTGTTTTCGCAATTAGAGGGCGAAAACAAGCTTCTAAACTTTAATATCTAGATAGCTTCAGTGCAAAATTAAAATGTTTTTTATTCGAATTGACTTTTACAAGTGCTTTTGAATCGTTAAGTGAATCTACCACTGGTTTGAATACCGTTCCTACCGACAGGAACTAGAAAGAAACTCGGCAGTTGCTCTTTTGAAAAAAATAATAATAGTTTACAATTTTTTAATGTATATATGTAACCGCTGTCCTTAGCATTGCTGGAGCGAGTCAAATCCATGCTGTTTTGTCCTTTACGTAATCTTCAACAGTATAATAAGCTTTTTGCAGAGGCATACTTTTAATGGATTTATTAAACTTATGTAGAGGCATGTTTAAGATAGTATTAGTAAAGTACATACCGAAGAAGTACAACCCGTACCGATACACTAAAAATAATATCCATGGAGTATGTCAGTTTTTTCTTGTAGCATAAATTACTATTTTATTCAAATAGCAATGTTCATAATAATATATACATACCATTGACAAACAGCCTGGGCCTTTACACTGTAAACAACGAAAATAGCTTTAGTTTTAAAACTCATATTGTGTTGATTTTTGAAAAGTATGTTTATTTTAGGTACCAATTATTTTGACTTTGATACCATAATTATTTATTATTATAAGATAGTAAATAAATATAATAATAATAAAAATAAAATACACAATACAAAATAAAATATACAACAATAGGTACACTTAAATAATAAAATACATTAAAAGTTACCATTTTTACTAATGCAAATTGTGTCAGTGACTGATTGATTGAAAATATATATTAAAATGGAGAGTTAAAATTACAATTAAATACAGTATTACAAATTAAAACTACCTAAAATTACAAATTACTCTCACATATTAAACATATTACAAATTCAATTTAGTCAATAAAATTATACAAAATATGGAATATGTCAATTTATTTATTTTAACGTATAAGTCACGTCTACGGCGTAGGCCTCCCCCAAATCTTTCCAACGTTTTCTATCCCTGGCCTGACTCATCCAGTTCGGCACACATATTTCTGAAAAAATGTCTCGCCACCTCTTTCTTTGACGGCCTCTTTTCCTTTTCCTGTATCTTGGCACCCATTCAGTGGCTTTTTGGTCCATCCCGTGTTTTCTAGTCTGCATAAATGTCCAGCCCAATTCCATTTTAATGTTCTTATCCTTTTAATTATATCTACTAGTTAATTTCTCATTCGAATTTTTTTATTACTTATTCTGTCCCTTAATCTCAAAGCCAAGCATGCTCCTCTCCATCTTCCTTTGGCAGGTAGCTATCTTTTTTTCTTCTTCCTTTCGGAGGGACCACATTTGGCATCCATACGGTAGACATGGCATTATTGCGACTTCGTATATTTTCTTTTTTATTTTCTCGTCAATCTCCTTGCTCTTCATTATCTCTTTAAAGCTCCAAAACTTTCTCAATTAATAGTAATAATCGAGTCAAACCACTGCTCTGGCGTTAGTTTTGTGTGCAATATTCTGTTAAAAAGAATATGTAGTGGCTCCCGTACTGCTTTCAAAAATGAGTTTGCTTTGAAATGAAATGATTTATTTATTAATTCATGTAGGACAACTTGTGTCATTTATGAAACGTTAAGACTCTACCACCGGTTCGGAAAGCTGATTCTACTGAGAAGAACCGGCAATTGGTAACGTGATCGTTGGTGGTAATTGGCATTGGTAACGTGATCATTCCAGGAGCTTTGCCTTTCTTTTGAGATGCGATGGCATATTTTATTTCGGAGTAAGTTATAGGTTGTATGCAAGATTCTTCAGGCTCGTAGCAGATGGGTTGCGAGCTTGTATGTGTACTCTGGCTGGCCGCATATAATTGTTTATAGAATGTAGTTGCTTCTTTTATTATGTCTGGCCGCCTAGAAAGTGTATTTCCAGCTCTATTTAGAAGGTTTGCAGCCCACTCAAATTTGTCTACTATCAATATCTATATAATCACTACTGAGTTATTTGTAGGCTTTCCTTATAGTTCCTGTTTTTGATATAAAATTTTCGAATATTTGTTGCCGCTGCCTTTTCCTTTCTTGTAAGATATTCCTATTTATCATTTTGCTTATCTTGTTTATTTTGGATTTAACATGTTTTGTTCTTTTTTCCATGTATAATAATTTCCGTTCTTGTAAGAGGTTCATTGTATCTTGGTTTGCATACACTGAAAAAATTTGATTTTAACAAAGGACCTTTTTGGCTCGGTTAAAAGCAAATCGGCATATTTTAACTATGACTTATCTAAAAACGCCAAGTAAACTTGGTATTTAATAGACATGTGCATATTGTTAAATGTTCTTGGTTAGTAACAACTAAAAAATTAATAATTTGTAATTAACATAATTGGTAAATCCAAACACTTTCTAACTTGATACAAAACTAATGAGTGGTTTTGTTAATTCTTATTAAGTATTTTGTTAAATTCTAAACTAGCATTTATATCGGTTGATTTTTACTAACATCCTTATTTAAAAACAAATAAGTTGAACTCTCTAATTTTAAGTAAGTGCTCAATTGATTTCAAACAAGTCATTATTCGGTTGATTTTAACAAACCACCTAAAAGGTAAACTCTAATCAAGTGCATACTTGCTTTTAAATAAGTAAATGTATCGAGAAATCGTAGCACCTCGGGCCAAGTCGTGTGATGAATCGTTTTCTCTCACTCATAGAGAATATAACCACTACGTAACGAATCTGCCATATCATTTCGTCCGGGAACCTCGAAGCAGTTACATTATTACTACACGCGCGCTCCAGTTATTGTGAAGTTAAGTGAAGCCATCTGCCATCAGCCATTTTGTTTTCTGCATCAGCAATCAGCATTTATACACGGTTAATGGAGTAATGGACGAAGACGTACAAAACTTGCTAGTAGCATGGAAACTCCAGGACTACATAGAGATATTCAAAGGTAAAAGTTAATTGTTTGTTATAGGTAGGTTTTGT
The DNA here is from genome assembly GCA_964035005.1 of Erebia palarica. Classification (NCBI taxonomy): domain Eukaryota; kingdom Metazoa; phylum Arthropoda; class Insecta; order Lepidoptera; family Nymphalidae; genus Erebia; species Erebia palarica. The sequence continues at coordinate 23,462,426 of OZ035993.1, read as the reverse complement.
TTGCTTTTCGCCGGCATGTCATGACACGATCCTTAGCTCAATGCAAAAATGCCATGTGCCATTTTTGCAAGATCATGTCAGGACACAATACCTAGGCCTAGAAATATTCAAAGGTAAAAGTTAATTGTTTGTTATAGGTAGGTTTTGTTTGTGTTTCGCCGGCATGTCATGACACGATCCTTAGCTCAATGCAAAAATCCCACGTGCCATTTTTGCAAGATCATGTCATGACACAATACCTAGACATAGAAATATTCAAAGGTAAAAGTTATTTGTTTGATAAGGTAGATAGGTAGGCGTGTTATGACATGATCATATCTCAATGCAAAAATGGCACATGGTGCGTGTTTGGTAAAACTTCACATTTTTATCTTAGCATTTTGGATTATGCCATCAAAACTACGTTGCAAAATTGGCCACATACTTAAATGAGGATTTGGCATCATAATTTGTAATTTCGAATTATGAACTTAGGTACAACAATATTTTTATTAAATTAACAATGCTAATTAATTAATTTATTCATCATAATCAGCCAAAAGACTTCCACTGCTGGACAATAAACTTCAGGGGAGATGTTAACTCTTTTACGATTTTTGGGAATAATGATTGGAGATTTCGTGCCAAGAGAAGACTATATTTGGAAATTATATGTAAAATTGAGAAAAATTCTTGACATTATTCTTAGTGCAAAAGTCACAGTAAGCACAGAAGATTTGTTACAAGTATTAGTAGGTGAATTTAATGAGCTATACCAAAAATTAACGAAGGACTCTTTAAAACCAAAATCTCATAACATGATTCACTATCACTCTGCTCTTGTAAAATACGGGCCTATTTCTTCATTATGGTCAATGAGATTCGAAGGTAAACATAGACATTCGAAAATGGCTGCGAAAGTATCCTGAAACCGTGTTAACCCGACTTTAACTTTAGCAATGAGACATCAACTTCAACTAAATGAAATATTTAACCGTGGCAGTCTTATTGATATTCATAAAATAGGGCCTAAAAAGAAACTTTTTTCATCGGAAACTAAGTTTGTTCAATCAAAATTAAAATTAGATTCTTCAAAATCATTTGTAAGTGTGAATTGGGTTATGAGTTCCTCAGTACGTTATGATATAGGGTGTATACTTGTACATAGTATAAGCAATGATGAATATCATTACATTTTCTTAATTGTAGAAAATATTTACCTGTACGATAATAATCAGTTAATTTTTTCAGGTAAGTTGTTAGATACTGTCGAGTTTGATGAACATTATTATGCATATCATGTCAACACTCCTAATAATAGCGTTGTCTATTGTACTGTATTTTGTGAATCGTTACTTTCACCCATTCCAAATACTAAGAGCGTTTTACTAGATGGTAGGCAGTACATAGTTTTAAGAAGTCCCTTGTAATTTCTTATTGTACTGTCAGGATTGTCAGAGATGTAAAAAGTACCAACTTAGGTTTAGGAAATGATGTGTTGTACTACCTAGCAAGTGCCTTACTTTTATTGAAATACATATTTAAGGAAAAAGTTTACTGTATAGAATACTTACTTTTCTTTGGACTCTTATAGTTTCCAGAAGATAACACAATATGTGTTATGGTAATACTAGATAAATACTTCCTAGCACGACTACGTGTAAGATTTGTGATATTTAATTAAGATAGATTTAAGTTATTAGATTATAGATAAAATTCAAAATAAATCAGTTTTGTATTACAGTGTATTTGAACTTTAATATTATTAGAACCCCTTGTCCCAAATAAATTAAATAAGTAGGTCTAAGTTCGCCACCGTGTTCAATCAGTGGTTTCCATGAAAGTACTATTTACTAAAGTGAAGTGTACGTATTCGTTACGTAAGTAACTTTTTCTCAACCAATTTAATCGGTAATAACTACAACCGACCTATATTTGGTAGTTACAGCAGTGTTACTCAGTATTCCCAACCAATTTGAACGGTAGATAGGTCAATTAACTTTGTATTATTAATAACAAATATTTATGCATCCTTCAGTTTTTTAGTTACTCATGTTACATAATATGTAACATGAGTAACTGAAGGTGGATGCATAAATATTTTTTATTAATAATACAAAGTTAATTGACTGTATCTACCTATTAAATTGGTTGGGAATACCGAGTAACACTGCTGTGACTACCGAGTAGGTTGGTTATAGTTACCTATTAAATTGGTTGAGAATACTGAGTAACACTGCTGTGACTACCGAGTAGGTTGGTTGTAGTTACCGATTAAATTGGTTGGGAATACTGAGTAACACTGCTGTGCCTACCGAGTAGGTTGGTTGTAGTTACCTATTAAATTGGTTGAGAATACTGAGTAACACTGCTGTGACTACCGAGTAGGTTGGTTGTAGTTACCGATTAAATTGGTTGGGAATACTGAGTAACACTGCTGTGCCTACCGAGTAGGTTGGTTGTAGTTACCTATTAAATTGGTTGAGAATACTGAGTAACACTGCTGTAACTACCGAGTAGGTCGGTTGTAGTTACCGATTAAATTGGTTGGGAGTACCGAGTAACACTGCTGTAACTACCGAGTAGGTCGGTTGTAGTAACCGATTAAATTGGTTGGGAATACTGAGTAATACTGCTTTAACTATCGAGTAGGTTGGTTGTAGTTACCATTTGTTTTTAACTAATTCTAACGGTTAATACTTGACAAGTAGTGGCTGCAAAGTTGACGTATTTGTTTTTAACTGCAAACTTTGCAGGTGCTATATTGACAAACATGCTGGGTCATTTTTAGCAGTATTTCATTTATTTTTAACCCTCACGTTTTTTCAGTGTACTTATAATTTTTATTTCCCTCTTTTGGCAACTCTTTTAATAGTCGTTTTACTCCAACCATGAAACTATTACACTGCTCTTGTACATTGTCTGTATGATAAATTGGCTCTATGAGTCTTCTTTCCCAATATTGTTCGCACACCTCTGATATTTTTAGTAAGTTAGTTACATGTTTACCAGATTTTATAAATCGCCTACTCTTTTTTATACTTATTCTTACTTTGCATTTTATTATGTGGTCAGTATTGAAATTGGGGTTGGTTACAATATCAAACTTATGAACTTGAATAAGACCGATTTGTAAGAATGTAATCAATCTTATGATACTTTCCAACTTGGGATCGCCAAGTCCATTTTTTATGTGCTTTTCGTTGGTACACACTATTTAGGATCCTTAGATTGTGTTCTAAGGCAAACTCTACTAATTTTTGACCTCGCGTACTTCTTTTCCCACATGAATAGCTTCCGAATACTCTCTCTTCGCTCTTTTGTATTCGTCCAATTTGCGCATTGTCACCTAGTATAATTAAGTTCTTAAACTTTGCAAAGTCCAGAGCTGACTCTGAGATAGTAAATAATACAATATATATTTAATTGAACGGTGCATTTAAATAATTAATTGTCGCTCAAAAACAAACGGGTTTTACTTTTGAACATTTTTATAACTCTCATAAACATGGTCAATTTAAAAAACGAACACTATTTACTATTTTAGTTTATTATTAAAAAAACTACAAGGAAAACGTAAATATAATGAATATTTCAAAAATTGACACTCAGAACATTGAACGGTTCACAATCTGTCGACAGTTTACAATTTCGCGAGTTAGATTATAATCGAACGGTTTTTACAATCTTACGATCACAGATACAAGCCGATCGTGGTCCGCGCATCTCGTAGAGTAACTGTAGAGTAGAGAATTCCTTGTTTTTTTTTTAAATTTATAAAAGTGGTGTAACCAAAGTTGTTCAGTATTACGTACAGAAGCTTTTGAAAGGTTATTCGTTTTTCTAATTAACTCTATAAAAGCAATAAACATACGTGAGCTCTGCAAGAACCTCCGACACACTGTAATAAGATTTTTTATAAAATTTGTGCATTTCTTTCTTACAGGGATGAGACAACTCAATCAAATCAGCAAGTTTTAATAAATAGGCTTGAACCCTATTCCCGAAATAGTATAAATTACGTAAGTATATCAGTATTAAAATTCAATTTAGTTACCCCAGTTGCACAGGTGTCTCCTTTACACTATAATTAATTAAATAATATTAATATACCTTATTAATTAAATTGTTTAAGATCATTTTAAAATAGTTTTTGCACCGGTACTACAATTTTGAGTTATTTTACGTGTATGTATGAAAATGTTTTTATGGATTTAAGTACGTACCATTGAATCGCATCCAATTTGATGACACTATAACAAGTAAATAGGACTAGTTAATATTTACCAGTTACCTAGTTAATATTTAGTTTGATATAAACTACAAGCACCCGACATCACTTGTATATTCTCTAAAACGCCTAGACCTTGTTTGGTCGACAACTTAGGTACTAAACTGTTTTTGATGGCGTTTTTGCAATCATTGATATTAAGGGTTAGGGCCATTTGGCGCCAATCAGTTATTTATTCTGCTTGATTAATGTTAGATTTTCTTACTCTAGCCTGGCAACCATCTCCAATGCACTGTAAAAAGAAGGAACTTTTGTCAACAGCGGCTTAGCAGACTGTTTTTTTAAAATTATTTTTATCAACTACGAGTTAGTTTTTCTAATTGTTCATGCAATCACAGTTTCAGCACAGAATAGGAAATAGTACGGTTTTAGAAAAACTGTAATAAGACGGTAGCGGGCTAACTGGCTAAGGCGTGAAAGCATAACTGCCAGACAAACAGACACACTGTCCCATTTATAATAATATTGGTATGGATTTCTAAAAAACCTTGCTAATTAGACACTTCATTTTATTTTTCTAGTAGGTACTGATAGTATTTTTATTAATATTGTATTTAGAATGACGTCACTTATGCATTGTCGTCCAAAGTAAATGTGTACATGCAAAATTTCAGCTCAAACGGTTGGGGATAACTGTTTTAAAATTCAGTTGCAAGATTTGACCTAAACAAACATACAAATATAGCAAGTTATATAAAAGCTTGTAAAAACGTATGGAACCCCAAAAACTATGCTTGGAGCACAGAATACTATCTCTACTGAAGTCTCAATGGTGCTATATTTAATGATGCGAGTGAAAAGGCGACGACAGTTCTCCCCTTCAATATAGTGAGGGGGACTTCAAGATTACGATGTACTACCCTCCTAACCGTGTCGTTGTAATGGTCTTTAATATATCAGCTCCAACAAAGGGCATCGTTATACCCTGCTCGGTTAATATCGCCCAATATTTCTGTACGTCACCCTGCCTTTACAAATTAATTTGCCTGCCATAGAATATATAATCCCTAAATTATGTTTCCGAATAAAACAGCATTCAACAACATTCTTCGGAAAAAATTGTATCGAGAAAATTCTAGTTCACGTTTCCGTCACATAGATTACAGACCCAAAAATTATTTACATACATTGAAATATCAAAGTAAGTATACCCTTTTATAGTTCAAATAAGCTTAAAAATCGGTAAAAACCATGTAGCCCAGCTTCATACAAATAATACTTGACACTAAATTCTGCGCTGCGTCTTTGTTTTGGAGCTAGACCTACGCACTAGGGCTACGTTCGCACTTGCGAATAAAATTCGCGCGGAAAAAAGTCGCTAGTTTGATACAAATTAGGTAGGAGTAAGTGAAAAAAAAAGAAAAAAAAAAGAAGAAAAAAAAAAGTAGCCTTGCCATAGTTTTGAAATAAACAGCGTCCAAAAATCGCTAATATTTTCATGTGGCCTGGTCAATAACTTGGGTACCTGGTCATCTCTCTCCCGCACGTCCAAAGCAGTATCGAACACTAGCCAGTCGGTTTCGTCGATTCTGTTCAAGTCGATGCTGCGTACCACCGTACGTAAAGATGAACTTGCTGTGGTAAGAATCGGCGGGGCTGAAGTCTGAAAGACAGAAAAAAATTGCGAATCAAACCTCCCTTGCGCAGTGGTGAGCGCTTTGATCTTTTGATCTGAGGTCCCGGGTTCGATCCCCGGCAGGGTTAATTTAGAAATTTATGATTTCGGAATTTTCTCTAGTTCGGTCTTGGCTTAGGCCGTGGCTAGGTACTACCCTACCAGCAATGCGGGTTGGCGGGCTTTAACGAGTATTATCATACCATTACCTATTCCGTGGTATTATCATGCTAGTGATAATTACCGGAACCGACGGTTTAACGTGCTCTCCGAGGCACGGGGGTCACTCCACTATCAACTCCGGGCTGGCACTGAGAATTGCTTAACTGAAAAACCCAATACCTAACAATTTTTATGCCCGACCGGGATCGAACCCAGGCCCTCGTGATCTGCAGTCAACCATGCTAACCGCTAGACAAACGAAACAGTTAAACTTAGCTTAATATAAACTTATTTCCAAAAGGCAACTTACAGTTAATCCTAAGCGCTCTACGCTGTAATCTATAACTGGGACCAAAACAGTTCCCTGCAATAATAGGTAAGTTAACCATAAAATAACCTTAATAAAGTACCGTAATTGGGTATTTGACAACAAGTTAAATCAGCAACTTTTTTCAAACGTCAAAACCACGTCACTTAGTTTGGGATGTTGTATAAAATATACTAAACAGTGACGTCATCAAAATCCCACGCATTTTTTTTACTTCATTCGATAGTTTAAAATGGTTTTCAAACATAAACAAACAGGGGCGTGGATATTAAGACTTTTGGGAGATCCTCTATTTAATATTCACTAAAAACTAATTTGAATAGTTCTCAAATACCCAATTATTGAATTTGACTTAAAGCAAATAAAATGGGGTATGAGTATAAGTAGAATAGTACAAGTACCTAAAACTAATAAGCTAGCTGATAATTAAGTAGTAAGCTTTCTTAAAGTATTGCTAAATACAATATTATGGTAAATTCTGTATAACACAATCTATAAACTAAACCAAAATGACAACTTTAAAAATCTAGTTCTGTCCCTTTCCAAAGGGAGTATTATGAAAGGGTTAGCAATATTTTTTGTGCTGTCATTTTCGTTTAACTTAGAGATTGCGCACTACAGAATCAGCCCCAATTATTTATTTATTTTGTATATTGATTTTCTATTCTTACCACTAAATATACATACGTTAACAACATACTGTCGATTCTTTCCCGTTCTTGGATCCTTAAATTTTTTTTTGTTTAATAAGAAAAAAATATATATTTTTTCTATTAATACGATCAAAAATTCTAAATATAATACTTACAGTAACTTTTGCTAAACCATCTCTCGTATCATTCTAAAAATAATGTAGATTTTTATAATTCATGTTTCTACAGCGTTGTACATAATTTAATAGTTGTTGTATTTCTAATATATTTTATCTACGTACAACCTGACAAGGCAGTTCAAGAAAGAACTTCAACAAATAAAGAACTCTCAGTAAGTTTTATAGCCAGAAAAACACAAAACACTTTTTGTAGTTCAGCCCATACAAGTTTTTTATAGGCATCCTGGGTATGTCGTATCGAGGACAGCTCGCTGCTATACATTCTAAGTTTTTTGGCCCTAATAACATCACACAGATAAAATCTGGGAACAGTTTTTTACTGTAATGTCAGACTATTGTTTGTTTCCTGGCTATAAAAAAAATATTGGTTACATGACTGAACAATTATGTATATAACATTGTACATATGAAATATACCTAAGTGTATTTATTACATACTAAAACCTTCCTGAAAGAACTCACAGTACAGTACACTAGCGGCACGCTATGATGGCCGGTTTGACACATTACAATAGTGATGTGGAATGTCAATTTATTCTCGAACAAAAAACAATTAAGTTTTGTTTTTGTACCTGATTAAATAGGTTTAATAAAACAAAAATGTATATGTTTATTTAATTTATTTGAACGAACTGAATATTTGAACGAAAATGAATATACATACTTTATATGCACACAAGAAACATATGAATACAAAAGATACCAAAAAAGGTGCCACAAAAGGCCATAATTAATCAGATTCGTCCATACTACTATTTTCACTGTCGTCACTGCTATCATCACATACATTAATAATTATATGTTCGTTTTCTATAATATTATCTATTTTCACATCTCTTTCATAATCTTCCCTTATTAATTTAACAGTTCTATTCACAACCTTTTCCCAGTCTCCTTTAGTCACATGTTCACAAGCTTCTTCTAATAATTTTAGCATTTTTTTTGTGGTAAATGGGGGTTCTGTATTGTGTCTTGCAGCATATCCCTTAATTTGAGCCCACACCAACTCAATCGCATTATACTCACAATGGTAAGGCGGTAACCGTATAACTCTGTGCCCATGTTCTAATGCTATTTCGTCAATGACGTATCGGATCTTGGTTGGTTTGTTTTCTTTTAAAAGACGTACTAATTCCGCTTTTAACATATTCATGTTTGCATCTACGCCATTTTTACGAAGCCATGCGACGATATCAGCTTTCCTTTGGGATTGGGCAGGTGGCTTGTCAATTTGCATCGAGTGGTATGGGGCGTTGTCCATAATTATAATAGATGGTTCAGGGAGGCTACACAACATTGAGGTAAACCATTCAGTAAACTTTTCTCCATTCATGTCTTCATGATAGTCTCCAGTGGTTTTTGACGCAAAAGCCATGAGAGAACCTTCGACAAACCCGTTGATGGTTCCGGCGTGACAAATTATAAGTCGCGATCCTTTTCCTACAGGAACTTTGGAAGTAGATGCTGCTGTGTCATCGTTCCAAGAACGGCCTACAGTATGGTTAGCATTAAGCCATGTTTCATCCAAGAACACAACATTTTGCCAATTTTTGATTTCTTTCACTTGCCGTAAAAAAGTATACCTTGCCATCGCTATATCAAATCTTTCCATCAATATTTTGCGTTTGTTACATTTTTTGTATCGAAATCCAATGGTCTTCAAAATCTTCGTTAAAGAACTTTCCCCACCGAAGAATAATCCAGCTTCCTTCAGTGAATGCACCAACTTTTTTCTTGTTGGATACTCCTTCTGTAAATAGTAGCCGTAAACATGTCTTCGGATAGCATCGGCATCAAAGTTTTCGATGCCTACGACTGGTTTTGCTCGTTTTCTCTTTTTTGGTGTGTGAAGTTTATTTTCTTCTGTGCCAGTCTCGCCATATTTTTTTTTAGTTATCCGTCTAACAGTTCGTTGTCCAATATTAAGCGCATCAGCTACGCGTTCAACCACTGACGTTATAGGTAAAATTGGCCCTCCATTTTGAGCTTCACGATCGAAATAGTTACGAAGGCGTATTACGAACTCACGTGTCTGACTATTTAGAACAGTTCTCTGCGTACCTTCGGTCATATCGACGAAATCCACAACAAAGGGCTTGAACAGAGTCCAAATTAACGAGCAAGGGTCAACAGTAATGCAGTATCAATATTTGAAATCCAAAGCCAGGTCAAAACTATATCACAATCGCATTGCACTGACAGTTTATACTTTTCGAAGCAACGTCAATTCGAAACTGCTTTGTTTTGCATTGAGCATTGACGCGAGTTTGCCGGAGGTAGTAGTTGTGCTAGCCAGCGATCCTATGTGACGATCGTATTAGATTCCATTTTTAAAAATTTATTGATATTTTTTTGCGATTTCAGAGGTTTGTCCACATAGTGAAAATTGTTCATATTCACAAGTACATTCACCCCTTAAATGGTGCAAACTGATTTTTCTACACTTGTATACATTTAAGAAATCAATTTAATAAATAAATTTTGAGTCCTAAACCTAAAACTACATTCGATAAAATTTATGAATCTCTGCACATCACTATCGTCAATAAAGTAATACAATTATTTCCTTCAAAGTCGTTATCAATTAATACGGAACTTCATGAGAAACTACATTCGATAAAATTTATGGATCTCTGCACATCACTATCGTCAATAAAGTAATACAATTATTTCCTTCAAAGTCGTTATCAATTAATACGGAACTTCATGAGCGGACAAACGTCAAACCGGCCATCATAGCGTGCCGCTAGTTTAGTAAATTATGAAAGTGGAAAATCATTAAAATCGGTCCATACACATACATAAAAGCACTTATTTATATGTCTATTTAGTTTATGTATGTCTAATATTATTATTTTGTATATATTAGTTTATCAAAATATGTTGTAATATATGGTATTGGTTAGTTTATATAGCTATTAGTATTTAAGTTTATTATTATTTTTGCACCACCTCCCTTCATCTTCTTTTTCATTTCCTCCCTTACGTTAAGGTTGTCTGGAAGAGATCGCTACTTAGCGATAAGACCGCCTTATTGTACCTACTTATAGTTGTATTCTTGTTTGTAACATGTTGTGTATTTGTGATGTACAATAAAGTATATACATACATATATACATAAAATACATACACACAGGTCGAATAAAGAACTGCCTTTTTGAAGTTTTTGTAGAAATTAAAAGTAAGTAAAAAGCTTAGAATTCAAAATGGATAAGGGCGACTTATCAAACATCAGTAGGTACAAGATAAAGCGAGAATTATTCACAAAAAAAATATTGTCTGGCGGAAAAAAGCCTGCGTCGTTCTCTTTCATCGCGCGCACACTAGATGACAGGATAAAACATCGTATTTCTAGGACGAAGCACAGCGTCTTCGCTGGTAAAGTTGGGGTCCCCGATGTCTTACGTCAACGGGACGTGGATTCAACCCACGGCCTTGGGGTGTACGGACTAGTTTAGTCCAATCTCCCAACGATATCCTGAGCCGTGGTCTGAGCCTCAAAGGAGGTGCACTTAGGAAATTATTGCCCCTTCGACCCCTAAGGCTCCTTTAGAGCTCAAGGGAAATGGCTATGCGCTTGCCCTACCCCCGGTGACGCTTTAACGGCCAGCAGGCCCTACCACTACCGCCCATTAACGTCCCACTGCTGGGCACAGGCCTCCGCTCTCAAAAGAGAGAGGGAATTAAAGCTTAGACCCACCACATCGCTCCAATACGGGTTCGCGGGCTTTAACGGCTATTATCATGTTAGTGATAATAACCGGGACCGACGGTTTAACGTGCTCTCCGAGGTACGGGGTGGACACACCGCCAACTTCCTAACTCCGGACTAGTACTGAGAATTTCTAGTCAGACAAACCCAACACTTAATTTTATTATGGCCCGACTCGGGACTCCAACCCGGGACTTCGTCGGCAGCAGTCGAACCTGCTAATCACTAGACTAGATCAACGAGACAGCTCGCAGCATACTCAATCCGAAAAAAGAATACGCGGACGTTTCTCGCGGACTTTTTATCCTGTCTGATTCCTAGTGTGTTTTTGCTTTTATTGTAAAAACGTTTGTAGCGCTGAAATTTCACAGCGTGTTTTTACACCCAACCGTTTAATTTACATTTAGATACTTTGGCTGGTAAATTCAGCCACTTATCTTTTAGACCTCTCGGGGGCATACTTCTATCGCTTAAAGTCGTATTGTTTTAATTTTGTTGGTGTTCGTGCATCGAAATCTATACTAATATTACAAATGCGAAAGTTTGGATGGATGAATGTATGGATAGATGTTTATTATTCAATCACGGACCTAACGGCTGAAATTTGATTCGGATGAAATTTGGCACATAGATAGATTATAGTCTGAAATAACACATAGGCTACTTTTATCCCGGAAAATTAAAGAATTTAGGAACCGAAGAACCTCAATCCACGCGGACGAAGTCGCGGGCATTAGCTAGTAGAATATAAAATTCTACATCAATGTGTTCGTGTTTTAGAATAATTATAATCCTCATTTTAGGGACGTGACATAAAACTGACAACAGCTGTTGAAGTAATACGGCTTCAAGCTATGGTAGTAAACCCACGTTATAGCTACCAAATTTTACCATTACCTTTTTTGTTTACTTTAGTGGGATTCCATGGTGTTGTGGAATAAAATATAAGTTAGGTACACATAAAATTACTATAGTTTTTAAACTTACCGAAGCTAATGACACCCATCGGATTGGAGCTTTGAAATCATCCTACAGGAAAAATTAATATAATATTCAATATTCAATATTTATTTATTCAATTTATGTGCACTTATTGTCATAAAAAACATGATGGTCATAATCAAAAACGGTATCTTAAAACTAAAGGTACGAGGGTTCCAAACGCGCCCTGGGCCGAGAAGAGCCTCACAAATATCTTTTATTTAATAGCACTATAATTAACAATTAAATAAATTGGCCGCTGGGACAATTCATTCCCATACTTTTTTATCATTTAAATAATACTTTACATTGTAATAGGTTTTTTCAATTTGTTTATGTTTTACAAAAACTTTGAACTTAACGTAATGTAAGTAATAAAGTCTTCCGGAAGTTTATTACAGGATCGCATACTGTTGCCGACAAATTAGTCACTAATTTTACTAATTAATTCTTGTATTGACATTGTGACAGTCATTTTATTCTTGGATTTATTGATGTGATAATTTTAGTTTCCTCACTTTCAATCATTTATTTTATCATCACCATCATCTCAACCCCTGCCGGTTCACTATTGAGCGCGGGTCCTCTCTCAGAACGAGAAAGGCTTAGGCTGCAGTCCACCACACTAATCAAGTGCGAATTGGCATATCGCAATCGCAATCGCACATCTTTGAAAATATTATGAAGGAATCAGTACGCATAGTCTAAGTTGCTGTGATTAATCGTGAGCGAGCATTCGATCAAATTAGCGTCAAAGTAAAATGAATTGTATTGATTTAGAGCTCAATTTCGTGTATTGATATCACGGCCAGCGTGAATTGTGACTTAAAATCAGGGATGATCCCAAAGTGGTCCCAAACTCCCCATCCCCAGGGGGGTGGGGTTTTCCCAGGGGTCAACATAAACGAAAACTGATTTTGGGGGTCGATGGTCGAGGTCTAAAAATCGACCCCTATTTTAATGTTTTTTTTTTCAAAAAATAATTACCTACATATTATTACGTAATTTGTATTAGTAATAATTACACTTGATATTTACTGAATTTTATGTCTATTTATTTTGTTAAATTTTGATAAGAAAATGATGTCAAGTTTACTAATTTAACCAACCGCAAAGTTTTTAAATTGATAAGTATTTTGTATCAAGGTGAAAAAACTAGAGATAGAATTTTTCAAGTAATTTGGCTATGCGGGTCTGAGATATCAGTTCATTTTGGAGACTGGGTCTCCAGCCCAAAATAGTTAGGGAATCCCTGCTTTATATGAAGAGCTTTTGGGCCCATATTACTTTGAAGCCAATTTTAACGAACGCAAAGACAGCAAAGAGCCGCGTTCTTACTCGACAGAGCTACAAGTGATATTCAACACTGGTCACTGACAAAAATAATAACATATTATAGGTACACAAACTTATCTGACCCGGTGACAGCGTCGCTGGTACATATTATATGGAAAATAAAATAAAAACAAAAACTAAACAGGCATAAAAATTAGTTCAAATTTTGGCCAACCGGTTAGATGAGTTTGTGGGACTATACAAGTATTTAATTATTTCACCTATATACATTATGATGATATATTACCTATGAAAATTATATACCTATGAAAAATGTAATCTTACCTCTTTTGGTAAAAAACTATAGAACAAGTTTTGCGTAGTCCGTTCCGGCGGTGGCTACAAAAATATTAGCAACTTCGATAAAATAAGATATTACTAGCTGCCGCTCGCGGCTTCGCTCACGTGTGAATTCAGAAAATACGCCCTCCTTGCCGGCTTTATAAAGGGAACCCCTTTTCCGAATTTCTAGTTCCTTTTATGGGTGTTGTCACAGACGAAATTGTTACATCTGTAGTCTATGTATGACACCATTGTCAAATAAACTGTTTTTTCTGTTTGTTTTCACTTTATTATTTTTAACATAGGCATAATCCCAATTAAGCATTTTTTCTAGAATCAAACTCAATGTTTTTTTTTTACACTGCATTTTTTTTTGTATCAGAAAAGGCTTGTGCTTGACGACAATTATGCTTAATACAAAGCAATGATGAAGTCTAGGTTGGAGCGCGCTTGCCTAGAAGATGCCTATTCACTCTTGCCTTGAAGGTACCTAAGTTATACGTGGCAGGAAACCCGTGCTCTGGGAGGGTGTTCCACGCCCTAGCGATAGCGGCAGCATAAGAAGTAGTACAGTAAGGAAAACTTACGATTGGTGGTATTGTTATCGGCTCTGGAGCGGGTTGCTCGGGGGGGTTTTGTTTCTCCATTTTGTCTACCTCCTAGAAAATATAATAAAATAACAAACAGATGAGTGTTTAAAAAACAATATTCCGCAAACAAAATATATATTATCTAAGGGACTTTTCAAAATATTAAAATAGGTAATTATTTCTTACATAATGTTTTATTGAAGACCTTCCCAGGAAGGTAAACACTGCGCCAGCGCAGTGCTGAGCTCTGTTGTCTTAACGTGGGGAGGTCCCGGGTTCGATCCCCAGCAGGATCAATTTGTTTTTATTATTTCTAAATTTTCCTAGGTCTGGCTTCGGTCGTGGCTAATTACCACACTACCGGCAAAGACGTGCCGCCAAGCGATTTTGCGTTCCGTTACGATGCCGTGTAGAAACCGATTAGGGGTAAGGGTTAATTATAACTACCATGCCCCTAACAGGTTAGGACGCTACCATCTTAGACTACATCTTCACTTCCATCAGGTGAGGTTACAGTCGAGGGCTAACTTATAGTGGATAAAAAATTATAATATGTAAGAGGTCCCAGTTTCATTTTGCAGCAAGATAATTGAATGGGTAAGTTAGATTATAAACAGCAGTAAAGTATGCACTAGGTTACCTGTAACAGCCGCAGTGCTTTTTCCTTCACTTCCTTGGGCGACAACTGTAAAAAAGAGACAACAGCTTCAACATTCTAAATACTTCACAGCCAAAAGGCAATGCTATAATACTGTTTGGTCACACAATATTGTCGTTATATTTTATTTTTAAGTAATTTGATTGTTTTTAAACAACATATTGTACAAATAATTTGATTATTTTTAAACAAAATTGTAATCGAATAAAAAATCTTATTATTTTTATTTTACTTTTAATATTTAGTAGCGATATGTTTGTGGGACTATAAATTATAATTTATTGTTACAAAATAAATCGCATCCTATTATATATATATTTTTTTTAAATCTTTATATATTTTTAAAGGGCTTTTATACAATATGTATGTGACAGCCCTATTGTACCGTATACATTATTTTAACTATTCTACTTATTTAAATTATTTTATTAAAAAAAAACATACACATAAAAATTATAATTATTTATCTATTCTATTTTTTATACTATCAATATGAAAGTTAAATGGAACCCGGTTCAGATAAAATGCTATTTAACCACCCAATATTAAATTTATTTAAATTCAGTTCTGACAGAGTATTACAATATTTGTTTTCTCTTTCTTTCCTGAACATTCATAGCGCATAATTATGAGAGAACATTTACCTTTTTTAATTCCGAAGAAGCCTGCTAATTAAAAGGAATTTGCATGAAATAAAAATTATTTCCAAAAAACCGACTTCCAACACTATGTTGAAGTCGAGCGAGCCTGATGCGTCAACTTTGCTTATCCTTGTTATACCCGCCCGACTTCAACATAGTATGTAGAAATCAAAATTATTTTTTACTTTACAGTGGCTCTGCAAGTCAGTTTTTTTGGGAAAGAATTTTTATTTTTAACTTTTTAGTGTCAGGGTTGAGGATTGAGGACAAAATTCTGACTCCAAAGTCAGAATTTTTTATGGGACCACCTCGAGAGCTTCCTCTAACCTCGAGAGGTTCAGAAACCACGGAGATATACACTAACATGAATTTTAAAAAAAAATACGCACCGATTTGAGAACCTCCTCCTTTTTTGGAAGTCAAGGTTACACAAAGATGAGTTCAAACAAAAAAAAGTTTACCTACCGCGTTAGTTTCATCTTCACCCCAGTAACCAGCCATCTAAAAGAAAAATGGAAATTATATATATATAATTATATAGTCTACTTTCCGTAGAGTAGTGTAAAACAAAACCCAAATGTGCAATAAATAAATGATTGATTGATTGATTGAAAGAGGTAAGCAAATCGCAGGAACCTTCTTAGAAAGACCACAGAATACTTAATGGTACCTTTTTAAAACGCGTATATAATACGCGTATAACGTAATCAAGAGCTTTTGTGTCCAATTTCCTTTGACGCTAATATGACCGAACGCTCGATACGATCAATCGAATTTGCAATGTAAAAACTTAGACTAAGCACTAGGTATTGTGGTAGAATGTAGATGTATGGTGTGTGTATGTGTGTATGGTTATGTTTCACGGTAAGTATAATCCATCAAACTTATCTGACCCGGTGGCCAAAATTGGAACTGATTTGTATGCCTGATTAGTTTTTGTTTTTATTTTATTTTTCATATCTACTAGGGACGCCGTCACCGCGGTCAGATATGTTTGTGAGGTATATAATAACTATATACTTACTCCAGGACTAGGCACTGACTGCGCAACGTCAACGTTTTGGGGGTTCTGTAAATTAAAATATAAATAGATCATGTGTGTCGCTTTCACACGGTGTAATTCAAATCAAGTGTCGACGACGAGGTCATTTCTAGGATCCACTTCCCAAAAACACCACTACTTTTTCTAAATGTGCGATTAAAACAATGGAGCTGAAAAGAACAAAAACATTAAAACAAGCATAATATGTCAAAACTTAGTTAATTTTTTAATGATTATTTAATAAAGGATCTCCAAAAAGACGTCATATCCACGTGCTCTGTTAGGTTTATGTTTGAGAACCATTTTATACTATTGATTAAAGTAAAAAAGTGCGACAAATTTTGATGACATCACGACCAAGTATTTCATACAATGCGCTCGTTTTGACGTTTGAAAAACTGATTTGACTAGTTGTGAAATACCATTTTAAATATCATTTACTTTAAATGTGAAGGAAAGCTTTGAAAGCTGTAAATCCGAGCTTGACCATCGTGGTGGACAATAGCTGTCTGGAACCGTTCCGATCAATAGTAAGTGGGCCGGATTATCAAAAGGATAGAACTCACCAAAAATTTCTTCGGAAATTGTGGTGGCTTTGGCTATAAAGAAAAGTTTTATTTATATAGGGAAATGATCCCAATAATTTATAAAATAACATGATTATTGAAAAGTACTATACCTTATCTAAATTTCTGGTCCACTCCTGTAAGATAAGTAAATATAAATATTTAGGTGTTTTGGCTAAGTTATGTTAATGAGTACTCTTATTTTGCACATTCTTGATATTGCCTTGCCTTGCCGAACCTAAGAACCTGCCTCAGGCTCAGAGCAGGATATTTCAGAGTATGTTTTAGGTTATGGGATAGGTATTTCCAACCCTTCAACCCCTAAAAAGTGGCTGCATTTAGTAATTTTTCGTTGTTTACTTGTTTACTAATTAAAGTAATTACCAAAATTTTGCGCAAATCATTCAGAGGCTGAAAAATAAGTTAATATATTTCAATAGGAAATTATTCATCCTATTTTATAATATCAGAACAATAGACATGATAAGGTTTTATCGTTTAAACTAGCGAATGCCCGCGACTTCGTCTGCGTGGTATGAGGTTTTTGGTTCCCGCAGGAACTCTTTATTTTTCCGGGATAAAAATTAGTTTATGTGCTATTCCAGACCATAATCTATCTCTGTGCCAAATTTCAGCCAGATCCATTCAGCCGTCAGGGCGTGATTGAGTAACAAGCATCCATACATCCAGACATCCAAACACCCATCCAAACTTTCGCTATTATAATATTATAGTTTAATATAGTTTTAATTATGTTTCAATATAAATATACATAATAGGTCAGTTAATATTTATTATATTATAAACGAGTGGCTACACAAAAAAAAACAATTTGATTGAAACATTGTATATAATACTAACATCACGTTTGGGGTTAATATCTGCAGCTTCCTGTAACATAATGTGATTTTATTAATTTGATTTATATTTACAAACAAACTGACACCTGTGACTTTACCTGCATTTAAAACTCCCTTTAATAGAGATGAATGACAGCTCAATGAAATCAGCAACTCAGTATACTTTCAGTCCATAATGGAACGAATTTCTCCCCAGTAAGAGCACTGAACAGTGCTCGCAATACAACAGACCCTCAATCTCATAGTATACGTTAATATAATAAATACGTCATATCAAATAATACGTCATAATTAGTTGAGCGGATGGTCCAAAAAACGGAACAGACAGACACTATCGCATTATAATATTAACCATGGATATATCAAACCTTGAGCTTAGTCGCAAACTCTTTGAATTCGTCCCACTAGAAAAGTATAGAATGAAATTTTAATTAGATATTAAACGAAATATCGAGTTTTGGCGAACACTGAAAGAAAAAGTTTTTTAACTTCTTCTTCCAGTGAGGCCTATAATGACCAGTATTTTTAAACTGGCCATTATAGGCCTCACTATACTAGGGTTTTTTTAATGAAACTGTTGCGTTTTTCCCTGTCAAGTCCTTATTCGCCTTCAATCGATTAGAATTTATTAACGAATTTTTATACATTGTAAAATAATCTTACAATTACGACGGAAACACACTATGAACACATTTTATCATGCCGCGATAGTCTGTGCAGCTCAATAAATATAAATAAATACTATGTATTTGAAGCGAATAGGACTCAATTTGTTAGTACAACACACACAACATAAAACCTTAAAAATTAATGTTAGTAATTCTCTACACAACAATAAAGATTAACATTACAAACTATTGTGACCTCACTAACGCTTGAATAATTTTTCTAAGCATTGGTGAGGTCATCTTACTCACTAACATACCTATTCAATACTAGGTATGCCCGCGACTTCGTCCGCGTGGAATTAGTGGCTTTCACAGACAGACTGAGTTACTTTCGCATTTATAATATTAATAAAATATGTAACATTTTTTGTCAGTTGTTTGTTTTAACCTTAAAAACTTGCCCGAACCTCCTTACGAACTTACTTTGTCAGCCCTTGAAATTCTGTCTTCCTAGAAAATAATTTAAAAGTGATTATAAAGTAAACTATAATTATTATTTTTTATCAACTACAAGTGATATCTTCACTAACCATCACCTGATGGTAAGTGAAGACAGACAGACATACTTTCGCATTTATAATATTAGTATGGGTGAATCCCTGTTTCCCTTGGTCATGCCATAACTTGAGAACGACTTAACCGATTTCATTCATCTTTCTTTTTAAGTTTCCAATACTTTGTAGAAGGGACTTACGAAAAGAAAAATTAATAAGATTGCCTCGAAAATTAGAAATTTTCAGAAAACTGAAATCATGTGGGTCGCGGGCATCAGCTAGTTAAAAATAATAACTGTAAATGTATTCTTACCACTTCATCAAATTCATCGTACATAGCTTTTTTCTCCAACCAATTATCTGTGGTTGACTCCTTAAATAAAAACCCAACAGTATTATTTACATTTAGAAAGATAGATCAAGTTTCATGAATATCAAAATAATTAATCGCAATTTTTTTCCAGTGCTTGTAGTAGTAGGTGTTTGTCTACGACGTAGCACTGCTACAGATGACTCATGACACTACGAAGCTACGAGGTGCTGTACTGAAAATTCCATACAAACGTTGTCGCGATCGAATGGCATTAAATTCCAAACGGACTACTTATAGTAAAAGTAAAGACATTCTTACCGAGGGTAAAATCCTTAAATTTTGATCATCCTATAACGCAAATATATGTTTTTAAAGTAAGCAGTAGCACAATCCATCTGTTGAATAGAAGCAGGCGTTACTTTGCGGAACTCTATGATTAAATGAATGAACTATAAGTTTAATTCGCTATAATCCGCTACACTAGATAAATCTGTGTGGTGCTACTGTAGCGGATTATAGCGAATTAAACTTCACTTTCATTCACAATCCATCTGTTCCACTAATTTTGACCAGACATTCATCATTCATTCACAAACATCGGACACGAAAAACTTTATCAATGTTGTTTCCCAGAAGTAGGTCCACGCTACTCGGTGACTCAAGTGCTAGCGCTTTAAATTCAGCCCAACGGCTTAACTGGCAATAGGGATGACAATTCAATCAAATCAGCAACTTTTTTTATCAAACTTAAAAACGCACTTCTAATATGGAAGTTATACGAAATTCACAGTCACGTCATCAAATTTTAACGAACTTTTTTTCTTGAATCTATATTTTAAAATGGTTATCATACTTAATACTAACCGAGGATATGAATTTCAGGTTTTTTGGAAGATCCTCTATTTAATAACCAGTTAGAAATAATTTATTTTTGATATAGGCATCATCCCCATTCAGAGAGGAAATAGCGCCAGATTCTTGGATACCATGCCCATGAACTATCATTTGGACGGTGTACATTTTTTGTTAATATAAATTAAATATTATAGATCTTTTGTATTAGGTTATCTTTGTAAATATTTCATTAATTGTAAATATTTATGTTGAATTCAAATAAAAATACTATGTTTTAAAATATAAAACTTCGATTGAGTGCACATCCCAGCTAAGGATATAGGCTAAGTTATTTTCTATTTTCACTTCCTGCTAATTTTTGTCCCAGGAAATGACAAAGTTCGCACAGGATTTAAAAAAAGATTTTCATTAAGACCCCAACGTCTATAAGCGTCTTGGAACTACACTCATATGCCCTGCCATTTGCCACTTGAGTTGCACTACAAATAAATGTGCAAATCATTCTATATTATCTATACTTACTAATATTATAAATGCGAAAGTTTGGATGGATGTATGGATGTGTGGATGGATGTTTGTTACTCAATTACGCCCAAACGGCTGAACGGATCTGGATGAAATTTGGCATAGAGATAGATTATAGTCTGGTATAATGCATAGGCTACTTTTTATCCCGGAAAATTAAAGAGTTCCCGCGGGAACCGAAAGAGCCTCCATTCACGCGGACGAAGTCGCGGGCATTCGCTAGTAAAGAATAACATTCAGTATATACTTACAAAAGGAGCACGATTATAAATTCCGCCAATAAAATTCTGTAGATAATACAAAATAATTATACATATTATAAAATATAATACTGTATATCTACCTAAATGAAAATGGTCATAAATAGCCACACTGGCTTTTATTACACCAGTATTTAACTCTAAATTTGGAATGGATTTTAAGCATTCATATACAATTTTATTAATTTAATATAATCTATTAAATGTATATGTGTATGTCAGTTATTAAATTAAACATTACAATAAAATCATTACATTATAATATTATTAAAATCATTTTGAAGTGAAAATTCTTTAGAATCGTTGTGATTTGAAAATTCGATGAAACGAAAAAGCGATACTAAAAAGAGACGAACATATTCATGATTTATTTAGCCTGCGAGAGAATGAGATAGAATACCAGTTATATTTATCTCATTCTCTCGTAGGCTACTTTTCTGAAGTTTCACTTCTGCCGGGTGTGAATTGCACACTTTTAAATAAGCCCTTTACTTGCCATCGGGTTAGCATCGTAGCTATCTCTTGGGTGCTGTGCCTAAAACAGAATTTCATAACAGAAGTAGCTAAATTTTTCTATTTTTAGGGTCCCGTAGTCAACAAGGAACCCTTATAGTTTCACCACGTCCGACATTGGCTTAGCTCAGAGGCTATAAATATAGTATAAGTCTTTATTGCATCTTAACACAGGTACAAAAGGTAAGTATGGGTTAGGTAACGCAAAATTTCTAGGTTGGTTACTAACTAAGAGCTTCTAGAAACAAATATATTTTCAGCGACTTAAAGAGATGATGCCTGCGACTTCGGCGGCGTGGATTGAGTTTTTTGTATTCCCGCGGGAATTCCTTCCTTTTCCGGGATAAAAAATAGCCTATATCTTATAGTAAAGAGGGAATTAGAGCTTAGAACCACCACGCTGATCTAATGCGGGTTAGCGGGCTTTAACGACTATTACCATGTTAGTGATAATCACCGGGATCGACGGCTTAACGTGCTCTCCGAGGCACCCGGGTGGGACACCGCCAACATCCTAACTCCGGGCTAGTACTGAGAATTTCTACTCAAATCTAACCAAATAGTTTATCTAGGCCCGACCCGGGACTCGAACCCGGGACCTCGTCGGCCGCAGTCGAGCATGCTAACCACTAGATCAACGAGGCAGTTGCATCACATCCCTATAATAAATTTCATCAAAATCGATTAAAAAGATGGGCCGTGAAAGCGTAGCAGACAGACAGGCACACTTTAGCGTTTATAATATTAGTATGGATTAAACTACATTAGCAGCAACGGATATAACCGGTGGTAGAGTCACGACATTTCATAAGTGGCACAAGATGCCCTCCGTGACATAAATAAATCATTTCATTTCATTTAATATAGATAGAACTCGTTTAGTAAGTCGTTTAATCTAAAATTAAAGGAATGAATTAAAAAAAATGTTGCATGGGATTTCCGTCTTTAAAATTTATTCCTACGATAAACGTTAAAGCGATTAATCTTTAACATATAAGGGATAAATTGTTGGCAATATTTGGTAAAATCGGCACTAAAATAATATGGTATTTAAAACTGTAAATTCCATATCCATACCAATTGTTTTAATGCGAAAGTGTGTGTATGTCTGCTACGCTCTTACGGCCCAACTACTCAACCGATTTTGATGAAATTTGGTACAGAGATAGTTTACATCCCGGGGAAGGACATAGGCTAGTTTTTATCCGGGAAAATTGAAGAGTTCCGCGAGAGTTAAAAAACATCAATCGACGCGGACGAAGTGACGGGTATCATCTGGTTACGTATAATTCTTTGTCATGAATCTCACCATTGGACTGTAGATGTTATGTCTTGGAGGTTTCATCTGGATAAATAATTTCAAATAATTTCTACAAAATCCTTAAAAATTATTGACTACATAATTATTTTACTAAAATGTTTAAGTTATATTAGACCGAAAACACACTACGGACCGGACTAGACAAGAAGATTTTAAGCAACAGACAAACATTTTTGTCCATAGTGTGCTTTCGCTATTACTGTAAAGTTTCATAAAATTCCGTTCAGCAGTTTTTGTGTGAAAAATTAACAAACAACCATCAATGCATCCGAGATCCATTCTAACAAACTTTCGCGTTTATCATAAATGCCAAAGTGTGTTTGTTTGTTGGTTTGTCCTTTAATCACGCCGAAAAAGAGCAACAGATTGACCTGATTTTTTGCATGGGTATAGTTGAGGACCTGGAGAGTGGCAAAGACTACTTTTTATCCCGGAAAATGAAGGAATTCTCGTGGAAATTACAAAAACCTGATCCACGTTGACGAAGTTGCGGACGTCACCTAGTCATATCATACTAATATTATAAATACGAAAGTGTGTTTGTTGGTTTAATGGTTTGTTGGTTTGGTGGTTTGTTCTTCAATCACGCCGTAACGGAACAACGTATCGACGTGATTTGTGCCATGGGTATAGTTGAGGATCTGGAGAGTGACATAAGCTACTTTTTATTCCGGAAAATTAAGGAATCCAAAAAAACCTTAAACCACGCGGACGAAGTCGCGGGCATCAGCAAGTATTATATGAGTACTCCATACCATTTCATTATAATTGTTAACACTTTGAGGACGCTGCATCTAAAACATAATAACAATAAAAATCTTCTCCGTAGTCGTCTTAAGACTTATAATCTGTATAAATGTCACCGTAAGATTGTAAAAACCGTTAGATTATAATCTAACTCGCGAAATTACAAACTGTCGAAAGATTACAATTTAACGTATTATTTTTCGGTAAATTGTAATCTATTAGGTATATTAACCCGATTGAACCTTTCTGATTATTTATGTCGAACCCCGACCTAACATACAAGAAAACGTAAATACAATGAATATTTCAAAAATTGACACTCAGAACATTGAACGGTTCACAATCTTTCGACAGTTTACAATTTCGCGATTTAGATTACAATACAGTTTTTGCAATCATACGGTGACATATATAAACAAAATTTAAAAAAAGTTTCTACCTATGTCCGTTACAGACTTTGAAACCATCCAACCGATGTGCCCCAAACTGGTTTCATTAGAAAGGCAATAATGCAAAGATGTTTTTTTTTAGCGTAGTATCACATACCGGGTATTCTCTACTTAGTTGCTTACGTGCACATAAAATGGGTAATTGAAAATAGAAAACTCACCTCAGGACTGCCCTGATAGGGACTATAGCCATGGCTGTTATCACTTGAACGCTGCAAATTTATATGCAAAATATCTTAAATCATAAATCATAATATATCATATTATAATATCAAATATGTTAAATCATAAATCCATCCATTCTTCTGTAGAATATAAATATTATAGGAGATAGCCGTACTTTTCGTAACTACCGCTAAGAAGGCTGTTTCAGTATGTATAGGACATATTTGTAGGACTCTGCTGTGCATGGCTAGAATGCGCACTTGGAATAAATTATGTCTACCCGTTATCTATCTGTCTACCGAAGCTAACATGGTCACTTGTCTCGTTACGTCAAAGTACAGATAAAAGTAAAATTTCTTATCGGTGGAATTGTTCTCTACAAACCTTTACGTGTCAACAATTTATTTCTTGTAATAAACCGCATTTTGTGCATGTTAGGTTAAATGAAAAATGCGGCTGAGCAACTAACTACTTATCGGATGAGCTATTTTTCTAACTTCTTTAACGTCTGACACGTTATCTTATAAGCTACTTGACCAATTATGGGAGAGTAGAAAGCCGACAAGTTTTTAGATATTCCCATCATTATTGGTTAAGTCACAAGTGGCATATAAGATGATGTCAGACGTTAAAGAAGTTGTAAAAAAAGCTCATGTCTATCATCTTATATTACGTCTATATCATGTTTAGAGGTACTATTAAAAGTTGAAGTTGCCAATCTAATAATTATTATCAATATTCGATAGAAGGGGACCAGGTCCCTATAATCTAAACCTATAAAGTTCCTATATCACTATAATCTGTCCAACCATTTCTTTCACTTTTGACATAAGCACGCCTATAAGTTTCATAATTATTGACGTCGATTAAAACTTCTTCATAAAGAAAGCCGACTGTTATCAAAAATCGAATCAGTAACGAAGAACATTGACTCGAGCTGCCAAAAGTAAAATAAATTATTGGACAGAAATAAAAGCCTTAAAGAAAAGAGAAGGGCACAAATTTTAAGCCTTAAATACTTAACACGTGACGAAAAATAGTCCAACGTATTTAGCAGTTGTTATTGGACTCGTAACTTACCTACTAAAGATTTGTAGATAAGACTTACCAATGCGTTTTTATAAAAGTTATCTCTTTCCTTGACCTAGAGCAAAAATAAGATTATTTTATTTTAATTGAGACCGTGTGGATCATTATTTATGAAATATTTCATTTTATTTCACCATTGATACATAAATCCATATTAAAAACTATAGTATAAGGCTCTAAACCGTCACTATGAAAGGGTCATGTTAGTTTAGGTATTGTGTACCTACAATAAAATTAACCATAATGTCTATTTTAACCATACCCGTTCCTGAAAGCGTTGCTCGTACGTTTTTAAATTCGCCAACGGATCGTCCAAGGGAGACTTCTAAAATTAACATTAAAAATACCTACAAAATAACTTGAAAAACATAGCGTTTTACGTATTATTATAATAATTAAGTATTAAGCCCTTACAATTTAAAGTGTATAACTGCAGGATCTCTCTTTATGCGCCGTATTCCTCATTGCTGAGGGTCGTGACTCCTTTCCATTAATCCCAAGAAAACAGGCATAATATTATGTATTATGCCTAATAGCAGGGGGCACATTAGCACATATCTGCACATTAATTTTGTTTACAATTTTTTGATGGAACAAACTTTATTACTATCGGTACAGAGAGACTAAAACATTATTTTTTTCAATTTTATCTGTCTGTTACGGCATCACGCTGTCAGGTTGGTGGTTCTATAAATCCAGATTAGTTCCGTTTGATTTAGGTTACACTCCTGCTCTTAGTCTGTCCTAGTTTAAAGATTAAATAACAAGTACCTACCCTAGGTTACCCTGTAAGGATAAATTCAAGCTTATGTAATAATAAATAAATAAATAAAGTACTTCGTAATCCTTACCTCCAAATCATCCATCCCAAATAAATTAGGATACGAATTCTGTCCAAAAACATTTAAAATCAAACTTTCGATGAGTATAAATTTCAACATTGTGGCTTCTAAACTAACGATGTTTATTTACTTTGGATAGATAGAAGTAAGCGAGTCAAATCGAACTTAATTGGCAATTATAAAGATGGAAACTCTAGGTTGAAAATACGAGTTAGTAAAACAACAGACTTAACGGAAAATAAATGGGTTCATGTCATAAAATGAATATCTGATAAATAGTTCGGAGATCGAAGACAGAACTCGTCAACGGGCATAAAGTTCAAACAACAATTAATCAATAGCGAATAGTGTATTAAGCATTGATGTAGAATTGTAGTACCTATTAAGTAATAAAAATGAGGTGCCAATGTGGAGAGTTGGAGACCCAATAATATGAAGAATAAACGATTCATGCGGCTAATAATTGGCACAGACTAAAAAATATTATTATAGAACTACATTAACTTTTCTAAATATATTATATTCGGTAATAAAATTATTATTTTTTTTTGTTTGCTTTTTTTTTTATTCGTATTAAACTTCTGTCAAAACTTGAAATGTATTCCTGGCATACACCAAAACGTAACCCAGTGTCTCTGCAAGCGGGCCTAATAAACTCTTTCAAACTTTAACACAAGCTCTTGCTGCCTCAGTTAGAAGGCAAAAACGGAGCCAATTTTCTTTGAATCCGTGTTCATAATCCACGCAAAACCCCGCCATTACCCGCGATGACAAATAGAAATGAGGAGCATAATAAATCACATCCTGCGTGTGATTGTGCGTTCATTTATCATATTGTCAGCAAGGCGTGAAAAATTGTATGGCGATAAATGAGTTTCGTATTTGTTATTTCTTATCATATTACCCGATACGTTCCGTCTTAGAACCTAATCCCTGAATTCAGATCCAATAACTGATCAAGGTTCTAAATTCGATCAATAGATATTCGAAATACTACAGTCTATGGAGATATACCGTTCTTTCCTACCTGTTAAAGATAATAGAGATATAAGACAACAAATAAACACCAAATAACCATGAACATTGTCATTTTCTTTCTTTCCAACCGAAACCGATGAATATAACCGAATCGCACTTAAGTTGCATTAATATGTAGCTGAATGGGAAGTTAGGGATGGCTCAAAGCGAAAAAGAGGTAGACAACGGAAACGTTGGGTTGACGACATAAAGCAGACAGCTGGGGCACTATGGACAAGAGAAACTCAAAACCGAATAAACTGGAAACACCTGGAGGAGGAGGACGAGGTGGTGGAGGAGGAAACACATGCGCCAGAGGGATTGCAACGGACGCTAAAGTGCAAAGTTCTTAATCATAATTTGTATAGTAAAAATTAATTTGCAATAAAGGCTTTTATTTATTTATTTAATCAAATAAATAATATCGTTTCCCCCAAATCAATATTTAATTATTTATTTACTACTAGGTAGATGCAGACCACGATTTCTTCCGCGTGGATTTAGGTTTTATTACAGTGGCGTGCACGAAATAAAGGCATAAAAGCTTTACTTACCCTAGTTAAAAAAGCTCCATGCATATTTTTCATCATGCGCTGCCTGAAAACAGGTATTTACCTAAACAAGCCTACCCTGGCTCCAAATACTGTGGACGCCCCTGGGTTTGAATAATGCCAGGCCAATGCTTTGAGTTCCAATAGTGTTGAGAATAGACATACCTAAGTCTCATGTTATATGTTACTCTGCAGGGTCTACCGGTGGTAGAGTCATGATATTTCATAAGTGGTAGGTACAAGTTTTCCTATACCTGGAATAAATCATTTCATTTCATTATCCGTGCAAAAAATCACGTCGATCCGTTGGTCGTTTTACGATAGAGTTATTGTTATTTTAATACATAATATTGTAAGATACCTACCATGTACCAATAGGGATGATGACAACTCATCAAATTAGTAACTCTTTATCAAACTTAAAAACACCCTTCTAGTATGGAAGTTGTATGAAATTCACAGTTGTGACGTTGTGACGTCATAAAATTTCAACGCACTTTTTTTCTTTAATCTATATTTTAAAATGGTTATCAAACTTGAAACTAACCGAGGATGTCAATTTTAGGTCTTTTGGAAGACCCTCTATTTAATAATCAGTAAGAAATAAATTATTTTTGATATAGGAATCATCCCTATTGTATTGAGAAAATGATTGACAACATCCAATTTTGTGCTAAATGCTAATTTAGTTTGAACTGACTTCGTAAATTAAGCATGGTCTACGAACAACAAAAACAGATTATATAAATGCATTGAGTAAACGCGGTGACGCTGCTCGTTCACGTTTCCGTTACAGAGTAACTTGAGGAAAATTCCTCTAAAGAAAATTGACTACGTAAATTTTAAGTTTATATAGTTTAATTTTAAGTTTATTTATCTACCTCTCTCTCTGTGTTTGTGAGGCATATAGTTAGTTTACCTCTTTGCTTTTGCCTCCTGTCTTAGCCATATTCCTCAGCGTTTAGGGTTGAAACCCTTTTCCTTAACCACATAATGGTAACAGTTTTCTTGGCATAAATATAGGAACCTACCTATTACCTACCTGTACCTACTTATTATTTCAACTGTTGGACGCGGCTTATCGTGCTCTAGCTACCGACTTAGGTCAATATTGCTTAAAAATCGCAGTTGATTATGACGCCTGGCAATACTAGTTTGTAATATAAGAGCGGTAAGTACTTTTAGTTGTCGATATCAAATAAGTAGGTATTTAAATTCCCACTCGGCCCTCTAAATTCGTAATTTAGGAAGAAAATGTGTAAAGTGACATCTTACGGTGATGTCATAATCTACAAGACTATGTCAAGCTTTGCTAGCTATTTTATACATCCGTCAACAGATGGCGCTTATCTACAAAGTTATTCTGCACATGCATAGATGGCGCTTTATTCCTTAATTCTAAATTATTTCAATGAGAATCACATACAATTCGGACATAATCATAGAAATGGGATCTTCATGGTCCATACTATAAAATAATATTATTATTATGATTGTCTGTAAACATCCTTTAACTAGTCCTTGTCAAAAATTATATACAGTAATTTTTAAAATGAGCTTTGCAGTAATATCACGGACACATTAGATTTACCTACTGTTATGTATAGATATATAGAGACCAAATGTAAGCGAAATAAAAATAAAAGACATTTATTCATTTTCCGAATAATGGTAGGTATTATAATATATTTTTTCTCTCACTGGGCATAATAATATACTTTTTATTAATTGTATTTCATAGATATACTTCATTCACACTATTTACAAACATACTTTAACAACAATAAAACAATTTAATATCACAGAAAATATAATATGTTTATATCAACCCTCTACTTTATCCTCACTAAATTGAGAGGAGATCCAAGTTAGGGCCCATTTTAAATTAGTGAGCATATACTTAAGAGCCTTAGTCCACTGTTCTTCAGAATTGAACTGTATTTTGATAGAATAAGCATGAGGTGGGGATGCTGTATCTTCAATTTTCCACTTATCTGTATCTATTCTATATGGTAAGCAAAAACCTGTATTACCTTTCTCAACTTGTTCTTTAAACTGTTGTAAACAATCTAAGAAAGCTACCATCGCAGCATCAAACTTTGTGTCCCATAGGAAACGGAATCCAGAAGACCCATACAAAGGCAGGACTTTTTGATCTTCCAATATCTCTACATAAGAATGGTTTCCATATGGTACTAATCTGTAACGTTGGAAACGGAAATTAATTTTTCGCGCTAACGAGGAAAGTAGTAAGACTGTTTGTCCCCATGCTGCATTAATTTCTGACCAATCGACAGGGGCAGTTGGTAAACGACCAAGTCTGAAGTTATTTATAATGCCAAATTGTCCAGAATCCGATATATGGAATGTAGCTTTGAATATATTTGTTTTCTTAAGCTTTTCTAATTGAGCTTGAGTGTATGATAGTTGGCATTCATAGAACTTCATTTGGTCTTCAGTAGTCATTAAATCCTTGCGATATCTAGTGTATTCCTTCCAATAGATGTCTTGTTCCACTTCTAACCTCTCTTTCTCCTTCTCTTGCACTACTATCTCATCTTTCATAGCTTTCTCCTCTTTCTGTAATGCTGATAACTCTTGTAAGAGTCTGTTTTGTTCTTGTTTCCAATCCTCAAGTTCTTTTTCAAGTCCATCAAGGTTTAAATCCTCTTTATCATCTTCCAACTTCTTTAAATAGTCGGTATAGTCCTTCCATTCATTTTCGGTGAGTCTCAGTTGATTATCCATTAATTCTAGCAATGTATCAGTGCATTCATCGCAAAGAGGGTGGTCTACATCTGAATTATTTGATAGCAAGTCGAACAAAGTAGCTTTTACATGTAATTGATGGCCTAATGATGTTGTCTCCCACCCGTCTGAGATAACCATGAACCCGTTAGCTCCATTCCCCGATTCAGACATCCGAAAAGGAGGTACGTAGTGCTCTAAACTCGATGATTGCAAGTCTAGATCGGCTTCATTATTTCTTCTTATTTGAAGGGTTAAATCCGCTATAGTGTGCTCACCCAGGTTGTTCAAAGACTCGTCCAGCTTCAGAGGCTGCAGACATCGCTGGCAAGAGAAACTTACGAAAGATTTCGAATCACTCATATTGCAACATACGCAATAACTGCACTGTTATAACATTAATCTGAACTCCAATTTAACCTGTATTTGAGGTCGATACCGGCGCACAGGTTATTTAATAACTTACTAATCTAATTATTATTGAAAATTTTAATATTTTATGGCCAATTATCGTGAATTTTCTAACAAAGAATCCTCCTATTTTCTTGAGTTTCCCAAATTGTCATATTGACAGCTGACGTCTACAAGTTTGACTTTGACGTTTATAGAATCAATGGTAGAAAACCAATGCTGCCACCTCTTATCTCATTTTCTACCGGAAGTTGCGGGTGATAATTATAATGTATTGTGAGAAAAGTTCTATTACACTACACTATTCAAGGGACCCTTAAATCAGTGTAGTGTTAAATTTTTAGGGAGAAAGGGTCCCATTAGGAACATCGGGTCGTCCCGTTCTGCCGCGCTCTGCCGACCGGGCAATGTAGTAACACTCAGGGTGGTTAGGGAGCGCAGACGTCGCACGACCAGCGTAGAGAGTAGTCGTCTTTCTGGCTCGTGCGTGCATTTTGTCAATATCGTGTGCTAAAGAAAAAGAAGTTTTGTTGTGTCTGAGAGACATATACAAAGACATGCCTTATTTATGGGGAAACGAGCATAAAGACCATATGAACCATAATATTATATAATTTACTATACCATAGGAACTACTAGCTAATGCCCGCAACTTCATCCGCGTATTTTGAGGTTTTGGGTTCCCACGGAAATTCTTAAATTTTTCGGGATAATAAGTAGCTTAAGTGTTATTCCAGACTAAAAGCTATCTCTGTGCCAAACATCCAGATCCGCTGAGCCTTTCTTGCGATTGAGTAACAAATATCCATCCCTCCATCCATTCATCCATCCAAACTTTCTACAACAGACCTCCAACTGGAAGTTTAAGTGCGTAAACCTGCTCAGTAGGAAGAAAGAACACATAATATGCTACTTTTTATCCCGAAGTCACGGGCATCAGCTAAATAAACTAAATACCTAACTATTTATTTTACCTCCTCTAGGTTTATTGTTATTTTTATGCTTTGTACTATAACTTAGCCCTTGAGTGCGATCTCAAAATTATATAGTGTTTAAAAATTATTATTACATCCAAAAAGTGGACCTACCGGGAAACAAACCTGGAACTTCTCACTTTTAATGCAACAGTGTTCATCACTGCTACAGAAGGATCGTCAAAGAGTTAACGAAAAATACATCTTACTAATGGTAAATAAAACAAGTATAAAATAAAATTATAATATTTAATGTATTTGTAGACTAGAATACAATGATTTAAACTTAACAGCACCATAATTCTAAGAAGATAATATTTACAATGATAATTATCAAAACATAATATTTTGAGCGTAAAAGTTAAGAGCCTCTTACAAAATTTTACTAAAAACCTAAAATATGCATTTTACAATGTTCAGAAAATAAAATTAACATGAGTGCACCATTGACTTACCAATACCTTAAATCTATGAAGTGCAAAAATCCAAATTATATTCTGCCCCCGTATTAAGGAAAGATGATCATCTAAGATGATGATATACTTAGTTAAAAACAATCGCAATGACAACAATTAAGATTGTAATGTTGATTGATGCCGGTTGACTTAGAGAGCAAATACCGTCACTTTTATTGTATGAAGCTGAGGGTAGGTAACTATCCTTACTCTGAGGAATGAAGTTAAATTGTATCACTTAGGTACTATTTTGTATTATTGATTATAATTTTCGCGCTGTAATTCCAATTACGATACAAGTCTTTTAAAGCATACTTATATGATACTCCCATTGTCACACAAAAATAATTAAAAATCTATATTTAGCAGTTCAACAATAAAAAAGTAAATTTAACTTTACCAAACAGGCAAAGTAATTTTACGTAAAAGAAAATATAAAATCTCATTATAAGTACTTTATTATAATTGTTATACAAACTATAGGTGGTTCGAGAGACGCTAATAAAAAATATATTTAAAAAATAATTCAAATGGCTCTAGATAGATCTTTAAATTAAAACTACTTAATTATAACTACTACAATGGAACTATGAATATGGCAACACGGATTTAAGGTGCATTTCCATGCATATAATGCGAGGCATCCTGTATTTTAAAATATGCGTTTGGGATATATGACTGGGATAGTCCGCTTTGGGACCCGACGTACTGTGCTGGCACCAGCATTTCCCTGAAAAAAAATAGTTTTATATAAGCTAAACGTAGTGGCGGCTCTCAAACAAGACGTCGTAGGTTCGAGTTTAATTTATAAAAAGTCATCATAATTATTTCAAACTTGTTTCAACCATTGAAGTAATATGTACTAATAGTAGGTACATTATACCTCATTATACCTCTGACATTAATTATACTTTAGAATCAATAATAGAATGGCTTAAAAACAATAACATACACATTAATTTAAGTAAAACCAATTTTATTCAATTTAGAAATTACAACAAAAAGCCATTTTAACTAAATATTAATTATAAAGGAGAAAAAAAATAATGAAGTAGAGAAATGTACATTTCTGCTCCTGGCAGGTATGTGAAATTATTATGAAAATCGAACTTAACGTGAACGAAGCTGCGGGCAAAAGCTAGTCATCGACATAATATTGCTTCCTAAGACTTAATTCAAGTTGGTCTCACTGACTGCTACCGTAAAAGCACTTTCAAAAGCATTGTCTCTTTCATCTCTTGAACGAAAAGGGACTTATAAAGTCAATATGAAAAACTTCCAACGAAAACCTTGTGACCTCACGTCGTGTGTAACTAAAACAAAAAAAAAAATATGGTCGTAAAGGGCGGCCAAATGGCCGCTATTGTTTTTCGAAATCGAAAAACAATAGCGGTTGCCAGCAATAAAACCAAGAGCTTGCTGTTGGTGACGCACGTTTCTATTGGACAAGATTACCTACAAAACATATTATAAAGTACTCAGCCTTACTACAGCCCATTAACGTCCCACTGCTGGGCACGGACCTCCACTCTCATAGGAGAGAGGGAATTAGAGCTTAGACCCGCCACGCTGCTCCAATGCGGGTCGGCGGGCTTTGTCTATTATCATGTTAGTGATACTAATAGTGTGCGCAAACACAGGTGCACTCTTTGTTCCTTTACTCATAGCCCGATGGGACGGAAAATCCGACACGACCGGACGAGAGATCAGGCGCAGGACCGACGGCTTACCGTGCTCTCCGAGGTACGGGGGGTGAAACACCACCAACTTCCTAACTCCGGGCTAGTACTGAGAATTTCTAGTCATAAAAACCCAAAAATTAATTGTGGCCCGACCCCGGAGACGAACCCGGGACGTCGTCGGCCGCAGGCGAACATGCTAACCACTAAACTAGGCAGTTAAGAAAATTCTTAAAATAACACAATTTCGGACACGCTCTACTAAATAATACCATGATGATTCATGGAGATGCAGAAATAAAAAAAATAAAACAATGCCCGGTGCACATGTGGCCCTGATGGCCTTTAGAGTTGTTGATTAATGAGCCCCTAATGAGGGTCAGGGGCCCGAATGTGATGATGAAAAAAATTTGCCGCCAAATTTAGCGTTATTAGATAGATAGTTAAATACTTGATTGCCACACAAAACATTAAAAAAAAGAAACAAAGTAATGAACAAGCAAAATAAATAAGTGCGCAAAGGCGGTCTTATCACTGAAAGTGATCTTCCAGACAACCTTTAAATAAAGACACAAATACAACGAAGCGGGATAGTGCAACTACATTAATACATAATTTAATATACTACATAAACTATACATTTTAATAATACGTAAAACACGTACACGAATAAAAAATACTAAGATATACACCAATACATTTAAATAAAATATATATTGTGTATATAAATATTTTAGACCCACACAACAAAAAGTAAAGAAATACATAAATAATTTACAACCTAATATTAGCAAGACAAAATTCCTTCAAACGATCCTTGTGTTATTAGACGACTGCCCAGAAAAACGAGTAATGTTTTCTTATGTGAGTTTCTTTATTGCACCTTAACTTATAAATGCCTGCACAGATTTGGATGTATGGGGTATCATTAGAATCCTTACATCATCCCGACTGACACTGGCCACCTGGTTGGGTTGTCATTTTTTTTTTTATTATGTTAACTTGTTCACGAAGTAGATTCTGCCTGCGGCTTCGCTCACGTTTACTTAAATTATTTTACTCTTATGTAAATTTTTGGGTTGAAAAAAGACTTGGAGTCTGGTCTAACGGATGCCTATTATTATGTCATCAATAAGTAACGTAACTATGAAAAATTTCAACCCGATCCCATTTTTTTATAACAGTAGGTATATTTAGAAGAGAAGGATTATAGAAGACAAGACATAAAATTCGTCAGACATAATATTCTAATTTCTATCCCGAAAAAACATAGATAAATAATGAACGATGTCGCGGGGAATATCTTGTAAATAAATTCAGTGGCGTGCAGTTCACAGAGGCATAAAAGCACTGCTTACCCAAATGGAAATAATGGATTTAATGTAATAGAATTTTTGCACACTGTCTCTGACAGTAGATCGTGTACGGGAAGTTTATACTATACAAGGTGTAAGGTAAATGGTATAACAAACCGGCGGCTACCCATGCAATTTTGACATTATAAACACTATGGTGGTGTTAAAAATTGAAAATTAATTATCAAAAACTTTCATACAAAATTACAACTGTTATCACCCACAATTTTGCAAAATTAATGATTTATGATTATGATTACGATTATGAAATACGTCAATGCTCATTTCATTATAGCAGTCTGTAAATAGACTTTCTGACTAACTAATGCCTACCCTAGCTTCAAACTCTGTGCACGCATCTGCTTGTAATGTTATAACAATAAAGTCAGACATAATTACAAGTGCCTAGGTAGGTACCTAATGTAAGAGGGAACGCGGCAACTAAAATCTTAGCGGGCCATAACTCAAATATTATGATTGTTTCCACTGAGGGTCTTTGTTTCAAACATTCGGTGTTCGGTTTCAGCTTTCAAGGTCACATAATCAGTCGTTTGGTTTTATATATAGACGACTAGCTGATGCCCGCCACTTGGTCTGCGTGGAAGAAGTTTTTTTGAATTGCCCACGGGAACTAATAAATTTTCCGGGATAAATCGTAGCCTATGTCACTCTCCGTTAAGGTTCGTAGAGAGAAATACCATAGATAAAAAATATTACTGTTCTACTATATCTACTTTTGACGACACGAAACTAGACATAAGTGTAACCGTTAGCTACGGTAGAAAAATAGAGATAACGCGATAAAATGGGTAGACATAATTTTCTATCTTTTTCAGCAGGTCTTCATTCAACTATAACCGTGCAAAAAGGCATGACAATCCGTTGCTCTGTTGTGGCGTAAAGGACAAACCAACAAACAAACGCACTTTCGCATTTATAATATTAGAATGAGTATGATATTGATGATGCTCGCGACTTCATCCGCTTTTTTCACTTCAAACATAACATTAACATGTGACGTGGATATTAAGTACGTCTTTTGACAGTTCCTCTAGGCAACAGCCAACTCCTCCATCGGTTGGATGAGTAGGTACTTACGGTCTATTCGACTGCTGCGGAGTCCTATCCCTTTGCCTTCTGTTCTTGAACCAGTTTGACACCTGCGTCAGCGTCAGCCCTGTCTTTCTTGCCAGCGCACGCTTTTCGTCTGGGTTTGGGTACCTAGAGAATTTCGTTACCTACGTACTTATTTATTTGCAACTTATTCAAAGCTTAAAGACCTAGACTAGTACCTAGAGACATGAAGTCAATTTTAAAAAAAAGTATTTTAAAAAACGCACCATTTAAAAAAGTTTCATTGTTTTATTTTTAATAGACTTCCAAAAAAGAAGGAGGTTCTCAATTCGGTTCGTATCTTTTTTAAATAATAATTTAAAGTCACATAATGATGTGGAATAATAAAATGACTTAGGTACCTCTACCTACATGCTTACTTACTCGAGTTTTATTTTCATGTTTTCATACAAATGTATTGAAAAAGAAAACTTCTACCAATAAGTGATAAATGGAAAAGGGGTCACAAGTACTCACAACCATCAGCAATGAGGAATACGACGCAGAGAGAGAGAGAGTATTGAAAAAACTCGTGATCATGACATGCTCGTATATAAAAGCTTACCTACCTAACGCTCTTAAATCACAAAATACTATTTTAATTCATATTTTATGGCAGGGCAGTCTTGTTATTAATATTTTTAATTAATAATAACTTGTTTTCTCACCTATTCCTGTAATAGCAGTCCCGGAGCGCGGTTCTGCTCTTCTCCTTGAAGCAGTAGACAGTTTCTTCGCCGTCCCATATTGTCTTCGGTAAGGGATACTTTTTTCGGAGTCTATATTTGTCTACTGCACCTAAAATCGCATTAATAGGCTGTAGTGGATGGATGGATATAATATTATAAATGCGAAAGTGTGTCTGTCTGTCTGTCTGCTACGCTTCCACAACTTATCTGTTCAACCGATATTGATGAAATAATTTGGTACAGGGATAGGTTGTACCCCGGGCAAGGACATAGGACTTTTTATCCCGGAAAATTAAAGAGTTCCCGTGGGAATCAAAAAAAATTATTGAAGTTGCGCATCATCTAGTAGTAAATAAAAACCTAAAATAGAAATATAGGTAAGTACCTAGCTTACCTAATGGCCTCCCTCGAACTTTCTCAGCCTCCTTGTAATGAGCTTCCATCCATAGACTCTGCAGCTCTTTGTGGTGGTTCATGGAGAACTTATGCGTCTCCAAGATGGCGTACAACTCTTGATATATGCCGCGGTGGTACGCCACTAGCGCGCGAGCCCTGAAATTGTCTATGGTATCGGAAAAAATAATTGCAAAAGATTGTGGACACTAATACTAATTATGTAGGTACGAATTGGGTATTTGACAAATATTCAAATGAGCAACTTTTTTTTCAAACGTCAAAATGCGTCCTATGTATTGGATTTATATGAAATTTTAAAATGTCACTTTTTTACTTTAACCGATTGTTTAAAATGGTTATTCAACATAAAACTAACAAGGGACGTGGATATAACGATTTTTGGGAGATCCTCTATTTAATAATCACAAAAAATTATTTATTAGAATAGTAGTCAAATACCCAATTCTGTAAACGTGTATTTAGGTATACGTTACATCCGGTAGCATTAGGTATCCGATCACATACTTATTATCCATACTTACATAATATTATTAATGCGAAAGTGTTTCTGTCTGTCTGTCTGCTACGCTTTCACGGCCCATCTGTTCAACCGATTTTGATGAAATTTGGTACAGGGATAGGTTGAATTCCGCGGAAGGACTTTAATCCCGGAAAATTCAAGAGTTCCCGCGGGAATCAAAAACCTTAATCCACGCGGACGAAATTGGGGGCATCATCAAGTAATTTATAAGAATGCCCTCCCGACCGAGATTTGACTTTTGACCACGGCGGTCAATCACGGCTCTGAAAATTTCAAAATCTGAAAAGATTTTGGAATGTCTTGAATTTGTGTATACTTATAAGGAAACGATAAGACCCTAGATTTAACCAAAAAAATACCTCAACAGTGTTTCATTTCCCCGAAGTAGTTCATTTTCAGGCAGCCTCCATAAAAAAGCGGTCAGTTTTTCGATGTCACCTTTTTGCAGTAAAGCCTCGCACACACACAACACCTGTTCCGAATTGAAGTTCAGAAACCTCCTCATATTGGTATTATCATCAGCGAAATATGACTGTCTCGCTCTCTCATTAACACTTTCGAACTGATTGTTTAACTCTATCTCGACTATATTCGGGTTATTTTCGTTTTGAATACAACTTTTTGTAACTTCATTGAAGTATGGTCGCGGTCGATCTTCGTTCACGATTTGAGAAAAAAAATTCGGATCGTTGATAGGCGGTAGTTTGAGTTCGAAATTCAAATATTTCTTGCTGCGTGGACACAGATAATTTTCGAAGGAGTTTTTATTGCTTTCTTGTAAATAAACCTCTTTTCTGTCATCGCTGCGGGGTGACTTTTGCTTGTTGCACGAAAAGTATTGTTTTTCGTTGATTTCCGGTTGATAGAAGTTTCCGTTTTGCTGTTCGTATGTGAAAGATGGTAGTGAGGTTTCTGACTCGCTAGTTAGGTCGCTTGAAGGACTTAGGCGATCGGAACATGATTCCATGTTTGTAGACTTCATTTTTGGTGTATAAGGTGACTTCTGAAAAGAAAATCTTGCTTGTAATATAGTTACAAAGTGAATACCTGAAAGAGGTCCGGCGGCTTTTCCCAACGATATAAAACCAGCGAACCTGAATATTTAATATACATAGAACCGATGCGACGGCCGTGCAACTCCAATAATTGGGATGCATCATTGGTTCGTAAACTAACGTTAAATTACATTAGTTTTGCTTTTCAATTTTGCGCCTAAACAAGTTTCACTTCATACGATATCAAGTATATATTACACGCACATAGGTGACTTCGAAAAATTAGACGTGCGTGCTCGGGGGTCGAACCACTAGGCTCGGAAGTCGAAACATAATGTTGCGGCATGCAAATACTTATCACTACTGAATACTTAAATCTTAAACAAGATTTTTATACGACCGACGATTTTTAATTCATTAGGATGATTATTAAGAACAAGAGACGTAAAATCTCAAGATCATATTTTGCGGTTTTTTTACCAATCTAAGACCTAAAAGAAACCCGACTTCAATCGTCAATACACTATATTGTGCTTATTTATTTTGAGTCTAGCCCTTTAACATGCTCAATTTATAAATGGCACTTTTCAAAATCTATTATGACCCCTGTACCAGGGCTAGCACCGGTTAGAGCCCAGAGCTCTAAGGCCTGGAGTACACGGGTAGAGAGTCAGAGATCGGTAAAGTGAACTAGCATCATTTTCTAGCATTATTTTAGAGAACTCTACCAGCTTAAGTAGAGAAAATATTTACTCGTAAATATATTTTTTGGTAATAATATATTTAGTAGAGTGTGCTTTAGAGTAGAGAGATGCTGGAGTGCTGGAGAGAAGGAGGATAGCTAGTAGGTATTCTACCGTGCTACTATGCTGTTTAGTAGTGGTAACAGTCAACAGAGTAAAATAATGCACTTGACATTAACCTAAGTATAAAACTATTAAACCCAGTTCCAATAATTCATTTGTTTTTAAAGTGTGTCCGGCACAGTTGGAGTATATGTATCATAGGATGTTTTGTAAACATTCTATATTTTTACGGTTTCGTTGGTACATTTTTTAAATAATGATTGTTTTTAGTTTTTACGTGTAGAGGATATCCGATATACCTATTAGTCGTTTCTGAAGTAGGTATCTTGACTAAGTATTGAGTAAGTAAAATGTTTTGTTCTGGTAAATGTTAGAAAATATGCATTTCATAATATCCCTGGAGTAAGGAGCAATGTGGTCTTATAAGAGGGAGGTTCCAGGTTCGTTTCCCAGCAGGGGCAATTTATGATCTTAAACTAATTTCTAAATTATTTGTGTTCAGCTATAAGTTTCTAACCACAACACAGTTTCCAACGAAATTTAATAGCCACTTAGAAGCGGAATAAGCCTGCTGGTCTGGTGGGAGCCAACTAAGTATTACAACTCACAAATATGCGCTTGAATGAATGGGACTTCACCTTGATGGTAAGTGATGATGCAGCATCACTTACCATCAAGGTGAAGTCCCAGTCCCATAGACTGCAGTCTAAGATGGTAGCGGGATAACCTTATGGTCGCATAGCAGTTAAATAAATCCCTTAATCGATACGTCTTTACCGGTAAGGGGTGGAAACTAGCCACGGGCGAAGTATCTAACAAGACCAAACCAAATAGATACTTTAAAGAAATATTTATTCCCAAAAATAAAATAGCTTTTTTGAGCTTACTTATAATAGGCAATCTAAGTAGTTTTTTTTTTTTTAATTTTACTACTATGGTAAATATAAATTATTTGATTATCTTACCTTAAAAACTACAAAAACACAAGGAACACAGTAAAAACACAATCACTTTTTGTTCTTTTCATTCACAAAATAAATCACAGAAAAAATACACCTTTCGTAATTATTATAGCACATCCTCCCCGAATGGAGTCAAGGGGTCAAATAACAAATTATTTCAAACTTCGAACGAACGGGGCGGCGGTGAGTGGAAAAGAGATAGCAGATGGGCGGAGCTTAGAGCGCGGTGTTGGGTATAATTTTCTTTTTTTATTTTCCTTTTATTATAGGTATGCGACCTTTTTGATGGACCGCCTTTATACGGCCAGGTGTTACTATTTTTGTATTTTTATTACTTGTGACTAGCTGACCCGCCGCGGCTTCGATTGAAAAATTAAAAAGTCTAATAACTAATACTGAATAAATTTCAAAAACGTATGTTTCAGGCTTTTTGGAAAAATTTGTGTTCGGGCTTTCAGTTCATTTACCTATTCTGTTTTGAACCAAAACAATTTTTATGGACATACCTAACTTGGAAAATTTTGAACTTTCATACCCTATTTAGGTAACCCACTTTTATAGGGTGAACATTCCGAAAATCCTTTCTTAGTGCTCTTATATCCTTTTCTTGTTTCTTTGTTTGTTGTTACTTGTTCCTGTGTTGTTATAGTGCACATGCAGGTATGTGCAGAAACACAGGAGCACTCTCGATTTATTATTCATTGAAAAATGCTTATTATACTGTCGAACATTATATAAATGATAAAAGCGCATGGATAGGTATGCTTTTCTCCAGCAATGCTCAGGACTGCGGTTACTTAGGTATCTTTAGATTAATGTAATTGTAAATTTATTTATTTTTTCCACAAAAAGCAAACACTGAGTTTCTTGCTTGTTCTTCTCGGTAGGAACGGTATTCCGAACCAGTGGTAGATTCATGCGACTATTCATAAGCACTTGTAAAAAGTCTATTTGAATAAAAAACATTTGAATTGAATTGAATTCACATAGCCCGACAGGACGGAAAATCCGACACAACCAGAAAGAGATCAGGCGCAGGGTCGTCGGCTTTACATGCTCTCCGAGGCTCGGGGTTGCAACACTGCCAACCTCCTAACTCCGGGCTACTGAAAATTTCCCATGGAGATTGGCCCCACGGCCGAAATTCGGTCGGGAGGACATTATTTTTACTCAGAATTAGGAACTTGTCATAGCCACCCAATGATAGATATGGCTCAACCCGGGGCTCGACCTAACTCTATTCGATTTGGGCCCAATCGAATAGAGGAGCTCGTCAACTGCAATCGAATACGAGCCAGTAAAAGCACAGTTACATAAGAGATGTAGAACTATACTTCGTGTGTTAAGTATCTACGATATACCTAACGGTGAAGCCGTACCGGTGGTCGGTGACAGCCTAACCTAGTATATGTATAGTGTTTTAGACAACCGAAACGACCTACTGTATGGGGTCACGGGTTTGATCCCTGAGCACGCGCCTCTAACTTTTCGATATCACGTACTTTAAAGGTAGACAAACATCGTGATTCGTGACTCTCAAGAAAACCTGCATGTCCGAGAGTTCTTCATAATGTCCTCAAAGGTGTGTGAAGCCTGTCAATCCGCACTTGCCCAGAGTAGTGGAATTTGGCCATTCAAATTCTGAGAGGAGACTCCGCCGCTAATAGATTGAAGTGAAGTAAAAACACCCACCCACGTTGCTCCAAGAAAGTACATCGGGCGTTATTACTAAGTACTTATACCCGAATTGCATAATTTCACATAAAAATAACGTTATAACCTGTGTACAATTATGGTATCGGGTGTCCAATCGGACACTTTTACTTAGAAATGTGTTCGTGAGAACGTTATAACGCGCGTACTGCGAAATCGATGCTTGTGTTGATGCAGACGCCGACAAACGACCTATTAGCGGGCTGACTGCTTTGATTGCCTGGTTTTGTCTGCATTTTCATAGTGAAATACATCGCCGTCGTCAATCGATAGACTTTTTTTTAATATATAGACTAGCGCTTGGCTGCAATCAGACTTGCGTGAAAGTGGTGATGCAGACTACGGTGGAGCTCGCTTGCCTAGAAGATGCCTATTCACTCTTGATTTGAAGGTACCTATATTAAAAGAGGAGGGGACAACGGAAGCTGGAAGGGAATTCCATATCCTAGCGGTTCGAATTAAAAACGAGAAAATTAATCGCTTCGTACGAGACCGCGGAATTTATTACACGTCCGACTTCAGCACTATCAGACCATCAGACTAACCTAACAAGCGCACAACGACATATCTCGCGACGAGAGAGAGATGTCGAATTTTTCAAATTCGAACGAGTCGAAAACAAATTTCGTTTACACTAACATCGCCGTAAACAGATCTAACATGCACAAATTGCGGTATATTACAAGAACAAAAATAGTCAGCATGTAAGGGTTCGTAGAGATAAATACCACAGATAAGAAATATTTCTTTTGTTTCTACTTTTGACGTAACAAGACAAGTAACCATGATAGGTTCCATAGACAAATAGGGATGACGGGAAGACATAATTTTACGCCTTGTGTGCATGCTAGCCCTACGGGACATAGGTTACATCTTGAAGAGTCTTCCACAAGCGGTCCCCTTTGAGACTAACATAAACTTTTAACCAAATATCTTTTTTAGTCTTTCCAAGTTACGGGACCCTCGGTGGGCGACTCTGACTCTTACTTGACCGTTATTTTTACTTTTGACTTTGACTTGGTTTATATATTAAACTAGCTTATGCCCGCGACTTCGTCCGCGTGGACTACACAAATTTCAAACCCCTGTTTTACCCTCTTAGGGGTTGAATTTTCAAAAAATCCTTTCTTAGCGAATGTCTATACGTCATAGTAGCTAAGTATTTGCATGCCACAGCCCGATTCGTCCAGTGGTTTGAGC
Source organism: Erebia palarica (assembly GCA_964035005.1). Taxonomy (NCBI): domain Eukaryota; kingdom Metazoa; phylum Arthropoda; class Insecta; order Lepidoptera; family Nymphalidae; genus Erebia; species Erebia palarica. Next base: position 23,418,706 of record OZ035993.1, on the reverse strand, counting down.
TGTGCGTCGATAGATCAGTCAGTCAGTCACCTTTTCCTATTAATCCTTTCCTATTTACCATGTGTCACCATAAATTTGCCCTGCATTCAACTCGCGCGCGAATCAGAAGTAGATAAACCAAGTCAAGTCAATAGATTTTTTTATTTAAATAAAAATCAAGTGCTTTGGAATCGTCAATTGAATCTACCTACCCTAATACTTACTGCCTTGTTCGGATTTTCGGAACATGCCATTCCTTATTTCCTACCGAGAGTAAAACCTACATCTATACTTACTGACTTATAAATGCGAAAGTTTGGATGCTTGGATGTTTGTTTCTCAATCACGCCAGAACAGCTGAACTGATCTGCATGAAAAGCACAGAGATAGATTATAGTCTGGATTAGCACTTTGGCTACTTTTTCTCCCGGAAAATTAAGGAGTTCCCGCGGGTCACAAAAAAAAACCTCAATCCACGCGGGCAAAGCCGCGGCATCAGCTAGTAGATAATACTTTGTTGGAGCGTATTTTTCTCATAGTACTGTGGGAATTAAACTTGCTATCATAAAAAGAAAGACAACTTGGCGACAGCTATGCAAAATTTCATAAAATACAGTGCTAATGTAATTTCGCATAGGCATCTTTGCCGTGAGAAGAAACTTGATACAGACCATGAAATGAGTACCTGGCCTATCATATTAATATAATAAATTCGAAAGTGTGTTTGTTTGTTTCTTGCTTTTGCCTTCAATTACGCCGCAACAAAGCTGATCGATTTGATTTTTTGCAAGTATATAGTTGCGAACCTGGAGAGTTACATAGTCCCAGAAGATCAAGGAGCTTCCTTGGGAATTAACTAAGCCTATTTCACGCGGACGAAGTCGCGGGCATCGGCTAGTATTTTTATATACTCTTTAGTCTTATTAAGTATATTAATGTACTGCTAGTATCCATACCTATAATGCTATCATAATACAGGAACGTAAGACGAAAAGTCGTGTTCGTATTGTAATTTTTTTTGGAATTAAATTATTCTAAAAACACGCCGTATATCTGCGCGTTTTCTGTTCAAAAATGGGAGTTTTTTATGTATTCGATCGTGACAATGTTAACAACCGTAGATGTATAATATTATATTCTATGTTAACAACCATTTAAATATGGAATAGGGATTATGACAACTCAATCAAATCAGCAACTCTTTATCAAACTTAAAAACACGCTTCTAGTATGGAAGTTGTATGAAATTCACAATAGTGACCCCAACAAAATTTCAACGCATTTTTTTTCTTTAATCTATATTTTAAAATGGTTATCAAACTTAAAACTAACCGAGGATGTGAATTTTAGGTCTTTTGGAAGACCCTCTATTTAATAATCAGTTAGAAATAAATTACTTTTGATATAGGCATTATCCCCATTCCATACAAATTTAATTTATTTGTTTATTTGTTCACCAACAATTTCCATGCATTATAATTAGTGCAAAAATATTTGCAACTTTAACCGTATGGCTGTCCATTACAGGTGTGACACTAAGATCTAGTTACTACCATGCACTTAGAATATTTGAGAGATCCTATTCTTACATCAGTATGCTCTAAATTATAATAAAGTTATAAAGTTTGAAACAGTATACATGACTAAGTTATAGAAGGTAAATCGCCAATTACGTTGTCGCGATCGATTGGAAAGAAAATCTCCCACTATATAACCACTATAGGCATTAAACCACACTGCTAGCATTTGTCGTACGGTAAGCTTGTCGGACTATACCTCACAGCCCAACTATTTTGAAACAGGATATCATCGTGTAATGAATAACGCTTAAGCCAACAAAACCATTGTATTTACGCAACCTCTTTGATATGCGAATTGCGATGCATGTGAAGTGTGAACTCGAATGTTGGTTTACTAGAAAATGAAGAAAAAAATGCTTGCTTATGGTATTTTCATATGAACATTATATAGCGTGATTATTCCATTGACTGAAGCATTTTTGTACCTTACTTAATTAGTTGTTTACGTCTCGAAAACAGTTTATTCAACTTTTTTATACTGAAATATCATTGCCGCGTCGAAACTTGCGAATGTACAGACAGTGTGGCTGGGTCTATTCTTTATTTAATTCATTTAATATTTACTAAACTAGATTACGCCTGCGATTTAGTCGCGTGGATTAAGTTTTTTTGTTTCCCACGGGAACTCCGGTATAAAAAGCCTACCTATTTGTTACTCTCCAGGTCCTCAACTAAACCCATGCAAAAAATCTCGTCGATCCAATCTCTTTGGTGTCATGATTGAAGGACAAATTAAAATTAGTAGATAAGTAAGATATCAACTAGCTGATTACTCTTAACTCTTTAATTTTCCGGGATAAAAATTAGCTTATGTGCTATTCCAAACTATATTATTATATATCTCCGTTCAGCCGTTCTGGCGTGATTGAGTAACAACTAACAATCATCCATCCATGCAACTTTAGTATAATTTATATTATTATAGTAAGTATAGATTAAATAACTTGGCAAAATCACAAACGTATCTAGTCAAAAAGAGGAAGATAAAAAGCCAAGAGGAAAAATCCTTAGCAAAATAGATTTAGCAAAACACCATTAGGTACGGCTAGATTCAGTAGAGTTCACAGTTTATTTAGGTCGCTCGCAGAACTAATCCATCGTTCATTCACACGGTAGTCATTTCCGCCATTTTTGCAATTCATTCGATTCATTGATGACTGGGTATTATATTTTTACTATTTGTTAGCATTACATTGAGCTATTTTTACCCGACTACGGCAAAGCCAAAAGGGAGAGTTATGATTTTAGCAGTCTAAGTATGTTTAATTATTATTATTACGCTACAAGTTAGCCCTTGACTGCGATCTCACCTGATGGTAAGTGATGCAGTCTAACATGGTAGCGGGCTAACCTGTTAGGGGTATGGCAAGTTGTATTAAACCCATACCCCTAATCGGTTTCTACACGGCATCTTACCGGAACGCTAAATCGCTTCGGTACCGGTACTTCCTTGCCGGTATGGTGATAACTAGCTTCGGCTGAAGCCTCCCACCAGACCAGGCCAGAGAAAATTCAGGAATTATAAATTCCCAAAATGACACTGCCAGGGATCGAACCCGGGACCTCCCGCGTTAAGGCAACAGCGCTCAACACTGCGCCAGGGAGGTCATCGTCGTATGTATGTATGTTTGAATTTATGATCAGGCCTGATCAAGTTGAAAGGATGACTGAAATGACAAGTAAGCTTGGCAATAATTTGCTCTAATGGCTCTGATAGTTCCTTAGTTTAAGATGAATTGTGAGATGGTAATAACTAATAAGTAATAAACAAGCCATGATTTAAAAAATTAAAAATCACGACTGCCCTGCCAAAAGACTAAATAAAAAGTAAAAAATTTATGTTACCCGGAATAAGCTAGGGATCCTAACGATACCTCATTTATCAAAATCGGTTCAGACCTATAGAAGTTCTGGTGGAATATACAAACTCACATACATACATACATGAACTCCTTATTTCAGGCAGTCGTATAAAAAGAAACCTGGCTGAGTTTGTTATGGGTTCTTCTCAGACCAGGGCGCGTTGGGAACGCTCGCAGCTTCAGTTTTAAGATACCGCAACTGATTATCACCATCATGTTCAGTGGACAGTGGCAGTGGGCAGGTCATATGTGTCGCAGAACCGCAGGGCGACCGCGTATCTTCTGCATCAATCATTGTTACAGTATCAATTGTTGTGATTGGCTGAATGTATGGTATTCTTGCTGCGTCAATGGATTTTGTCCAATAGTGGAAGAGTTTTGTCCAATCATAGGTGATTGCGATCGTTACACTGTAGCTGTCATTAGCCAATCGCCATGCACAATTGGCCAAATTGTCGTCCCTTAGAAGTTCACTGATTGACTAAACTCTTTTCGAATAGAAACGACATTTTTTTATTCCACTGTGTCACCCAGCCGATGGCCGTTGGGGCAGACGTGTTTTGAAGTGGAGATCACGTACCGGCAAGCGGAGTGTGGGACGACCTCCAGCTCGCTGGTCCGATGACCCAAAGGGAAGCGGGTGGATGAGGAAGGCGGAGGACCGTGTTTGGTTCTCTCGAAAAGGCCTTTAACCAGCAGTGGGTGCATACAGGCTGATGGATGGATGGATGAAATACACAGTGTACCTAATTTAAATAAATAAATATTGATTGATTGATTGAATCTTACTCCACGCGACCAAGCATCTTTACATGTTTGTTCATTAAACACGCCAGAACGGCTGAACGGATCTGCATGAAATTTGGCACAGAGGTAGGTTATAGTCTGAAATAACACATGACACAACAATAACACAACAGGCTACTCTTTGTCCAGAAAGGAAGAGTTCCTCATCATCAGTAAGTAGTATAGTATAATCATCCTCATCATCAGAGTATCAGCTAGTATAGTATAATGTACAACCGTACAATAAATAGGTCCACTGAGTAAATTGTTATGGCGCCAATCATAATGACCACCCATAGCGACTGCAACTGTCAAAGGGACCGCCCGCCATATTAAATTGTAGAATTGTAAACATTACTTAAAGTTTTTGTAAACAAATGTTTATAAGGCGAAACCGCAGCGTAAACTATGTAGTTATTGTTATCAGACATGATCTCATTCAGTGCAATGATCGATGAAATTTGATTATTGTATGTAGAGATTGGTTTAGCAACATGAGGTGTCCAAATCAATCAATTTTTATTGAAGTGAATACTTCTTTAGGCGCGTTGAACACTTTTTGGTAGGTGGTAAAAATGTGGAAACGAGAGACTAACACCTGTTATAATTTTTTTATTATTTTAAATTTTCGTATTCACTTCTATCGGCAGTCCCTATGACTGGCAATTTTTTTTTAACTAGTTGACCCAACCCGGATGGGTTGTGGAATATGCATTGTACAGGCTGCAGCCTTTACATATGTAATGTATGGTAAAAACTCTACATTTATTGATTTGGATAGGAGTTAGACGTTACTTCGGACTGAAACGTACGTTGAGAATAATTTCGAAGATTTGTGTGATGAGGTTTTCTCCCGATGCGAATAGCGATTTTGACAGCTCAAGCAACTTAAAAACGCTGTTCTAGTATGGAAGTTGTATGAAATTCGCAATTGTGACGTCATCAAATTTCAACGCACTTTTTTTCTTTAATCTGTATTATAAAATGGTTATCAAACTTAAAACTAACCGAGGATGCGAATTTTACGTCTTTTGGAAGACCCTCTAGTAAATAATCAGTTAGAAATCATTTATTTTTGATATAGGCATCATCCCTATTGCTGGCTTTTTGGACGGTGAATATCGCAAGCTACACGCTATAACACGTAGGTGTGTCTGCTTTGGCGGATGTGAATTAAACAGTGAATTAAACTTCTTGTTAATTAATTTTATTGGTTTGCTGTTACCACTAGAGAATTCCAGACACATTTTCGCATTTAAAATATTAGTATGGATTATCATCTCGGAAAAATCCTTTCTCATGTCACCCAAAAATGAATTAAGTGCCAAAGCAAGGTACTTTAAATGGTATTAAACCTGGCTAAGAAAGACGACGTAAGTATACCTTATGTACCCTAGATCTAGGAATTCTTGGATAACTCGCACCCAAATCCAGATAAATCCTATAAAATAATTCAATAATAAAATAACAAAGTGCGTTTATCTCTCAAACGGTGCCATCATCCCTAAATCACTGGCTTTAATAAGCACCCAGTAACCTGACACCAAAAAGCAATATCATATTACTTATCATGATGGAGAGCAGACACACGCAGTCTACTACAGTACCGGACCACTAGGTCCAGAAACTAGATTCTGATGTTCAACAACCTATAAAAGACTGAAAGGGTCACAGGTGGACACTCACATTTTCGCATTTATAATACCTGTATAATGATCTTAGTTGTGATCCATGATTCATAGTGACAGATTATATTATTTTATCAGTAGATTAGGAAACGGAGCTAGTTGTCCCCAACAGTAATTCCTCAGGTGACGAAACTATTTACTCGTATATCAGGTATATTTCAGGTACTCGTATTTTATATTATATCTGTCACCGTAAGATTGTAAAAACCATTAGATTATAATCTAACTCGCGAAATTCTAAACTGTCGAAAGATTAGAATTTAACTTATTATTTTCCGGTAGATTATAATCTGATAGGTATTTAAACCCGGGCACTACTTGATTATTTATGTCGAACCCTAATCTAACCTACAAGAAAGAGACAAGAAAACGTAAATAAAATGAATATTTCAAAAATTTACACTCAAAACATTGAACAGTTTACAATCTTTCGACAGTTTAGAATTTCGCGAGTTAGGATATAATCTAACGGTTTTTACAATTTTACGGTGACATATCGAAAAAATAGAAAGTAAGATAAGTAACACACCCAATGGTTAAATAGATTTGATAATAAAATCGGTTAAAATATCGATGTTCCGCGTGTTTATTTTCTTTTATATTTTGGTTTTGAGTGTAAATATGACTACTATTATTAAAAATAGATTTTTTTGTATAAGCTTTGGTTCATACCATACTACAAGTTACAACCCTGCCAAGTTTCAACGACTGAGGATTTAATGCAGTTTTCCAATCTCCATACAACAAACCGCTCCGTTTCATAGCTTTTAGAAAGAGCTACTCGTAAAGTCCACTCCTTTAGGATCCTAAGCGTGTAGCTTGACGGGTACAGTAACTTGAAACCTAGACTGCACACCCATAAATCCATACTCGTTATATAACTTGGCCTGTGAAGTTGAGCATCGATCAATAGTTAAACAATGAAAGAAAGAGATGGTGAATCCGTGAAAATGTAATAGACGGATTTCGTAAAGATAATAGACGAAAAAGTTTCGGGTTTATAATATTACTTCGTATGGTTAAGAGTTTATATTATATGCTACTAGATAATGCCAGCGACTTCGTCCAGATGGATTAAGGTTTTTTGTATTCCCGCGGGAACTCAATTATCTGGGATAAAATGTAGCCTATGTCCGTTCCTGTCCTTGGATACAACCAAGGCCTGTACCAAATTTTATCACAATCGGTTGAACTGATGGGCTGTGAAACTGAACACATAGCAGACGGACAGACAGACAGGCACGCTTCGATAATCATTAACATAAACGATAAAATATAATAAAAAGTCGTCAATAATAACATAGTTTACTTTATTTTTAAAATATTTTAACTTTTGAAGTGGGCTTTTCCTATACTTTCCTATACTTTCCTATACTATGCTTTTCCTATACTTACTTAATTTGTGTAAGTTTATGATACTAAACACTTAGGTACCTACTATTTAATAACTAGTATTTAATCGACAATTTCAAACACTGACTAACTTAACAGTTTAGTGTCTCTTTCACACATTTCCCTTACAAATTCAACAATTTTCCGAGACCATTCTATACGCGTGGATACACCCCTGTATTGAATTAACCAATGAAAATGTAGCCCTCTCACCCTCGCACAGATTTCAACCAATCAGATGCAACTTATATTTTCAGGTGTGATCAATATAGGTGTTGAATTACAAAGATGTGCTAAAAAAGGCATTTCGGTTTTTTCAATCAGTTAGGTAGGTACTATTTTAGTCTTAGTTCTATGTGAATTGTTTTTTTTTTAACAAGGCTCTATTTAGTACAAAGGGAGTAGTGGCATGGCTCTGATCTCGAGTTTCTCACAGTAAAAAGGGTTAGGCCTATGTCCAGTGTCCACTACGCTGGTCAAGTGCGGATCAATAGAAGTCACACATCTTTTAAAAAAATTATGAAGAACTGTCGGACATGCAGGTTTGCACTTTCCTCGCGTTATAAGCAAGTGATATTTCAAGATCTCACTTGAGAACTTGTACGGAGCGGCGGGGCACTTAGCAGCAAGTATTCTTCGTATAATTATGTCGCAGTGCATCTCCGTGTGAACTGCCTCGTTGGTCTAGTGGTTGGCATGTTCGACTGCGGCCGACGAGGTCCCGGGTTCGAGTCCCGGGTCGGGCCATAACAAGTATTGGGGTTTTTTGACTAGAAATTCTCAGTACTAGCCCGGAGTTACTAGCTCGGAGAGCACGTTAAGCCGTCGGTCCCGGTTATTATCACCAACATGATAATAGTCGTTAAAGCCCGCCAACCCGCATTGGAGCAGCGTGGTGGGTCTAAGCTCTAGTTCCCTCTCTCCTATGAGAGTGGAGGCCTGTGCCCAGCAGTGGGACGTTAATGGGCTGTAGTGGTGGTGGTGGTGGCATCTCCGTGCCGCGTCGATTAATTGGGCCCAGCCAACGACCTATTTAAACATCGTAGTGTCAGCTTTGCGTTTACAGTTGAAATTAATTGTTACAAAAGTTAAAAGATTGTTAATTTATTTATTGATGAAGGTTCGATTGTACTGATATTTGACTCTTTCGATGTATTTCACTCGTCAGTTCGTTCCCGACGCCATATTGGAATAACTTGTATAAATACGAATGTTTTACCATCGGTAGGCAGTCTCCACCGAGACTCAAACGATTATTGAATACCTTCGGTGTTTAGATCGTTACCTTGTTTACGAGCTGCGGTAGTAACTGCAGCCTGGTCAAATGATTTGATACTATACTATTGTTTAACTGAGTTTTATAAATTAACTAATTACATTAAATCTCTCGTGGTTAGAGTACAAATATATTAAAAGTGTTTTATTAATACCTACTTCTGGATTGTTCTCCAACAGTTCAGAAGTGGGATATGATTCACGTTGCCTTGATTTTCCTTTGCCTTCTGCACATCCGTTTTGTTATTTTTTTTTTTTTTAAATAATATTAATAGTGGGTAATTTAAAAATATTATTTTTACCGCTGCCTGTAATACAGGAATACGGATTAATTGCTAAGTAATCAGACCCATCAATAATCAGAAAGACCGAACGGAAATGTTCATGGTTTCTTATTTTGTTTCATGTGACGTACGCTGCGCCAAGGCGGGCTCTGCACAGCCCGTTCTCTCGCTCCGAGCAGCGCCTCGAGGGTGCTTTAGCCTGCGAGCCACGCGGGTGCTCCGAGCACCGCCTCGAGGGCGCTTCGCCTGCGCACCTCGCGGGCGCTTCGCCTGCGGACCTCGCGGGCGCTTCGCCTGCGGACCTCGCGGGCGCTTCGCCTGCGGACCTCGAGGGCGCTTCGCCTGCGGACCTCGCGGGCGCTTCGCCTGCGGACCTCGCGGGCGCTTCGCATGCGGACCTCGCGGGCGCTTCGCATGCGGACCTCGCGGGCGCTTCGCATGCGGACCTCGCGGGCGCTTCGCATGCGGACCTCGCGGGCGCTTCGCCTGCGGACCTTGCGGGCGCTTCGGGGGCCCTTCGATCTGCGCGCCTTGCGGGCGCTCCGGGCAGCGCTCAGAGGGCGCTCCGGGCATCACCAGCACGGCCAGCCGCGTGACGACAGGTGTTGCCAGAGCAGCCACCGGTTACGTATGCCCCTGTGCCGTGCTACCGACGAGGTCGACATCCGGAATTCCAGAGGTGACATCCTTACACTCAATAATGAGGGTAGAGATGGTCTTGATTTACTTAAATTTTTAGTCCAAGCATTAAAGTCCATTACTCCTGACTCGCACAAAATAACGACTATGCGGTTGCATAAAGTAAACTAGTAGGCATGATGACAATAATCAATAATCAATGAAATTATCTGATTAAATAGGATTCGTCGATTATAAAAATAAAAGTATCTATTTTTCTATTTTGAACGAGATTGTTATTTATTTTGATAACATGAAACTACAAAATACGGCAATTCGCCATAATACATTGAGCACCAGTCAGGGCGAATTACGTCACATCTAAATTCCTATAGTCCTAAATCCGTAAAATCTGCTTTTTATATAGTATTAAGAACTTCATGATAGTTATTACAGGTTATGTTGATGAAATGTTGTTTTTATAAAACTATACCTTAAAATTTAATATGAAAGGTGATTGCCTAGTGATTAAGACGTCTGCCTCCTATTTAGAGCGTTTGGGGAAACGCCTATTACCTAGTATACTTATTGTATTACGGGTACCTAATTGATTTTTAAGAGATAAAACCTAACCTCAAAAGGATCGAATTTATTATTAAATTAGGACCTCAAACAATATTATTAAACACACACCATTTTACAATAACACTAATTTATTTAAACCAATCTAGGATCTCCCATATGACAATTCTGCATCGAAGGTTCGACATAATGTTACCATGGTACGCAGCACCATGGATACAATTTGTCATAGCGGACATATGAATCTATTTTGATCTAGTACAAATGCCACTATTATGATGTCCAATCACAATGTTGGTCTAATTTTATTCCCAACAAAAATTACTGATAAATTATTACATTATCAGATTGTATAGTCTGATATAATACCTACAGTAATACTCCTTCTCCTGGAGACCGCAAGTTAACCACGTCAGCCGACGTCTCTTTGCTGCTATCGGCTCCCTGAAACGCTGGAAGGATCTCCTTCCAGTCAAAACTAAGATATCCTTAGCTGAAACACTCCTTTTACCTATACTGGACTATGCCGATAGCAGTTACACGGATCTCACTGAGGAGTTATTAAACAAGCTTGAGCGCTTACAAAACATGTGTATTCGATTCATCTATGGATTGAGAAAATTTGATCACGTTAGTGCGTATCGTGCTCGTCTCGATTGGCTTCCAATTAGGTTGCTTCGAAATTTTTATGTTCTTTCTTTACTATTCTCGATCCTATATGCTCCTCATACTCCCAGCTATCATAAAGAACGTTTCAACTTTCTCGATGCCGTTCGCCATATGCAGCTGCGTTCTACCATGGATAATAAACTCAAAACTCCTAGCCATCGTACAAAATTTTACAGAAAATCGTACACGGTGTATGCTGTGCAGTTATGGGAATCTCTACCCAAAAATATTAGAAACTCCAAATCTTTGCCTATTTTTTAAAAATAGTCTCAAAGAATATTTCCTTAACCAAGTCGTGCCATAATACATAAATTATACTTCTATCGTAATTCGTTACGATGCGTTTTTAATTTTATTTATATATGTGTAATTTGTGTATGTTTATGTGTAATATTATTATTGTTGTCTATATTTTATTTACATGTAATGTATATATGCAATACGTCTATTATATTTTTTATATTATGTTCTTACCTATTATAACTTGTACTGTATTCTGCCACACTACCCTACGTATCTTATTCGAACGTCTCACCAAAGGTTGCCTGGTAGAGATTGCTCAGTAAGCAATAAGGCCGCCTTTGCATAACTAGTTTATAGCTAACTTTACCTTGTATTTTCATGTGTGCAATCTATCCACAGTAATACCTTGATCTTTGTCAATGGATTCTGTAACTAGCTTGGTCAATTGAATTCTATTCATTTATTTGCTTTATAAAATGTTATATAATAATACGGTGTAATACAATCTGCCATCGAATGGCATGCAATATTATTAACTCAGTTCAAATGCATTCTTATTATATATTCCGTATTTTAAGTCTATGCCTGATAATAACTAGCTTAAATAATCAATTATAAAGAAATCTAGTTTATACAATATTACATTATATTAAACTATTATTAAATTATTATTTTAACACAATAAATATTAGCTGTTTATACAAGCACAAGAATACATATTACCATTCAGTAAAATTAAAAATAAATTCATTAACAATGAAATTGTTTAAATTAAGACAGGGTAATATCTTTGACAGTCTTTTGAAGTTTATATTGAAATCGCCCTACAAAATGCGTTTATTTTATACATAACTAGCTTTATGCTAGGTACAAGTAACCTATTTCTAAGCCTTTGTAGAGCCTGGCCATGAGTTTCACAATAGTCGAAGTAGTTTTTTGACAAAGATGCAAATTTCCTTAATGTAAATACAGGATAAATAAATATCTTAAGTGCCTTAAACATGGGTTTACAAATATCCAGGAAATGTTCCCTACACATAACACGTATGTTCTTTTTTGGAAGCTATTGAGTACAGACGACACATATCCATCATATGTTTTCTAATCAATTGCATAGGTAATTAATGTGGTATTTCCAATTGCAGTGGAAGTCTATTTAATAGTTGGTTATTAACTGAAATATAGCAATAGTAGCTGACCTATTTCTCCTAAACCGTGCTGTGTTTCTGTTAAAATATTCAAACGTTCAGCTTGATTATACACAAGACATGGTTACATTTTTCACGACACTATCAGGACAGACTGAGTGAGGAGGAATCGGACTGTTATAATATATTAACCTATCTTAACATGACAAAGGTGTCATGTGAAGACTGTGTTTTTTTTAATTATGTTTCAGGACAAAGGTGTCGGAAAAGCGTTATAAATTTTATTTATTTCTGTTGGGCAAAGGTGTCCTAAATTATTGCATATATGACAAAGGTGTCACAAAAGCGTTATTGGTTTTATTTATTTTTGTTGGGCAAAGGTGTCCTTGCTTGGACGACAAAAGTGTCACCAAAGCACAGAAGTGAGAATTATAAAAGCGCTTACGAAAGTCAGATCAATATTGTACAAAACAATATTAATATAAAAGTCATTGACCAAATTCGCCTAAGAATCAACACGTGTTTGAAATATACAGTAATTCTTAGCTTATTTTATAACCTTTATTTCAAATATTATAATTCAACGGACACTTTAAATTAATTACAAAATAAATAAATGGGTATTAAATTGATTACTATACGTTTCCGTTTCTCGATTATTAACCACAGATCAATAACTTACAGGTTAAAATAATATGCAATACCTCCACTGCGCTAGTATTCTGAATCTCGCAACGCCATCTATTGAAAGTACAATAATTTTATATATCTAACGCCATCTGTAATGTTTTTGATGAACTACGGCGAATCTTTTCTTATTTACGTACTGTTTACAGGTCTATTCCAATTGGATAAAGATGGTATTTATTTGTCCAAGCAGATTGATTGTAAAAATTGAAATAACCTCAAGATAAGTCATTTTTTAGCAAGCGTCCGTTGTTTTAATCTGCTCTCAAGTATAAAAAGGTATTTATTTGAACCCAGTAATCAATATTAAAGACTGTTGGTTCTTAGGCAAACTTCGTATGGGGACGGAACAATGTCCTTTACATTGATATGTCATTAAAATTAAAAAAAAAAAAAAGTTATCCAGGTACCTAGTCATACAACATTTAATGTTATTTACAAATTACAGTGTCGTAACTTCATAATAAAAATGTCATAATTTCATAATAAAGGTACTCAAGTACAGTGTTATATATTTCCATGCGTTTCAAAAGAGTAGATTTATTTGTATGTTGGACAAAAGTGTCCTGAATTATTGGTTTTGTTTATTTCTGTTGGACAAAAGTGTCCTAGCTTAGATAGCTCAAAAGTACAGAAGTGAATAAAACTAATAGTTTTATTTATTCTTGTGGACAAAGGTGTTCCTTCTTATTGTGTGCAAGACAAGGGCGTCAGCAAAATATTATTATTTAAAGCTAATTATTAATATAAGCTTATTATTATTATAATTACATTTATGGGACAAAGGTGTCCTATGTTGTTGCAATTGTCATCACATATTTTTTTTGTTTTTAAGAAAAATAACTTAAATCGTTACATGGATGTGAGGACACATTTAATAACGGATGGCCGAATCTGTTAGCCGATATCTGATAATTATTACGTGCCTTACACAATTTACTTTATTAACGAATTGTCATATTTATTATTTGATTGAACAACGATGTTGACGACCGCCATTTTGTATTTTTCCGAGCAACGGTACCTTCGTTGTTCAACGGTTGCGGCGTCAACACTAGCTGTGTCAAAATTATTTTCGATGTTAGACGCCACCGAGTTTCTTGCTGGTTCTTCTCGCTAGGACGTGGCATTCCGAACCAGTGGTAGATTCGCAGTTGTGAAAGTATTCATATTATATGTGATGATAAGTTTTTGAGATTAGTGGCTGTAACCTTAGATGTTTTAAATATGTTTGTTCTAAAAGTTCATAAAGTGTGTCAGATTTTGAAAAGTACAACGAATGAGGTTAGTTGTATCAATTTACAATTTCTTGAGAATAGTTTATGTATGTTTGATAAGACTGGAAGTTCAGCAGTTTGATTAGTGTGTTACAAGTAATTATTATTAGTAATTATGGGCAAGAACGCCCCAGGGAAAAACGTCTGATCATGATTTATATGATTTGGGGCATAAACGCCCGTGATATGACATAAACACGAGGACGTGTTGTTCTCAGGACGGCCGAACTGTCAGCTTTGCGTTTACAGTTGAAATTAATTGTTACAAAAGTTAAAAGATTGTTAATTTATTTATTGATGAAGGTTCGATTGTACTGATATTTGACTCTTTCGATGTATTTCACTCGTCAGTTCGTTCCCGACGCCATATTGGAATAACTTGTATAAATACGAATGTTTTACCATCGGTAGGCAGTCTCCACCGAGACTCAAACGATTATTGAATACCTTCGGTGTTTAGATCGTTACCTTGTTTACGAGCTGCGGTAGTAACTGCAGCCTGGTCAAATGATTTGATACTATACTATTGTTTAACTGAGTTTTATAAATTAACTAATTACATTAAATCTCTCGTGGTTAGAGTACAAATATATTAAAAGTGTTTTATTAATACCTACTTCTGGATTGTTCTCCAACAGTAGAACCCAGCTCCATACAACCTCATACAAAGAATACGTGCCGCGCCTCTGCAGTGCACCTAACTCCAAAAAGTTAAAGGTGAATCGAATCGCCAACCTCGTTCCACAATTTGCAATTTCGCGAGTTATATTATAATCTAACGGTTTTTACAATCTTACGGTGACATATATAACACACTAGGCATGAAAGTAGACATTATAAGGACTTTATCTGAGAAACAAATCGTGAGAACATGACGATTTTGAGTTTTGACACTATCTTATCAGATTTGGACTAATCCATAAACTCAGCACCTGCTATACAACCAATCCGTATGTAGCTTTAAAGTTGCAGAAAACGTTTGCCTCGTTGGTTAAGTGGTTAGCATATGTACGACTGCAGGTGACGAGATCCTATGTATGTTATTTTATGTTCTATTAGTATAGATTCCCGGTTCGAGCCCTACTTAGTTAAGTACCTAAGGCTGGTTTGATCATCATATTTTGACGCGTTTTATCGTCCCATAAAGATAGGTATGTGTTAAAAAACCGGTCAAGTCAGAGTCAGTACCTTGGCGAAGTAGGTACCCTAATAGATAGGTTTTGATATTGTATTATAAAGTACCAACTTACGGCTTATACGGCCGTATCTTTTAGCTCCAAGGGACGGACCGTAGACCCAAGTAATATTAATTTCAACTTGAACGTTGAACGAAAAAAAGCGGGCTAACATACAGACAGACAGACAGACGGACAACGAAGCGATCCTTTTTTCCTCTTTAGGTACGGAACCCTAAAAAAATAGTTCTAAGCATGTTCTACGACTGCTACGTTCAGTCTTCAAGTTTTATGGTAAAGGTATTATTACTTATCTGTGAAGACTAAAATGAGTAGGTACATTATAAATAGGCGTCTCATATGAACAAATAGCGCCTTGTGACAGTTATATTTCACGGCCCGTCGGAAGTCTGAACCGAAACGCCGCCGCGGGTATTGTTTTTCGAGGGCGGTATTCTTAGAAACGATACGCATAGCTACATTTCTTCGTGTAAAAAGTCCTGAAAGTGACCAGATAAAACACGTTTTCTCCTACAGACAGAATTTTCATAGCTGTTTAGGTTATTTTTCAAGCGAAACTTCTTTAGAATCGTTGTGATTCGAAAATACGATGAAACGAAAAATCTACACTAAAAAGAGACAAACATATACATAATATGATTTAGCCTGCTAGAGAATGAGATAGAATACAGGGAATATTTATCTCATTCTCTCGTAGGCTACTTTTCTGAAGTTACACCTTTTTATTTTTAATAACAAAATGTGATAGTAACGACGCTGGGTCTGGGGCAGATAAGTTTGTGAGACTATACTTGCTCGGAAATTGCTTCATTATTTAGGTATTAAAAGAACGTACATTGACTCTTTCTGGCCGCTAATACCTAATGAACTTTAATATTCTTAAGAATTGTTGAGTTCTAATTATATTATTTGCATCAATGTTTGCATGTTACATTAAAGATAAGAAAAAAGCAATCACATTATCTACACTTCACTATCTCAAAGTAAACAAATTCCACGCTGGATTACACAAAACTTCGTTAATCCTGACAAAATTATGGCTAAAACCTTTTACTTTTAATAAAAAAAAACGTAGCGCAAATGTGTGCTAATCTTGCATTGAAAATAATAAGTATTAGAACTCATTTTAAAAGCAACCTTTTTGCTCTCTAATAAAGGTTTAAGTATTATCTTCAAAAATTATTATGTAGCGATTATGTATGAAAAATTCATTTCAAATTCAACCTTATTTCGCTGTCGTTAAACTTTAAAAAAAGTGTCGACTGATGTCAACAAGCAATCGAAATTCACAATCATTTCAAAGTGGAGACTTCGCGCGCTAGATTTAAGTTTGAATTTGGAGCGGTGTTTATTTTTTTAATATAGTGAAGGAGCGAAGGGGCAAAGGCGTGACAACGTTAATCCTCAGTTACGAGGATTCGAACAAAGAACACAATGGTTCGAGAGCAAAATGAACAGCGCCTATTGTTGGTTGACAACATGCGTATACGCAATCGAATTTTTGACTGAACCCACTTGGTTGAATGAGCGATATAGCGTCGCAACTAGTTTTTAAATCCATACTAATATTATAAACTAGATGATGCCCACGACTTCATCCGCGTGGATTAAGTTTGTTTAATTCCCGCAGGAACTCCTTAATTTCCCCGGGATACAAACTATCCCTGCACGAAATTTCATCAAAAGCGGTTGAACGGATGGGCGTATGAAAGCGTTGCAGACAGACAGATAGACAGACACACTTTCGCATTTATAATATTAGTATGGATGCAAGTGTGTGTCTGATAGTCTGCTACTCTTATAAAGCCCACGTTTACAACCGATTTGAAAATGTGGTATAGAGATAAATTGTATCCCGGGGAAGGGCATATTATGTTATTCCGGAAAATCAAAGAGTTCCCATGGAACCACAAAAACCGAAATCCACGCGGGTTCATCTCAATAGAATCTGTTTTCCGAAACGTATAGAGTCCTGAAAGTTCTGTGCCACATATGTGGCAAATCTATACCACAGCGTAAGTATATAATATTCATATAGTGGGTTCCATACAAAGGTCAGAATCGGCTATAGTGACAAGTCAATGAAAGTCGTAGCACGGTAGAGACCTACGGTCTCACCTATAGTTGAGAGAGTTAGGAAATTATTTACTTTGCCATTAGAGTGACACAGAATTTTGTACTGTAAATTCTGCCAGTTTCCTAGGTCACATCCCTGTCACCCAGCAGTGTTGCTTTATCTACAGAACCAAGCTATCTGGCCCGGTGGCCAAAATTTGAACAAACTTTTGTGCCTATTTAGTGTCTGTTTTTATTTTATTTTTAATAAATACTAGCGACGCTGTCACCGGGTCAGGTAAGTTTGTGAGACTACAGACGCATTCATCATCGAACTACGAAATAACCTCTTACGACGCCTATTTCATGTATTAATATGAAAAAAAGTAGTCCTAACTCCTACTCGAAGAAGATATTTCATTTCTCTATTCACGAACGCAATCAAAGTTGCAACCCACCGGTTCGCATGACAACAATGGCGTGAATTTTGTCGCACAATCTGGTTACAACAATACAACTATTGCGCATTTAATCCCCTGCGGCTTGTACATTGTACAGCTGAATGGCCCGACCCGGGAATCGAAGCCGGGACCTCGACATCCGCAGTGAAACTTATTTTAATACTAGATGATGCGACTTCGTCCGCGTGGATTGATGTTTTGTGATTGCCACAGGAACTCTTCAATTTTCTGGGATAAAAAGTAGCCTATATCCTTCCCCGGGATATAACTTATCTCTGTACCAATTTTTTTCAAAATAGGTTGATAAGTTGGGCCGTGAAAGCGTAGCAGACAGACAGACAGACAGACAGACGGACAGACACATTTTTGCATTTCTAATTTTAGTATGTACAAGTCCTACAACATAGTCCACCGACGACGCATGATAAGACACAGAAAAAATTTAAAAAAAAAATTATCACTAGTAACTATTTTGTCTATAGTGACTGCGATCTCACTTAATGGTAACTTGGTAAGTGATATATGCAGTCTAAGTTTGGGGGGGCAACCTGTTAGGAGTACGGCGTAAGTTAAATACATTAAACCCACACCCCTAATCGGTAAGTCTTTGCCGGTAGGGTGGCAGCTGGTAAGTTCTAACCAGTAACGGCTGAAGCCTACCAGACCAGACCAGAGGAAATTCAGAAAATATAAATTCCCAAATTGACCCCGAAATCCATACCAATCGGGTGCAGAGATCACTAGGCATTTGAGGCATGTTATTTGATGTATTCTGATTCATTAAAAAACTCCTTCGGTCTGGTTATCAGATGGGTGGCTTTCTTATTTCGAATCTCGTACTCTTGGACGAATTAACCACGGGACGCGTGATATTGGCCATGTTTGCCTTACCCCTATAGGCTCGAACAGTGGCAGTTTCGCCATTAACTAGGATATTGTGTTGTGGTTATCAGATGAGTGGCTTTCTTATTTCGAACCTCGTACTCTTGGACGAATTAACCACGGGACGCGTGATATTGGCCATGTTTGCCTTACCCCTATAGGCTCGAACAGTGGCAGTTTCGCCATTAACTAGGATATTGTGTTGTGGTTATCAGATGAGTGGCTTTCTTATTTCGAACCTCGTACTCTTGGACGAATTAACCAAGGGACGCGTGATATTGGCCATGTTTGCCTTACCCCTATAGGCTTGAACAGTGGCAGTTTCGCCATTAACTAGGATATTGTGTTGTGGTTATCAGATGAGTGGCTTTCTTATTTCGAACCTCGTACTCTTGGACGAATTAACCAAGGGACGCGTGATATTGGCCATGTTTGCCTTACCCCTATAGGCTCGAACAGTGGCAGTTTCGCCATTAACTAGGATATTGTGTTGTGGTTATCAGATGAGTGGCTTTCTTATTTCGAACCTCGTACTCTTGGACGAATTAACCAAGGGACGCGTGATATTGGCCATGTTTGCCTTACCCCTATAGGCTCGAACAGTGGCAGTTTCGCCATTAACTAGGATATTGTGTTGTGGTTATCAGATGAGTGGCTTTCTTATTTCGAACCTCGTACTCTTGGACGAATTAACCAAGGGACGCGTGATATTGGCCATGTTTGCCTTACCCCTATAGGCTCGAACAGTGGCAGTTTCGCCATTAACTAGGATATTGTGTTGTGGTTATCAGATGAGTGGCTTTCTTATTTCGAACCTCGTACTCTTGGACGAATTAACCAAGGGACGCGTGATATTGGCCATGTTTGCCTTACCCCTATAGGCTCGAACAGTGGCAGTTTCGCCATTAACTAGGATATTGTGTTGTGGTTATCAGATGAGTGGCTTTCTTATTTCGAACCTCGTACTCTTGGACGAATTAACCAAGGGACGCGTGATATTGGCCATGTTTGCCTTACCCCTATAGGCTCGAACAGTGGCAGTTTCGCCATTAACTAGGATATTGTGTTGTGGTTATCAGATGAGTGGCTTTCTTATTTCGAACCTCGTACTCTTGGACGAATTAACCAAGGGACGCGTGATATTGGCCATGTTTGCCTTACCCCTATAGGCTCGAACAGTGGCAGTTTCGCCATTAACTAGGATATTGTGTTGTGGTTATCAGATGAGTGGCTTTCTTATTTCGAACCTCGTACTCTTGGACGAATTAACCAAGGGACGCGTGATATTGGCCATGTTTGCCTTACCCCTATAGGCTCGAACAGTGGCAGTTTCGCCATTAACTAGGATATTGTGTTGTGGTTATCAGATGAGTGGCTTTCTTATTTCGAACCTCGTACTCTTGGACGAATTAACCAAGGGACGCGTGATATTGGCCATGTTTGCCTTACCCCTATAGGCTCGAACAGTGGCAGTTTCGCCATTAACTAGGATATTGTGTTGTGGTTATCAGATGAGTGGCTTTCTTATTTCGAACCTCGTACTCTTGGACGAATTAACCAAGGGACGCGTGATATTGGCCATGTTTGCCTTACCCCTATAGGCTCGAACAGTGGCAGTTTCGTCATTAACTAGGATATTGTGTTGTGGTTATCAGATGGGTGGCTTTCTTATTTCGAATCTCGTACTCTTGGACGAATTAACCACGGGACGCGTGATATTGGCCATGTTTGCCTTACCCCTCTAGGCTCGAACAGTGGCAGTTTCGCCATTAACTAAGATATTGTGTTGTGGTTATCAGATGGGTGGCTTTCTTATTTCGAACCTCGTACTCTTGGACGAATTAACCACGGGACGCGTGATATCGGCCATGTTCGCCTTACCCCTCCGGCCACGAACTGTGGCAGTTTCGCCATTAACTAGGGCATTGTATTATCATAGTGATCGACTGTTTCATGCACTAGTGTTAATAATTGGGCAGAAAAATGACGAGGCACTCACCCCTCGCCCCGTACAAAATTTATTGGAACGTGATTTCATACATACGTTTCCTATCCCGTGTTAATTTCATCTAAGCTCGTGCTATATAATGTGTGTGTCACCGTAAGATTGTAAAAATTATAATCTAACTCTAAATTGTAAACTGTCGAAAGATTGTGAACCGTTCAAAGTTCTGAGTGTCAATTTTTGAAATATTCACTGTATTTACGTTTTCTTGTCTGTTTCTTGTAGGTTAGGTTAGGGTTCGACATAAATAATCAGGTAGTGCCCTTAGGTTACTTAGGTTTTATCGGGTTAATAAACCTAAAACGTTAAATTGTAATCTTTCGACAGTTTGCAATTTCGCGAGTTAGATTATAATCTAACGGTTTTTACAATCTTACGGTGACATGTGCATTGGTCCACAAAAATTTGGGAATCGGAAAAATCAAATCCGCAGCAACGAGGTGTTCAGTTGAAAATCTCCTCCAGTAGGTATTCCCCATAACCCTTTAACGTGTTAATTAAAGGCATCATATAACACAATGACATACCGATCCCAGTAACCCGACCCGGGCAGATAAGAAGTGTACACTTGGTAACAACAGGTAACTGGAGACTGACGCTATGCTTGCCTTATAGGCCGTAAAGATGCCACACATTGAGGCCAATGCTGTTGTACTGTGTACAGACATGACATTTACTGCCTCGTTGGTCTAGTGGTTAGCATGTTCGACTGCGGCTGACGAGGTCCCGGGTTCGAGTCCTGGGTCGGGCCATACCTAATAGGTAATTTGACTACTATTCAAATAAATTACATATTTTTTTGTCATTATTAAATAGACAATCTCCCAAAAGTCGTAATATCCACGTCCCCTGAAAGTTATATGCTGAATAACCATTTTAAACAATCGATTAAAGCAAAAAAGTGCATCGAACTTGACTGACGTCACATTTTAGATTTCTTATAAATCCCATACTTAGGACGCCTCTTGAAGTTTGAAAAAAAGTTGCTGATTTGACTATTTGTCAAATTCCTAATTAATTAAATACATATTATGTATTTCTGTGCAAGAAATTCTCATTACTAGCGTATGGGGGTGTGTCACCCCGTGCTTCAGAGAGCACGTGAAGCCGTCGGTCCTGCATATTAAGTATAATCTCTCATCCGGTTGTGTCGAATTTTCCGTCCCATTGGGTTATGAGAGTAAAGGAACAGAGAGTGCACCTCTGTATGCACACACACTTGCTGATGGCTGATCTCTATGGAGATTGGCCGCCAGTGCCGAAATTCGGTCGGGAGGACATTATTATTACTGTGTACACCACCTCTAAATTATACTAAAACAGCTCTATTTTTATTGCTATCCCTTTCAGAATACTTCCAGCAAAAAATAAATTAACTAATTAAAAAATACGACTGCCCTTCGACGATATTATTTTTGGAGTTTACCTCCATAAGAAGCGATCTGCATATAATATAGCTTTTGGAATCTTATTCACATTTTTTATTAAATGATATTTTTTTTTGAATCACTAAATATTGAACTATAGTGTTATATATTTATGGAATCTACTCATCATTTTCTAGATGATGATTATATAGTTAATCTTATATTAGAATTATTTTTTTTTTTTAAATTTTACTATCCAATGTCACCTGGAATAAGCTAGAGATTCTAACGATACCTCATTTATCAAAATCGGTTCAGGCGTATAGAAGTTATGGTGGAATATACAAACTCACACTCACATGAACCCTGAAAAGAATATACTCCTTTTTTCAGGCAGTCGTACAAGGGTACGGAGGAACCAGAGGCCCAATTATCTAAGCTAATCGTATTCATTTGACAGCTCATATCGTATAACTCGAACTTTTTAAGGAGTACATACACGCGTTTGGACGTCCAAGCAACTATGAGCTTCTTAAACAGATCGAATTATACGTTTGATAGACGATTACGATTACGATTTCCTTACATAATCGGGGGGCAGATCGAAAAGTTTTTGAGCACACTCCCCTACGTGGTTTTTCGCAGTGCTACCCACCAAAATTGTAACAATTTCTATTTTCATAATTAAAAAAGATAAATACACACGACGCCTTGCGTCGTCGCAACGCATATATTTTTACGCACAGCTGGCGTAACACGGGCACGTAAGCACGGGCGTAAGCACGGGCGCTGCGTGATCGCAGCGTTACTACGACATAAAATTGTAATAAATATGGATTTTTGTTATCTGAAATAAATAAATTGAATTGAATTGAATTGAATTGAAACTACACCGGCAACGCAGTGAGTAGGTACACCCCATCCGCTTCGTCTCGGGGGTGCAGTTCCGTCGTGAGTGCTTTGCGTCAACGCAGCGCACCGTGTGTACACTATGATTAATTTTTAGTATGTAAAACGACGCAGCGACAACGCTATGTCGACGCAACGCTGAAGCAATGCTGAAGCAACGCTGAAGCAAAGCTGAAGCAACGCTGACGCAGCGATGAAGCAACGCTGACGCAACGCTGACGCAGCGCTGACGCAACGCTGACGCAACGCTGACGCAACGCTGACGCAACGCTGACGCAACGCTGACGCAACGCTGACGCAACGCTGACGCTGCACTGACGCAGCGCTGAAGCAAAGCTGAAGCAACGCTGACGCAGCGCTGTCGCAGCGATGAAGCAACGCTGACGCAACGCTGACGCAGCGCTGACGCAACGCTGACGCAGCGCTGACGCAACGCTGAAGCAACGCTGACGCAGCGCTGACGCAGCGCTGACGCAACGCTGTCGCAACGCTGACGCAACGCTGAAGCAACGCTGAAGCAAAGCTGAAGCAACGCTGACGCAGCGATGAAGCAACGCTGACGCAACGCTGACGCAGCGCTGAAGCAACGCTGACGCAGCGCTGACGCAACGCTGACGCAGCGCTGACGCAACGCTGAAGCAACGCTGACGCAGCGCTGACGCAACGCTTACGCAGCGCTGACGCAGCGCTGACGCAACGCTGTCGCAACGCTGACGCAACGCTGAAGCAACGCTGAAGCAAAGCTGAAGCAACGCTGACGCAGCGATGAAGCAACGCTGACGCAAAGCTGACGCAGCGCTGAAGCAACGCTGACGCAGCGCTGGCGCAACGCTGACGCAGCGCTGACGCAGCTATGAAGCAACGCTGACGCAGCGCTGAAGCAACGCTGACGCAGCGCTGAAGCAACGCTGACGCATCGCTGACGCAGCGCTGACGCAACGCTGACGCAGCGCTGACGCAACGCTGACGCAGCTCTGAAGCAACGCTGACGCAGCGCTGTCGCAACGCTGACGCAACGCTGACGCAACGCTGAAGCAACGCTGAAGCAACGCTGAAGCAAAGCTGAAGCAACGCTGACACAACGCTGACGCAGCGCTGACGCTGCGCTGACGCAACGCTGACGCAGCGATGAAGCAACGCTGACGCAACGCTGACGCAGCGCTGACGCAAGCTTGACGCAGCGATGAAGCAACGCTGACGCAGCGCTGAAGCAACGCTGACGCAACGCTGACGCAGCGCTAACGCAGCGCTGACGCAACGCTGACGCAGCGATGAAGCAACACTGACGCAACGCTGACGCAGCGCTGACGCAGCGCTGACGCAACGCTGACGCAACGCTGAAGCAACGCTGAAGCAAAGCTGAAGCAACGCTGACACAACGCTGACGCAGCGCTGACGCAGCGCTGACGCAGCGCTGACGCAGCACTGACGCAACGCTGACGCAACGCTGACGCAGCGCTGACGCAGCGCTGAAGCAACGCTGAAGCAACGCTGAAGCAACGCTGACGCAGCGCTGTCGCAACGCTGACGCAGCGCTGACGCAACGCTGAAGCAGCGCTGACGCAACGCTGACGCAGCACTGACGCAACGCTTACGCAGCGCTGACGCAGCGCTGACGCAACGCTGTCGCAACGCTGTCGCAACGCTGTCGCAACGCTGACGCAACGCTGACGCAACGCTAAAGCAACGCTGAAGCAACGCTGAAGCAAAGCTGAAGCAACGCTGAAGCAAAGCTGAAGCAACGCTGACACAACGCTGACGCAGCGCTGACGCAACGCTGACGCAGCTCTGAAGCAACGCTGACGCAGCGCTGTCGCAACGCTGACGCAACGCTGACGCAACGCTGAAGCAACGCTGAAGCAACGCTGAAGCAAAGCTGAAGCAACGCTGACGCAACGCTGACGCAACGCTGACGCAGCGCTGACGCAACGCTGACGCAGCGCTGTCGCAGCGCTGACGCAGCTCTGACGCAACGCTGAAGCAGCGCTGACGCAGCGCTGAGGCAACGCTGAAGCAGCGCTGACGCAGCGATGAAGCAACGCTGACGCAACGCTGACGCAACGCTGACGCAACGCTGACGCAACGCTGACGCAACGCTGACGCAACGCTGACGCAACGCTGACGCAGCGCTGACGCAGCGCTGACGCAGCGCTGACGCAGCGCTGACGCAACGCTTACGCAGCGCTGACGCAGCGCTGACGCAACACTGACGCAGCGCTGAAGCAACGCTGAAGCAACGCTGAAGCAGCGCTGAAGCAACGCTGAAGCAAAGCTGAAGCAACGCTGACGCAGCGCTGACGCAACGCTGACGCAACGCTGACGTAACGCTGACGCAACGCTGACGCTGCACTGACGCAGCGCTGAAGCAAAGCTGAAGCAACGCTGACGCACGCTGACGCAGCGCTGTCGCAACGCTGACGCAGCGCTGACGCAACGCTGAAGCAGCGCTGACGCAACGCTGACGCAGCACTGACGCAACGCTTACGCAGCGCTGACGCAGCGCTGACGCAACGCTGACGCAACGCTGAAGCAACGCTGAAGCAAAGCTGAAGCAACGCTGACACAACGCTGACGCAGCGCTGACGCAGCGCTGACGCAACGCTGACGCAGCGCTGACGCAACGCTGACGCAACGCTGACGCAGCGCTGACGCAGCGCTGAAGCAAAGCTGAAGCAACGCTGTCGCAGCGCTGAAGAAACGCTGAAGCAGCGCTGTCGCGACGCTGACGCAACGCTGACGCAGCACTGACGCAACGCTGACGCAGCGCTGACGCAGCGCTGAAGCAAAGCTGAAGCAACGCTGTCGCAGCGCTGAAGAAACGCTGAAGCAGCGCTGTCGCAACGCTGACGCAACGCTGCAGCAGCGCTGACGCAACGCTGAAGCAACACTGACGCAACGCTGACGCAGCGCTGAAGCAACGCTGAAGCAACGCTGACGCAACGCTGTCGCATGTCAGCCTGAAAACAATATACTCCTATTTTCAGGCAGTCGTATAAAAAGGGGCAGAACTGTCTCTTTAGTTTAGTTTGAGATTGTGTTAAGCAGCCAGGCGATTGTGTAAAACCGGCATTAATCATTGTTACAGTCAGTACAGGCTGCTTCAATGGATTTTGGCCAATAGTGGAAGAGTGCCAATCAGAGGTGATTGCGATCGTTACACTGTAGCTGTCATTAGCTAATCGCCAAAATTTGCACAATTTGCCAAATTGTCGTTCAAACAGGTTAGCCCGCTACCAACTTAGACTGAATCATCACTTCCATCAGGTGAGAGCTAATTTGTAGTGGATGAAAAAAAAACTATCATCGTGAAACCTATAATGCAATAAAATATTTATGCAATAAAAAAAAAGTTTAAGCATGTGACAAAAACATCACAAATTGCCATAAAAAATATTCAAAAAACATCGTACACATTCTTTCGTAACACCTTTTTGTTAGGGGATATAATATATTCTAAATTCTTTTTTTGGAATTTTTCATGTTTTAAGGTCACACGACACCTCATTACTGGCTATATCGCTACTTTTTAAACGAATACTTTAACGTGTATAACATAAAGTTGCTATGGATAAGACAGTAAGGCCCGGACTCCACCAGAGCGGAGACGAGACGAGAGGAGAGAAGATGTGATTTAAACAACTAATAGAATTTCGTTATTCCCACATCTCGTCTTCGCTCAGCTTCAGTGGATACCACTGAGCGGAGATGTATCATATTTGTATGGTGCGATCGATGCGGAGATGTGAGCTGTGGGTCACAAGCTGGCGACGGCGCGCAGCGGAGACGAGAAGAGATCTGTGCGCTGATGTCCCGCTCTACTCAGCATACATCTCCGCTCTAGCCAGCACATATCTCCGCTCCAGTCTAGCCAGTACGCATCTCCGCACAGCTTCGATGGACACACCCTAGCTGAAAAACATCTCTTCTCGTCTCCGCTTGGGACATCTCCGCACATCTCCGCTTTGGTGGAGTCCGGACTTAACTTGATTGTTCTTAGTAAGAATTACACGGCTGCATTAATTACACGGCCTAACTGTCCATGAATACTTCAATTAGGTCTCTCTCTGCGTCGTATTCCTCATTACTGAGGGTCGTAACCCCTTTCCATTTATCACATAATGGTAGGAGATTTCTTGGGGTAATAATGCGGTGGGTTACCACGTCCTTCCGCATACGAACCGACTTAAGTGTATTGAAACTCTTAGGTTTTTGTAACGATTATTATCAGATGCTAGTGATAATAACCGGGGCCGACGGCTTAACGTGCTGTCCGAGGCACGGAGTAAAAGAAAAGGCCAAATTTGAACCTCCAAATTCGATCACCTATCCAGTTATCCCAGTTACCCACTCGGGTCAACGTTGCTTGACAATCGCAATAGACAGATGTACGTTGTCACATCTAGGCCACTCGCCCCTAAATGAAGAAGTTTCGTGATGTTGTGTATATCATATTTAAGGCAACGGAAGTAAGTATAGATTAAAACTAATAAATCAGTGTTTTTTTTTTGTTTAAATCCATCAATAGATGACAGAAATTTATTACTTAAAAATTTAAATATTTAATGTAGGTACACCGATTGCTGTATCTTACACGAGTGAGAAATTTTCTGAGTGAGTTTTAATACCTAGCCGAGATTTAATACTTCAAAATTACCTTCACACACAAGTTACGTGCTTTTAATTCAAATATGTCACGTTAAGTCCATATCATACTTTTATTCGGCTTTATAAAGTCGGTTGATAGGGTCATGTGACGTCACACGACCGCACTCGCAAGTGCAACTTTAAAGTTCCTTAACTTTTCCATTTGTTGAGATATTTTAATGATTCTTTCATAATTTTGTTTTATTTTGTCTTAATTTTCATACTGAATTAAAAAAAAAATTGGTAAACCTCCATTAAGTAAGTATGTAAGTATTTATTAATTGTATGAATACGATGTTGGCTATGTAGTTAAGATCTGGGTCACCTATATGGACTTCGATTCCTGGGCACGCCCCTCTAAGTAAATGTTTTAGGCAAAATGCGCATTTTAGGCAAATTAATATCACTTGCTTACGGTGAAGGAGAACGTGATGTGGAAAGTTGGAAACATGGTGTGGTCTGCCAATCCACACTTGACACGTGTGGTGGTCTATGGTCGAAACCCTTCTCATTTCTAAAGGAGAATTCATGAATGGATAATTAGGAAAACCCTAGTGAAGTAGTTGTTTGTGTCTCCTGGAGCGTTTTGTGTCAACAAATATCTGACACATGGGCGTCATACTTCCTTCCTTCCGTCGTCTTACTTCCTTGTGGCGTGAGGGAGTTACAAACATCCAAAATTTTACATTGATAAACATTAGTAAAGTAATGACGAGATATCCCTATTATTCTTTCCAACTAAACGCCAGTGAAGGAGTTTGTGACTGGTGAGCGGCGGATGAGCAGTTTTTGTGTCAATAAATCTGTCATGGGCGTCACGCTGTCACACGCGTGCTTGCTACATTAACCCGAGGGTTAATTAGTGTTATTTTTAGTAAAAAAAAATAGCAACTGGATAAAGGAGTTACCTATAGTCCTTTAGTTAACGTTTTGAGGATCACATTTTTTTTCAGAGATTTTTAACTCAATCTCCAAATTAAAGATTTCCGCTTGTAGCACGCCGCACGGGCATGGGCAATTTAGATAATTTATAATTTCTAAATTGTCTCTGGTCTGGTGGCTTCGGCTGTGGCTAGTAAGTAGTAACAGACAAACACGTTACGAGTTGTATACAAAAGTTTGGCGTTACGTCGCCTTCTAGTCTTTATATAACACTTGAGTCAATATTCTAGTTTAATATTCCATATTCTTTAAAAAATACGTAATATACCTAAGTACTGCTTAGGGTAATGTTTCGAATAATATGTTAAAAGCTCCGACTTCGCCAACAAATCGGCCCACCAGTTTGATGAGATTTAATATTTGTGCAACAATCGTTGCATCTTTTTCGGTTAATAAATAAAAATAAGAACACGAATAAAAAGGACGTCTTAAAATTTTAGGACATCTTAAAATATAAGGGACCAGCCCCGGATCTAGGGGGGGGCAAGCCGGGGCCCATGCCCCGGGTGGCACCCATACTCCGGGCGGCACCCATACTTCGAGCGGCACATTCAAACTTAGCAGCTCAACACACACACACAAATCATCATTAACTTTGACCATTGTGACGTCCAGTACTTTAAGGACAATAAGTTATAATATAACTCATAAATTTCATATTATGAAATAAAATTATTTTTCGCGGGGCTATAAAGAGGAAAGATTTGTCTGTTTGTTTGTAATGGATAAACTCAAAAACTACTCGACCAATTTTAAAAATTCTTTCACTTATAGATAGCTACTTTATCAGCGAGTGACAGACTATCTTTTATTTACAAAAAAGTACAGAAAATCCTTACGAAAATTGCAATGATGTGAATGAAGTCGGAAAAAATCCTCTGAGTGCTTTCGTGGCGTGCGCTGCGTAAATAGTAAAAGTTACACGAAAACAATGTAATGTGGAATTGTTCCCCTCAAAAAGTTGTAAAAATAAGTCCGCGACAGCTTCTTTAAAGGTTGTCTCACAATAACCATTTTTATGATTTTATAATTTAAAAAAAAGCTTTACCTTCGAGTGTGTTTTTACTGACATTGTATTAATCCTTATCAAAATAAAATGGCTGGTCATCTCAAGTATTTAATATTAACCAAATTCACTCTTTACACCATTTCATTCCGATAAATATCTTAGAAGATATCATAGAAATAAATTAACGCGCAACAGAAATAGGGGCGGCCGGCAGGGTGGAGATACCACAGTGCTAATGTAAAACCTGAAGTGCCGACTATTGCCCAATGTCGACTGGTTATTATTGGGTATGAACTATTATGATGATTAGTGCTACACGTGACAAGCTGGGGCGGAGCGCTAGATAAAATACAGATAAAGAACAATATTTTTTCAACTAAAAACTGCGATATATAAAACATTAAAAACTAAACATTAAGTTCAAAAGAATTTTAAAAAATGATTTAATTTTATTGGCTGCAATTTTTTTTATACAAAAATAAGATGGTCATTAATAGTACATTACTGCAGCGGCCAGCAAAACAGGCATTGAAGGACGAACGTGTAAATGTGGGCCGAGGCGAAGCCGAGGCACACATACGTGATTCCATCAATGCCTAGTTGTTGCCAAGGCTTGTATAGTGCTTTTCTCAAATAATGCGCGGAAATTAAAACTAAGTAGTACCTAGACAGAACTTTTAATTTAAAAATATTTTTCTTACGATTTTGGCGGTAACAAGTTTCTATTACGGCTCTTGCCGCCTCTTGAATTTCAGATGGCGTTATAGTTCATCACACTCATTGTCTTCACTTGAACTCATTTTGTCAAATACATTTCAAAATCAATGACAACGAACAACGAACAAAAATAATTTTTCCCGCGTTATAGTGTTCATTTGTTTTTTTTTCAATAAACAGCTTTCTATTTGCAAGCTAGTTCAAAATTTAAATAAAACCTTTGATAAGTTACCTCCTTGGTTGCCATGTTTCGGAGTAAAAGATCGATCCATTTTTAAATTGAACGGCCGAAAAAAATTATTTGGCCGCTAAACCACGACAGATATGGATTTTCATACAACTTTTGCCGGCCGCTGCTCGCATGTATTTGGCCAGTACGGCAAGTTCGATTTATCACGAAGAACGTTGTCAAAATAATGCTCAAATTTGCAAGCATGTTTGAGAAAAATATCTATTGAGAAGTTATGAAATCAAATTAGTATGTATGTAGACAAACTGAAGCAAACTAGAAGTTTCTATCACTAATAGAAACAGAAAAAAATTAAGAAAAGTACGAAACGCGAGCATTTCGGCCGCGCGCTGATAAACAAAAGGCAGCTGTAGCTCAGCAAAAAATCAATATTCTGATATACCTACAAGGACAAAAATTGTCCAGATAGAAAAAAAGTTTTGAATTTTAATTAAAAATAAACTGAAAATCAGTTTTTTTAATTAAAAAATAGCAAATATAAAAAAAATGGTAAACATGAGAATCAAAGGTAAAATATACGCGGGCGAGGGCGGCATTATTCAGTTTTTGCCCCGCCTCGAAAAAATTGAAGATCCGGGGCTGTAAGGGACTCCTAATATGTATGAATTATTTAAGACACCTTTTACTGTTAATCAAAATACAATAAGGCCTATATTTTTTTCAATCACAGAGTGGCATACTTTCGTATTAATAATATTTTTGTGAATTTTCTTTTTTAATTACGTTAAAAAAACATTGTAAGATCAAAGCTATATTAAAGTTGATTAAGTTCTCAAATCCGCAGAATAACACTTGATTGGGACACCCCCTCAATTATAATAATAAGCTGTGAAGGGTGTAAACCTAATAAAGGGTGAGCATATGTTTTGTTAGGGGTGTAATGCCAAATTATCTGGAAAATTCCTCTCAATTATATCAATTTGATGCTGCGATTTTGCTGTTTGTTTATTTCGTAGAGACAGTTTTTTTAATAGACTAGCGCTTGGTATTTTTTATGATTTACACTTCAAGTTGGTAAATCTAACGCAGTCAACGCTGTTAGCGGGCTAACCTAGGTCACCTTTTAGAGGTACAGTAGTTATATGAAAATATCGTATAGGAACGCTCAATCGATTGGCGGCTACTTTGCCGGTAGGAAGGTAACTTACCTATTTATATCCCCAATTCCCGGGACCACCATTGCACCAAGGAGGTCGTCGACTAGGCTTAGCCTGAATCAGAAAATTGCAGTAATAATCTGTTTAATTTCTAGTTGAATGTTCTTTAACTTTTCTCATTGTTTGTCAAATGACACATTTAACAGATTAAGGATGCCTTTCCACCAGAGATGTGCTCTTAGAAAGTCGTGTGTCTAAGCCACCAATAGAAGCGGTTGATTTTCATAAATTAGATCACTATATACTGTTGGTGGGTTTGACACACATCCTTAGCTTAGCTACGTAGCACATCTCTGGTGGAAACGTACCCTTAAGCCCTTTGTTACTAGTAGATACAGACTGACTACTTGTCTAGCGACCCTTTGAATCTGTACCTACTAATAAATTTAATTGGTCCCGCTGGGACAAGAGGTATCGGGTTTTATTATAGGTAGGTGTTGGAGTATACATCTCCTGTTCGAACAGTTTAAAACATTATTATTTTTTCTTCGAGTTGCTTGGAAATTGCTTCGTTATCTAGTAAAAATATAATACGTACCTAGATTGGCTCTTTAATACTCAATAATAGGAAATCACATCAATTCCCATACAACTCACGGTTATAGCGTGAGTTAAGGTAAGTCAACGCCATCTATCGGCAATGTAGAAAAGCTTTCTTAACAAATTCTTTCTCGCAAATTAGAGAAAAGTACTATACAAATCTCCGCCGAAATAGTAATTCACAGCCTCCTTTACTTTAAAAAAAGCCTCGGCTGTCGCCTTGTCCTTTTAAAACCACTTGGTAAGTCCTCGTCTTGTCTCGTCTTTCCAATATTACTCAGTCGTAAATTGCTTTATGTCCGGCCTGGGCAATAATGATCCATTAATGTCTGACAAATTGCAAATTGCTGAATGTAATACAAGGAACCCTCACAAATTACAGTTTTATCCCGACCGTAAGTCCGGTCTGTACGTTTTCGTCACAGCCATTTTAAAAACCAAATATGTATTACAGGTGAAATTTAGTGCACTTCACAGAGGCAAGTAAAAAATTTTAGAAAATTTTCTTTTCAGGGGTAAATAGGTTCGAAATGAAAATAGAGAGAGATAGATGTCGAATGAAAGAGATATGAAGAAAATAAATTATAAGAGTTAAATTTGACGTCATTTATTCATAAAGACAATTGTTAATAAATGAACGCACTAAATTACAATAATTTGAGATATGTCTTACATAGTACTCGGTGGTGGCGCTGTGTACACAAAATATCATAGATGTAAGATTGGTCTCGCTCCGCTACGAGACCAATCTTACATCTATGACTATAGTTTAATATCAATATTGGTGTTCCATTCATAATAGCATAGATAGATATATAGCATAGATGTATCGCAGTATAATAGATACTTTATATAATGGGTAATCTTTATAAATGGGGTTAAATATAACGACCATCAAAAATACTTAGAGACCCTAAGATTTCTTACCAGAATAATACTATATTTGAAGACCAAATGTAGTAAATGTTCACCAAATCTTGTTTGATGAGTAACTACTAGATATAGGTATATGCTGAAACCTAAAGTTAGTTTTGAACATGAACATTGTAGTAGACGATTTTAATTGACTTTTAAACAAGGACTATATTTTTGTGAAATTCGTCATAGTATAGTGTTTCAACAAGGTAAATATAGGTAAGTTTAATTTATTAAAGGTTTTCGCACATTTAACAGACTCGACACGACGTTGTAAAGCCTGGAAATATTATATTTCACGCTTTACTATGGAGTTGAGTCGAAGTAGACTAAGTAGATCGTCGAGTCTGTGTAATGTGCGAAGCTCTTAAAATGATATTCATAAAATGTATGCTATTGTATCGGCACATTATTTTCAAGTAAGTAACAATCATTTACAATTAAAACCATAACGCCACCACCTTTTATTTTGCGCGCGCAAAACTGATTTTATAATCAGTCGATTAGATCATGTCGGACTTTTAAGGAGAATCATCCTAATCAAAAGTAGTGTATAATTTTAATCTTTTCTTCTCTAATTTTTTGATAATTAATTGTATGTTATTATGAATGATTTATACCTAACAAAATATTATTAATTTTTCTTTAATTTAAAACATCATCAAGTCTGTATAATTTTAGTATTTAGAAAAATAAGAATATTATGATGTAATAAACAGATATATTCTAAATCGACCGATTTTAAATTCAACCATACACGCCGATTTCTATGACCATAATTATGTATAATTATAATAAGCTACAATACTTTACGCTATTGTTACAAGACCAATGTTACTGGAAGACAAATCGTATGGCATATAATATTAGAATATATTCTATAAGCAAGCTTTAGAGAGCCTACACCGTTCATAAGCCATTATATGCCAAACGTAAGTACAATGTCATTGATACAGACTTGGATGTCGCAGTTAAAGTTGAAGTTTTATTAATGCACGAGTTTTAAATCTTAAATTTTTCTCAAAATGTTTCCTAAGCTTGCGCGACCAGGATTTTGATTTTAGTCCTGATGTCTACGGTTCATGCTCTCTCAGATGCCCTCTATAGCTAGCTTATACATACTCTAAGCATATAATATTATTTTTAGTACATTATTTTTAATACAAATGCACCGATATGTACGTAAAGGTGATCGCATACCAAGAAATGAGCCTCGAAATTCGCAAGAGCTGCATATAACAACAAAGTTCAACCCGCCAATTATGCATGTCAAAGACTCGGCCGCATTCACATCGGGTGGATTTAATAAATGATCATAACGTAAACAGATGTTGGCGCTTATGTAATTCATACACACGCATTTTTAAGATGTCTACGCCTGAAGCGTTTGACTTTATTCTGCAGCTCTTGCGGATCTTGTGGCCGTTTGCAATCCCCTTAAACTACCAAAACTATTGAGGAAGAAAACTACGGGAGTTCCAATACAAAATATTAGGAAAATAGAACTTTTTATCGTCTAACTAGAAAACTCTTCAGAAATATTCAGAATTATTTTCGAAAAATGAACTTCATAGCCGAAGAGTAGGTGGGGAATTTTGAGGAGGTGCTTTAGAAAATCTGAAATGTTGTATTTATTTATAGTAGGTACACAACTCCATTTCACATGATGGTCTTTTCCGTATCTCAGTTGCTACGCAAATTATTTTTCTATGTAATGGAATGTGTTGGACAAATAAAGTTTAGACCCTAATTAGCTAACTTCAGTTACCATTCCAAGCGAGATGACAATATAAGTCTACACTATCACTAAATCTCTATGACACTGCGATTGTAAGGACTATGGACACCGTAAAGTACGTATTATTTAACGAAAAGCGTAAAGATTTATTGGATACTCTTCGTTGTTTACCAATAAGTAATATAAGGACTGAGAAACTGAACGTAATTCTTCCTTCCAGTTAAAAAATAAAAGTCGATTGATTGAATATTAAAAGGTTATTAAACAACAATATACCAAGTAATTTCTTGAATTTTTTGGTGTAGTTGTCCATCGCCAATAACTTTCTACTTGTGAATTACACTCACTCACAACATTCCATACACAGGTAACAGTAAGTACATAAATTTCACTTTCATCAAGCACTTATTCAAAACTTTCCACCATTTCTTGGACCATTACCATAATTAGTTACAAATACAATAGATCGAATAATCGAAACAATAGTGCAAGACATATTGAAAAACCGTTAGAGGTGGCACGAATCACGATACAAGAAATATTTACATTTAGATGAGAAACATTATCCCTCCTTCTGGTTCAGGCGGGAAAAAAACACAGTATCGCTCATTCCAATCCAATTAAATGATTTAAAAGCTGGAAAAGAAGGAATCACCTTCAGTCCTTCCATTAACAAACTATTGGTGCAATCAATCAATCGTGAGCCGATTGGCAACGATTGTTGGGATTGGTTCTTTTTTCTTATACTATTGACTACAAATTAAAATGCACATTTTTCCCAATAGGTGTAACTTTAAACTTAAAAGATAAGCAAATTGCAGAAAACTACTTGAAAAAACCGCCTATGCGCTCCAAGCCAGAACTTTAGGCTTTTTAGTTCTTTGTATTTCTCTTGTTAGGAAGTGTTTATGATAAAACCTTGTAAAATTTTAAAATAACGTAAGGATAAAGAGACTGTACAGCCTATGCATTAAGGCGCCTCTTATATTTTTAAAGATAAAGAAAGAATTAAAATAATACATCCATTGAAAATGAGTGAAAATATTTTTTTCTTGCGGAGTCGCCATCGTTCTCAAAATTGGACTAGTATCGATATACGTACAATGCATAAAGAACCCACCCGAGTTAAGTGCCATCTAGTGAATGCGCCTATAATGTGACTGTGAATTATAGACAAACCAAGAAGAACCTTCGTCGTTAGAAAAAGATTTTTTTAAATCAATATGTCATAAACGAAGCTCTTCAACGGACCCTTCGGATGGGGAGCTAGCTCTCAAAAATAGATAAGTCCGAACTTGGCGATGGAACTCCCATCCATACCTGGACAGCGCTTATCCATATCCATACTAATATTATAAATGCGAAAGTGTTTCTGTGTGCCTGTCCATCTGTCTGCCTGCTACGCCGTCACGGCCCACCTGTTCAACCGATTTTGATGAAATTTGGATTGAAATTTGATATTTTGTATCCCGGGTAACGACATAGGCTACTTTTTATCTCGGAAAATTAAGGAGTTCCTGCGGAAATTGAAAAAACTTAATCCACGCGGACGAAGTCGCGGGCATCATCTAGTAAATAATAATGCCCACATAACACATTAAAGTAAACAAATTAATCAAAACATATTTTATGAAATGTTTTTCGCATACTGTAGTTTTCTTATAAGAGCCATCAATGTTTTTAACTTCTTGGGCCTTGGCCGAAACAATAACAAAACTCAGCATATTACAACTCAGATGGCATTAAACTCGCGCGTCAATAGTAAATGTATCAAAAAATCCAAGTACATATTATGTAAAAAATACTTGAACGCTTTACTATATCACTCGGCAAAAACATAGCCATCCTATATACAGCGCAAGCGAGATAGAAGATGAAGGACTATACAACTAACTTAGGCTAAATTCACCTTTTTTGTAAGCGCACATGACCGTTTTTACAAACGACATATTTTTAATCAGGTGATACTATGCAATGGTAACTGCTAGCATAAATATTGATTTGCTCAGATCAAAATCGGTTGATGGAGAAAAATTGCTCCAGTGAGAAGCAGTTTCTGATTTTACGGAGATTCAATGTATATTATCATAGCGTGTTAAGTCGTATACGTTCTATTTCGTTATATATATGCCAAAATACTATGCTTATATTTACGTACTCTGATTATAGTGGGACCGTTTTATGTGAATCATTAATTTAACTACTTTTATGCCTTTTTTTCAGACAAATTAAATAATAGTCGTTCGAAAAAAGCAGTCATGTACGCAAAGTTGTATCACTTAAAAATGATATACAAACTTACGAATAATAATGATGATCACATAACGCATGTCACATTATCAATGTACAGGGTGTTTTATTTAGAATAATATGTTTAAATTTACATGAACCAAACCTAATAAGATATTTTTTCTTTCACATTGAAATTAAAATTTCAGTAATTGAACGGGAAACAGATATTATATAATATTACCAGTTAAGATAAACAACCCAAATCCATTTATATCTGTCAGAAACAAAATAAATCAATCGAAGTTTAGTTCATAGATTCTAGTTAACAACAATTCTGAACATGCAAAACACCCTGTATCTATAAACTTATTAATTACTTTAAACGATATGTAATAGTAATTGATGAGTATTACATACATTTGAAACAAATCGAAAGCCTTGACTTATGAAAGCGTTAACACACAGCATCTTAACTAGCAAAACTTGGACACTAGTGCTGCATACATCGCTTGCTTATCGATATCGATAATTAATTAAAATTCTCTATTTTCTGCTCAAAATAATATTATTCAAAAGAACCTGACCAGTATGAAAAAAACTGCTGAATTTAGAATTTTCCGTGGTTTAACGACATAATAAAACAGTACAATAATATCACCAAATCTCCATTGTCACAGAATAATGCAAACCATTTTCTAAATATGTTTTTTTTAAATAATATTATCTATATTTGAAAAATGTTCACAAAAGATTAAGTATTTGAAATACTTATTTAATATATAGATACAAATGTGTGGTAAGTTATAAAAACTGTGTAAAATACATACAATTGAAAAATACATAAAAAGTAAAAAATACATACAATTTTTCTCATTTGAAAATTTATTCGTATCATACGATTTTCTTAATCTATTTTGAAAAACGAGCTTATAGAGATAAAGTACAATAAAAAAATGCATATGAAAATATTTGATAATATGTACTTGTGTTATACATACCCACTGGTGAAATAGCTTCTGTTATAATATATTCCGTGTCCATAATAATTAGTGCCCGAGTTGATTTTCATCCTGAACGAAATGCGTTAGTGATTTATGTGAGACCTAGTTGAAGGGAGACTGATTGTCGAAAAAATTTTAAACTAAGTTCTACTAATTAGCTATCTTTTAATATACATTAGCTTATTTCTTAACTGAAACATCAATATATTAACTCAGGTCTAGGAAGAATTTAATTCAATAAACTTTTACTACCTGGAACGGCTCGCGATTATAACTATACATATATAAGGGGCCAATGACATATATAACCACAGAAATATGTATCACCACATGCCGCATGCGTTAAAAGTATATTCTATAATAATAAATGAACACTAGCTACTCCAAGTTTTGCACACAATACAACATCAAATTCTGCCTTATTTGTCCTTACGACGGCGTTCAATAAAAAAGTACTTATTGCTTGTACACGTAATATCTTCATTATGTCCGCTATACCGCAAACAATTTAAAAATAAATTATATTATTCACTTCTCCCATATAATTACATATAAACTTCCATATAATAATAATTAGGTACATATAAATAATTAATTGTCAATAAATTATATTATTATCATCTGATATGTTATGATTAGTCAACGACGAGATTAATAAATAATTAAAAATGTAATGTGTATATGGAGAATCATACGCTTTTCCCACTTTCACCCAACTTTCACTCGTACTAGTGTAATCCAACAAACAGACTAACCTAAGGGATTAATGGGGGATTAAATACATTTTTTACATAATTTTCAACCTTTAACAATATTATCAAACAATTACATTTTTGTTACTTCAAATTGGTGAATCATTATACTTACCGTCTCCCAAATCATTTTTATAGGTAACATTGTGATTTAATCATTCTCAAATAGAGATATTATGCTATTCTCAGTGTACTTATATACATTTTTAAACATCATCAACAATTATGAGTAACTCCTATTCATTTCATAGACATAATATTATCGACACACGATACAATACTATGATGGCCACGTTTTCACTTATTTGGCTGGAAAATTGGATTAAATTCAAACGACTCGCGATAACAAATCAATCGAATTTAACGTACTCTTAAATTTAAATTCCCGAAAAAATTATGTAATTAAATCATTAAGAGTGTGTGAGTAGCTAAATACCGAAAACGAAAATATAAAAAAGCTCAAAAAATCTAATAACACGCTAATATCAATAAAACTGTTGCGAGTCGCCTATATCTACTTTATATTTAAATTCTATACAGTAAATACCGGACTTACTTAAAATTGGATTTCCCACTTAGCTACCATAGATTAGCGTTCCGAGTTCTCTGCATTATTAATTTCGAAAATATCCTTATCATTAAATGTTTAATGGAAGGGGACTCAACCCATAACAATAACGCTTACGATATGAATAAAAAAGAGCTAGGCATTCTGAACCAGTGGTAGATTCAAAAGCACTCAAGTAAAAGTTTATTGGAATCAAAAACATTTGGGTTTGAGTTTAAGAAATGTGATCTAAACGTGCACGCACAACGCTTAATTTGTGTATATTAAACGATTACTGAGGCGTAGAAATCCAGAACTTCTACATTTGCTTTTCTCTTCTAATATACTCGGATGAAAGAATTAAATAAGTCCGGAAATCACTATAATACATTTCCTATATACATCATTAATATCGGTAATGATTTTATTAAAATTATATACCCAAGTATATAAAATTCAACAACTTTTTGGGACTACCGCGCAATTGATCCATTCAAATTGGCAAAACATTACGTTTTTTTCGAAATCTCCTTCCCTTACATGCTAAAATGCGTTCTAAACTATAAAACAAATTTGAAAGTGATATTTTTTGCTAAACTTATGATTTTTCATGATGTATTTAAATTTTAAGTTTGGCTATGGTTTTTCATTATCTATGATAAATGATAAATCACAGATTTATTCATTTTGGAAAAAAATATAACAAAAAAAACTACTTTTAACAAAATTACTAAATTTTGTTAAAAGTAGTCATCATCAACTCATCAACTACATAAATGGCATTTAATTAAAAATAAAGTTTTCTAAAATAGAAGTTTATTCGTTACTTTTTTACTATTTTTTATCGTTTATTACTACTATTTTTACTTAAAAATGTAATTACGAATAAGTAAAATTAAATGTAATGTCACCAATCAATTAAAAAAAACGGAATAAAGAAGTTCAGAACGCATTTCTGCTTAATTAACTTGTCGCCTACGAGACGTTGGCTCCTGCAGGGATGAATTTAATGATTGGTCTAGTAGGTATTTCAAAATAATTGTTTTGTATGTTATCTTTAGTTTTATTACTTAAACTGTGGGTTTTGTTATGATTTTTATTTTTATTTATTTAGTTAAGTATTTTTTTTTACCACAAGGCGCAGACGCTTAGAGGTCAAACCTCTGTGGTTTTTTCAATGTATACTAAACTATTGTGTGTTATAAATTTGTACCTTGATTAAAAAAAAAAAAATTGTTCCTTGATACATAAATAAAAAAAAATAAAAAAAAATTTAACCCTTTCATTCCATCGTGTCGTATTGTACTTTTTTCACTTTCAAATAACGCCAGATGGCATAGCCTACGAGCGTTATGGCGGTCGCGATCGCCAGCGCTGCCCCCACCGCTACGGGCGCGGTCTCTGAACGGACGCGGTTGGAATCGGAGCAGTGCCACGGCGGACCGAATTCACCGTCGCGCTTGAACATAAATGCTTGTAAACGCATTTGACGGAGGTAAAGCTTCGCGCGGTGGGCTAGTGTTGGGTTGCTGCAACGATACAAAGTTATCGATAAAATACTACATAAATCCTACTTCTTATCTTAGTCTTACGATACTCTTACTCAGTGGCGTGCACAAGTTTTGAGGCTAGGGTAGGCATTCGTTAGTCAAAATACCTATTTACTAGTTTATTTGATGAAAAATGAGCCCATTTGGGCAAGCAGTGCTTTTACGCCTCTATGAACTGCACGCCACTGCTCTTACTTTAATATTATAAATGCGAAAGTTTGGATGGATGTATGGATGTGTGGATGTATGGATGCTTGTTACTCAATCACGCCCCAACGGCTGAACGGATATTTCTGGCTGATATTTGGCACAGAGATAGATTATAGTCTGGAATAGCACATAGGCTACTTTTTATTTCGGAAAATTAAAGAGTTTCGCTATTGATACAAATATACCTAAAGGCCGACATTTCTAGTACTAAATAAATACTATATAAGATAAATACGATAAGGACGGATGGATGGATGGATGTTTGTTGCCCAATATCGCCGGAACGGCTAAACGGTGATAGATTATAGTCTGGAATAACACTTTTTTTCTATCCACTACAAGTTAGCCCTTGTCTGCGATCTCACCTGATGGTAAGTGATGATGTAGTCTAAGATGGTAGCGGGCTAACATGTTAGGGGCATGGCAGTTATATTAAACCCGTACCCCTATTCGGTTTCTACACGGCATCGTACCGGAATGCTAAATCGCTTGGCGGCATGTCTTTGCCGGTAGGGTGGTAACGAGCCACGCCCGAAGCCTTCCGCCAGGCCAGACCAGGGAAAATTCAGAAATTATAAATTTCTAAATTGACCCTGCCGGGGATCGAACCCGAGACCTCCGCTCGGTAAAACAACAGCGCTCAACACTGCGCCACTTCGTCAATATCTCCTTCGCCTTAGACTAAAAATAAATAAAAAATCTTATACTGTTTTATGTTTTGCAAAAAATTTGGCTTACCTCGGTTCGTCCTCCAGTATTTCAACGACAGTTTCATCAGGACAATCGTGGGACTTGCCCACAGGTGTAGGGAAGAGTAGGGCTCTGGGTCCAGTTGTCAGCGTCACCCGTCTTCCCTGCTTGGCTGCGTGCTCCAGGATCCTTGCACTGGAGTTGTAAGTGATCCTTATGCTGTCCACATACCAGCGTTCGCCACCTGGTGTCTGATATTGGATTGATTGAATATTTTATTTCTTAATTATTCTACGGCTGCATTTTCGGTGGGCACCGGTGCACGAAAGTGGAAAAAAAATACGCAGCTTTTCGCAGTTATGTTTTCGCCATACGCAATACGCCATACGCAATACGCCATACGCAATACGCCATACGCAATACACCATACGCAATACGCCATACGAAATACGCCATACGCATTACGCCATACGCAATACGCCATACGCAATACGCCATACGAAATACGCCATACGCATTACGCCATACGCAATACGCCATACGCAATACGCCATACGCAATACGCCATACGCAATACGCCATACGCAAACGCCATACGCAATACACCATACGCAATACGCCTTACGAAATACGCCATACGCAATACGCCATACGCAATACGCCATACGAAATACGCCATACGCAATACGCCATATGCAATACGCCATACACAATACGCCATACGCAATACGCCATACACAATACACCAAACGCAATACGCCATACGCAATACGCCATACGCAGT
The DNA here is from genome assembly GCA_964035005.1 of Erebia palarica. NCBI lineage: Eukaryota > Metazoa > Arthropoda > Insecta > Lepidoptera > Nymphalidae > Erebia > Erebia palarica. The sequence continues at coordinate 23,376,083 of OZ035993.1, read as the reverse complement.
ACGCCATACGCAGTACGCCATACGCAATACGCCATTCCGTATATAAACTACCCTACATGAGCGATAAACGCTAACGAGGATTAGCGGTTCCACGACATCGTAGTACATAGCCGTACGTAGCCGCGTAAACATGGGCGGGAGACGTAGACGGGTGGATGTATTCCACTAACAGTCACTGAAATTACAACTGAGGAACGCTGCGTATTTTTTACCGCTTCCGCCCACCGAAAATGTAGCCGTAGGGTTACATAAGTTTTTCTTGGACAAACAAACTATAGTGTAAAATCAAATAACCTACCACAAAAATCTATAATAACAGTTATATCTACAAAAAATATACACCGTCCGAATGATCGTTCATGGGCATGGTACCCAAGACAATGGCGCTATTGCCTCTCTGAATTGCCACGTTGGGCTAAATAAGCATCAGCTCTCGGGTCACCGGTAGCGAAGACCAAACTCTCGGAAACAACATAGTTTTATAACTATAGTTTTAGTCAATTACTCGGTTATTTTTCAACACCTTGACAAACTTTGTGAGGAAATTTGTTGTAAGATCTAGAACAGTTGTCTCCAAATTCTGTTGGCTGAAGGTCTCCTACATGGATCTCCGCGGGATACTGTCTTATGACGCTTGCTTCCAGCGCTTAGTACGCTCGCTTGAGATTGTCCGTTTACCTAATGGAGAGTCGTCCAACGCTGCGCCATAGACTACTAACTATAATTATAAATTAGCTACTCAAGTTATTTACCTGCTATAAAAAAATATTAATCTCTGCCCAATGATTTATTTTACTTTTGACAGCTCGAGTCAATGATGTTCTAAATACTAATGATGTATACGAGTAACGAGTTACGAATCGGATAAAGGGAACGTCACTTCACTTTTGTAAAAGTGAAGACCGGGAGCCGCAGCAGAAAAGGCTGAAACCAGCAAGCGTCGGAACTATACCTCTCTCATAGAGAGATACATATTTGTTCCGTTTGCCGTGGAGACCCCGGGGCCGTGGAGTCTTAGTGGCAAAAATTTTTCACGAGATATTTCACCGCGGTTAATTGCCTCATCTGGTGACAAAAGGGCTGGCTTATATTTTGCACAAAGGATCAGCCTGGGTGTCCAGCGCGGATATGCAGCCAGCAATCTTACCACCATTCCACGCGGGCATGATTTATATGGTAATTAGGTTAGGCTAGCATTAAGTTTTATTGTATTATTTTCAATTTTGCTCTTAACTTACCTTAGCAAACGTCCACTCTAAAGCGAACTCCTTAAAAGACAGAACCAAAGTCTCCAGATCGTTCTCGTTACAGGTTCCCGCCACGTTCGCGTTGTTGGGGACAAAAGTGTTGGCATCCTGGAAAATAAGATCCATACTATATCTATACCTATACTAATCTAAACTAATATTATAAATGCGTAGTTTGGATGGATGGATGGATGTTTGTTACTCAGTCACGCTAGAACGGCTGAACGGATGTGTATGAAATATGGTCTGGAATAACACAGTTATTTATCCCGAAAAATTTAAGAGTTCCGTGAGTGAGTGAGTTAGGGAACTATAAAACCTCAATCCACGCGGACGAAGTCACGGGCATCAACTGGTAGATATTATAAATGCGATAGAGTGTCTGTCTGTCTGTTTGTCTGTCTGTCTGATGCGCTTTAACAGCCCATCTTTTCAACAGGTATTGATGAAATTTGGTATAGAGATGGGTTACATCCCGGGGAAGGAAATTAAAAAATACTTAATCCACGCGGTCAAAGTCGCGGGTATCATCTCGTAAGTAATATTCGTTTAATTTCCACTTCACCAAAATCACGATCGGAATATTTAAGATACGTGGCCATCATCAGAATGCAAAACATTGTTTATAATAATAATAATGTCCTCCCGACCGAAAATTCGGCCACGGCGGCCTATCTCCAGAGAGATTAGCCATCTGCGCGGGAGATATTATACGGCACAAGTGTGTACGCATACATAGGTGCACTCAACACAAGACGGAAGATCCGACTCGACCGGAGAGAGATCAGGCGCAGGACCGACGGCTTTACGTGCTCTCCGAGGCACGGGGGTGAAACAACGCCAACTTCCTGACTCCGGGCTAGTACTAAGAATTTCTTGTTAGAGAAAACCAATACTTGTTATGACCCGACCCAGGACTCGAACCCGGGACCTCGTCGGCCGTAGACAAACCAGGCAAAACATCCATACTAATATTATAAACGCGAAAATGTGTCTGCTACGCTTTCGGTGCATCTATTCAACCGATTTTGATGAAATTTGATATAGCGTTAGATTACATCCCGCGGAAGGACATAGGTAATTTAATATTTATCCCGTAAAATTAAGGAGTTCCCCCTGGAATCCAAATAACTTAAACCACGCAGACATAATCGTAAATCGCGGACATAATCTATAGTACGCGCGTGAGTTGAATGCAGTCGGGGCCTGAGGTGGCTCATACCTTAGCTCTGCATTCAACTCGCGCGCGAACTACAGTTTGTCAATACTTACAGCACGCTCGTTGAGCTTGGTAACATAAGAGATGTCCAACAGCGCGTCAACTGTCAGCTTGATGCACGTCTCTCCGCCGCTGCCGTACAGTTGATACGTCGCTGTCATCAGACTGCGCTCCGTGGCTGGCTCCTGAAATGTGGAACAACCCCGGGTCAAAACCAATACCTAGATGGCGCTGTAACTTGTTTTACAAATTCCAAGTTCCACTTCGCACTTTTTTTAAACAAGAAAATGGTCTTCACTATGAATTACTGTACATACACCAAAAAATAATAACAACAGTAAACTTAGCTAATATAGCAAAGGAAGTATACAATTTGGCGGCCTTATCACTTCACAGCGTTCTCTTCCAGGCAACACTAGAATCAGTGTAGTGTAATAAGATTAAGGAAGAAAGGGTCCCTAATTTGATCCATATTGCTGTGTAATAAGCGACGCTCAAATTAGCGGCCACGCCCACCCTTACCACAGGGCCCTGAGGATAGTGCAGTGTAATAGGCCCATAAACTATGTCCAGTAGGACTAGCATGCGCACGATTAAAATAATTATTTATGCTCGTTATCTCTATTTGTCTATCGAAGCTAACATGGTTACTTGTCTCTTTACGTCAAAAGTAGAGATCAAAATAATATTTCTTATCTGTGGTATTTTTCTCTACGAACTCTATGTTCAATCTCTTGTTATGTGAACAGTTGTTATTTTTAAGAGAAATTTATATCTTTAAACCGAACCCTTACATGCAGACTATTTTGCTTGTAATGTACCGCATTTTGTGCGGTAAATGAAAAATTAGCCTCGTCGCGAGATATCTCGTTGTGCGCATGCTAAGCCTGTAGATATCGGTTAGTCGTAATAAGCATGGGTTAGTCTACTTATTGGAAAATAAGGTCAAAGAGGAATAATAGTGCGGATGACAACGTGCGATATGCATTATGCAACGCCCACCCTTGCGCAATATTCAACCACGCAGTGCCAGTCGGTGGCCGGTGCATATCGATATCGCGTTCAACATATTTATCTATAGCCCTACCAAAAATATAGTTGCAATCTCAATTGTTGTGATTGGCTTAATGTATTTATTTATTTATTTAGATAACATACCCGATGAGACCTTAGAGTTGCCCAATGCGTCTCTCCGGGCTACAGAATTGAAGTACCTACTTACCTAACAAAAACTAAAATCGAGATAGTAAGTACTTCTACTTGATGATTCCCGCGGCTCCGTTCGCGTGGACTAAGTTTTTTCGATTCCCGCGGGAACTCCTCTATTTTCCAAGATAAAAAGTAACATATGTCCTTCACCGGGATAAAACCTATCCCTGTACCAAATATCATCAAAATCGGTTGAACAGGTGGGCCGTGAAAGCGTAGCAGACAGACGGACAAACATACTTTCGCATTTCAAATAATATTTGTATGGATTGTTGATGAAACAATGTTTTTCGATTGATTATTGTTTGTAATTTATATTATTTAAAGTAAAATTTTAATAGAAATTTTAAAAGTCCCTACGGTTAAGGTTCGAAGTACGGGTAAGGAGGTGAAAAGGAGGAGGTGGAAAAGTGAAAATTTAAAAACTGACCGTTGATGCTCCAGGCATGGCTGTAGTTTTGCTGTACTTCGTCACCCTGGGTTTCCTCGTCGAAGCCTGGCTTTCGAGCTGGAGACTCTGCACGGAACATACCACCAAAACTGCCAAAATACACCACATAGAGTCAACATAGCTCTTCCAAGCTAAAGTCAAAGATACACCTAATACACTCGTACGAATATTCTTCATAACACTTTTAATATACTAAAGTGAAAGAACGACAATAGTCATACTTTGAATACTCTTCACAACACTTAAAGGTAACTAAAGTGAAAGATCGATAAAATTCGTACTAATAATATTTTTCAAAACACCTTAAATTCGGCGTTTTAAATTTCGTTGTCACGTAACTCAAATAACTTTCACTCAAATACTAAAGTGAAAAATCGACAATAGTCTTACTAGTCGTACCACAGTCGTACATTGAATTACACTTTCAATCAGCGAAAGATAAATTAATGAAGTGAAGTGAAAGTTTGACTAAAAATATGACTAGAAAAAGAAATAAAGTGAAAGATTGACTTTATGTTCATTCTCTTCGGTCTTGTACACTATCAAGTACCTATCAGTGGCAGTCGAAAACTTTTAGAAGAAAATATAACAAAGTAGACGTCTTCTTACATGAACGCAGAAGAAGGGCAGCTGTCAGAGAGAAATGGAGACGCATAGTGTAGCATACCTCAGCAGTAGTGGCCACTACCACTCCGCCAAGAGCGTAACGGAAGAGAAGAAGAAATAGAGTCCTAATTTGTGAAAGTGTGACCAAATTAAACAAAAAATACACTTTTAAAATAATACTAAATATACTCTTGAGTTCGCTTGATGTATTTATAAGATCTCAAAAATATTTTTCACTTTCGTAAAATATTCAAAAGTGGAAGTTGCACATTTTCACTTTTGAATAGTATATTCTTTTGAAGTTTTGCAACTTGACTGCAGCGACAGCATTAAAATACACAATACAATGAAGAGAGGTCAATTTAGGTGCAATATAGATCACGGTAGAAGTTAAAAATGTAGGTCATTTAAAATCACTTGGAATTTAATCATTAATATCACTTCCTGTCACTGGCATTGATATACACTTTCCGAATTATTTTTGATTTTTAACTTTACGATTGTGCGTTTTGCAGAGATGATCCTTTTGACCTAACTCGCAGTAAACTACATAATCAATCTAGTGATGTACGGTAAACTATAGATACTTTTTATTATTGAAAGCAATAACAATTTAGAAACAAATAGAGTATAAGGCTAAACGTACAGCTGTAGTTGTTTTTTTAAATGTCGTAGAGCCATTGGGATAATAGTTTATTGGTAAATTGATTGGCTTTATGGGCCAAAGCACACAAAACCAATCAATTCACAAAATCGTTGTTCCCAATATTCTGTACCTATATTTATTAAGTTTCTTTTTTTTCAATTATAAGGTAGCCCTTGACCGCTACCTCATCTGGTAGTAAGTGACAACACAATCCCAAATGAAAGCCGATTAAGGGTGAATACAACCTACGAAATAACTTGTGCCACTTATGGGGAGTCGAGACTCTACCACCGGTTCGGAAAATAGATTCTATTAACAATTAAAAATTTAAAGATAAAAGTGGTGAGCTGCTAGATAGGAAACTGATTGCTTTCATGCCACTTTGTCACTAATTCAAGGAAAGAGGTCATCTTATCCTAAAATGAACGCATATCCAACGTGTTTACGCTCACATAGTAAGTAGGTACTTACACAAAACAACTTTCAAATGTCGACGTGGATATCTTCATTTGTCACATAAATGAATGACATATGTCATTGATGTGAATTCTAGTCATAGAATTAGGAATATACCTATCGTATCTGTGGGCCGGGCCAACTTGTGTACCTACATAGTGAAAATATAGTGTGCCGCGTTCATTCTTAAATTAAACGACCTCTAACATGCCTTAATTTTAGAAATTGCCTAATCAGCATTAGTCACCTTTTTGGGATAACCTTGCTTGTTTTTTTTTTATAACACGGATTCATTTTCACACCTGCAACGCCCACGGAAAATAAAATCTATTGCTACAGCGATTGTTTAAAGTCAAGGTGTAGGTGGAATACTCTTAATAGAGTACATCTCGAATAACTGACCTTTAAATTTATTTTCGTACGCTCTGTTATTTCAGGAGAGGTCGTGAATTTACATCAATTAAATAAGTACGCCTAGTATCAAAACTGAAACTACAATATTATGGTGTTTGTTAAGTTATCATAAGGATGTTAAGATAACTAAAACTCAAGGTGTTTAGAAAAGTTTATATCTAATGGGTCTTATCCAATAGAGCTAAGAGTTAAGCATGATTATAGGTCAAGAAAATTTAGGCTGGGTGATCGTAAAGTACCTTATAACTTGACAGCACTAGACCATACTAGTTAACATTTTTTTAATAGACTAGCGTTTGGCTGCAATCAGACTTGCTAGTTAATATTCTTAAATTAAACGACACATTAATGAAACTGTAACCTTATGTTTAATTCTATTAAATTTATCTCTGACAAATAGATTAGGTTTGGGGTTAAAATCATTATTGACCCATGTCAAAATGTAATCCTCTATAACTAATATAATATCCATTACGAAATACGGAACACTAACAAGATTAATGGATTAACTTTGGTAATATACATTCTATTAATAAATTGCAATTCAGTAAAACAGCAGCTAAACTTTAACATACTTAGGTACATTTTTTAAGGGTGATCTACGTACTACGGAGCGAGGTACTAGGGCCCTACTGCATTCAATTCGCACGCGTACCTAAGGAAAGAATATCGATGTCGAGAAATGAGTAGTGCCATCACTAAACTTGTTACGAGTGGAAAATATTATGTTTCGTGCGCCACAACAAGAATATTAGTGCTCAAGCGGTCACGCGCGAATGAGGACATATAACCAGACTAAAATCTAGATTTAGACCAATCCTAGGTCTTCGAGGTCACCGAGTTACATTATTCAGTAGTTTTCCAAAGTTTCATAACTCGGATTTAAGGAATAGAAGTGGTACTTACTACTTACTTACTATAATATTATAGCTATGTATTTTGTTTGCCAGGTTTAGAGCGAGAGCACACTATGGTATTTTTTTGTATGGCTGTCAAAAAGTCCGAAATCTTACTAATATTAAGTATAAATGCGAAAGTTTGGATGGATGTATGGATGTGTGGATTTATGGATGTTTGTTACTCAATCACGTCCCAACGGCTGAACGGATCTGGCTGAAATTTGGCACAGAGATAGATTATAGTCTTGAATAGCACATAAGCTACTTTTTATCCTGGAAAATGTAGGAGTTCCCGCGGGAACCAAAAATCTTCGATCCACGCAGACGAAGTTGCGGGCATTAGCCGGTTAATTAATAAGCAGATATTATACACTATGAGATCTATAACGCGCGCACTTTTAAATGTAGCTGTAGCAGACTTGCTTCCAATTTCCAATTTATGTATTAACTTAGGTACATTTATATGGTTGGCATAACAGGACAAAAAGTATTTCCCATCCGACGCGGACGTTTCGCGAGGAATTTTTGTCCTTTCTTGTCAGTTGTGTGTTTTCATCCTTATATCTGTTTACTGTGTTAATGTTGTTATGATTCTGTACCAAAATGGTATAAAATCTACCGAGTGCGAGTCGGGTTTCGCTTTAGGGTTCCGTACATAATATTGTCGGGAGCGTATGGTATGCTCGACCGATGCAATAGGAAGACCTTCCTCCGAGCCGGTGATCCCAGCTGAGCCAACTGTTAAAGGTTGATATTTACATATATAGTACAATTCCGAAAGAACTTCTTTAGCGTGATTCAGGCGGTGGCACGTGATTGGCTAACGTAGCCGCGTCATGTTTACGTCATCTTGTAGGTGATTGGCTAAGGTGGCCGCGTCACGTTTACGTCATCATGTAGGTATTGTCTGCCCTTACAATACGACCAATAAACTTTTTGAATTTAAATGTTTATTGGTCATATAATGTACGGATATTACGGTTGTAAAAAAACACTCCTAGCTTACGACTTAATCTATATCTATCACCGAAAGATTGCAAAAACCGTTCGATTGTAATCTAACTAGCGAAATTGTAAACTGTCGACAGATTGTGAACCGTTCAATGTTCTGAGTGTCAATTTGTGAAATATTCATTGTTTTCTTGTCTCTTTCTTGTAGGTTAGGTTAGGGTTCGACATAATTAAATAGGTTTTATCGGGTTCATATACCTAACGGATTACAATCTACCCAAACATAATGCGTTAAATTGTATAATCTGTCGACAGTTTACAATTTCGCTAGTTAGATTACAATCTAACGGTTTTTGCAATTTTACGGTGACATATTATCTATACTAATATTATAAATGTGAAAATTTGGATGGATGGATGTTTGTTACCTTATCATGCTAGAACGGCTGAAGAGATCTGGATGAAAGGCACAGAGATACATTATACTTAGTCTGGCCTACACCTACTTTTCATTCCGGAAAATTAAAGAGTTCCCGCGGGAACAAAAAAATCTCAATCCACGCGGCCGAAGTCGCGGGCATCAGCTAGTAGTCAGTATCCTTTTTATTTATTTATTATGAGATAGGCTTGCGCTTGACGAAAATCATGCTTAGTACAAAGCAATGATGAGGACTAGGTTGGAACGCGCTTGCCTAGAAGATGCCTACTCACTCTTGCCTTAAAGGTACCTAAGCTACACGTGGTAGGAAACACGGAAATTTAATACTTAGTCAAAACTGACTACTGTTCAAAATAGGTACCTAGTATCTACCTACACTGTACACTGTACACTGGTGTACACTTTTAAACCTATGGTGGATGGTTAATATAAAGCTACAAAGAGAGGCGCACCTTGGTCTGTGAAGAGCCCGCAACTTTTATCTTAATTTTTTGTTTTAATTGTGTGCAGTAAAGAGTTTTATCTATCTAATATCTATCTATCTATCTTAACGAAAATCTCTTCTCCAGAAATCCTTGAATCTTACCAAGAAAATTACAAAGTTCCTCGAAAAATCTCATAAAACCCGCTCGCAATTCTAAATTCCACAAAATCCTAACCCGAGACAGCTTAGCTAATTATACGAGCGAACTTTACTTGATTAACATTCTGGGCGTACTTGGTTACTTTACTTCACAAAGTTTTTCTTCCAAAGAAAACATCCAACTAAAGTTATGTAATAAAACAGCCCTCGGTGGGGTACCTATCTAAATTACTAACTGTAAGCACAGTCTAGGAGATAGGTTAGTTCCTACGAGTCGTTAGTTCCACTGGCAGTAAATTGTGAGTGAATTAATTGTAATTGTGAATTAGTGTTGGGTACTATTTTTATGAAAACAACTGTTGTTACCCACAATTTGGCAAAATAAATTATCCCGGAAAACTCAAGATAAAGCAACGCTGCGGGATGTCAGGGACTTGTCACGTGATAGTAAATATAATAAGTCTATGGAGGAAAACTGAATTGAATTTTCATATAAAATTCTGCCACTCTGCTAATGTCTTTAAATGCAGTTTCTTCTCTGGTAGCCGGGTCTATCATTTGTATGGGCGTTGACCCACTGTAAGAATATGTATGTGCTATATATGCTTTGATGCTGTGTATATTGCTACCATATACCTTGATTTTACGACCTCCATGCCGCAGTGTTGAACGCTGTGGTTTTATTTTCATAATATGTTTCATAAGTGGGAGGTCTTGAATTCAAGTGGTTGCTACTTAGGTAGGTAGTTGGGATGTTACGGATCTTTGACTCCGACTCCAGAACTGCTGATTGATATCATACCTCCCGTTCCGACTCAGCTCGACACTTTTAAATGAAAGGTTTGACCAGAGATCGAAGTAAAGCGGAACAGTCAATTTCATTTTCAAATAAATTTATAGTATACTATAAATTTTCTGTTATTAAATAATTTGAAAAAATAAATATATAAAATTAAATTAATAAATAATTTTTTCCATTATTTATATTTTATTTACAGGTGTGTTTCTGTCTTCGATTACTCTTTCACTTATTTTTACGCAATATGGATGATTTGTTTTGTTATGTGCAGCGTTTCAATTACTTCCTCGGCTCCCAAACTAAATTTTAAAATATTAGATAGAAGCAGGCGTTACTTTGCGGAAGTCCATGATAGTGAAAGAACTTTAAATTTAATTCGCTATATTCCGCCACAGTAGTAGTTCCGCCATCTATGTGGGTACTGTGTACTGCGGATCTTGCAATATTCACCACACCACATAAATCTTCCAAATTGAATAATTTGGAAGATTTACGTGGTGTGGTGAAACGTACGTCAACGTACGTTTCACTCCGACACCGGCGCATCTTCAGGAGATGTTGACTCGACAATGCACGATTGTAAAGTGAAGATCGTATCGAAAGCCCCGCCCCTTTCCCTCTGTTACTGTATAAATTGAGTAACGGTGAATTTGATACGTTAATTTGTTCGTTTAGCAATTTAAATCCTTTATTATTGGGTTTAATTATTTCTAATTGCTCCCAAACTCACAGTCGAAACCCCTTACTACATTTATGTAGGATTTTATATGGATTGTGGTTGATCGTGATAGGACATTATTGTGGTTGACCGTTCCTATAAGCAGACATATGTTCCATATAGCGCGTCTCAAAATTGCGCCCCGTTTGACCAACATATTATGTGGCACCGCATTCAGGACACTCAAGCTAAATTTAAAAAGTCCGACTCCGACTTCAGTTCCGATAAAACCACCTCCACTACTACCAGTGCCGTAAATAAGGCGGTGCCACTGGTGTCTAGGCACCTACAAGTTTTTGCCAGCAATACTTTACTATGCTGCCGACAGGAAAAATGCTTGTAGGTGTGGAAAAGCTATACTTTATTGACAGAAGGATAATAAGATAAAAGTATTTTAGTATCTAACCGAGTACAAATCGGTTTTTTGTCCTACTGACGGTAAAAAACTAAAAAAAATCAAATAACTATTACGTAACCTTGATGTCACTTAATCGAAAAATATCGGTTATTTTTGTAGAAAATACTTAAATTCAAAAATTTCCTACTGGAATTAGCCATAAAATTGGCGAAAATAGGGAAAACTCAATTTTAAGAATCAAATTTAAAGTTGAAGTAACTAGAACTTTAATTCGCTATAATCCGCCACAGAAGGCAAATCTATATGGTACAGTGCGTATATTGAACTTTATGCCCTCGATATTCACCACACCACATAAATCCTCAAAAATACCCTCATCGTACGTTTCACTCCGATACCGGAGCATCTTCAGGAGATGTTGACTCTACAATGCACTATTGTGAAGTGAAGATTTTGTCGCAAAATCTGGCTTTTATACCTTTTTGGCATGATTCACACTATAGCCCCGCCCCGCCTCCTCTACTACTATATAAATTGAGTAAAGGTGAATTTGATACGTTTATCATAAAAATATTTTAATTATTTTATGCACTTCATAGCAAGTATGTTCACAAAAAAATGTTCGGAAATAACACTTAATAAAAAGAAAAAAAATAACACTTCCTTCTCATTTGACTTCCTCAGAAATCCCACGAAAATTCTTAAAAAAATTATATCTCGAAAACTACCAAATATCGCTGAACATACGTCATAAGGTATTTTCTGATAGGTCTAGGTACGAGGAATCTAAATTTTTCCTTTGGACGTCACTATTTCGGCCACCTTTATACTAAGATCTGCCTTAGTGTAAATCGTTGATGTAGAATTTAAATACATCAAGCAACTGCAAGATGAGGAACCTAGCATAAAACCTGAATTAACATATAGAGGCTATATTTTATCCCAGATAATAAAAAAGTTTATTATCTGGGATAAAATATAATATTAAGTTGATAATAAAAAGTCGCGGGCTTATCTAGTACTTAATAGCAGATCTGACCTACATTCTACAGTTTTCAATACCGCTTTTCGAAGTAGGCTGAGTGAACAGATGGGCAATTTATTGTTGCGGCGCGGCTGATGGCTTTGATTTGTGCTTTTGTATTATTTTTCATCTATTGTGCAAGGAAAATAGATGGATTTCGAGACTTAGTCTCCATGCAATCTTCCTCCTACCATATAGGTTTCCGAAGAAGTCAATCGTAGTGATAAGACCGCCTTTTAGGTACACAAAGCGTCGTGAATATTTGAATCGCTTTGGTCGCAAAAAATTGCACCGTACCTAACTACTGAGTTTTTGGGATATTGTTAGGTTGCCATTCCTACCGCGAAAAATAAGCAAGAAAATCGATGGTTGCTCTTTTAAAAAAATACAGTATTTTGTAAGATACATGTAACTCCTATCCCAATCATAGTTGGAGCCAGTAGCGAGCCAAATCCACGCTTTTTTATCGTTTACCAACATCTTCAACAATATGATCCATCTTATGAGTATAATCATAGCAAGTGAAGTTGTAGTGCAGTTATTTAGCTTTAATAAAGTGGAACCCTGTTGAACTAACAGTTCCCTTGCATGGAAAAATATACCACATATCACCTTACCTCACCTTACCCATAACGCATCGCTCCGGTCGTGTCGGATATTCCGTCTGATCGGGCTATGAGAGCAAAGGTACAGAGAGTACACCTGTGTATGCACACACTTGTGCACTATAAAATCTCCCGCGCAGATGGCTAATCTCTCTGGAGATTGGCCACCGTGGCCGAAATTCGGTCGAGAGGGCATTAAAAAGCGCCAGCACGAATATTTATTGATATAAGTCTCAATTATCAACCTTTTAATATTTTTTTGATAAAAATGCTTTCGGGAATTTTTGAATCAAAGCCACCTAAAGCCATTGAAAGAAAATTTAAAATTCTGGCACGCGAGCCAATTTTTTATTTTTCTGCCACCATCTCTCGTCTAAAGGTAGACCATAGGATAAACAGAATACAAAGGGTAGACACTAGAGTAGACAATTACAATACGCGATGCGTCACTTCAAGTCTGAAAAATGTCTGAAAGCTGTTGTCTTCGTGCCCTTACCTTTAGGATTTGATTATGATTAGTGGAAATAACGTATACTTATAAACAGAAAACCATAGCAAATTATCACATTTAAATGCTGTTTTAAATTATTGTTTTGTTTTAAAATTTAGAAAAAAGTAATATTATTATAAAGTAAGTAATATTTTTCCTAGGCTGGGTAAAAAAAATATTAACCAATTTGCAGCACACGATTGAAAATGTTACAATACTGAAAGCTTTCGTTACACAGAAAAAAAGCACAGATTAATTAAACAAATTGAGACTTTAAGAAAAGGGTTGTACTTACATAAACACAACAACTTAGTCGGGAATCCCATGCTTGCGTTTATGATAGAAAAAAATTCTGTAGCAGCCTCGCAGAAGCGCATTTCGGTTCACCCACTAGCGTACTGAAAAGCCTTCACTTTTAAATATTGGAAAAATGTAGACGAGTTTTGTGCGGACCGGTTTGAGTATTGAAAATACTAAGTATATCTGCGATCCATTTGGGCTAAACTAGGGGTTTTTCTTGTATTTTATACTTTTTATACCGACCGATTCGGTGGAGCGGCGGACATTTTGTGACGTCACGGGCAAAATCAATCCTTTCGGACATGCGCAAATTTTCTCCTTGGCCCACTTATAGCATAGGTCCGTGGCCGTGACGCCATGTTTAATTTCATCGTCATTTCAAAATGGCCATCAATTTTTATGAATGAAACGCTTCACCCATTCAATCGTTATTTTTGGGTATTCCATTATTGAAATTGGTTCCGCTAGTTAGAACATCTTTATATTTCTAACTACCTAGTAGGTACTTAGTTCATGCAAAACCTATGTTAACAACAATAATATAATCATTATTGCTTATCAACTTACTTTGGTAAACTTTGCAGCCAATTAATTTGTTCAAATGTGCGAAACAAAAATATCAGTCCATCCGTCTCTATGGAAGGTAAATGAGACAAACTACTACTTACTAGGTACTCTAATTCCCTGCCCTGCACGGTGCACCTACCCCCCTAACCAAGTTACATAGTACATACGTTTCGTGTCTATTCTTTTTCTATAATAATTAGATTTGAGAGTAAAGGAACAGGAACGCACCTGTGTATGCGCACACACTTGTGCACTATAATATCTCCCGCGCAGATGGCTAATCACTCTGGATATAGGCCGCCGTGGCCGAACTTCGGTCAGGAGGACATTTTTTTAAATAATCCTTTGAACGAAAGCTATTAAAAACGCTAACCATATATATACTTGTCACTTATTATTTTTTCTCCGCTAAACGAGAACGCATTGACGATTATAGAAAAAGAATATAACATGAAACGTATGTAACTTGGCTAGGGGGGTGCTCTACTCTACCCTTAGGTAAAACTTCTAAATATGGTATCCGTCTTTAACCCAACGATTTTGATAGGGGGTATTTCCATTTTACCAACGATCCTTACTATGCTTTCCAGCTATTCTCACGTCCCACAACACACAGTTTAAATTCAATACCCAGTAAACCTAGCACTACAGTCTCAACCTGAAACCTACTTACATTGCCAGCCGCAACAAATCACTTCAACCCATGTCTCATAACGCCCAGTCTACTTTGATTCGTGAAGTGCCTTTGGATTCGGAACAAATCTCATATCTCTTAATCATGGAGCCGTTGCTCTTAACACACGGCCTACATTGCATATTTTATATACAATATTTTTTATTACTAAAATGGTAGTAAACTCTACTTTGGCTACATTTATGCTGCGTTTTATTGGTGCTTCATAATGAAAAATAAATCGCTATTTTGCATTATTTAGATTATTTCTTTCTATATTATAACTATTATTTTAAAATAATTTTAGTTCATCTTATAAGAAGTATTATTTCATTTTGAATCAATAATTATTAAGTATTATTTATTTTTCTTTTCCATTTAAAGATTGAGAGATTTGCAAAATCAAAACTTGGTTGTCATTAAAGTCAGAGACAAATAACTCGCATCAGTCAATTTGTCAAAACGTCAAAGTAGGACTGATTTTGTTTACGAGGTTTTCCAAAAATATATATTTAGTTTTTTACAGTAGTTAATTGAATTAAACACTTAAGCAGTAATTAAATAACAATATGAACCAGTTTCCTCTAAAAGGTAAATACTTTATGTCATGTTTTGATAAATAATAACCTATAAAAGTATAAACAAAACTACACATTTTATAACCTAAACTTTATCTTCTCACCACATAATAAACTGAAAAACAAAAAAAAATTACACTGCAATCTACTAATAAAAAGAGTAATTAAACTTATGGGCAATTACTTAATTTAAATTTATATTAAGAATTTTATAGAAAGTAGTGGAGCGGGAGCTTTCGTACAGTAGTCATATCTGCAATACTAAAAGTAAACATGTCGAAGCGTTCATATTTTTGTGCGTGAGGCCCGTCAATATGCATATAGACTAACCGCGGAGCAGCGGGACAACTTTTTTTATTTATTAAATATATAGGCTAGCACTTGGCTGCAATCAGACTTGCTTGTGTGATGCAGCCCAAGGTGGAGCGCGCTTGCCTAGAAGATGCCTATTCACTCTTGATTTGAAGGTATATTAAATATATTAAAAGAGGAGGGGAAAACAGAAGCCGGAAGGGCATTCCAATGAATGTATATTCAATTTCATATATGTTACAATGTGACCGCTGGCTTCACTCGAACAAGTCGTCCCGTGTTTTAGCCCCTGAAAGTAATTTTTGGAAAGTATATTAACCTTGTTTATTATTAATTATTTATTAATTTAGCCAGATATATAGGTATTGTAGTAGCATAGAAACTGTTTTAAAATACTTGGCAATTAGTTTTTATTTAATGAGACTTGTAGTGAAAACTGTATGAATCATACCTGCTTTCCCCAACCTACCTATTAGTCACAAATCATGAAATAGGCCCTGTTTTGAGTTCTGTGCATAAATTCAGGCTTATGATGGCCTCCCTGATCCAGATTAAGATCTCGGACTAGCCAATACTTAGCACATAATATCTACCTACAGGTGAAATTCCAGTGAAAGTTTAACAAAACTCATATACATTACAGAACTAAAACGTCGCCTAACTGACGATGCCCTACCTCTGCCAAAGCGTATCAGGCTAGCAAAGAATGTCATCCAATCACACCACTTCCCAGCTATACCCCAGGAACGTGTGGTAGCAGAATGGTTAAGAATATTGTCAACACAAGATGAACACAAAATCAGTAGTAGAGAATTAAGGGATATACTGGATTGGTTGAATGGAGAGATTGATTTTACCAATGAATTGAAGTACAGTATAGTCAAGGTAGGTATTTTTTTAAAATAAATCAGGCATCTGGATATAAGACTTAAATGTGCAGTGAATGCACCTGCATGCATTATCTATCTACTAGATGGTGCCCATGACTTTGTCTGTGTCGATTTAAGTATTTAAAGAATAATTTGATTTTGCAGTATAAAACCTAGCCTATGTCCTTCAACCTATCTCTGTAACAAATTGTTTAAAATGCATATTATTATGTATACATAGTAACTCATATACCTACTGCAACTATGAATACATCATGAGTCAAAATCAGTGCACATAGATTTTACCAATAAGTCACCGCAATATCATCTGATATATCTCAATCAGCAACTAATCCCGTACGTAAATACAGTGAAGTACTTGGGTATGACGCTAGATACAAAGCTTTGATGGAAAGCTCATGTTAAAAAGAAATGCGAGGAGTTGGATTTACGTTAAAAAAATGTACTAGCTGCTTGGAAGGCATTCAACACTTTCATTACATAACAAACTCTTGCTATACAAGGAAGTCTTGATGCCTGTATGGACATATGGTCAACTCTGGGGGTGTACTAAACCGAGCAATATCCAAGTGATACAGCGATTTCAGAACAAAGTACTCAGAGAAATAGCCAATGCATCCTGGTACGTAAGAAATCACAATCTTCACAGGGACCTAAAGATGGAGGTTGTAACCAAAATCATCCAAAAATACGCAGAAGCTCACCAACATCGACTTCATCATCATGTAAGTCTGGTGGCTGTAAAACTTCTAGATAACACAGACATAAAAAGGAGACTTAAACGAATGCAACCGTTCGAATGAGTGTAAAACGTGTACAAGTGCTGTGTCAGCGAATTAGTGCTATTAGTGCTATATTTAGGTCACAAAAACGTAGTGAACGTTAAGTACATTAGAATAAACTAAGGACAGTTATTGGACTGTAAATTAGATGTAGAAATTAATAATAAATAGAAGTTTAAGCTAGAATAATGTTACTTATTAGCCATAGGCTAGATGGTAGTAGAGAGTAAAGTTGTCGTTTTATTGTAATGAAACTTAATGGTAAGAGGAAAAAAATAATTTATAAATAGTACGATAGTTTATTGAGCTAAGTACTAGGTTGTTCCGAAAATTGATAGCCACATAATAAATACAACCTTTTCTTTCATGAAACTATTTTTAATTGACGGCTAACTTCAACACTAACCCCCTTTGTGAAAATCACTGGCCAACTATGTGTAGTTTTTTTTTATTTATGTTTAAAGATTATCTGTTACTCTTCTTTTGTTTGCAACAATGGACGTCTCGCGGGAAACTTTTCGTGCGATGATTTTCTATGATTATAAACGAGGGTTAACCTTCAAGGAATCTCAAGAAAATTTACAAGCTGCTTTTGGGGAGTCTGCTCCTGCGTTAGCAACAATTACTTATTGGTTATGTGAATTTAAACATAGTCGAGAGAACTTAAACGATGACCCCAGACCCGGTCGACCACCAACTGCAGTAACTCATGAAAACGTCATCAGGGTAGAGTGGCTATTCCGAGAGAATAGACATATTACACATCGAGAGATACAGTCTGAACTAAACTTTGGATCACAGGCAGTTTCCACCATCCTGCATGAACACCTTAAAGTTAGGAAGCTTGTTTCGCGATGGATACCTCTTTCTCTCACCGATGAGCAAAAATGCCGTCGCGTTGATTGGTGCAAATTTATGTTAGAAAAGTTCGAAGGAGGAACTTCGCAAAACGTATCCTACATTCTTATAACTGACGAATCATGGATATATAACTACGATCCTCTCACGAAGCAGCAATCCACGCAATGGGTGTTTGAAGAGGACGATTTAACCACAAAAGTTGTTCGCGATCGGAGCGTTAATAAAAAAATGATAGCGGTTTTTTTTCGACGCAGTGGACCAGTAACAGTAATTCCGCTAGAAGACCGTAGAACAGTTACTAGTGAATGGTATAGCGAAGTTTGTCTGCCTCAAGCTTTCGGGGAGTTGGATAGCAACCGCCCAAGGAGCGGCGTCCGTGGCATTCTTTTTCACCAAGATAACGCGCCCGCTCACATAGCTGCTAGAACCATGGACTATTTGACAACTTCGGGGGTACAAATGTTCCCCCATCCTCCTTACAGCCCAGATTTTGCTCCTTGCGATTTTTTTTATTTCCCACGGTAAAAAAAAATGCTTCGTGGGCGTAAATTTAGCACTACAGACGAAGAAGCCGTCGAAGAATTTCGGCGGTTATTTTTCAACCTCCCGCAAGACACGTTTTTTAAATGTTTTGAAAGCTGGTTTACCCGAATGCATAAGTGCATTGGGATTGGAGGGGGATATTTTGAAAAGATGTAAAAAAACTTTTTTTTATATTCTAAACTATTTTTCATTTTACGAACTATTTTTGGAACAGCCCACGTAGCAAACATGATAGTGAAAAATAGTGTTATTATTATTCTACCCACTTGATATAACTTTTCAAGAGAAAAGGTAAACAAGTGATGTAACCTATATATTACACTAATGCCCGCGACTTCGTCCGCGTGGATCGAGGTTTGTTGGTTCCCGCGGGAACTCTATAATTTTCCGGGATAAAAAGTAGCCTATGTGTTATTCCAGACTATAATCTATCTTTGTGCCAAATTTGATCCAGATCCATTCAGCCGTTGGGGCGTGATTGAGTAACAAACATCCATCCATACATCCAACCTTTCGCATTTATAATATTTATTTGATTATTTGATTTTTTCAGATTTGCTCTTAATAACCCTGATGTTACCTGCGACTCTAACCATATGCAGAATGTCTGCATAGATTTAGGTCCAGGTCCTCAAACGTACCAACCAACCCACACACACATTTTTGCATTTATTATTTGTATTAATGAAATAGCCTTGTTTCACACATTGTATGTGTTTAATGCATTTTTATTGTATGTTCCAGGCTGTATCGCGGTATGTCCAAAGCAACACTTTACAGGAAGATGACATCAGTAACATAATATCATTTTTGACTAACAAGAAAATTGCCTCACAGTTACAAAACCTCTCAAAAAAGTTCCTTTTTATAACTAAAACTCTGTTGAAAACTTTACATGGTGTACGCAGCCAAAACATACAGAAGATTCAAACCTTATTGAATAATATAGTAAACTATTATAAAGAGTCAAAAAAGAAAGTAGATTTCATTCAAGAATTTGTCTTCAGGGATTATTTAGAGCAAATTTTTACATACCTTGATACGGAATGCCATGATGCTGTTATGAATGTCTGTCAAAATATACTCTTCCCACAAAGTAAAAAGCAAGCATTTTCACATTTTCTTAATCATATGATAAAAACTGGCACTGTAGATGATATGGAATCAGATAAAAGTGAAAATATGCAACATGTTGTACAAATTATGCATGCATTCTTTACATACCCGAATGGTAGAGACGAAACCTACGAATCGCAACATATATTATTGAACAATTTCATTTACACTTTTGTATCGTGTTATCGGAATGAAAGTCGCATTATTTTTGTGTTCTATATAATGTCTGCAAGTGTTCTAAACATGCCACAGAACTATTTGATTACAGCGATGAAAATGCCACCATTAATGTTCTGTAAAGACAATGATAAAATAAAACGGAGGATTTTCTTAAACATGCTACAAGTTCTACTCAAAAACGAAGTGGATATAACTGTACGTTTGACAGACACAATTGGTGAAAAGGTTTCGAAAGTGGAAATCAAAAAGACGTTTATGTCTTTCCTACAAACAGTAATGCTTGGTCAATTGAAACTCGAAGGAAAATTAGATAAACCTACGCTAAATATAATTAAAACCGCAATAAAACTAGATCCTAGTTTGATTGAACAGAAAATGGATGAAATCCTACCCCATATTATGACAGCCAAGAAAAATAACTCTGATTTACTAGAGTCTTACACAGAAATGTTGAACTGTTTACTCGAAACTTTGTTTAAATTAAGTCGAGGTACAGATTTTATTAATCAAATGATACCACATTTGAAGCTTAGTCTGGAGGCGAGCAATATAGAACAATTTGAGTTGAAACAGAAATTGAATGAGTTATCAAATAATACTACTAATTTTAATAAGATTCAAGCAAAAATCATTACGGGAAATGATATTTTTCCATCAGAATGTGTTGAAATGTATGGAAAGCTGACTTCAGAACTCTTGTTTAGACAGAATAAAGATCTTTTGGTGTCTTTACAAAAGGATTTTGAAGAAAACTGTCTTATGATGCTTGAAGAAGGATTTGTCAGTATGTATATTAGTGTACACTTATTTATTTTAATTTTCTGTGTGTATAGATTTATGAACTTCCTTGGTATGTATTTTATCTTGATTTAACGATGTTTCACTTGGATTTAGGTTCTTTTCATCTAATCATTACATTTAAAAATAAATGCATTAATTACGCCAATTAGGTACATCAGTCAATGTTCTTATCAGAAATTAAGTACTTTAGAAAAATATAGCAAATTTATGCATTCTACAACATTAGCATAAATCTATACTAATATAATGCAAAAATATAAAGTTTGGATGGATGGACGTTTGTTACTCAATCACGCCAGAACGTCTGAACGGATCTGGATGAAATTTGGCACCAAGATAGATTATAGTCTAGAATAACACAGGTAACTTTTTATCCCAGAAAATTAAAGAAAAAAACACCTACAATCCAGGCAACCCTCAAAGTCGCGGGCATCAGCTAGCATAGTTTATATTTATGTGCAAAATTCTCTTCTTTCTCAATATTCTTGTTTCTAAAATCCTAAGTGCCTGCATCTATGTCATAAAAGAAACCTGCTGCTTTTTTATATTATGTATAATATGGTAAACTTATAGCTAAGAAAAGTACATAAAACTTATGTTATCCGTAGGTCCATCAATAATTACTCTAGCAGAAAATCTAGCCGCCATCTTGTCGAGTGTTTTACGTCACAGCAAAATGGCTGACCACACGGTGCCGCAGAATATAGCAGAGGAGTTCTGGTCGGCTTTCCAGAACTTTGAAGAGCAGTGTTTGAATAAATTCGGAGCATGCATTCTGAAGTTGAATTATGTAAGTTTATTAACTGACGATGTCACAAAACAAATTATTGGGTATTTGACAAAAGAACAATTCTTTATGAAAAGTATAACTATTGCTTTTGGCATATATTCTCCAGGCTCCATATTCTGAAGATTATTTAACTTCTTACACCATCAAGTAAATGGAAAAGGGTCAGCACTAATGTGTAAAACGTATTAAATAGTACATTATTGCAAAGGCTGGGAAATAGGCAATTGCAGGTGGAGTATGAGTTTGAAGGCCGAGCCGTAGGCGAGGACTTCACTAATAGGAGACAGGCAATTATCATTTCCGCCGAGACATATATAGTGCTTTTCTCAAAAGAATGCAGGGAAATAAAACATATCGATTGTCGTTTAAGAAAAGTAGTTATGTTCCCATAATTTTTCAAGTTAATGCCGTTTTTAACATGAACTCTACATTTCAGCATGGAATAAGTTGCCCATAATGTAGACGGGTTTTTAGTTATAGCAATCTCATTAAAATACGCCAAAAATACTGTTTCGGAGAAAATGTTCACTTTTTTCTGGTTTTTCCAACTCATAAAATTTTCATATACTTTCATGTATTTTTCTTTGGACTTGTGGCGGTCTTCGTAGTCCGCACAATAATCCAATAGATGGCATTACTAGTACGATTCACGCGACCACGAAGAGCCCAACTCACGATTACGAAGCGTTCTCTGAATTACGCTATATATACGACCTCCAAAGATGAACGGTCGGACCAGTGGTCCCCGAGCACAACACCCGCTCAGAGGATGATCATCCTTTGTTACGGTCGAGCCATATCACCTGCTCCCGTACAGACTTCGCTGGAAGCAGGTTTTCCATTGCCAATTTTGGCTTCTGATCTTAAATCTGGTGGAGTACAATCAATCTCCATTTCACTCTCTGAACCGTTGGAACTCATTTTACTTATTATTAAATTTATATTTATTAATTATGTAAATAACAAATCAAGACGAATTTTCAGCTTTGCCGCCAATTTTTTTTTAATCATCTGTGCCGACAGGCAAACGCATTTATGGCTATACAGCCACCAATTTGTACTAAGCAAAGAGACTATGGTATGCCAAGAATCACAAAAGAGATCCGATCAAAGAGTATTTAAGGGTCCTTATACAATCAGGCCGCAGCCAACTTTAGGTATATAACTCGCCACACTACAGCATATATCTGTACGCATATATAGCACTACGCTCTACGCTCAATTTTATAGCCAACTAATCAATTTTGTAACTTGAAATATTTGATTATTTATTTACTACATATTATTATCTATGCCTCCGCGCCACATTATTATAGTAAATACTAGCAGACGCACCCCTGCTTCGCTCGGGTGAAATTTTTAAAAATTCCTTGGAGGTCGAATTTCCAAAAATCCTGAAACACGTGTTTCTTAAATCCCTATAGTAAAAATCTGTAGGTATTTAACTCGCCACAATACAAAATATTTCTGCAAGCACGTATACTCTACGCTAGACCACAGTAAACGGATGAAACTACCTAGAAACGTTCGAAACAGCTCACTCACACAAACATCGCATCGACATTGCCGTCAGTAGTGATTGCCGCGTCATGACGAGTGGTCACGTATAAATCTATTTCCGCGATCTTTTTAAAAATGCAAGGAGTGTATTGCGTAGTATACGGCTGTTTGAACTCTGCTTCAACAAAACCGGAACTATCGTTTTTTAAATTCATTCTAAATCGATATTTGGGGCTCCCTGGGAACAAAAAACAGGAAACTGGTAACAAATTTTAAAAAAATCTTTTATTGTACCGATTTCGTACAAAATCGATATATGAGGATCCCTAAGATCACAAGACAGGAAACTGTTACCAAAATTTAAAAAAATCAGCGCCATTTTGAAATGTTTGTTATTGGACCGATTTCAGTCAGCGCCGTTTTGAAATTCTCTGTTATTGTACCAATTTCGTTCAAAATCGATATCGGACGATCCCTGGGATCACAAAACTGGAAACTGGTACCAAAATTTAAAAAATAGTCAGCGCCATTTTGAAATTCTTTATTATCGTACTGATTTCGTTCAAAATCGATATCTGACGATCCCTGGGATCACAAAACAGGAAACTGGTACCAAAATTTAAAAAAAGTCAGCGCCATTTTGAAATTCTTTATTATCGTACCGATTTCGTTCAAAATCGATATCTGGGGTTCTCTGGGATCACAAAACCGGAAACTGGTACCAAACTTTAAAATAGTCAGCGCCATTTTGAAATTCTTTGTTATCGTACCGATTTCGTTCAAAATCGATATCTGGGGTTCCCTGGGATCATAAAATAGGAAACTTTTACCAGAATTTTAAAAAAGTCAGCGCCATTTTGATATTCTCTGTTACTGTACCGATTTCGTTCAAAATCGATATCTGGGGTTCCCTAGGATCACAAAATATGAAAATTTTACCAGAATTAAAAAAAGTCAGCGCCATTTTGAAATTCTCTGTTATTGTACCGATTTCGTTCAAAATCGATATCTGAGGATCCCTAAGATCACAAAACAGGAAACTGGTACCAAAATTTAAAAAAATTAGCGCCATTTTGAAATTCTTTGTTATTGTACCGACTTTGTTCCAAATCGATATCTGGGGTTCCCTAGGACCACAAAACAGGCAACTGGTATTTAAATTTAAAAAAATTAGCGCCATTTTGAATTTGTGTTTTGTGATCCCAGGGACCGTCAGATATCGCTTTTGAACGAAATCGGTACAATAACAAAGAATTTCAAAATGGCGCTGAGTTTTTAAAATTTTGGTAACAGTTTCCTGTTTTGTGGTCTAAGGGATCCTCAGATATCGATTTTGAACAAAATCGGTACAATAACAGAGAATTTCCAAATGGCGCTGACTTTTTTTTAATTCTGGTAAAAGTTTCATAATTTGTGATCCTAGGGAACCCCAGATATCGATTTTGAACGAAATCGGTACAATAACAGAGAATTTCAAAATGGCGCTCACTTTTTTAAAATTCTGGTAACAGTTTCCTGTTTTGTGGTCTAAGGGATCCTCAGATATCGATTTTGAACGAAATCGGTACAATAACAGAGAATTTCAAAATGGCGCTCACTTTTTTAAAATTCTGGTAAAAGTTTCCTGTTTTGTGATCCCAGAGAACCCCAGATATCGATTTTGAACGAAATCGGTACGATAACAAAGAATTTCAAAATGGCGCTGACTTTTTTTAAATTTTGGTACCAGTTTCCTGCTTTGTGATCCCAGGGATCGTCAGATATCGCTTTTGAACGAAATCGGTACAATAACAAAGAATTTCAAAATGGCGCTGATTTTTTAAAATTTTGGTAACAGTTTTCTGTTTTGTGGTCTTAGGGATCCTCAGATATCGATTTTGAACGAAATCGGTACGATAACAAAGAATTTCAAAATGGCGCTGACTTTTTTTAAATTTTGGTACCAGTTTCCTGCTTTGTGATCCCAGGGATCGTCAGATATCGCTTTTGAACGAAATCGGTACAATAACAAATAATTTCAAAATGGCGCTGAGTTTTTAAAATTTTGGTAACAGTTTCCTGTTTTGTGGTCTAAGGGATCCTCAGATATCGATTTTGAACAAATTCGGTACAATAACAGAGAATTTCAAAATGGCGCTGACTTTTTTTTAATTCTGGTAAAAGTTTCATAATTTGTGATCCGAGGGAACCCCAGATATCGATTTTGAACGAAATCGGTACAATAACAGAGAATTTCAAAATGGCGCTCACTTTTTTAAAATTCTGGTAAAAGTTTCCTGTTTTGTGATCCCAGAGAACCCCAGATATCGATTTTAAACGAAATCGGTACGATAACAAAGAATTTCAAAATGGCGCTGACTTTTTTTAAATTTTGGTACCAGTTTCCTGCTTTGTGATCCCAGGGACCGTCAGATGATATCGATTTTGAACGAAATCGGTACGATAACAAAGAATTTCAAAATGGCGCTGACTTTTTTAAATTTTAGTACCAGTTTCCTGTTTTGTGATCCCAGGGATCGTCAGATATCGATTTTGAACGAAATCGGTACAATAACAAAGAATTTCAAAATGGCGCTGATTTTTTAAAATTTTGGTAACAGTTTCCTGTTTTGTGGTCTAAGGGATCCTCAGATATCGATTTTGAACGAAATCGGTACAATAACAGAGAATTTCAAAATGGCGCTGACTTTTTTTTAATTCTGGTAAGTTTCCTATTTTGTGATCCCAGGGAACCCCAGATATCGATTTTGAACGAAATCGGTACGATAACAAAGAATTTCAAAATGGCGCTGACTTTTTTTTTAAATTTTGGGTAAAGTTTTCTGTTCAGTGATCCCAGGGAACACCAGATATCGATTTTGAACGAAATCAGGACGATAAAAAAGAATTTCAAAATGGCGCTTACCGTACTAAAATAATAATTGAGTGTAGTTAAGGGCTCTGGAGTGTCATAGACTTCAATTAATACATTCTTACATACATCCAACATACATACACACTCACACACACACACACGCATAGGCATACATAGACTCCTAATCTCGTACTGAGCGCCAGCATTTGGGTAGAGGACTATATAAGCCCCACTCTTTTGTTATTTTCAAGTTAAAATATGTAGCTGATCTAGCTTTATGGGTTCCTATCCAGACCCCATTTTTCGTCATTTTCAGCAGTTCTTGCGTTCGTAGAAACGTATTTATTCCGAAAATTTGTATGGGAGTGTGCATTTTTTATGGGGTCTAACTAGAGATGAATACATTACCTTTAATTTAATACCATAATATCCCAACAGCTGTTATTCCATTTATCTATAAATGGTACTTGAAAAAGTATGATATCTGTATAAGGGGCCTTAATAACGCCAGCACGCCGTTTCATACAACATTGCAGGAGCGTTGTTATGTTCCAAATTCAAAAAACGCTCCTGCAATGGATTTCATTTTCTTTGTCCGAAAATTCGATACGTCGCGTGTTCTTTTTTCGAAAATAATGACAATATTTCCATGCATGTTTGAGAAAAACATATTTATCTTCATAGGGGGCTGAGATAAGAAGATTATGTATTTAAATCAATCTATTTCCTTTATTACAGAATCCAATACTAGTGGAGGCCTTTCTAAAATTATGCTTGAGTGTCTGCCACATGAAGCTGCTAAATCTAAAGTATAGTAACACTAAACTTAAGGTTATGGATAACAACTTAGTACCGTTTTTGGGCACGGAGAAGTGGATATCTTTTGCTTCTAAATTACAAGAAGAAGAGGCAAATTTAATATGGGTAAGAACAACAATGCGTGGAAATCGCAGCATTTCTACAGCAGCATACAAGGGATCATCCATAAAGTATGTTATACGTTAAGGGGGAGGGGGTCGACAAAATGTGACATTGTGTGCCCAGGGGTGGGTGGGGTCCTAAGTCCCATGACGTCACATTTCAAAATCTTATACATCTAAGTGTTAAAATGCCAGAACTATTAATGAAAAATTTAAAAATATTTCCAACTCTATCTGTAAGGTTTAAATTGTTTTTTTGGCGAGTTTTCTAGATGCTTCTAGATGTAAACTTGCAAGATATGGGACGTCACACTAGAGAGGGGTCCCACAAATTTGATCAACTGTGACAAGGACGGGGGAGGGGTCAGAAAATCACGAAATTAGTGTGACGTACTTTATGGATGATCCCCATGGTGGACGGACGATATCAGTCTAATAATAGGCCAAAATAACTTATGGATTTGCTGTTTCACAAATTAAAACCTTAAAGGAACACTTGATGACTCGAGGCTAATATATAATTGACGACTTTCTTAATGACAAATTTGTATGGAAGCAATCTACTTTGGATCCAGCTCCCCACAGGATCCAGACGGCGCAATATCTTCACGTCCAGTTGTGGACGGTTGAATACTTAGACGAAATAAAACATTGCGATGTCTGCGACTTTGTCCGAGTGGATTAGGGTTTTATTTATTTAATTAATACTTTATTGCACGCAAATACAGGAGGGTTTTTTAAAAATGCCGACGTATTTCTTTCATTTCGAGTGATTAAAATTTAAGAACCCTTCAAGATGCAAGACATCTCTGGACATTTCTGTGCAAATGAGTTTCAGAGCTGAATCATAAAAAGGTTTAGATGTAAGTTTATACTTTTCTTTATTTCAGATCCAAATACTTCTATCAAAAACAATGGCAATAGAACTGCTAGCAAGTGATACTATGGATGAACACACATTCAACTTGATATCCGATACAAAAACAAATATAATCAATCAAATCTCAGACTACCCTCAAATACTTAGATATGATAACTATATAACTACCTATCTGTTCAGAAATCTAAACCAAAATCAATTAAAACAACTGTCGAAATCATTTCTAAAATCCTATGCACATTCGAATATAAAAATATTTAAAACCGACTCTGTTAGCAATAATAAAGACTTATTACAATCAATATTGTTGAAAGTATTGAAAAATCTAAGTGATTGTATTGCAAATAGTAGTGTTTTGTCCAAAGCGTTAAGCAAAAGTAGTTTTGATGTTACATCTTTTGTAAAAGAAAACGACGTTAAAGAGTATTTAAATAATACTACTATACAAAATCAAGACGAAATAGAGCACATGATTGAGGTTTTAAAACAATTACAAATACACTACATGGACGAAAACTACCAATTGACAGCCATCTTTGTTTTGCTATTAGTAAAGAAGTGTTGCCAACTTAAAAAATTGAGGAAAAACATTGATTACGTATTACAGAGTATTTACGAATTGAGTCCTAAATATCCAGATTTGTACAAAATATTCTCAATCGATTTTATATTCGATTTTAACGATAGTACTTTAATCGACTTATTGAAATTGACGAATAAAACACCAAACAATACACTTATACTAAAAAGCATATTAGAAACAGCAGTGAAAAAAGTAAAAACTGACTCGGAAATCATAAATAATATTGTTGAAATTTTACTTGCAAATCATAAAAGTAAAGTTACAATATCGAGTATAGAATACTTTAAAGAACCTGTATACCAAATCATTTGTATAATACTACCACTTATTGCTAAAGAGAAAAAAGCTATAACAACCAGTGCATACAGATCGATTCTAGCGAATTTACAAGAAAAATTGAATAAAGCAATGCTCGAATCTTTTAAAGATATTGATTTTAGTAAAAATGGGAGCTTTCTGGTTAATGAGTCTGACAACGCTAACAATAGTGTGCTAGTTTCTGATAGTACAGTGGCAACACTGAATGCAATGGGTGCATATACGTTGACACTGTTGAGATATTGTGAATCGAATAATGAAGAAGAATTAAAGAATATGGATTGTGTTTTATTTGGACTGGAATTCTTTGTGCAAAGTGCTGTAAGTAAACATTTTTTTAATCAAACCTCTTCTGTTAGGTACTCGGTATTTGAAGGGTTCAAAAGATATACACCAGTTGGTTAAAAATCCCTCGGAAACGCTTTAATTTTCCGTGATAAATAGTAGCCTATCTCGATTGCTCTGATGCGGCGTGATTGAAGGAACATGCAACATACACTTTCACAATATTAAGTATTTAAATTTTTTGTAATTACATGAGTATACTAGTTATTTTATTGTGATAGGATCTAGATTTCAAGTTTTTAACCCCAGCTTGTTAAATCGGTCAGCTAGGCAGGGCAAGTCTGCTGTGTTTTATGTGTGTAGATTTTCCTATAATTAAAGTATAGTCCGTTAAACTTATCTGCCCCAGTGGACAAAACTGGAACAAATTTTTATGCTTGTTAAATGTAATAATATGTTTTCATTTTATTTTTATATACTATGCTAGCGACGCTGTCATCGGATAAGTTTGACGCATCGATATAATTCGACTGATTGAATTTATTGTCAGTGCTGCCATTGCTAAAAATTGCTGATAAAGTAACGAATTACTATCTAATTTTCCAGGTACAAGCAATACAAAATCCATCATCAAAGAATCAACATATAGAACTATCACTACATCTACTAAACGTTACACTCCGATATATAAAAAAACTGGAAACGCATGCAATTTTCCAAAATAAAAATAAGGATAAACTATTCCACCGAATGTGGCTTAGCATTAAAAGTCAATTATTACTCATATTCAGTGAGGGTGGAAAGGCGAAAGTTAGTAGCTGTTTGGATGAAATTGCTGTTGCATTGAAGTTTTTGGCTGAATTGTCTTCAGTTGAGTGTTTCAGCACGCTTTTTGTTGGTGATCTAGCGAATTTGGCTTTGTTGAAGGTACTATTTAGGTTATAGTTCACCATACAAACGTATGTTTATTTCGACGTTAGATTGTAATCTATCTAGCGAAATTGTAAACTGTCGAAAGATTGCGAACCGTTCAATGTTCTGGGTGTCATTTTTTTTTTAATTTAAGGTTCTCTTGGGTTAATATACCTAACAAATTACAATCCACCGACCAATAATGCGTTAAATTGTATGTAACTGTAATCTTTCGACAGTTTACAATTTCGCTAGATGGATTACAATCTAACGGTTTTCACTATCTTACGGTGACATAACGTATATTATTAATTCATGTATTTCAAAATTTTACATTGTAGATAACATTCATTTTAAATTGAATTATGTAAAAAAAATAGATCCAAGTATAACATTAAATCAATTGCGTATTTTTTTAGAAACCTTCAATAATACTAAAAAATTCAGAAACAACAAATCAACAGTTAACAGCACGAAAAGTCTCCAAATATTTATGGCAGAATTGTCTAAAAGCTAACGTTATAGAACTCAAATGTGTTGCCATGACGAAATTAATTGCGAGAACTACCAAAAATATTAAATTTTGGATGCAGCAACACTACGACTGTGTGAATGGCGGGAAAAGAGATTTAAATATTCAAGATGGTGACCAAGAAATGCAAAATGAAGAAAATGTATTCGTTGAGAAAGATGCTTCAATGAAAATTCTGAAAATAAATGATGCTATTTGCGAATTATTAAGATGTGACTTGGACATACTGTCTGAAGTTATTTTGGCGGCGAAAAAGGTAAAAGATTTTTAATATTACCAGTACAGTCCAATTCAAATTTCAAACTGTATGAATTCTCGGAACATCGTGCGTTTCAACGAGCAGAATTAGGTTATCAGCGGGACGGTTCAAGTTGACTGTACCTAGTACTTACTAAACCTACATTCGCGGCTAACTTCCGAGACGTCATAAATTTTGAATCGAACTGTACATTATTATAACAGATTTTAAAAATGAGTATATTTTCAATCCTGCTGTATTTGTCCGGTCCTCACCTGATTATCATCTGATGGTGATGTATGCCTTACTGAATAATGACTTCGGCCGCAAATAATTAATTTATTAAAAATCCGTCGGGAATCTTTCGATCAAATAATTTTCCCGGATAAAAATTAGCCTATGTCACAATTTCTCTGTACAAATTTTCTTCAATATAGTGGAACTGATGAAAAGGTTACTGGTTAAAACAGGTATACTTTCGCATTATCTAGATACCGTTGATTCTTCAATTCAATTTTTCAGATAACCCTGGACTACAAATTCCTAGACTCGATATTCGAGCTACATCACCTAATGCAATACATTCTCGGCTGTAAAACGGTAGACATAAAGTGCGAAACTACTTGGCAAGGATTCGTAAGCATATACGACGGCTGTGTTGCCATATTAAACAATTTGCTACTATCAAGGGAGGAATTACTGGAAGATAGGTAATTTAAGTTTTTGCATGTGTAACATTAGTACAACATTCTAGGTACTTGTTTATTATTCCCATACTTCGGAGACAACGTAAAGCCGTCCTGCGCCTGTACTCTTTTTGATAGTGTCGAATTGCAGTTCCATCGGCCTAGATCCCAGACTATGAGAATGAATGGATGAAATATTCTTTATTGTACACCAAAACAGTAATAATCACAACCAATAAAAGTAAAAATTACCATCTACTGGTTGTATTTGTAGCTATGTCCTTTCACACCATTCGTTGCCTGGAATACATCGCTATGTAGCGATAAGGCCGCCAAATTGTATACTAACTTTATTTTTAGCTAAGTTTACTGTATTTTATCAATGTATAATTTCCTTTGTGGTGTACAATAAAAATGTATTCATTCATTCAATAAAAGTCGGTACATTTGGCGGCCTTATCACTTTGAAACGATATACACTGGCCAACAAGTAAGACAAAATTTAAAACCAGCGAGAAATGGGTAAGGGTTATGAGAGTGAGGGGATAGAGAGTTCTGACTTGATTAACGTATTTATTGCTATGCCACGCTAAATCACTTGGCGGTACGTCTTTGCCGATAGGGTAATAACTAGCCACGGCTAAAGTCTCAGAGACCAGAACAGAGAAAGTAATTTAGAAATTGGGTATTTGACTTCCAATCAAATAAATATTTTTTAGTGATTATTAAATAGAGGACCTCCCAAAAGTCGAAATATCCATGTCCTCTTTTAGTTTTATGGTGATTAACCATTTAAAACTATTGATTGAAGTTAAAAAATTGTGTCGAACTTTGATGACGTCACAAATCACAATTCTGTATTTCATACAGAAATATTTTTCAGCAAAAATATTTATTGGTTTGACTAGTTGTCCAAATACCAATTTTGTCATTATAAATGACAAAATTGCCCCTGACGGGAATCGAACCTGTGACCTTTTCTTACAAGACCACAGCGCTCACCACTGAGCCAGAAGTCGCCAAACGTTAGTTTTTTATAATATTGGTATGGATTTGCAGATGGCCCTGTTTAATGCAATGCTATAAAGCATTAGTGCTACGTCTATGCGAGAGATCTACGCCGCAGATTGAAACAGACAAAGCCGCGGAATACAAGCTAGCTGACATGGCGCATTCTATTGAAAAGTACGTATAAAACCCCATACACGAGAAGTTTTTTTTTATTCCGCTACTAGTTAGCCCTTGACTCTCTCACGTTATGATAAGTGATGATGCAGTCTAAGATGGTACCGGGATAAACTGTTAGGGTACGGCAGTTATATTAAACCCATAGCCCTAACCGGTTTCTATCGTACCTGAACGCTAAATCGCTTGGCGGTACGTCTTGGCCGGTAGGGTGGTAACTAGCCACGGCCGAAGCCTTTGCAGTTGAAACTACAGGGCTCTTCTCAGACCAGCGAACATTAGGAACCCTACTAGCTTTAGTTTTAAGTTGACGTTAAACTATTATCAGCTACCACATATTGGACTCCTTTAGATACATTGGTACTAAACTAGCGGCACGCTATGATGGCCGGTTTGACGTTTGTCCGCTCATGAAGTTCCGTATTAATTGATAACGACTTTGAAGGAAATAATTGTATTACTTTATTGACGATAGTGATGTGCAGAGATTCATAAATTTTATCGAATGTAGTTTCTCATGAAGTTCCGTATTAATTGATAACGACTTTGAAGGAAATAATTGTATTACTTTATTGACGATAGTGATGTGCAGAGATTCATAAATTTTATCGAATGTAGTTTTAGGTTTAGGACTCAAAATTTATTTATTAAATTGATTTCTTAAATGTATACAAGTGTAGAAAAATCAGTTTGCACCATTTAAGGGGTGAATGTACTTGTGAATATGAACAATTTTCACTATGTGGACAAACCTCTGAAATCGCAAAAAAATATCAATAAATTTTTAAAAATGGAATCTAATACGATCGTCACATAGGATCGCTGGCTAGCACAACTACTACCTCCGGCAAACTCGCGTCAATGCTCAATGCAAAACAAAGCAGTTTCGAATTGACGTTGCTTCGAAAAGTATAAACTGTCAGTGCAATGCGATTGTGATATAGTTTTGACCTGGCTTTGGATTTCAAATATTGATACTGCATTACTGTTGACCCTTGCTCGTTAATTTGGACTCTGTTCAAGCCCTTTGTTGTGGATTTCGTCGATATGACCGAACGTACGCAGAGAACTGTTCTAAATAGTCAGACACGTGAGTTCGTAATACGCCTTCGTAACTATTTCGATCGTGAAGCTCAAAATGGAGGGCCAATTTTACCTATAACGTCAGTGGTTGAACGCGTAGCTGATGCGCTTAATATTGGACAACGAACTGTTAGACGGATAACTAAAAAAAAATATGGCGAGACTGGCACAGAAGAAAATAAACTTCACACACCAAAAAAGAGAAAACGAGCAAAACCAGTCGTAGGCATCGATAGCTTTGATGCCGATGCTATCCGAAGACATGTTTACGGCTACTATTTACAGAAGGAGTATCCAACAAGAAAAAAGTTGGTGCATTCACTGAAGGAAGCTGGATTATTCTTCGGTGGGGAAAGTTCTTTAACGAAGATTTTGAAGACCATTGGATTTCGATACAAAAAATGTAACAAACGCAAAATATTGATGGAAAGATTTGATATAGCGATGGCAAGGTATACTTTTTTACGGCAAGTGAAAGAAATCAAAAATTGGCAAAATGTTGTGTTCTTGGATGAAACATGGCTTAATGCTAACCATACTGTAGGCCGTTCTTGGAACGATGACACAGCAGCATCTACTTCCAAAGTTCCTGTAGGAAAAGGATCGCGACTTATAATTTGTCACGCCGGAACCATCAACGGGTTTGTCGAAGGTTCTCTCATGGCTTTTGCGTCAAAAACCACTGGAGACTATCATGAAGACATGAATGGAGAAAAGTTTACTGAATGGTTTACCTCAATGTTGTGTAGCCTCCCTGAACCATCTATTATAATTATGGACAACGCCCCATACCACTCGATGCAAATTGACAAGCCACCTGCCCAATCCCAAAAGAAAGCTGATATCGTCGCATGGCTTCGTAAAAATGGCGTAGATGCAAACATGAATATGTTAAAAGCGGAATTAGTACGTCTTTTAAAAGAAAACAAACCAACCAAGATCCGATACGTCATTGACGAAATAGCATTAGAACATGGGCACAGAGTTATACGGTTACCGCCTTACCATTGTGAGTATAATGCGATTGAGTTGGTGTGGGCTCAAATTAAGGGATATGCTGCAAGACACAATACAGAACCCCCATTTACCACAAAAAAAATGCTAAAATTATTAGAAGAAGCTTGTGAACATGTGACTAAAGGAGACTGGGAAAAGGTTGTGAATAGAAAACGAACATATAATTATTAATGTATGTGATGATAGCAGTGACGACAGTGAAAATAGTAGTATGGACGAATCTGATTAATTATGGCCTTTTGTGGCACCTTTTTTGGTATCTTTTGTATTCATATGTTTCTTGTGTGCATATAAAGTATGTATATTCATTTTCGTTCAAATATTCAGTTCGTTCAAATAAATTAAATAAACATATACATTTTTGTTTTATTAAACCTATTTAATCAGGTACAAAAACAAAACTTAATTGTTTTTTGTTCGAGAATAAATTGACATTCCACATCACTATTGTAATGTGTCAAACCGGCCATCATAGCGTGCCGCTAGTTTAAATTATTTTGGACATGGCAATAAGGTTTCTCTTTTTCTACGGAAAATCTAAAAATTGCCATTAACCAAAGCTTGTTCAAATTAAATGTAAGGAAACATTCTCTTTTTCAGATTAACCCAATCGATATGCAAACGAAAAGCTCACGTGTCCCGAATTTCGGCGTACGCCGTCGCCGATTTTTGCACGTGGCTAGAGAATAATCCTCCGCCGAAAATCGTCAGACAACACATAGAAAACTCCATAGCACTGCTAATACAAGTTTCAGATTCTACCTACGCCATGGCTTTCCTGAGAAGAGCTATGGCAGGCTCGGTTGGACAAACGACTATGACTAATATGTACACTATGTATAAAAGATATCATAAATATGTTGGTAATGCTTAGATTTATATGCATATTTTAATAAAAATGTATGAAAATTATGGGCATTTTATTTAAAATAGATCTGAAAGGCTTATTTTTGTTGATTTCGGATCCGACATCCATAACCCTCGTGAGACGGTTGGGTCGTAGTATCAGCAGGCTGCAACCAAAGGAACTTTTCAAGTCTATAATATCAATTGTGAATTATATAACTATGAAAGCGACTATACATAAAAATCATGATGATTATGCAAAACTACCCGCGCTAATTTAAACAGCCATTAGGATTTTCACGGCTGTTTCCGCCAGTCCATATATGGACATTTATTGAATACTCAACGCCTATTGGCTGAAATATTATCGTCATCTGTGACTCACTCTTCGAGTAGTTATCAAACGCGAAGAAGTGTTTTGAAATAGTTATTTGGCTACGCTGAAAAGACCGATGTATTTTATCTAATCTCGCTGTACTTTGAAGCTCTTTTAAATAAAATCACCTCTATTTATTTCTGTAGTAATATTACGTACTGTAACGGAGCTACTAGTATTTTGAAAAGTTGTCATCTTGTGACGTCTGAAAAATATCAATATATTTAATTACTGTGTATTATATTTTTTTTACAAAATATATATTTACATAATTTATCAGTATAAATTAACATTCCATAAATATTGTTGTGAATTTCCAATTGAAAGTTAATCAAAAAAGTTACTGTGCTGACTCATTTTGATAATTTTTGACACATGCGCTGATTGGTCGTTCCCGAAGTTGTGCTTGGCCAACATTACAAATCAGTGTCGTTCCGGTCGCCGTTGTCGTGGAGTCAGTGAATTTTAGTGGTGGAATTTTTACGTGCATAACATCAAAAAATGGTAAGTGATGAGAATAAATTGCAGTGTTTCATGATTGTGCCGTGTTTTGTAAAAAAATGCAGTGTAAAAATCTGTCAAAATGGCGCATTACGGCCTGTCGACGACCGGCGCGGCCGTCGGCCATTATTTGATTTGTCCAAGTCTGCCGACTTCGCACGCCTTTTCATCGAAAAGTTGTCACCGTTCAGTGATTTTATGCCACGTGTTGTGTTTTATGCTGTTTAATTATCCTCTTAAAAGTGTTATTAATGACCCCGTTAGTCTTGCTGAGTATAATGGTGTTAAATTTCACTAATGTGAAAGGTTTCCGTATCACCGCCTTTTATGACGAAGCGGCTGGTGTTTACGCGTTGCGGCGTTAAATTTTCGGGTCTAAGCGGTTATCAGTCGCCAGCCGGCGAGGGCATCGAACCTGCGGCATTGGTACGCGCAGTCGCTTTACTACTTAACCATATATGGCATAGTGTCATGTACGGCGATTTCAAGTCTATTTTTGGGGGGGCGAACCTACTGGGCGTCTCCTTTCACCCTCCGTCACTAAAATAACCACTGAAACACACAAAATTCGACTATCAATGCCAAGGTTACTAATCTACTATCTATAGCCATAAAGTACCTGCATAAATCCGTTATCAATTCTTATACGAATTATACTAAAACACGTTAACTAAATTGTTTCCTTATTTGCTCAGTTTGGATGTTTTACGAGGCTTATTAAGTGAGTCATAGGTTATAAGATGAATCACCACAGTATTTATCGCGTTAACTTTCACTACAGTCTACAGGTTACTCATTAGCGACTCGCCGGTATGATGTACGACATGAAACACGCTAGCGTAAGACCCTGACTTGCGGCATCCAAGTAGCTTTGTAACTTTTGAAAGTATAATGCATGTTATCACCAACAATCCATAAATCTAAGGGATCACATGGCCTGTATGGGTGCAATAATCCTAAAATCAGAGACTCCACATGTGGTGGTGATAAGATTGGTTCGTGCAGAAACCCATTCAGTCTCGGTAAGTCTGGCCCTGAAATGCAAGCGATCTAAGCTAGCTAAGCAGCACAAAAGGACAGGCCGACATTTGGAATATCAAATTGAGATGATACCAGCAGTTGATGAGTTCGTTTAGGATTTTTTTTATCCTGTTGGAGGTTGGAGCTCTTTGATTTTCTAGGATGAAAAGGTGCCTATGTCTAGTTCTTGTGATTAGCTGAACTAATGGTTTTTACATGATGATGCCCATAACTTGTCCACATGAATCGGTTTCTTTAAGATATGTGCCCACATTTAATCTCCGGGATGGAAGCTTTATCTGTACCAAATTTCATTATAATCCGTTCAGATGATGAGCAGTGAATTGGCAACAGACAGACACACTTGTATTTATATTATTAGTATGGTTAATCTCAGTGACCCAGATCCAATATACATCCATCTTTTCATATTAACACCTTGAATGTAAAACCTGTAATATTATACATACAAACAATGTCAATACATACAGCGTATTACTTTATACTGGCCATACAAGGAAAATTCTTACTAACCTGTAACTAGATGCAAACCACAATGTTTGGAATTATTATTATTACAGCATATTAATATGTTTGGAACTGTTCTAGTTTTTGAACTATAAAATTAGATTTCTTTCCTTACAACTTACAAAAATTGTAGCAGCTATTTGGAGCACTATTATGTACATTTAGTTATGGCTAACACTCTTTTGCTACTAATTGGCCAAAATCCATTGTCACAGCAAAAGTACCATATGTTACACCAATCACACCAATTGAGACTGGCAATAATTGTTATGACTGTCTGCTTGGAATAAGTTTTTTAATTCCTGCAGAAACTCCATAATTTTCTGGGATGAATAGTAGCCTATGTCACTCTCCAGATCCTGAACTATACTCATACAATCGCGTTGATCTGTTGCTCTGTTGTGGTGTGATTGAAGGACAAACAAACACATAACATTACTACATTACATTTATAATATTAGTATGATTGTGTGCAAGCTTTCTCTGTGCCTAAGTTCAAGATTAATCAAACTGATAGGCTGTATGAAGGTAACAGGTAGAAAATTTTGCATTATAATAGGCAGTATAGCATAGATTTCATTTGACAGTACATGTAGGTCTAGATATTACACAATTTAATTTAGATACACATTAAAAAATCCAGCCTTCTGTCTCTGTTACCTTTAATTACAAACCTGTGTGTAAAATTTCAGCTTTCTACGCCAAAGCATTAACGTTCGTAAGTCTATGAGTGTCTCCACTTTTTTATTGTATGTGATTCACTTTACTGTTACAAGTTAGACTTGCTGCATAAATGTCTACTTTTTCACACTACATACAAAGTAGATGATTCCAGCGGTATCAGTTTGTTATCAATAATTCATTAACTCTTTAATTAGCAGTCTGCATTTTTTTAATATCGTACGCATAAAATATTAGCTGCTGCTTATAAAGCTAGACACGGCTAGGTAGCATGTATTAATTATCCAATCATACTTTAAATTTATAAATGCGAAAGTGTGTTCGTTTGTTGGTTGTCCTTCAATCACGCCGCAACAGAGCAATAGATCAATGTGATTTTTTGCAAGGATTTAGTTGAGGACCTGGAGAGGGACATATGCTACTTTTTATCCTGGAAAATCTGCCCTTATTCCTTGCCGTCATATAATAAAGGTAACTTCTGTACAAAGTTAAGCTTTCTAGTTTAAAGGGCTCAAGCTGGGCTGGGCGTTGATGAGTCAGTGAGTGACTGAGTCTGTACTTTGTTTTTTTGTATGAAATAAAGCCAAACATGAATAAATCTGCATTTTGCATAGATAGATGAGTGTTCCTTCCTAGATTGGCATGATCATTGATCATTTATCATATTTTTTAACAAGGGCTTACATTTTTGAATAGGCATCAACCTGCATTATTATTTTTAG
The DNA here is from genome assembly GCA_964035005.1 of Erebia palarica. Lineage (NCBI taxonomy): Eukaryota > Metazoa > Arthropoda > Insecta > Lepidoptera > Nymphalidae > Erebia > Erebia palarica. Next base: position 23,336,909 of record OZ035993.1, on the reverse strand, counting down.
AGTTCCGTACCACAATGTTTAAAAAGGTGCCCTTATAGTGTGTCTCATTTATAACATTTTGCAAAAGGGACTGATATAAGGAGGCGCGTAATTCATAAGTGGAGTTAGAGGTTTCAATATGCGGCCATCTAAAACCATAAGCACATCACAGCAATTGAAATGAAGCAAACTGATAATCAAAACTTAATTGAGCCCTAAAGGGGTCCGGTCGCTCAACAATTCATCGCTGCGGCACCGTTACTGTTGCAAGGCTTGACGACCTCCCTGGCGCAGTGGTCTTATAAGTGAGAGGTCCCGGATTCGATACCCGGCAAGATTAATATCGAAATTTATAATTTCATTTTTTTACCGGCGGCGGATTAGGCGAATGGGTGTACTAATATGTTAGCCCGTCACCACCGTATAGTTACCACGATGAAATCGAAGTCAAGGGCTTACTTGTAATAGAATAAATAAATAAGGCTACAATTAGAGCACTCCTGACCTTTGCATTAAAATCGCGACCAATATTATTATAGTCACAATACATGGCAGGTAATGAAGTCACAGTACAATTTGACAATGAAGTCTCGCGGCAGAATCGATGTCATTGCCGTGAGTCATTGACCTGACGTCAGAGCGGCGGAGGTCATTCGCCCCTCACCCTCCGATCTTTGCTAGAGGGCTGATTTCGTATTGCGTAGGGATGCTGTGATCTGTGCATGTTTTGAGGGTCAAGTGTAGGGTACTGACTATCAATTATTATTGGCAAGGGTGATGCTTAAAGCGATTTTTTTTAAAATAAACAAGTGAGTGACATAAAATAAAATGTAGTTTTCTACTGCACCTTATAGTTTCGCCATGTCCGTCCGTCCGTGTGTTTGTCCGCGGCTTAGTTCAGATATTTTTATCACGGCGAAAAATTATAAAATAAAATTTTGAAAAAAAAAATCTTGGTGTACCTACCCCACAATTAAAGTGAGTATGATTTTTTTTTTCGTCTATCCCATGGTGTTGGGTGTCGTTGGAGAGGTAGTTCATAAATGTAGCAGGTAAACCATTTTTCGATTCAGGAATCCTTTGAACTTTTCAACTTAGTACTGAGTCAAGTGTCCTCCCCTCTGCCAGCTAAACGGTTGATTTTAGGTTTGTGGAAGAATTCATGGTAGTAGATTATAATATAACGAAGTTAATAAGGAAAACTATCACATCTTTACCCTTTCCCCTACACTACGCTTGACCCGACACGTACTTGGCTGGTTTTATTATTTATTTCACCAGTATAATGCCAGTTGATAACGGAGTCCATCCCCCGATGGGACGGACGCCTTCCGGTCGTAGCGTCCCCAAAGGAAATCCTTGTCGCCGACGTCCGATATTTATTCTAGTCTGATTTTCATTCTAACAACACTTCACGACAAGATTCGATAGATGCATTTGGAACATGATCCTTTGATGATTTAAAATTGGGTTTGAAAAATTATTACTATTATTATTACATCCATACTATAATATTATAAATGCGAAAGTGTGCCTGTCTGTCTGTCTGCTACAAGCGTAGCAGACAGACAGACAGACACAAAATCATCAAAATCGGTTGAACAGATGGGTTTTGATGAAATTTGGTATGGTATTAGTTTGTATCCCGGGGAAGGACATAGGCTACTTTTTATCCCGGAAAACTACGTAAAGAGTTCCCGCGGGAATCAAAAAATCTTAATAATTTGAAAGCGTGTTTGTATGTTGGTTTATCTTTCAATCACATCAAACAAAGCAACGAATCGAGGCGTTTTTATTATGCATGAGTATAATTGTGGACCTGGAGGGTGAGTGATTACACACAGGCTACTCCTTTCCGGGAAAATTAAGGAGTTCCCCGAGATTTATCTAAATCCTATTTTAAAATTGGATTTAGATCAGAATCTGGAGAGATTTAATAAATCTAACAGTCTCTTCTGTCTCCGGATCCTCAAATATACCCATGCAATGAAATCACGTTGTTTCGTGGTTCTGTCGCGACGCGATTGAAAGACAAACCAACAAACAAAAACTCTTTGGAGTTTATTATGGTTAATCGACATAGGACCTATTCACAAAATGACCTGTAGTGGTAAAAGGATCTATTCGTGATAGGCCTTTGGGGTGCGTTTCCACCAGAGTAGCACATCTCTGCTCTCTGCTAAGCTATGAATATAATAAAGCGTTCCTGTTGGTGGGTTCCTATCCGGAAAATACCCTACTCTATAAGACTAAATGAACGATATTTTGCCCGCCAACCCGTATAGGAGCAGCGTGGTGGGTCTAAGCTCTATAATTCCCTCGCTCAGATGAGAGTGGAGGCCTGTGCCCAGCAGTGGGACGTTAATGGACTGTAGTAGTACGAATTTTTATGCAAAACACCCCATCTGCTGACATACAAAACCCCTTTAAAAGTTGCATGTCGTCTAGGAAATCGATACAGCTCTGCGGATTTGCTGCGCCCTTTATTGCATCATTAGTCACAAACTTGTTCTAACCTTGAAGATGACAGGATTCAAATCAAAAAAATTCAAGTATATCTGAATAATTGCAAATATACATATATTGAAAATAAAAAAAAATTGAGTGTAATCTGAACTGCCCTTTAGATAGAAACCCCTGGGAGCGGCGCATCTAGCCTTGATGCGCATCTAGATGGTCATGATATGAGTATTATATAATATTTAATTCTCACAAATTTATGTTAAAATCTCCTACCCGATGGTAGGAAATTTAAGATATCTCAAAAGTAGAGCTGCTATTGGAATACATACTTTAGTTTTGTAATCAGCTCAATCTGGAATCTATGAAACTTTATAAAACAAAACCCCTGATTCCCAGTGTTATCTATTATTATCTGTAGGTCATGGGTAAAGATTTTTAAAACCCACTAGTCTTACTTCACAAGTATAGAGAGTTGGAGACAGTTTGTGGGGTTTCATAAGCAAATAATAACCTTTCAATGAAGATGAGAAACCATACTAATACAAACAACGCGACGTAAACAAACGAGTTTATTTCGCCATTAGCGAAGCCGACGACAGTACCTTTACACCTTGTAGTCTGTTGAGGGACGAGTGGCCTAGTAGCCACAACGCATAAAGTCGATTGCGATTGTTAAGCAACGTTGACCCAAGTCGGTAACTGGATGGGTGACTGAATTTGCCCTTATTGTTTCCTTCGTGTTTCGAAGAGCATGTTAAGCCGTCGGTCCTGGTTACTATCATTAACATTGATTGAGTTAAAATATAACTCTTAGTTGAATCGTATGCAGATTAACCTGGGAACCCACCGCATTATCATTCCAAGGGAATCCCTGCCATTATGTGATTTATGGAAACAAGTCACGAGTCACGACCCTCAGCAATGAAGAATACGACACTCTTCCGCTATAGACCAATAAATAGGACTACAGACACTGCTAGTCAATAACTCATCACAAGAAAACAACCAAAAGCCCAGAACGTGTAATATTATCAAAGCTTCTGTACCGCGTGGGCTCGTACGTTTGTCGTCAGCCGATTCTAATATTAACCATCGGCTATTTACTAGAATCTGGTCACTAAGCTGATTTTAATATTTCCACATTGTTTTTTTTTTCGTCGTTTGTAAACTGCTCGTGTCATTAACTAACCTGTATGAGGTCTTAGAAACAAATAGTTGGCGCCTTTTTCTGCCAACTTGGCTAAATCCATACGTACTATAACATATGCGAAAGTGTGTCTGTCTGACTAGGTACTACGCTTTCGCGGCCTAACTGTTCAACCGATTTTGGTATAGAGATATTATGTTATATCCCGGAGAAGGATACGGGCTATAGACATACATAATTCGAGCAGGAATGAAAAAATCTTATATTATAATTTCATACTCTAAGGCTATAGAAAGAGGGCAGTAATTAAAATATGCAGATACCTTTTAATCAATTAGATCTTACAAAATTCCGTGATCACCATGATTGGCAGAGACAAGAGAGCAATCAAAGGGGACAGAAGGGTTCGCATCATAAGATTTTGTTGTTGTTTCGTTGCCATACATTAAAAAGAAAAGTTCTGGACTGAATTTTCGCACAGAGGTTCCCTTTGTAACGTAGACAAGAAATAAGGCTGTTTTTTTAAATTCCTACGGTAGGTATCGAAGTGGACGTTCGTTAGTGATAATATTATGACGTAGAAACTAGTATGGAGAGCATACCTATGAATAACACTACCTTCCATGTTAATTTTATTAGTTCCATCAGAGCCTGCATCGTCATTTGTCAATCGGGTGAGATCACGTCCAAGCTGTGATCGGAAAATCCGTTGATGCGTTTAATCATACTTTCATATCCAATTAATGCAAAACTATGCCGGTCTGTTTGCTACTTTTTTACAGATCATCTGTTCAGTCGATTTGATGAAGTTTGGTACAGAGATAGGATGTATCCCGGGGTAGGGTAGGCCACTTTTTAAACCAGAAAACTGAAAAGCTCGCGCATGACCAATATATTTAAACCCATGCAGACGAAGTCGCGTGCATTGTATGAAATTGAACCTAACGCGAGCGAAGACGCGGGCAGGAGCTAGTACGTATATGAATTCGAAAGTACTATGTCCATCTGTCCGCTACGTTTTTACAAACCATCTGTTCAATCATTTTTACGAAATTTGATACAGATATAGGTTTAATTTGTGGAAAAGATTTTATCTCGGCAAATTGCCCCAAAGTTCCCACGGAATTTATAAATCTAAACCCAAGCGGACGAAGTCGCGGGCATCATCTGGTTATAAGCTAACGGCTAGGTAAGTAATTGATTAAATATTATGTACATAACATAATATTTAATCAATTACTAACCTATCCGCGTCACCATTTAATCTTAACTTGCGATATAGCAGTATCTTCAATGTATTTATCGTAGGTATTTTACCTAGGTGATACTTTATTACAATCACATTCTATGTAATTATTCACATATTTGATATGCAATTTGCAATGTCGATTACTTGCAACATTCGACGACCACACAGACGCAGTGGTAAGTGCTGTGGTCTATAAGTCCATGTTTGATCCCTGGCAGCAGTGGCGTGCACAGGGTTTGAAGGTAGGGTAGGCATTGGTAAGTGGGAATACCTATTTACTCACTGTTTTGGTAAAAATGAGCATTGACGTATTTCCACTTGGGTCAGCAGTGCTTTTATGCCTCTATGAACTGCAAGCCACTGCCTGGCAGGGGCGATTTGAGAATTTTTCATTTCTTAATAATTATCAGTTGGGAGTAAGGTTACCAGACGTCAAGATTTGTCCTGAAATGTCAGAATCTTTAAAGAAAGTAAGCAGGAGAGAGCAGAGAAAATCTATGTGTCACCATACATTTAATCTGCATTCAACTCGCGCGCTAACTATAGTTAAGGTAACCCTAGGTGGGGAGGCTTCTTTCGGTGACTAGACGTAGGTATCTTCCCTTATCAGTTTCCAGAGATCGTTTCTCCAATACGCCGTTCCCGACTCTATCAATGAATTTGAAACCTACAATATTTATCTGTAGATGAAAGTTCGTCGCATCATCGGGTACCCACCCGCATGGGCGGTGTGTGTAAAAATAGACGCATCGGTCGTCTAAATGCAGACGCGCATTACCACGTGCGTCTGACTAGGAGATGTATCGACAGACGGACACAAGTTGTTAGTATTTTTTGTTACGCCTATCAAAAAATAACAACAGTGCAGTTACAGATTTTGTTGTGCACAATGTTTAAATTAAGCCATCTGATCTAAGTCTATCATTTCCTTTTCTGTATGGAACATTATGAATCAGTTTAGATTGTCTACAAAATGAAATGTTTTATTTCATGTAGGACAACGCCTTGTGGCTTTTGTGAAGGTGATAAGTCGAGACTCTACCGCCGGTTCGGAACAAAACTTTAATCTAGGCGTTGGCACTTGGCAATAAGTTTTAGAAAAGTAAAGCCATTGTGAGGTTTGGGGCTCGTAGCATACATTGATTTCCAATCACATACAAATGTATAAACCATTCTCGCGAAAGGCTACCAGCAGGGCGACCGCGTATCTTCTGCATCAATCGTTGTTACAGTATCAATTATTGTGATTGGTTGAATTTATGGTATTCTTGCTGCGTCAATGGATTTTGTCCAATAGTGGCAGAGTGAGTGAATCGGAGGTGATTGCGATCGTTACACTGTAGCTGTCAGAGATACGCGGTCGCCCAGCAGATAACACTATTTATAAACATATAGGATCTCGTTTATGTCGCTTCGAGATTTTATTGCTCATTTGTTGAAGCTGCATATGTAAAGACATTGGCTCATACATTTTGCAAAGTTCATCTACCATCTATCTGTCTGAACTTCTTCATCATTGCGATAACTCGGTTCCCGTAATAAAATTATTATATTTATGGAGGAATTGCCTCTTGGTCTAGTAATTAGCATCTTCGACTGCCTGAGAGGTCCCGGGTTCGAGTCCCCAGTCGGACCATAATTAAGTATTGGGTTTTTCTGACTAGAAATTCGCAGTACTAGCGCGGAGTTATGAAGTTGGTGGTGTTTCACATCCGTGCCTCGGAGAGTACGTTAAGCCGTCGGTCCCGGTTACTATCACTACACTAGCGGCACGCTATGATGGCCGGTTTGACACATTACAATAGTGATGTGGAATGTCAATTTATTCTCGAACAAAAAACAATTAAGTTTTGTTTTTGTACCTGATTAAATAGGTTTAATAAAACAAAAATGTATATGTTTATTTAATTTATTTGAACGAACTGAATATTTGAACGAAAATGAATATACATACTTTATATGCACACAAGAAACATATGAATACAAAAGATACCAAAAAAGGTGCCACAAAAGGCCATAATTAATCAGATTCGTCCATACTACTATTTTCACTGTCGTCACTGCTATCATCACATACATTAATAATTATATGTTCGTTTTCTATAATATTATCTATTTTCACATCTCTTTCATAATCTTCCCTTATTAATTTAACAGTTCTATTCACAACCTTTTCCCAGTCTCCTTTAGTCACATGTTCACAAGCTTCTTCTAATAATTTTAGCATTTTTTTTGTGGTAAATGGGGGTTCTGTATTGTGTCTTGCAGCATATCCCTTAATTTGAGCCCACACCAACTCAATCGCATTAAACAAGCCGTAAACATGTCTTCGGATAGCATCGGCATCAAAGCTATCGATGCCTACGACTGGTTTTGCTCGTTTTCTCTTTTTTGGTGTGTGAAGTTTATTTTCTTCTGTGCCAGTCTCGCCATATTTTTTTTTAGTTATCCGTCTAACAGTTCGTTGTCCAATATTAAGCGCATCAGCTACGCGTTCAACCACTGACGTTATAGGTAAAATTGGCCCTCCATTTTGAGCTTCACGATCGAAATAGTTACGAAGGCGTATTACGAACTCACGTGTCTGACTATTTAGAACAGTTCTCTGCGTACGTTCGGTCATATCGACGAAATCCACAACAAAGGGCTTGAACAGAGTCCAAATTAACGAGCAAGGGTCAACAGTAATGCAGTATCAATATTTGAAATCCAAAGCCAGGTCAAAACTATATCACAATCGCATTGCACTGACAGTTTATACTTTTCGAAGCAACGTCAATTCGAAACTGCTTTGTTTTGCATTGAGCATTGACGCGAGTTTGCCGGAGGTAGTAGTTGTGCTAGCCAGCGATCCTATGTGACGATCGTATTAGATTCCATTTTTAAAAATTTATTGATATTTTTTTGCGATTTCAGAGGTTTGTCCACATAGTGAAAATTGTTCATATTCACAAGTACATTCACCCCTTAAATGGTGCAAACTGATTTTTCTACACTTGTATACATTTAAGAAATCAATTTAATAAATAAATTTTGAGTCCTAAACCTAAAACTACATTCGATAAAATTTATGAATCTCTGCACATCACTATCGTCAATAAAGTAATACAATTATTTCCTTCAAAGTCGTTATCAATTAATACGGAACTTCATGAGAAACTACATTCGATAAAATTTATGAATCTCTGCACATCACTATCGTCAATAAAGTAATACAATTATTTCCTTCAAAGTCGTTATCAATTAATACGGAACTTCATGAGCGGACAAACGTCAAACCGGCCATCATAGCGTGCCGCTAGTTTAACATGATAATAGTGGTTAAAGCCCGCCAACCCTCATTGGAGCAGCGTGGTGGGTCTAAACTCGAATTCCCTCTCTTATGACAGTGGGGGCCTGTGCCCAGCAGTGGCACATTATTAGACTGCAGTGGTATTTACGGATTGTCTATGACGCAAACTGAGCTTTACACCTCTACTTAGCATTTTTTTTTGCACTCTAAGTAGTAAAGTGCACCTAATTTATTACCAACCCGACCCACATTATAGTTTAGACATCAGCAAACAAATCGCTCTCACATATTATAACCACAAACAGCGTACTAAAGAGAACTAAAATAGTGAGATGTGTAACGCCAGCTGCTCATTACGTGACAGGATGGATTTACGACGAACAAAATATTATATTTTGACATAGTGCGTACTCACTAGAAGCTTTTAACCTAGTATACATGTACCAGAATTAGTAAGAATGTCGGCGAATCGTCCGCGAAGTCATTAGTCTTAAAATACCGTATTATTAAATTGATAAAACATTAGTTGCAGCCAAAAAGCTGATTGCTCCGTCGGTGGATCTTTACTGCAATACTGATCGTAAACTCTTCGTCTGTATTGGTTTATAGTTTATACTATCGGTGTAGTCTAAAATTCAGTTTAAACAATATTGTAAACTCAGCCAATAACTAAAATAAACAACTAATTCGGTTTATGGCAAAGAAAAAATAATTAAAGAATAGTATCACACATAAACATAAAAAACCGGCCAAGTGCGAGTCAGACTCGCGCACCGAGGTTTCCATACAAACCTGTAGTCAGTTAAAAATTATTAAAGATATTTTTAATATATGATGTAACTAAAAATTTATGCTTTTCGCAATTTTTCCTTTATCTGTGCTATAAGATGCGTTGCTTCGTACCTTTCAAAGATTCTGAGTTCACGGGAAGTACCCTGTAGGTTTTGATTCCTTTGCGAGTGTCGAAAATTTACGGCATAAACGGCTGTATCTTTTAATTGTGTTGGCTTAGAAGTTTGATTTTTTCACAGCTCCAAGAGACTGTAGACCTGAGTATTTGATATGAATTTCAGCTTGATGCCTCCATGCGTTCCTGAGAAAAAGGGTCTTGACAGACAGACGGACAACAAAGCGATCTTATAAGGGTTCCGGTTTTTCCTTTTGAGGTACGGAACCCTAAAAATGGCTAATTTAAAACCTTAAAAAAGGCCAAGCAGGTCCTGCTTGGAGCTATTATGGGCGCTGGTGGCATGTTCAAAAATAGTTTTCATCCCGAAAAATCAATGAGCGTAGGGTTTTCAAAAATCCATGCGGACGAAGTAATCTTGGCCCTGGATGGGTGGATACCTAACCTACCTACCTTCTATTCCTGATTATGGATCAGAATTTTCGGAGCTCTTGTTTGGGAAAGTTCAGGCATTGTCGATTTGAAATCGTTAACAATATATTAACAAATCATTCGTACGCTGGTGTTAACGGTTATCTCTGCATTATCAGGGCGTGTTACATCTAAATATTGAAAATATCATGAACGTGACACTACATCAAAACTTTATCGGGTATTCTACTTCAAATAATACATAAAGATATAAAAGATAATCTTCTTACGGTCATATTATACTTGCTTACTTGTTCAGTAATTTAGACAACCTCTCTTTTCTTTTCCAGGCGTCTGGTGTGACAGTGTCGGACGCGTGCAAAACCACGTACGAGGAGATAAAGAAAGATAAGAAGCACCGCTACGTGGTCTTCTACATCCGCGACGAGAAGCAAATCGACGTCGAGACTGTCGGCGGCCGCAACGCTGAATACGACCAGTTCCTTGAACACCTGCAGCAGGGCGGCACTGGCGAGTGCAGGTCACTATCCCATCATAAATGATTTATTTATTTCACATAGGATGACTTGTGTCACTTATACGTTAAGACTCTACCACTGAGAAGAGCCGGCGAGAAACTCAACAGTTGTTCTTTTCTTAAAAAAGAAAAAGGTTAGAATAAGTAAACAATACCACAACATACGTTACAAGTATCACACTGACTTGTGGTTGACTGGATGCCAGGCGGGTTGCTTCCATGCAACTTTGTCATTAAGAAAATCATTGATAGTGTAATAATCTCGACTTAGCAGATGCTGTTTGACAGTCTTTAAAGGAGGATGGCGAAAATGCATGTATTTTGGGACCCACTGAAAAGGGTAGCGTTCATCATGGAAACTTAGTAATAATTGTACAACGTAACAAAACTAAGAAAAAAGCAAATAGTAAGTAAGTCTAAAAATTTGGGAGAAAAAGGATACACCTAAAAGTAGAATATAACCTAAAAATTATTAATCAAAAACTATGTATTTCTATCAATAATTTGTATCAGTGTTAGTATGAATGAGTAGGTAGGTACTTATGCCTAGTTATAATTGGGTAGGTACTTATGTCTGCGAGAATTCCGCAATAATTCTACTCACACCATACTTCTAAATAACTCTTATCTGCTTAGATCTTTCTTATCTTTTAACAAATTGAGTAACAATAATATCACAATAGATCTCTTTTACACCACTGGTACCTCTATGCGGATTCTGGCCAATGAATTCTTCGACACCTATAGCCCAAGTTGAAGTGATTCGCTGACCAATAATTCAGATTGTTTTCCCATTCTATAGGCTGATCTTCCTTACATTAAGCGTTTTATTCCTCTATATACTTTGATTAACACTTGCATTAAGTACTTATTTACTTTTCCTATGAGAGCTTTTTTCTTTCTCATAACCAAATCCATGAGAAGGAAGTCGCGGGCATCAGCTAGTGTCATATAAGTAGTGATCACTGATACTAATAAAATCATTTACATAAAAATTAAATAGTATCGATACGATTAGGTATCGATACTTTTAAAGTACTCGTGTTAGTATCACAAGACGATAGTAATATTAAGAATACTCATTTCAGTAGGTGTCGATGATACATCGATGGTGTCGGAACATCCCTACAAAAATAAATAATAATGACAAGTGTTGTCATGTCAACAAAATGTTTATCTATGTCAATAGCGTTCCATTAGTGCAAGATGACTTATTTTTTAATAAATTATAATAATTTCTTTCTTTTGAATCCCGTATCTCAGAGTCTCAATATTTTTTTATATAAACTTATGATTATAAATAATATAAACTTGTACTTGAACGATGCCTCCTCAATTTTTAAATTAGCACTGTAATATTAGTAAACATCATAATATATTGTAAGAGTACAGAATTTTTTATTGTCAGTGAAGTTCTTCAAACTTTGTGCCCTACCCATTGCCTTTTCGGTTTTGATATGTTTTTTTACTTTACTTCTTGTACACTCCTTACTCCTAATTACTGATTTTGATAACATAAGATAACTCTGAGCATATACTCACGCCATCGCCTTATGCAAGCCTAGTTGATAATAATAATTGACCGCCTCTTTGGTCTAGTGGTTCGACTTTAACTATCATGTTCGACTGCGGCTGACGAGGTCCCGGGTCGGGCCATAATGAGTGTTGGGTTTTTCTGATAGAAATTCTCAGTACTAGCCCGGAGTTAGGAAATTGGTGGTGTCACCCCCATGCCTTGGAGAGCACGTTAAGCCGTCGCTCCCGGTTATTAAAGCCCGCCAACCCGCATTGGAGCAGCGTGGTGGGTCTAAGCTCTAATTCCCTCTCTCATATGAGAGTAGAGGTCTGTGCCCAGCAGTGGGACGTTAATAATAATTATAGAAAATATTAATTATCAATTTCAGATATGGGCTGTTTGATTTTGAATACACACACCAGTGCCAAGGCACCTCGGAGGCCAGTAAGAAACAGAAGCTGTTCCTCATGTCGTGGTGCCCAGACACTGCCAAGGTCAAGAAGAAGATGTTGTACTCTAGGTGAGAACCACTGTCGAAACACTTGTACAGTCCCACCAACAAAATTTGGAACTCATTTTATGCCTGTTTAGTTATTGTTTTTATTTTAATTTTCATATATACTAGACTAGCTAATGCCCGCGATTACGTTCGTGTGGATTGAGGTTTATTGGCTACAATTGTAATTGTTTCATTTTCTGTGATAAAAAGAAGCCTATGTCCGTCCCTGAGATTTAAACTACCTACCGTTATACCACATTTCATCAAAATTGCTCCAAAACATGGGCTCTGAAAGCGTAGCGGACTGAAAGACACATTTTCGCATTTATAATATTAGTATGGATAATGTCACCAGGTCAGATAAGTTTGTGTGACTATAACATGCCATGCTGCCAAACGAAATTCCACCACTGGGGCCATACAAGGCTTAAAGCATTACTACTCAAATTTACAGTTTGATGTCACATACCTTGTGATAAAGATGTAGCCTGTCAGTTCAGAGTATAAGCTATCTTCATTCCAAATTTCAGGCAAATCGGTTCATTTGTTATGGTGTGAAGGAGTAACTAAGTTTGTACTTTCACATTTATAATACTAGATAATGCCTGCGACTTCGTCCGCGAGGTTAAAATTTTTTGATTGCCACGGAAACTTTAATTTCCGGAAAGAAAGAACCGTTTGTCGAATGCAACCCATCTCTATACCAAATTTGATCAAAATCGATTTAACAGTTAGGAGGTGAAAGCTTAAACTCAATTTATTTATAACATGTAGGACGTGGCCCTTTGTTACGTCATGTTTTGACTCAACCACCGGTTCGGAAAGAAAATTCTGCTAAGAAGAGCCTGCAAGAAACTCAGCAGTTGCTCTTTATTTAAAAACGAGATATTACAATTTACATTACATAGGTATATAGAAGGCTTAGCAGACAGACTAGACTAGTAAAAGTATGGATATATGAAAGGACGGGAAGTATGGAATAATAAAAGTAAGATAGTAAGATATGTTATTTTTTCTTATCTGCAGCTCATTCGACGCGCTGAAGAAATCGCTGGTAGGCGTACAGAAGTATATCCAAGCGACCGACCTCTCGGAAGCCTCCCAAGAGGCCGTCGAAGAGAAACTCCGCGCCACGGACCGCCAGTAAACGCATTTACCCGCTATGTACGACCACGCACCGGTGTGCTACGTCCGGCCGCAGCCTAGCAAGCGTACAGTGGGAGATCGATCGTATGGAGTGCACTTCGATGCTATCTTTTTGGCGGTTGAGTTGGTTTCAGGTCGCGTAGCATTATCCAGTAAGTCGGACAAATATTTTGCGCCTTCGCGCTTCTTAGCCGCCAAAAAGATTGATATAATATGTCAGAACAAGAAACTATGTCCAGTATGTTGTTTTAAAATATCTCAAAACATGCTTCAAAATTGTAAAGTATCAAACAAACTTGAGAGCGTGTGGTTTCCATATTATTCAGCTGTGAAATCTAGCATTTTGTATTCGATTATTTGAGCGAAGCATGACGCTTGCTGAATGTCAAAATAGGCTATTATAATAATCGAACGGCTGACACGCTGCGTTTTAGATGTGTTAAATTTTATATCCTACTTTTACCTTTCACTTGTAATGAGAAAATTGAAACAACTTCTGCCCGATATAAACTAGAAAACACCAAAAGTGTCAATGAAGCGAGTTTGCAAGACAATATACAAGGCCCAAGTCTGTTCTGCGCAAGTGCGTTCGTTACTGATCTGTATTTTTGCTAAACTGTGGTTCTATAGTCGCGCAAAACCAGACTGCTGTAACAAACTTAGTGTGTGTCTTTACACACATGCTAAGTTTGTCAAAAATATGTATTATTTTTTAATAATTTATTGTTTTTTTTTTTATAAAATAGGAACTCGATTAACGCTTTATAGATTTTATTCGGCGATCGTTCGAAAACGCGTAAAAATACAACGCAAATTCTTGATAAAATTGTGAATCCGTATAATGGAGCTTCTTGAGAACACTTAGTAGTTTTAGTAGAAATATACAACTACGAATGGAAATTGAACAGTATTGTTACTTGTAAAAAGAGGGTAGTTAGTTATCGAATTGCATTGTAAAACAGTTCCATATTTGAATTTCAGCATTTTGCGCGACTATAGTAGTCTTAAAACAGGTTTTTTATAATCGTAAATGAGTCAAGGTCTCATTGAAAAAATAATGGGTTCTTTTATACTGTCAGTTGTCCCTAAAGCTTGATACGAAAACGTTGTAGGTACGGTCTATGTCAGCATATTTGTACAGGTATAGTGAATTAACTATATTAACCGACTGCGCGGTATAGCATAAGGGATGTTTATGTAATAATTTAAATTATACTAATTATTATATATATTTTTCCTATAAAATAACTAAAGAGTTAAGGTAAGCTCAAAATAAATTAATTCATACGCGTCTATGTGCGTGATTTCTTTCTTTTCTACATCAGTCCGGCTTTTTTATACATTACTTAGATTGTAAATGAGAAGAAACTTCATCAAAATCGCTACTACGAGATTTTCATTCGCTGATGCAGATAGCTTGTAAAATGCGGCCCCAGCGGCCGGTTGATAAGTATTTTGTAACCAATTTATCCAGAAATACACTCGATATAAGTGAATATTGGTGGTTTAATTATGAAATAGAGGTCATCTAATTTAAAAATGAACGCGCATAAGTATAGGCAATGGATCCGGTATTAAAAATGACTGGCCAATGACGTTGTTCAATGTGTATTGCTTACACTTACTTTGCATGTGCGCTTAAATACATTAGAGGCGAGTTCCTTTTCTAGATTAGAGAACCTCTAACTACCCTTTTATAAACTTCTTAATTGCTGTGTACTAATAGGGATGATGACAACTCAAACAAATCAGCAACTCTTTATTAAACTTAAAAACACTTCTATTATGGAAGTTGTATGAAATTCACAGTTGTGACGTCAACAAATTTCAACGCACTTTTTCTTTAATTTATATTTTAAAATGGTTATCAAACTTAAAACTAACCAAGGATGTGAATTCTAGGTCTTTTGAAAGTCGCTCTATTTAATAATCTAAAGTTAGAAATATTTTTTTTGTGTATTTGTTTGCGCTTTTGCGCTCGTACATTAATAAACACTAGCCTACTTCCTACTTGCTTCTTTGTATGTTTGCCACTGCTGTCACCTGTATCCTATCTATTTACCCTCTCATTCACTCGCCTGTTGTCCTGGGTGAGCGACAGAAACGACGCGACGCCATAAAAAACACTTCTACGCGACGTCTGTCTATAGCGTTCTATAGCGTCGCTTCTACCCTTGTCCTAGGTGAGCGACAGAAGCGAGGCCACGCGACGAAATAGAAAACACGTATCTACGCGACGTCTGTCATTTTCTATAGCGTCGCTTCTACCCTTGTCCTAGGTGAGCGACAAGCGAGGCCACGCGACGAAATAGAAAACACGTATCTACGCGACGTCTGTCATTTTCTATAGCGTCGCTTCTACCCTTGTCCTAGGTGAGCGACAAGCGAGGCCACGCGACGAAATAGAAAACACGTATCTACGCGACGTCTGTCATTTTCTATAGCGTCGCTTCTACCCTTGTCCTAGGTGAGCGACAAGCGAGGCCACGCGACGAAATAGAAAACACGTATCTACGCGACGTCTGTCATTTTCTATAGCGTCGCTTCTACCCTTGTCCTAGGTGAGCGACAAGCGAGGCCACGCGACGAAATAGAAAACACGTATCTACGCGACGTCTGTCATTTTCTATAGCGTCGCTTCTACCCTTGTCCTAGGTGAGCGACAAGCGAGGCCACGCGACGAAATAGAAAACACGTATCTACGCGACGTCTGTCATTTTCTATAGCGTCGCTTCTACCCTTGTCCTAGGTGAGCGACAAGCGAGGCCACGCGACGAAATAGAAAACACGTATCTACGCGACGTCTGTCATTTTCTATAGCGTCGCTTCTACCCTTGTCCTAGGTGAGCGACAAGCGAGGCCACGCGACGAAATAGAAAACACGTATCTACGCGACGTCTGTCATTTTCTATAGCGTCGCTTCTACCCTTGTCCTAGGTGAGCGACAAGCGAGGCCACGCGACGAAATAGAAAACACGTATCTACGCGACGTCTGTCATTTTCTATAGCGTCGCTTCTACCCTTGTCCTAGGTGAGCGACAAGCGAGGCCACGCGACGAAATAGAAAACACGTATCTACGCGACGTCTGTCATTTTCTATAGCGTCGCTTCTACCCTTGTCCTAGGTGAGCGACAAGCGAGGCCACGCGACGAAATAGAAAACACGTATCTACGCGACGTCTGTCATTTTCTATAGCGTCGCTTCTACCCTTGTCCTAGGTGAGCGACAAGCGAGGCCACGCGACGAAATAGAAAACACGTATCTACGCGACGTCTGTCATTTTCTATAGCGTCGCTTCTACCCTTGTCCTAGGTGAGCGACAAGCGAGGCCACGCGACGAAATAGAAAACACGTATCTACGCGACGTCTGTCATTTTCTATAGCGTCGCTTCTACCCTTGTCCTAGGTGAGCGACAAGCGAGGCCACGCGACGAAATAGAAAACACGTATCTACGCGACGTCTGTCATTTTCTATAGCGTCGCTTCTACCCTTGTCCTAGGTGAGCGACAAGCGAGGCCACGCGACGAAATAGAAAACACGTATCTACGCGACGTCTGTCATTTTCTATAGCGTCGCTTCTACCCTTGTCCTAGGTGAGCGACAAGCGAGGCCACGCGACGAAATAGAAAACACGTATCTACGCGACGTCTGTCATTTTCTATAGCGTCGCTTCTACCCTTGTCCTAGGTGAGCGACAAGCGAGGCCACGCGACGAAATAGAAAACACGTATCTACGCGACGTCTGTCATTTTCTATAGCGTCGCTTCTACCCTTGTCCTAGGTGAGCGACAAGCGAGGCCACGCGACGAAATAGAAAACACGTATCTACGCGACGTCTGTCATTTTCTATAGCGTCGCTTCTACCCTTGTCCTAGGTGAGCGACAAGCGAGGCCACGCGACGAAATAGAAAACACGTATCTACGCGACGTCTGTCATTTTCTATAGCGTCGCTTCTACCCTTGTCCTAGGTGAGCGACAAGCGAGGCCACGCGACGAAATAGAAAACACGTATCTACGCGACGTCTGTCATTTTCTATAGCGTCGCTTCTACCCTTGTCCTAGGTGAGCGACAAGCGAGGCCACGCGACGAAATAGAAAACACGTATCTACGCGACGTCTGTCATTTTCTATAGCGTCGCTTCTACCCTTGTCCTAGGTGAGCGACAAGCGAGGCCACGCGACGAAATAGAAAACACGTATCTACGCGACGTCTGTCATTTTCTATAGCGTCGCTTCTACCCTTGTCCTAGGTGAGCGACAAGCGAGGCCACGCGACGAAATAGAAAACACGTATCTACGCGACGTCTGTCATTTTCTATAGCGTCGCTTCTACCCTTGTCCTAGGTGAGCGACAAGCGAGGCCACGCGACGAAATAGAAAACACGTATCTACGCGACGTCTGTCATTTTCTATAGCGTCGCTTCTACCCTTGTCCTAGGTGAGCGACAAGCGAGGCCACGCGACGAAATAGAAAACACGTATCTACGCGACGTCTGTCATTTTCTATAGCGTCGCTTCTACCCTTGTCCTAGGTGAGCGACAAGCGAGGCCACGCGACGAAATAGAAAACACGTATCTACGCGACGTCTGTCATTTTCTATAGCGTCGCTTCTACCCTTGTCCTAGGTGAGCGACAAGCGAGGCCACGCGACGAAATAGAAAACACGTATCTACGCGACGTCTGTCATTTTCTATAGCGTCGCTTCTACCCTTGTCCTAGGTGAGCGACAAGCGAGGCCACGCGACGAAATAGAAAACACGTATCTACGCGACGTCTGTCATTTTCGATGGCGTCGCTTCTGTCGCTCACCTAGGACAACAGCAGGGCGACCGCGTATCTCTGACAGCTACAGTGTAAGGATCGCAATCACCTCTGATTGGATAACACTTCCACTATTGGACAATATCCATTGACGTAACAAGAATACCATAAATTCAGCCAATCACAACAATTCAAATTCAAATGTTTTATATTCAAATTAAGTTTTACAAGTACTTTTGAATCGTCAAGTGAATCTACCACTGGTTCGGAATGCCATTCCTACCGAGAAGAACCAGCAAGAAACTGATAATCTCGGATAAAATTGATACTGTAACAATGATTGATGCAGAAGATACGCGGGCGCCCTGCAGGTTACGTCTACGCTGTCGCATAGATACTTATCCATCAGGTGAGATTGCAGTCAAGGGCTAACTTTTAGTGGATAAAAAAAGACCGTCATTTTCCATGGCGTCGCTTTGTCGTTAACCTAAGACAACGGGTGAGGCTTTGGGTGAGGGGTTGTCGCTAGAGAAGTCGGCCGACATCGCAAGAGACAAGTCTGGCAACAAGCAAAAGGTAGCGAGACAATATGCAATACTAGTGAATACGAGCAACCTACTCCATAGTGACGGGCCACCAAAGAAGGCTGCGTCATATACCTACATCCATCGTACATATGTACGTGTACGGTACGTCTTACAGTTATGTTTTCGTTGCTAGGTAGTTATAAACTAACTACTAAAGGAGAAATAAAAAAATCAGATTGAAGTAATGAAAACATTTAATAAAACTCTGTGGCAACGTTATTGCTATCACAGCGAACTATTTAGTTAATCTATCACCGTTAGTTGTGTCACTACTACATTTTTTTCAACAACAATAGTTTTTTTTTAATATTTTTTAAAATTTTTACCATGGCCTCGTACACATTTAGCGGGCACAATGAAAAAATATAGTTTGAAGTGAATAAAAAAATATGATAGAAGTATGTAGAATTTATTTTCCCATAAACGGTAAAAAATTCGCCTATAGCGGAAATGCTTAGGTAACATATTGCACGGAGCAAGGGAAGGTCTAGGTCAAACTCTAAAGAGGAAAAATAAAACGAGAAGTTTGCTATTAGTTGTTAACCATTTCAAAATTGTTGAGGAACTAGTATCGAGAAATAACACCCGAACAGGTGTAAAACTTCTGACAATAAATTATCAAAGTACACGTTGCAAATTTTAATGTGTTACGAGTATGTATTGAAAAAAATGAGTTTCCTAAATTGCCTGATTAATCTGTGCGCAGTAAACATTTTCTACATACTTAATAAGAAGTCAGGCCCACTCAAATGTGTACCAGCCTTTACTATTAAACTTTTTTTACATAAAAATCTATCAATGCGTAATATCTGCTAGGAAAAATTCATAGATTTTAAGTTATAAGAAAAACTATGAAAAAGTTTCGAAATGATAGGCAACAGGAACTTACGCCGTGTTTTTTGGTTTTTAGTAAATCTACGTCAAATACTGAATACAGAGCATAAGGGGCAACGCACACCAGAAAATACGTGTGGCGTCTTTATATTGAAAAAAAAACAACGAGTTATGACAAGTTAAAAGACACTGGTAATTATAGGGGTAAGGGGTGACATGCATGTTTAATAGATAGTAATGTTTAGGCGGACTCACTATGGTCTTGTGGTATAGGCAAGAAAAGAAAGAAAAACTTAATTCCAACACTACATTCAGAGTGAAAACTATGAGTACATTACAACTTGGAGTTTTTTTTTTACTAAGTCATCATAATTACCACAAATTTTGGCGAAAAGGATACTACTAAATAATAAAGTTTTTGCGACAGTTAACTAAGAGTAGGTATATGTTTGTTCTTAATAATCACTATTATATAACTATAATGAGGTAACTATTTAATTAAAATACTTAATGAATAGGTAACACATAAAGTCGATCAAACGAGAAAGTTAACTATTAAAATGTTTCTTTTTAATAATTTCTAAGCAATTCCAATTATTGGGCACATTTTTTTTAGTTTTTTTTTTTTAGTGAAGTTCGTAGGTAATTACAATCAAAAAGTACATATTTTAGCCTATTAAATTTAAACGTACTTTCAACTACTTTGTCAAAACTTTTTGTATTTACCAAATCCTCTGTCTCGAAATTAAAATATTTGTTTTAATTTTGTTTCGTTTGTCTTATTTTGGGAAGCTAATTTATTACTTTTTAAACGACTACCGCCGAAAGGGCGTCCACGTTCAGAAACCAAGTTGTGGGTGTGTGCTTGTAAACATTCAGTTTTTTTACTTCTTGGCGTTTGGACACAAAATCCTGAAAAGATCTTAAGCCTATTAATTGTATCTGCCATTGATTGAAAATTCACATATTCTTGCATATAATTTAAACACTGCCAAGAAAAGTTCCTGTTAACTCGAAATATCCGCCAAATAACAATGGCCGCCGAAATGGCGTTCGAGTTTAGAAACTAAACGAGTGTTGCCAGTAGGTATTTTTTCCTCAAATATTACCAATTGGTAACTTTTTTTGTTTAAATACTGATAGTGCTGATGGTGTCAGCTGGTGCCGGAGTCACGATGGCATGTTGTATTGCAGGGTCCAGAAGTGGGATGCTGTCTGTGGTCCTGAAACATTTTTTTATCTAACTACGAGTTTGAAAGATGCTGGCATAATTCTAATTTGAGAGAAGACCTCTCAAATTCGAATTATGCCAGCATCTTTTGATAGGATAGGATAGTTAAGCGCTATTAAAGTGTATACTATGTTCGCCGGGCTGATTCCAGTGCTTTAATTTTCCCTACATTGGTACCTTCAAATCAAGAGCGAATAGGCATATTCTAAGCAAGTGCGCTCCTTAGGCTGCATCACCATTTGGCAGCAAGTCTGATTGCAGCCCAGCGCTAGTTTATAATTTTTAGTACATATTGAATAAAACTGCGGGTGGTTGCAAGTTATATAAAAATACCTTGTTCGTGTGACAGCAGGCTCTGTGACGACCTCCTCGCAACACGGTGCCGCCGGTGGTGTCTTCTCGCGTATGACTGGTAACGTGGTGCAAATCGTGGCCGCGAAGTAGATGTGCTGTAAGTAAGTATCATCTCACACTCGGAAACTTTTATATTACGACAGGACTTTTATATTACACCTACTAAGCCGAGCGTCTAAACCACTAGACTTAGACGCTCGGCCTCCTATTTGGACGGTCGGGCTTACGATCCCCGGCACGTACTGAGCTAACTCTAACTCTCTGACTGTTTGGTGTAGTCAAGAAGGAACTGCTACTGGGGTGCTCTGGCCCACACTTCAAGTGGCGCCGAAATTGCGCTATATAAAGCAGAAACCTGTGCTTGGGCTTAAAGGTATATTTTCGCTCGGTTATGCACCCTGAGTTTTTTAGAAGCTAGTTTAGCTTTACCTTCCAAATGATCGCGAAACTGAACTAAATACGTTAGATATATTTTATAACGGACAAATAGCTTTACCTCGCATGCATTAAAAACTTTGGAAATTCGAGTAAATACTGTGTTTAGATACCTACATCTTTCTAGTCACTACTGAAGGTTTTCGTTATTTATTTTCTTTCAAATAGATAAGGTAGACTTTCGGGTAGGTAGATGATATTATATAATGTAAAGACAGTGGCGTGCAGGTGATAGACTCGCAGAGACACCAGAGCATTGCTTACCCAAGTATAAAGTAATGAATAACTGAATATTCATATTTTCTCATCACAATTTACCAGTAAATAGGTTACCTACCCAATTAACTAATATGCCTACAGTTCAATTTCTCTGAAATCTCTAAATAGTTTTAAACCAAGGACATGTCAATGACTGTAGGTCCCAAAAATACAAAGATATTCGCCATGCCGGGCTGTCAAGATAGTAGAAACCTCTACCAATATAGATTTATTATAGTTCTAAAGTAGCTGATGCCCATGACTTCGTCTGCATGAATTGAGGTCAAGTGTGGTTCCCGCGGGAACTCTTTGATTGTCCGGTTTGATTGTCCGGTTTTTTTCAATGTTTAATTATAGTATTGCCATTTAGTTTGATAGCTTTTTGCCATCTTGTAGGTAGTGACTTAATAACGTTGCTCTAGCTTTAGTTTTACTAAACAAAAATACCGTAACTGATTGTCATCATCATGTTTTATAACTAATCGTAGTCAAACTAAGTGTACAGTGTACCTAAATTGAATAAATATATTTTGAATGTATTTATAATGAAGCCACAGTCATATTATGCGGTTGCATAAACTACCTCAAGCTCTTGGTTACGGCATTTGTCTTCGAGCTTCTTTACTGAGGATTCCGTTCCAGAAGATACTGCTGCAGATAACACTTCTGTAGCAAAGTTCGTTATCTGCCCTTTCAAGCCACTTAAACTCTGGTTCAGACTTCAGATCGAATCACGACATTTTTAATACACGAAATTAAGTCCACATATCACAGATAAACATATGGCATCGAAATATTATATATTATGGAAATACCGATGTACCTAAACAATAAATTATGTTGACGGCTGTTGACAGATTTGGTCTTGGTCGCAATTTTTTATAATTAATTTTGTTTCCTTTAAACGCCACCAAAAATATATTATTAAGTCCTAATCAAGTGAATTGTTGTTATCTGTTGCGGAGTTTTGTCATCTATCTCTGATAATATTTATCAAATCTTCACGAAAATTGGGCAAAACTTACCTGATGATACATACATACATACATACATACTACTAATATAGAAAGATTTATTCAAATCAGTTCAGATTTGACTGAGTTATGGAGGTAAAATCAACAAAAAACCCTATCCTGGAGGAACCTTATTTTCTATCGGGATAAAAACTATACTATATATTGACCCGGAGTATCAGCTACTGCTATAACAAATTTCATTAAAATCCGTTCATTAGTTTTCGAGTGATGCGCGGACATACAGACAGATAGACAGCCAGACAGACAAAAATTAAATAAATATCTATTTTGGGCTCAGTAGATATCGATAGTAACCCCGATTAAAATTTTCAGAATATATTAAATGTACAGAAATCTACCAGTTACTTTTATTATAAGTATAGATTTAGATAAGTATGTAGGTACATAAGAAAATGGATTTCATTGAAAAAAACATTCATTTATCTGCGTGTTTCGGTGTGTAAGCGCAAAAAATGCATCTTTTATGTAGGTACTCTATTTAGGGTAAACGTGATCTGTCTTAAGGACACCTACTTATCCATCGACCCGAATGATTTTTATCTAATGCAAAAAGCCAACTTTTATACGCCAATACGCCTTTTTTATCCACTACAAGTTAGTCATTGACTGCGATCTCACCAAGTGGTACGTAATAAATGCAGTCTAAGATTTACTATCTTAGACTGCATTTATTACGTACCAAGCTAACTGGTTAAGGTGTAGCAATTTTATACAACCCCAGGTACCACTAATCAATGTCTACACGGTATAGTACCGGAACGCTAAATCGCTTGGCGGTATGACTTAATTGCCTGTAGGGCGGTAAAGAGCCATAGCCCAAGCCTTGCGCCAAACCAGACCAGAAGAAATTAAGAAATAGTTGAAATGAATTAAATTCCCAAATCGATTCTAATGGGGATATCGAACCCTTTAGCCTAATTATGTAAAACCATCAATCATTGTTACAGACTCAATTGTTTTTATTGGATGAATTTATGGTATTCTTGCTGCGTTAATGGATTTTGGCCAATAGCGGAAAAATAACCAAGAGGTGATTGTGATCGTTACACAGTTGCTGTCATTTTAACGTAAATATCTGGGTGACCACTCGGTATATTTTTTTTTGGTAAATCGGGTGTTTTAAATTATATTTAGATAAGTAATTAATTTTATTTTATTTTTTTGAATAAAATATTACCTATAATATTTTTTTTTTAAAAAAGGAAAAAAATAACCTGACTGGAGGACATCTGGACTCAAACCGGGGTCTTCTGGTTTCGGGACCGACTGTTTCCCACCTAATAAGCTATTATAACCTTGTAAATGGTGGCGAAATTTACCTTCGTGTTTATTCGTAACAGTTTTTCATTGACTGAAAACCCGGATATAACGACATTTTCTAAAAATGAATCCTAGCTAGATCGATTTATCGCCCCCGAAACCCCCCGCATACTAAATTTCCGAGATTCAGATCATATATATATATATATAAAAGAATTGCTAAGGCCCCGGGAGTTCCCGCTTGTAAGATAACGCGCTCCGGCCAGGGAAATTAACAAATACCTGCGGTCCAGGTAGTTCCTGAGAAAACTTGTTTTATTATGACAGTAAGGCACAAATTTTTGATTTCGATTTAAATATGTTTATTCGAATAAGGTTAAACTTTGTTAACATTAGGCAACGCATCGCTAGTTCCTCGAGTGATCCATGGACGGCGGTAATCACTTATCACCATGAGACCTATCTGATCGTTTGCTCGCTCTTAATTATTACTAACGACAAAAATATTAACTACATATAAATACTTAGGTTAAACAGGTCAAAGAGGATAGGAGTTTACTGCACTTGTTCACTCAGCATAGTGGACTATGGCCTAAATTTTTCTTATGTTCGGCTTTGGGTCACTGACGGGTTGGCAGGATGATGCTAATCAAGTATCAGAACTAATCACTTACTTACCATCGATACAACCAGTATCAAATAAATCGTCGGTGTAGACCAGTGAGCAGCGTTTTCTATAGCCACGACACCCATTACCCAGTTAATAGCGAAAAATGGCTCCAAAATAAGACATAGATTCAGATATGTCTTCAACTCATTGCCTTCCGTATTCCAGCTCCATTTCCACGATAAGTTGTCCATGTAAAGCATGTTTAGTAAGCCTTTGTCCATATTGGCCTTCATTTGATCACTGACCTAGAAAAAAAGGTAATTCATTAAATCTACCATAATGGTACAATTTTCGAATATGGTAACATTCTCTTTTATCCGACGAAATCGATTAGTGTAGTACCACTGATTTAAATGTGAACTAATCCTTTGAATAGGATGTCGTTAGCGTCGTATATCTAATCCCTTGGATTCTTCACGGATAAGGGTGGAAATGGGTGCAATATATTTTTAAATAAGCTTTATGGAACGATATATCCAGAATATAATTTGCAATGAATTGAATGCATACAAAATGTAAACAATAAAAGCCTGAAGGCAGATTTTTGCGGAAAATAGAAAAAAATGCTATTATATAATTACCTCTCTACCTCCTTCATTTATATCGTTGCTCGATGTTCCAATATTGACGTAGTTATCATCGTCATTATAATTATATTCCTTTTCTAATGTATCAGAGCTGTCTGTATTTTTCCGACTACTTGTAGGAGTGTACATGTTATCGATGTTTTCTAAACTTCCACTGGCAATATCTTCAACCCTCTCATTTCTGGGCCAGTTAGCGATATGATGGTCAACTAATTCTTGTATTTTAGCCGTGAGCATTTCAGTTTGCTTTTGCTTTACGCTTTGCAAACCAACGATAATGATTCCCGTGTTTATTAAAATCAGAATCATGGCTGGTACCATGAAACCCATAACCATGCCTTTTTCTATAGACATCCAGCAGTAATGCTTAATTTCGTAATGTTCCATTGATAATGCATAGTTGAACTGGAAAAGTAACAGTTATTTTGGACTAATAAATTTATCGTAATACGTTTATCGATTTTGGAAGGACAATTATTATCCTAAATCTTATTCCTAGTAATTTCATTTATTATTCACAAAATGGGATGTTCTGAATTTGTTGGTAATCTAAAAACTGAAAGTTTCTATATAAGGTCACCTACAATATTAATCACCTATTCATATATAATAAGTTAATATTTTTAGGTGATTAATATAGTTTAGTGTAAATTTTGTCATGTAAACGAACTTTTGTTAGTTTTTGGAAAAAAACTTACCATAACTACGATTCCTGGAACTCCATAAGCCAGCAAATAATTGTATTTCAATGCCAATAGCGTGTCATATACGCAATACTCGGCAACTGCAGCTGCCAAAGCAACAATCCACATAGCGCAGGATATGTGGGTGTAATGGAGAACTAATGCGATTCTCTCACATTGCGACGGTGAAGACGCCCCCTATATACAAAAGTAACATATTCATAATTGCGCCCAACACTAGGTGTATGATAGCTCCTCTATTATTTAATAATTGTCATGTTGCAGTATAATAGTCTATTAATTCCCCAATACTGGGCAAATGCTTTTCATTTCGTATGATAGAGTTTTCTTACGATCTGTTTATTTATCAAACAACGAGTAATTGTTTGCAGAAAACACTTGATGTGACTGCTAGTGATTCAAGCATGACCTGATCTGATGTATCAGATCAATTTTCAACTTTTAAAAAACACTACAAATCAAATATGGCCATTTTAAACGTTTCCATTTACTTTAATGAGTATTTTATAAAATAATAAAAATGGATAGAGTATTAAATGTCATTGTTTTAATTACCACGACAGCCTGTATGTATATCATAGTACAAGCAACAAGACAGCAGCATAGGTTGATAACGATTGGGTACAGTTTGCTGTTACGTCTGAACTCAGCTGCATATTGACTCCACATCAACCAGATTATCGCAGACACTGGCAAAGCTATTGCGAGCCCACTTGTGACAAATATCTGTTGTAAATAAAGCAGAACAATAAAACTTAAGATTTTTTTTTGTAAAAATACAATATATAGTTTCAACAGGTTGTATACCATTAATATTAAATACTAGCGGATATGGACGGCTTCACTCGCGTAGGAATTTTGAATATCCGCCCTAATTCCTTGCCTAGATTTTAAAGGGTTAAGGGAACCTTTATGCATAGCATACCAAGTCCAAGGGTTTTGGCTGGATGTTAATGAGTCAGTCAATTTGTTATGTTCTGTGTGAGCAAAGTAGATCTTTGGGAGGTTTGTTGAAGTTAAAACACGTGCATTTATTAGGTTTTAAATTTTTTCCGTCAACTTCCCTGTCCCTTTCAATAATCTTCATCTAACATCAGACATGAATATATTTTAACTTTCTTAATAGGTACGTAGTTATTATGAAAGTTAAAATAGCGAAATCTTCAACTTAAAGACGTGGTACTTCGCTGAAAGAAGACCCACTCATTCACACACGTCCGCATTTTTTAATTTTGTGATACGTAAGTACTATAAAGTGTTAAGTTGTATCGTTAAATAAAATGAGCACTAACCAAAACCATCCACTCGTTCCTAACGCCATGGCAGTTATTAAATCCGTAAACATAAGTGACACTATCTATGATGTTGTGCTCTTTTAGATCGGCATCTGCAAATGATTCCTCTGCGGCTTCCACTTCTCGCTCTGATATCTTATTTTCATTTAACTTGATAATTTGCGCTTGGAAATAAAATATTATTGTTAGTTTGTTCATAATAATTAATTAGTAGTTAGTACCCATTACAGAATTTCAAAGAATCTTACTAAACATAAAACTAAATACTAACAGACCGCTTAACCTTGCAATGGACATACTCTTAACTTAGAGCAATGTCAAGGTCAATATAACTTTGGGGAGGAGATATAAGAGTACTACTGCAGCCCTGAGAAATTACGAAAAATCGGTTAAAAAATAACAATTTGTGATACCTTGATTGTTTCTTGCTATAGTCTCTGGGTTTGGATATAGCGGTGGATTATCATCATAAACGGAAGACGTAAAGTTAGAAACAACACCACCGTACTCTGTATCGTAGGAATTAATATCATAGTCAGTACGATCTTGAACCTTCGGATATTTTGTTTTAAGATAATTTACTGATATCGGTTGAAAAGAACGATATGTGGCAAGATTTTGATTCTTAAAAAAGCTATCGTCTACACTTGCTCTTCGGATATGATGAGCGGTTTTGTTCTGTTGAAATGCTGTAATAAAAATAACTTAATAAAATAATCTGTTTTTTTTTAAATCTTGTTAAATGTTTACAGCTTTACCTTTACAATCACATAAAGAGCACAGAATCAATGCAAATGTGTAAAACACTACTGCTTTTTTACCGCAAATCATTTTGAGAACAATTTTATCACCTTTTTATGTTATTAACAAACACTTAACCACTGTTTGCATATTAAACATTGAATTAATCTTAGAATAAAGGTGCACAGTTGTTTATTTTTAGTAACGTCGATTTTAATTCAACCCATGTTCGTCTTCGAAAAATCAATAACGCTCCTCTGTTACGTTTCTTTATACGTAATAATTAAAACCTCTTCTGCGTTCATAATCATAAAACAGTTGAATTGAAATTATTGTTTCGCTAAAGCGGCCCTTTTAGTTATTGGTCTAGACATTTATTTTAACAAAATTGGCCAATCCGATCTAAATTGTTAAATCAAATTGTTATGGTACAAATTCTGATTCATAAAGCGACAACATTGTTTTTTTTTATTAAAAAAACAGGTGATTGTCAATGTCACTGAATGTCACTACTTTTTCAAACGCAAATCCATCCAGTAGCAATGTAACCAAAAATAGAACACAAAAATGAGTGCAATATTAAAATTCATTCGCGAAAACCACATACTGGCGGTCATAGAACAGGCCATCGCAAAAAAGAAGTCGCGGTTGAGTTTAAATTCGTTCGAAATCAGTGAAATACCAAGCCTACTATACTCGTGTTTGGAAGTTGAACATCTTTATTTACACATAAATAACTTAACAATTGTGCCCGTGCAGATAACACAGCTATTAAACTTAACTACGTTGACCCTGGATTACAATAATATAAGTTCTTTGCCCGCGGAAATAGGAAACTTGAAGAATCTTATCAATTTAAATATAAGTTACAATCCCTTGCATATTTTAATACCAGAGATCGGCGATTTAGAGAATTTGGAGGCTTTTTGGTGTAACAGGATAGGTTTGCAGGAAATACCGAAGGAAATTGGAAAGTTATCGAAACTAGACACTTTTGGAGCGCGTGGAAATGAGCTTAAAACTATTCCAGAAGAAATGACAAGACTTTCCAAGTTAAGGTGAGTTTTGAGTAATATAATGACTTCTCTTAACTTTTGAGGATAGATGGAAAGCCAGGGCAGGTCAAGCTAAATTTATCTTTCTTATATCCTCTAACACAATGTTTCTCGTACCCTTGTACTTATTAAATCTTTTATGAATGGTGCTTCCAACTGATTAGTGAACTTATACATACTATTTTGCGGTAATTTTAATTGTTATTTGTTACTATTGACTGAATTTCCAGTACCTACTTACTCTAATTGCTATGGTAGCTATTTGGAACTGATAACGATGAATCAAATTTCATTTAAATATTACTTGTGAGTTAATTTTTAATTAGTTTGACTTTTACTCTTGTCCACAGAAGTAGATTTTACATAATAATATCACTTAAAAAAACAAAAGTGATTATTTAAACATTCTGCCTTTAAAAAGAGTCGGTGAATATCTGGGGCAGTGGTCAGCACTGTGTTCTTACAAGTGGGAGGTCCCAGATTCGAATTTCTGAATATTCTCTGGTCTGGCTAGTTACCACCCTATGGTCAAAGATGTGCTGCCAAGCGATATAGAATACTTTGCTGTGTTATGACTTATTAGGGGTATGGGTTTCATTTTATGTAATATGTCACCATAAGATTATAAAAACCGTTAGATTATAATCTAACTCGCGAAATTGTAAACTGTCAAAAGATTGTAAACCATTCAATGTTCTGAGTGTCAATTTTTTAAATATTCATTGTATTTACGTTTTCTTGTCTGTTTCTTGTAGGTTAGGTTAGGGTTCAACATAAATAATCAGGTAGTGCCAGTGGCACTTATGTTCTATCAGGTTAATATAACTAACAGATTACAATCTACTGAAAAATAATGTGTTAAATTGTAATTTTTCGACAGTTTGCAATTTCGCAAGTTAGATTATAATCTAATGGTTTTTACAATCTTACGGTGACATATATGTATAACTGCCTTACTGGTTAATCTGCTATGATCTTACAACTGCATCATAACTTACCACCAGAGGCCCAATTATCTAAGCATATTGTAATCATTTGACAACTTAAAACATATTACTCGAACTGTTTAAGGAGTACATATGCCACTGTAAAATTGTAAAAACGGTAAGATTATAATCTAACAGTTTCTATCCTGCGAGATTGTAAACTGTCGAAAGATTGTGAACCGTTCTATGTTCTGAGTATTCATTTTTGAAATATTTTTTGTGTATTTACGTTTTCTTGTCTCTTGTACAGTTCGCGCGCGAGTTAGATGCAGAGTAAATGTATGTGTCACAATACATTTACTCTCGCGTGACCTATTGGTTAGGTTAGGGTTAGACATAAATATTCAGGTAGTGCCCGGCCACAGGCCGGTCACTTAGCTTCCATCTGCTTACCTTATAGATTACAATTTACCGAAAAATAATATGCTTAATTGTAAGCAGTATCTTACGGTTCACAATTTATTCAGATAAAAAGTGTTAAATTACAATCTAATGGTTTTTACAATTTTACAGTGCCACATACATGCTTTTAGATGTGCAGGCATCTATAAACTCCGTAAATGGGTCAAATTATATTTTTGACAAATGATTACAATTAAAATTTCCTTACACAATCAGGGGGCAGGTGAGATCTCAATTTAGTGAACTTGTAAAAAAAAATTTTTTTTTAAACAGATGGCTTACACTAGAATACAACCAGATAGAATCCTTACCGCACTGTATGGACAACATGGAGTCTCTAGTACATTGCAACATCAAACAGAATCGCCTCAAGGAGTTCCCGGCCTCTGTGCTCAAGTGCTCCGAACTTATGTACCTGCAGTTGAACCATAATCAGGTAAAATTGATACATACTGTAATAAACAATACAGTGGAACCCGCTTAATACGATTTCCTGCATAATACGCAATTTTTGTAAGTCACTGTAACATTTTATCATGCTTTTAATGCGATTCGTCATCTCATTTGACGACCTCTGTGGCGCAGGGTGTAGCTCTGTTGTCTTAACGTACGGAGGTCCCGGGTTCGATCCCCGGCAGGACCAATTTGGGAATTTATAATTTCTGAATTTTCCCTGGTCTGGCCTGGTGGGAGGCTTCGGCCGTGGCTAGTTACCACTCTGCCGGCAAAGACGTGCCGCCAAGCAATTGCGCGTTCCGGTACGATGCCGTGTAGAAACCAAATAGGGTATGGGTTTAATATAACTGCCTAACAGGTTAGCCCGCTACCGTCTTAGACTGCATCATCACTTACCATCAGGCAGTGGCGTGCAAAGGTTTTGAGGCTAGGGTAGGCATTCGTTAGTCAAAATACCTATTTACTAGCTGTTTTAATGAAAAATGAGCCCATTTGGGTAAGCTGTGCTTTTGCGCCTCTATGAACTGCACGCCATTTCCATCAGGTGAGATCGCAGTCAAGGGCTGACTTATAGTGGATAAAAAAAAACAATCATACCAATATTATAATTAATGCGAAAGTGTTTGTTTGTTGGTTTGTCCTTCAATCACGCCGCAACGGATCGACGTGATTTTTAGCACGGGTATAGTTGAGGCAGGTCAGTCAATTTTTATGCAATACTTATAAATGCGAAAGTGATGTTTGAATATTTTTGAAGTGGGTATAAAGACCTGCAAATAAGAACTAGGAGTGGGTAATATCGCGATTTCTACATTAAATATTGCTATTTGATATCGGATTTGGAAACCATATATTGACCGATAGGCGATATGCCGTTCTAGCAAATGAATATCGACCTCTTTCGATTTCGCCACGATTTTTGACAAAGTGGATGTGGTGGATACTGGCGATATCGGGTTAAGTAGTACGGTATCTATTGTACCTACCTACTATGATACTTCTATTATGAAAAGTAAATTAGTAATTACAGTAGGTAATAGGTATGTAGTACAACTAATAAATTAAATTGTTGTAAAATCTTATTGTTTTATAAATGCCAAAATGAGACAAATAAACCGTAAAAATAAATAAATTATAGTAGTTAATCTTAAAACTTTGGAGGACCAACAAATAAATGTGCTCACTCGGCTGTTGATACTAAAGAAGAATACTTAAAAAAAAACTCACCTAATTTCTTTGCTTTCCAGTTTAACGTACTTGAGTGTATTGGTCAAAAGATGAAATTTCATAATACAATTGCGCCAACATGCCTACCAAAAGAAACCTTGAATGAAACAGACTTTATGAGTTAGGTTTAAAGTTTAGAATTGTATGTATGTAGCTATTTCAGTCAAGTACAAGGTTATCATCTTGTACTGTGTAATTTATTATACAAAAAAATAAAAAAATATTAAAGGTAAATATCAGGTAAAATTTTAAAAAAAACATTATTACCATCTTTCACTCTGATTTGGTAAAAAAACATACAAAGATACCTTACACCTCAACCAAGAAAATATAACTCTTCATCATCATCATCATCATCATGATCAGCCAATATGGACATAGGCCTCTTTAAGCTTGCACCAACGTTGCTCTCTTATCAATTACTTACTAAAATGTTACAGGAAATTGAGAATTTTTTTCTAACTTTTACTCATTTCTAATGCAGGGTTTTAAAACTAGTAAAAAGATAATTAATTTTTTAAAATATACATTGTTAACTTACAGATATCACATCTGCCGGATGGTTTTGATGCAATACCAACTCCATCACTGGAAATGATTGATCTTAGGCACAACCCCATCTGTGAACTTCCACACCCAGTTAGTATTAACTTTTTTTAAAGCAATTTTTTTGTAGCTAAGTCATTCTTCGTTGAACACAACATCATTTCATTATCATAAGTTCATAGTAAGGTCTCTAAACAAGATGAGATCCTAGATCCTTTTTTAAGGATCTATCTTCTCGTCTCACAGAGTCCACAGGTGACCGGAGGGCTGACAGTTACCTCGGCCAACATATAAGTTTGGCTATTCAGCGGGGTAACACAGCCAGTATTCTGGGCACATTGCCTTATTGCAGTGGCATAGATGATATTTTTAATGTTTAGTTTTTAATTTAGTTTTATTTAGCTTTTAATTTGTTAAGAGTCATTATTTTTTACCTAATTAAATATACATTAACAATTTCATCTATGAAATTATCATTTGGAATTTTCAGTCAAGTGTTAGACAACTTGCGTTACTTATTATGTAATTTTTTCACAGGTCCACGTATAGTCCCACAAATCCCCCATAACTGACCCAGTGACAGCGTCGCTAGTAGATATAAAAAATAAAACAAAAACTACACAGTCATGACAATTAGTTCCAATTTTGGCCACTAGGTCAGATAAGTTTGATGAACTGTAACTGCATTTGTATTTGCAAAAACTTTTTAAATTACCTGTACAGGAACATTCCCTAGTACGCTACACGGAGGAAATCCCCACAGTCGTAGTCCAGGAGCTAGCGTCTCCTTCGTCGAGCAGTCGAGGCCACGCCGCTCAAGCGCTGGCGGTCAACGCGACGGCTCTCAGACTACCCGCTGTGCCTGCGGCTAGACACGCCGACCCGCTGATGATAGGTAAACTTTATTTTGAGACAGACTGAAAATGGTAATTAAGAGACTGATTGAAAGAAGTAATTTAGAGAACAAACAAAAACTGATAATTTAAAGACCAACTTTAACTGGTAGTTTAGAAACCAAGTAAATCTGGTAATGTATAGAACAATTTATCCCGTTAATTTAGAGACTGGCTGAAACTGGTAAATAGGAAACAGGCTGAAATTGGTAATTTAGAGACCTACTTAAATTGGAATCTCGCTATCTTGATAGAACTTGAGTGTCTAAACAATAGCGTTAAAGTAAAATGGATCTTAATCCCCAAAAGTGTAGTAGAGTATGTATAGTGAAAAGATGAGGTTGTAAAATAGAGGGATATTAAAAAGCATTTGGTCTGGTATCCATAAATCCTACTAATATTATATAATATGTGAAAGTTTGGATGGTTGTTACTCCTTCACGCTGCAATGACTGAACCGATTTGGCTGAAATTTGGAATGTAGATAGCTTATAGCCTAAAATTTTATCCCGGAAAATTAAAGTTCTTGCGGGAACCAAAAACCCTCAATCCACTCGGACGAAGTTGCGGGCATAATCTAGTGTACTATATTTTTTCTTTTTTGTTAAACATTAAGTAGTTTATAGCACAGTGTTGCCAGCACCGAAAAATCCTATTTTCAGTTTTCACTAGAGACTACGAAAATGCGTTATGGTCATAAGATTTTTTTTTTAATTCTAGCAGACATAGAGATAGACGGTTCTTCAATAGAGGATTCTGAAGACTGGGAGAACAGCGTCAATAGTTCAGAGCTTGATGTTCAGTACCAGAGCGACGAAGAGCGGGCTGATAACGAGGTAAGGATATTTTACAACAATTCAAAGAAATTATTTTTTAGGGATTATTAATTAGAGGATCTCCTAAAAGTCGTTATATTCACGGACCACGTCCCCTGTTAGTTTTAGTCAGCAACTTTTTTCAAACGTCAAAACGCGTGCTTAGAATGGGATATTGTATGAAATACCGAACTGCGACGTCATCAAAATTCGACGCACTTTTTTACTTGAATCGATAGTTTTAAATGGTTTTCAAACATAAAACTAACAGGTAACGTGGATTTTACGTCTTTTGGAAGACTCTCTGACTTCTTTTTATCTATCTATTTAATAAATTTACATTTACCGTTTTAGCGCAGATGTCAGAAACAGAAAACACCTATCCTGCTCACTCCTGACTCCTTTCCCCTACATCCATCCTTGTTCCACAGTTTGGACGGTTATGTTAACACGCTAACAATAGATCGCTCAATTTTTTCAGGCGGTCGGCATGGTGTTGCCAGAGCTATCTCGATATGCTACCACTGCGAGCTAGATACAACACTGATTCACTCAAATAAATACTGAAATGAGCACTGATAAAACTGATCTATCACAACTAAGGACGTGCAATAAATATGAAAAGACAGAAAACGAACAAGAATTTATTTGATGCTTTACAGTTTTTAGAAATAAATACTAATACTGCCAGTTAATTTATTACCACTGGCATGGCGCAATATTGAGTGCTGTTGCCTTAACCTTACCATCAGGTGAGATCGCAGTCAAGGGCTGCGAAAAATTAAAAACTGGCAGCACACATAGAGCAAATGTATAAAAGCTACCGCTGCACGGGAAAACTACCATTGTTTTCGGATAACAACTACTAAAACTGAGACTAGTAACATGGATCAGCTATCAAAAAATCAACGTAAGAACCGAAAATCTAAATAAAGTTTATGCTATAAGCTAAAATTGTTCTAAGATTATTTTTAATGTGATATATTATTATTTTTATTTACCGAAACCAAAATGCGATCATATTGTGATAAAAGTCTGTCTTGTGAAAGCTAAGTGTATAATGGCGGGAAATTAAAAAAAAAAAACAAGTTGTGTATAACCTCAGTGCTGCCAGTATCCAAAACAGTTAAAAATCGACCCTCAGCTTTCACTAGGCTAGAATATTTTTGTTTATTAAAAATGTACCATTAAAAAAAATTAAGACAATAAAATCTTTCCTTTTCGAGTCATAAGCACAAAAATTGCTGTAATATTTCCATAGACCAATGTTTAGATTTCTATTATAATGTTATTTGTACTTTTTCTCAATTTCTTTTTACATAATTGTGATACGTAGGTAACGAAAATATCTGTTGACGAAATATCATTATTTTAGCTAAATTTATGTATATATTACTGATTTATATTTTTTATAATGATTACTTGTCATTTGAATACAATGTAAAAATATGACTCTAAAAATTATAATGTCTCCTATCACTACTACTATTTAGGTAACTCATATTATAATATTTAACAATGTTTAGGTGAAATGAGAAATTATTAATAAAATAAGTAAAATATTAAAAAATATCAACTTTGCCTAACCTTCCATTGCACTGCCAAAATGTAATATGAATGAATAAAATTAATCCTATCAACAGATAAAAAACAAAATTAATCTCGCTATTATTTACTAGATTTTTTTTTAAAGCCATTTATGCCATTACTGGTATAATAAACTTCCTGTGGTGCAACTAAACCTAAAAAAACTAGTTTGGGTTTTAAAAGTCAGGGTTCTTCCACTTTTTACAAAAACTTGTCATTTTTATTGTTTAAGTAGGTATGTATATTTTATTGACTTGGGTAACCCATTATGCTTTCTAGATCCATAATTGATGTTTGTTTCTCCTTTTATATACGTCGAAAGAAGACATTTAATAATACTTTATGTACATATCACATTTCTTTGTTTAAATATTGGTAAGCCAAATTATACCTTAGGTATTGGTTTCATGGTTTAAAATATAGTTTTTTTTAAATCAAATGTAAAGCTGAACGTCCAAGGTCTCTCTCTACAATGAATGATCCTCTTTGTTACGAGTCCTTAGAGTAAAGACCAATTCGAATATTTTAAACTTGAAAATAAGTTTTTGTGGTTTGAATAAAATTAGAGAGACAGAGAGAGTGGGAATCTTGTGTTTTTAGTAGGCGACGCCCATGAATTCATACGCACGGATTTACTGAGGCTTTTAAGACGACCCATGGGAACCATCCATTTTCCGGGATAAAAAGCGTAAATAAATACTTTTTATCCCGGAAAAGGTCGCTCCGTCTGCAAAAAAAACATCAATCCGTTGCGGCGTGAAAAACAATGACAGACATTGTTCATTGGAACAAGCACGCTTTCGCGTTAATATACTAGCGAAAGCCGGTGTCTTTGCTCAAAAAAAAAAACGAAAAATTGGGAACTATTCCTTGTCTGCATCAAAGGGAACTTTCTTTAGGGTTGAGCTTTAATGAGTCAATCGGTGCGTTAGTGAGTTAGGACTGACTGTAGGACTTTCAGTATTATATACATATCCCTACTAATATTATAAATGCGAAAGTGTTCTGTCTGTCTGCAACGCTGTTCAACCGATTTTGATGAAGTTTGTTACAGGGATAGTCTGTATCCCGAGGGAGGACATAGGCTTTTTTTATCCCGGAAAATTAAAGAGTTCCCGCGGGAATTAAAAAAAACCTTAATCCACGCGGACGAAGTCGCGGGCATCATCTATTTTTTTAATAAGTAAGGCTTGTGGACGTTCAGCTTAATTAATTATTGTTTTATGTACGGTTATAAGATTATTTATCTATGATTGTACCTCATTGTTCACGGTGTAAAATTAAATTAAGAGTTAAAATTAAGAGAGAACGGGTCTTCGCGATAGATAAAACTAATATTACTCATAATAAAATTTATTACTATTATAAGGATTTTTATTTAAAACCCCTTAAAAATCATAAAAATAGATTTTGCAACTGGGTTCAAATATTTTGAAATACATCGACAAATGAACATAACGTCGATAAGCTTTTAAGACATAGTCCATCACTCTGTCCAAGTGTCCAAGAACTTCTTAATTTTCCGGGATAAAAAGTAGCCTATGTCCATCCCCGGGATACAATCTATCCCTGTCCCAAATTTCATCAAAATCGGTTGAACAGGTGGGCCGTGAAAGCGTAGCAGACAGACACACTTTCGCATTTATAACATTAGTATGGATTGTCTCAAGTGATATTTAATACTAACTCAAAAAAATGACATAATATAAGTAAGAGATAAGTTTTTGGGGCTATACTTTTCACATAGTGAGCGTAAAATAATTGTAGGTGCGTTCATTTTAAATGCAAACTTCTTTTTATAATAATAAATAACCGATAGATAAAATAAAACTAGGAATATGTGTAACAAAATGATTCATCATCATCCCAAAATAAAATTAATAAATATGATAATAAAAATCAGTAAAACTTAAAATAATTTGTACAACATTTCTAAAGCTTTGGTCATATCGAACGCGCGTCGGTCGCCAAGTTTGAGATGACAAAAGCTTCCGAATTCTTTGGTGAGTTATAAAGTACATTAAAAGTGTAGTTATATTGAGTTTAGTTAATATAAATGGTTATTTTAATCACATTGATACTCAATTGATAACCAACGTCAGACCGGTCAGCTAGGCCTTAAAAAAATTATTGTCTCTTATGAGTATAAGAAATTCAAACGTATTGATTGTTGTATGAGACCATATATTCCAAGATATTTTTTCTTGTGTCAGACACACGCATACAAAATATAAGACATTACTCATTAGACACAAGAAATTTTCTTATAATGCACAATAGGGCTAATGCATGGATTGACCGAGACGTCAGGGCGATTGTGTAAAACCTGCTTCAATCATTGCTACAGTCTCAATTGTTGTGATTGGCTGAATTTATGGTATTTTTGCTAAGTCAATGGATTTTGAGCAATAGTGGAAGAGGGTTAATCAATCAGAGGTGATTGCGATCGTTACACTGTAGCTGTCATGTTTAGCTAATCGCCCTGCTGAGAACTTGTTCCTACCTGATGTCGGTTTATTAATTCGAGCTCTATTTAAATAGTCTGCCTAGTGAAAGCTAAATGCAAATATCTCTTATTTTATCTTCTTATAAAAATCTTAAATATCTCTTAGGTTATCTCCTCAAGTGCATTAGTTCTTTTTGTTTAATCTGGAGGTTTGTATTTAAGAATGTTTTGTATTGTCCCCGTTTGTCAGTATCTAAAAAACCGAGTCTGCTCACACAATGGGTTCCGTACCATCAAACAAGTTTTTTTAAAATCAACTTCTATATGTTCATGGGCGGCGGTAATCACCTACCATCAGGTGACCCGCCTGCTCGTTTGCTCGCTATATATATAAAAATACTCAGACCAGGGCGCGTTAGGAACCCTCGTAGCTTTAATTATTATTAGATAACGTAATTGATTATCACCATCATGTTTTATCATTGGACTTCTATAAGTATATAATATACAATTTACCATAAATATTGAATTGAATATAGAGACACTGTGTAAATTTTTATTGTCTTCGTGTTACGCTTTATAATATACAGCTATAACAGATAAACGAACGGAAGACAGCGGAGGCTTATAATAAGGCTTATAAAGGTTGGCAACCTTTGAGTACGGAACCCTAAAAATTAGATCGCGTATGAAATTTTACCACCATTTGGTATTCTCCTCCTTCCCTAGGCAAACTATAACAGCTAAATAATTATCCCAGATTAATATTATAATAATTATTGTTCTATTACAATTACACTAATATTATAAAAGTGTGTTTGTTTGTTGGTTTGTCCTTTAATCACGGAGCAATGGATCGACGAGATTTTTGGCATGGGTATATTTGAAGACCTGTGAGAGTGACATAGGTTACTTTTTATCCTAGAAAATTAAGGAGTTCCCGCGGGAACATAAACCACGCGGACGAAGTCGCTGGCATCAGCAAGTTATTTTATAAACAGTCTAAGTTTTCTTCTCTAACCGTTGAAATTCTTCTAGAAGTGACTCTTCTTCTATGAAAGGGAACGAATCTGAAAAAGAAGGCAAAGTTTTTTTAACTGACACAAAAAAACACTGAACTTTCTTTTCTATCTCATTATAAAAATGCAAAAGTGTGTTTGTTTGTTGGTCATCCTTCAATAGGGATGATGACAACTCAATCAAATCGGCAACTCTTTATCAAACTTAAAAACGCACTTGTATGGAAGTTGTACGAAATTCACAATTGTCATAAAGGAGAACGGTCATCTGTGACCCAGACCCGACAGAAACGTGACATATCTCATTTTTTTTTATATAGGTAAATTATATATCTTTTATATTTGAAATCAATGGCTAACATCAAAATATTGCCTTATGTTTTTGTTCAGGCGTTACACAAAAAAAAATACAAAAATGCCTGTTTATCTACAAAATTCGTAAATGTATGTAACTAAATAACGATAAAATAGCTGTGGGATGTATCTAGGTGACCTGGAGATGTAATTTTATAACTCTTAGTACTAAAATCAACTTAGGATTCATTAAAATCGTTGTATTCGATGATTTCTTGCAATAGAGAGTTATATGCAAAAAAAAACGGTCACGTACTGCCTGCAAGCTATGGCTCAGGTAGCCTGGTGGTGACAGAAACCAATCATGCTATCTCACTCTTTCATTAAAATGGCGCGGAGCGGGGAGGCGTGGGCTTGCGTCGACGCAACGTAGTAAAGAACGGTGCATACATACTGGATTACATAATCCAGCTGCATCTCCAGGTCATCTAGATACACCCCACAGCTATTTTATCGTCATTTAGTTACATATACTTACGAATTTTGCAGATAAATAGGAATTTTTATATATTTTTTTGTCTAACGCCTGAACAAAAACATAAGGCAATATTTTGGTGTTAGCCATTGATTTCGAATATAAAAATATATAATTTAACTATATAAAAAATAACATGAAAAATTAGGTATGTCTCGTTCCTGTCGGGTCTGGGTTTTTTTTTCTATGGGGCGTGACAGTTCTCCTTTCAACGCACTTTTTTTCTTTAATCTATATTTTGAAATTATTATCAAACTTAAAACTAACCGAGGATGTGAATTTTAGGTCTTTTGGAAGACCTTCTATAAAATAATCAGTTTGAAATAATTTATTTTTGATATAGACATCATCCCTATTAAACGAAACAACATGAATTTTTGCGTGGTTACAGTTGAGGACCTGGAGAATAACATGCGACTACATTTCATCCTGGAAAATTGAAGTAGATAATTGAAATTGAGTTAAAATTGAAATTGAGTTAAAATTGAAATTGAGTTTCTCCGGGATTTTTTCTGGGAAGCCTAAATCATCAAACAGTGTTTTTGTTGTTTGTGGATTGAGGCTTTTTTGTATCCGTTGGAATTCATTAAATTTCATTGATACAAAAAGGCCTATCACGTACACCAGACTTTGTCGATGTAGTCATCACCAAATCCAGTTGCTCGACGTTACGCAATTAATTATAAGACTAAACTGGACAAAAGCCTTTGAGTTAGTGTATAGTGATTAGTGCCTGCCCGAAAGAACACATGAACAAAGTGTCTATAGATAGATAGATAGATAAATATAGTCTTAGTCTTTCTTATTGCAAAGTGTCTATTTGCAATAACAGACTAAGATACGTCATTGGACAATTTCTTAGTACATGAGATAATTATAAGCTTAGATTAAAGAAAAAATACTTATTAGTCAAAGAATTTGGCTATATTGTAATTATATTGAGCACCCTTCATTAGCGCGTACAACAGACCTCCAATGGGAGGTTTAAGTGCAGAAACCTGTCCAGTAGGAAAAAATAAAAATGTCTATGTATTATTCCAGACTATAATCTATCTCTGTGCCAAATTTGATTTAGATCCAATCCGCTGTAACAATCATCCAACCATTCAAACTTTCTAATATGTATAATAGTATAGTAGGGATTTCGCACGTGAAAACTCTCAAGAGTTTCAATTTAGGGCAACCTGAAAGTAGGAAGAAGATTTAATTAATTAAGTTACCTTCTCTTTCTAATTTCATTTTTGAGATTATTTTTGTGCCCTCCTCCTTTTCTGTCTTCACCTCGATTCCCAGTTTTGTCTGAAAACAGAAAAGTCTATAGTCCCACAAACTAATTTTACTCGGGGACAAGTAAAGTCGCTGTTGTTTATATATATATATATATGCAACCTTTTTCTTATTATCTAATGCTAAAAATCAAAATAAGTATTGTAAAAAAAGAATAGTCGAACTAAAAATATTACCTTGACAAGTTCAGGTAAGCCTTCTTGCAAATGATACCAGCTCAAGATGAATATCAGTGACACCACAAACAAATTTGAGGAGATACCTGAAAATTATTTAAAAACCAATAAGTAAGTATATGTGAGTGAAATCTATATATATAAAAATGAATGTTGCTAAGCGCAAAACTCGAGAACGGGTCGACCAACGGCTAATTACTTTTCGTATGTTCCTTAAGGCACACGGAAAGTTTTAATAAAAAACAAAACAAAAAAAATATTGCGTAAATCAAATTAATAGTATAAACAACACTTTTCTTTTCACATAAAAACTAGCTGTCGATGCTGAGAACAGTCAGCTGCGGATTTTGTCCCTGAATATTCACCGTGGTATACGT
Source organism: Erebia palarica (assembly GCA_964035005.1). Taxonomy (NCBI): domain Eukaryota; kingdom Metazoa; phylum Arthropoda; class Insecta; order Lepidoptera; family Nymphalidae; genus Erebia; species Erebia palarica. Next base: position 23,294,903 of record OZ035993.1, on the reverse strand, counting down.
TTGGTATACATATATGTATATATACATATATGTATACCAAAATAGCACGGTGAATATTCAGGGACAAAATCCGCAGCTGACTGTTCTCAGCATATACATATATGTATACCAAAATAGCACGGTGAATATTCAGGGACAAAATCCGCAGCTGACTGTTCTCAGCATCGACAGCTAGTTTTCATAAATATTATTATAAATAAATATTTTTATAAATATTATATTATAAATATTTTTGTACGTCAAGTAGAGCATTACTAATAATAAAAATGCGAAATTGTGTTTGTATTTTGTCCTTTAATCACATTGCAACAGAGCAACGGATCGACGTGATATTTTGTATGGGTATATTTGAGGACCTGGAGTGACATAGGCAAATTTATCCCGGAATATAAAGGATTTCCCGAGGGAATTTAAAAAAACAGTCCACGCGGACGAAGTCGCGGGCATCAGCTAGTACTTAATAGAGTAATACTTCAGTTGAAGTGAGAGCTGAGAGTACAAAATGACGGGAAATTTGAATTCGCTTTAATCCGTATGGTTTTAATATTATTGACGTTCGTGTTTTAGAATTATAATCCTTATTTCAGGGACGTCAGTAACGACGACAGAAGTAATACTACTTTAAGCGACGACAGCAGCACTCCATGCCAGATTCTTTTTTAATGCTTTATTGCACAAAAAACAGTAGACAGTTTACACAGTTCAAAGTTTTGTATGCAAAGGCTGTCTTTTCACTTGAAGCGATCTCTCGTTTGGTGAGAAGAGCAAGGTGAAAGAATGGGATGGTGCAAAATATACACTACATAAACTTTACAGGCTAAGATAAATATAGCGATGCAAATATATGAACCAAATTGTATTGTAATATACTAGTTACATAATTAGATAGATGTTTGTTTAAAACAATAATATTATAGTGTTAGAAAGAAATTAAACCGAGCTGTAAATGGCGTTATCATGTATGCCTGTATGGTTCTCAAGATTGGCAACACTCGTATAGGGACTCTATGATTGATCATATAAATATGGCGGCGTTTTGTGTGTAAATTTTATAAAAATATGACAAGTGGATAAACGAGTTTCCATTTAATAATAGCTTTAAAAAATTCTAAAATTTAGGGCGCAAAGCAGGGTCATGAATAAAGGACAGTTACCTCTTAAACTTATATTCAAAATACAAAATGAGCAGTAAAGGAATAACTTCAAAGTATCTCACCGACAAGCGCGGATATTTTAGGCCAGTAGTACATAGCGTAGCGTAGACCGGTAAAATGTGCTTCTATGTGCAGCTCCGATGAGAAAACTTGCACAAAACGTGATTGCAATTCTACGTAGGCATCCGTTACAGGGCGTGCCTGGCAAAACATTGATATATCCTTCATTGCTGAAGGTCCTGACTTATTCTATAATGGTAGGGGTTGAGACTGATGTTGCTAAGCGTCCGGATAAAGCCGGACACAGGCTTACTGGTTGCGTTTGCAGCCAAATTAGACAGTGTCTGGCCTGCCCGGCTTTTGTTAGGATATTTAAAATTGACAACAAACAAGGAAAATGAGACTTTAAAGCAGGTGTCTGCGAGCCAAAAATAATAATGACTTTATGTTACAATTAAGTTTAAGTTCATGAAGTTCATTAGTTTTTCAATGCAATTTGCACCAATAGTATGATTACCTGATCATCTTCAAATTCGCTGAACAGTTCAACTTGTAACACCTGCTTCTCTTCATTCAAGCCACACACTAGTAGCGGCGCGTAGAACAATGTTCGCATCACCTGATGCAATTTAGATCTGTAACAAGTAAGTATTAGTGTAGTACGGAATTTCTGGATTCGGTCTCCACGCTCAAGGCCCGCGATAGAAGCTATGCAATAGCTTAATAACTCTTCAAAATAATTTGATGACTAGATAAAAGACATAGTTACCTGTGCCTCAGCATGGCGGATCTACACGAGGAAGAGACCAGAACGCCGGCCGCCGCGCGCAGCTGAGCGCAGACCATGAACATGCCTGCCACAATCAAATCCAATTCATTTACTATACAAAACTCAAGTTTCCATCTCTCCATCTTCTCGAGAACATGACAACAATGAACAATGTAATGATTTTCTATAAAAATAAAAAGTCTCAATATATTTTTAAAAGTATTCCTTCATTCTTCTTTCAGCATGGTGATCGGAAAGTGTTCTAGGTTAGTACTATGAGACTGCCTGGTAAAAGATGAGAGCCAAATTGTGGCTTAAATTAAAAAATTAGATCAAATATTAAAATGACCAACCAAATGGCAAATCCATACTAATATTAAATATGCGAAAGTATGCCTGTCTGTCAGCCACACTTTAATGGCCCATCTTTTCTACCAATTTTGATGTCATTTTCTGTAGAGACAGGTTAATCCCAGAAAATTAAAGAGTTCTCCTGGGAATTAAAAAATCTTATTACACCTGTAAAAAGTCACTGGAATCACCTAGTTTATTATATTTTTTTGGTTAGCCTCGCCATAGTCCAGTATTGCCAGTATCTATAAATCCAAGACTCTTATTACTTACTGCATACCTATATCTTTATTGATCTGTGACTCTGGCACCTCCAGTATGAGTTTAAAGCGGTACGGCTGAGCAGCCATCAGCATCTGACTACGCTTCGTGAGCTGCACATGCGCCGAGGGGAAGGAACACACCCCCATGTTCTCATCACATGATCTGGAAATACAGATAATAAAACCTTTTGTTATAATATAGTCTGTCTCATAGAAGTCTAGACAGCTAAGTGCAAATTAATTATGATTTTAAATTTAATTGACACATTTTAAATAATATGTTTGGATATCTCTATGAACTAGGAATAACTAAATAAATGCACTTGATTGTCTTATATTGCCTCAGTGTTGCTGTATATTATATTGTCTCAGCAACTAAGATATAATTCACTAAATAAATGACATTCACTCTTAGCTTTCACTAGCTAAATGTGAAAATAATATTCTTTATTCAGAAATTATGACTAAAATAGTATAATTTGTTAATAAACCATACACCAAGGTACTTCTATACTAATATTATAAATGCAAAAGTTTGGATGGATGGATCAATGTTTGTTTACTCAATCTGGCTAGATCCAGAACGGATGAACATATCTAGATGAAATTTGGCACAGAGATAGATGAAAGTCTGGAATAACACATACTTAGGTAGGATAGTTTTTATCTCACAAAATTAAAGAGTAACCAAAAACCTCAATTCACATGGATATTGCCTCCTCTTTCTCTGTACCCTATAGTTAATAAGTTTATCTTTCTCAAATATTTGTTTTGGAATGGGCTCAACATAATTTTAATTAATTAAGTTGTATATGTATTAAAGTATGTACAACTCAACTTACTTGAACTGCAAATGAACTGGCCTTACATGAGTAACATTAGGCATGTACGTGTAGTAGAAGATCACATACAGAAAGATTGAGATCCACAATATAGCCGACAAAAACACCAACACTATTCCGGCTCGCAATAGCAACTCTTTGACAGTTGTTAGTCCTTCATTAGTCTTTTTTTTATATCCTGTATACTGTTCAGAAACAAACACTTCGATCGGCAAACGAACGAAATCACGAAATACTTTAAAAGGGTTCATATACGTAAGAATAACCATTTTTGTAGGTATCTAAGAATTGAATAAATAGTATTTATTTCAAACAGATAACGCTCAACGGTCAAGGAAACGGATCTTTGATTGCATTTAGGTAGTTACTTGTAGGGTAGATAATGTTGATAATACGATTGTTTCGTGTTAATCTCGTTTTGAATGTTCCGGGGGCAAAGTTGACCGATAAACATCTGTTTAAGGCTGATCAGATAAAAGGCGAAAGTGCTATAAACTATTCAAACACATACACTGCAATGAAACGTCGTAAAACTTTTCTGTAATACTTCGTTACAGTGATTTTAATTTTATACTATTTGCGAAACACAAGAAAACATCAGAAGAACAGTGCACATTTTTTTATTTACAAACACCAACCATTAACTTGTCTCTGCCAACCAATAATTACAAACGTCAGACAAAACTTCAAAAATTGTACCCAGCTCTGGTACCCAGAGACAATTAACCTAGTCTCTGCCGATGAATGTCAAATTCTTGAAAGGTCCATAAAGTAAGTAAAACCTACCCCTGTGGTTTATCCATTGTTTCTCTACGGAGGATCATCTGTTGTATTTGAAATGTGTCAGTCAAAAGCATTAAATTGAGGGCGTCACATCAGGGTAAATTTAAAAGGAAGCGCCAATTTAATATTATTACAGTAGGTTTGAGAAATAAACAAGGAAAGAAAACATTCATCATTCTTTTGTACACGTAAGTAGTTGAAATTTTTATTAAATAACTACTCGACAATTAATAAATTAAATTTTTTAACTCGGCATACTTCACTTCATCTACAATTGCTACATTCATACCATACCCTTTGCCTACACCAGCGCCACTGTGGAAGGTTTTTGAAATAGCGATGTGCCGAGTTGTATTTTTTTTGACTCGAGTTACTCGAGTTCGTAAGGCCATTAACTCGAGTTGCAACCCGAGTTGACTCGACTCGTTGACTGTCTCCCGTCGGGCGTCGCGACTCGAGTCCAAGCCTCAAGGCAAGGCGCGGCAAGCGTGTGCCGTGTGCGGTGTGCGGTGTGGCATGAATGGGAGCGACGAGTCGACTCGGTGTCTTTATAACTGTAGCGGCTTTAAAGACACCGAGTCGACTCGTTACAACAACAACCAATGTTGCGTAGCGGCGTAATTAAGATTTATGATTCAGGCTCCCAGGATTACAGGTCGTTATAAACGTACAGTATGTTATAAACGAAATATAGCAGGCATTTGTTACTAAAATTACAAAATATTTAATTATTGAAGTCGTACACTTAAAAGTATTAACTATTAATGGCACCATTTTTTAATCTTTAAATAATAATTACCTATTTAGTTTAACTAGAACGTGTACAAATCTTAAAACTAATCAATATTACAGTCTTGTGTTTTAGACAAATACAAACATAACACTTAAACGATTTTTAAAAATTAAATTTTTAATAAAAAAAAATTTAATTATCAAATTAACATAATACTTATTCCTTATGGAAAACTTTGATAATAATTATTAAAGTTACTATTATAATTATTATAATAGTAAGGTTGTGTTAAAATTGACAAGCTCCATGTGCTTGTCAATCAAAACAAAACTAAAATTAAATTACGAAATAATCCGAAGTCCGAACACTGCAAAGCGAGCTCCAAGTTAACAAGGCGCGCGCGGGAACGCGACTCGGTTATCGGAGATGCTCGGCAACTCGGCGCAGGCCGCAGCTTGACTCGAGACTCTCGAGGTAATACGTCATGCAATGCGAGTCGCGAACCAACCACGCGAGCTGCGAATTCACGACGACGTGAGTACGAGTTGACTCGGGTTGTTAAAAACTGGACTCGAGTTGACTCGTTTACGATTTGACTCGAGTTACTCGAGTCAAGTGACTCGAGTCACACATCGCTATTTTGAAATGTTATTATCTAAGCAAACCACTAGACACTTTTTCAACTTGTCTCTCTTGTACATATTTATGATCTAGACTAGCGGCACGCTATGATGGCCGGTTTGACGTTTGTCCGCTCATGAAGTTCCGTATTAATTGATAACGACTTTGAAGGAAATAATTGTATTACTTTATTGACGATAGTGATGTGCAGAGATTCATAAATTTTATCGAATGTAGTTTTAGGTTTAGGACTCAAAATTTATTTATTAAATTGATTTCTTAAATGTATACAAGTGTAGAAAAATCAGTTTGCACCATTTAAGGGGTGAATGTACTTGTGAATATGAACAATTTTCACTATGTGGACAAACCTCTGAAATCGCAAAAAAATATCAATAAATTTTTAAAAATGGAATCTAATACGATCGTCACATAGGATCGCTGGCTAGCACAACTACTACCTCCGGCAAACTCGCGTCAATGCTCAATGCAAAACAAAGCAGTTTCGAATTGACGTTGCTTCGAAAAGTATAAACTGTCAGTGCAATGCGATTGTGATATAGTTTTGACCTGGCTTTGGATTTCAAATATTGATACTGCATTACTGTTGACCCTTGCTCGTTAATTTGGACTCTGTTCAAGCCCTTTGTTGTGGATTTCGTCGATATGACCGAACGTACGCAGAGAACTGTTCTAAATAGTCAGACACGTGAGTTCGTAATACGCCTTCGTAACTATTTCGATCGTGAAGCTCAAAATGGAGGGCCAATTTTACCTATAACGTCAGTGGTTGAACGCGTAGCTGATGCGCTTAATATTGGACAACGAACTGTTAGACGGATAACTAAAAAAAAATATGGCGAGACTGGCACAGAAGAAAATAAACTTCACACACCAAAAAAGAGAAAACGAGCAAAACCAGTCGTAGGCATCGATAGCTTTGATGCCGATGCTATCCGAAGACATGTTTACGGCTACTATTTACAGAAGGAGTATCCAACAAGAAAAAAGTTGGTGCATTCACTGAAGGAAGCTGGATTATTCTTCGGTGGGGAAAGTTCTTTAACGAAGATTTTGAAGACCATTGGATTTCGATACAAAAAATGTAACAAACGCAAAATATTGATGGAAAGATTTGATATAGCGATGGCAAGGTATACTTTTTTACGGCAAGTGAAAGAAATCAAAAATTGGCAAAATGTTGTGTTCTTGGATGAAACATGGCTTAATGCTAACCATACTGTAGGCCGTTCTTGGAACGATGACACAGCAGCATCTACTTCCAAAGTTCCTGTAGGAAAAGGATCGCGACTTATAATTTGTCACGCCGGAACCATCAACGGGTTTGTCGAAGGTTCTCTCATGGCTTTTGCGTCAAAAACCACTGGAGACTATCATGAAGACATGAATGGAGAAAAGTTTACTGAATGGTTTACCTCAATGTTGTGTAGCCTCCCTGAACCATCTATTATAATTATGGACAACGCCCCATACCACTCGATGCAAATTGACAAGCCACCTGCCCAATCCCAAAAGAAAGCTGATATCGTCGCATGGCTTCGTAAAAATGGCGTAGATGCAAACATGAATATGTTAAAAGCGGAATTAGTACGTCTTTTAAAAGAAAACAAACCAACCAAGATCCGATACGTCATTGACGAAATAGCATTAGAACATGGGCACAGAGTTATACGGTTACCGCCTTACCATTGTGAGTATAATGCGATTGAGTTGGTGTGGGCTCAAATTAAGGGATATGCTGCAAGACACAATACAGAACCCCCATTTACCACAAAAAAAATGCTAAAATTATTAGAAGAAGCTTGTGAACATGTGACTAAAGGAGACTGGGAAAAGGTTGTGAATAGAACTGTTAAATTAATAAGGGAAGATTATGAAAGAGATGTGAAAATAGATAATATTATAGAAAACGAACATATAATTATTAATGTATGTGATGATAGCAGTGACGACAGTGAAAATAGTAGTATGGACGAATCTGATTAATTATGGCCTTTTGTGGCACCTTTTTTGGTATCTTTTGTATTCATATGTTTCTTGTGTGCATATAAAGTATGTATATTCATTTTCGTTCAAATATTCAGTTCGTTCAAATAAATTAAATAAACATATACATTTTTGTTTTATTAAACCTATTTAATCAGGTACAAAAACAAAACTTAATTGTTTTTTGTTCGAGAATAAATTGACATTCCACATCACTATTGTAATGTGTCAAACCGGCCATCATAGCGTGCCGCTAGAGTAGACACCAGAGCTAGACACAGAGTACATTATGGCTCTAGATGATCCTCCTTACCTCTACGCTCCTCTGCTCCGTACTCTGATGCACAGAGTACATTATCTCTGATGACATATAAAAATTAAAAAGTACTCTGTGCTGATGAATGAAATGCTTGCGGAAATGCTTTTTAATTTAAAAAATTCTTAGAAAGTGATTAAAATGTTACGCTTTGGCCGCATCTTTCAAATATTTAAATCCTCAAGAAGATGCGTTTGTAGCACAACTAGAATTGTGAAAAAACAGAATTTATCTGGACCCGCATACAAGCCGGATTTAGTTGAAAAAGGCAAATATGATAAATGGGAAAAGAGAGGGATGTTTGCAGTGGCCACTCGGAGTGATAAACCTGCTTTTGGCTTAGTGCTACCACCGCCGAATGTTACAGGAAAACTTCATTTAGGTTAGCTTCTTATAATTCTTTTACTGGGCGCTTGAACCGCTTGTCATGGCAACACAACTCTTATCTGGTGTAAATGAGTTGTTGTGCCTCTCATTTAACAAATTGTCTTTATTTCCACTCATCCCTGACAAAATACTGAGTGAGAGTACGAGTTAGCTTTCAGAAAGTGAACAGCTTGGCCATAGGCCATAATGCTGGCCAAGTGTGGATTGACAGACTTCACTATACCTTTGAGACAATTACGAAAAACTCTTTGCCATGCACATTACCTCACAAGGTTTGCCGCCTCCGCCTATAAAGCAAGTGATATTTGCTCAAAATTTACAAAACTCTGAAAAGTTAGATGTGCATGCCTGGGGAATGAACCCCCTACCACCTGTATATGAGGCAGGGTATCTTAACCACTGGCTGTCCTAATTTATAAATATTATTCAGTAAAAAATAAAAAAAATATTGGCCTTTCAGGTCATGCTTTATCATGTACAATCCAAGATGTTATAGTGCGACGAAAAAGGTCCCTGGGGGTCAACGTGTTGTGGGTCCCAGGAACAGATCATGCTGGTATTGCTACTCAGGTAATAAATAATACATGTATGTTAGACTAGCGAATGCGCGCATCTTTTTCTGCATGGCTTGAGGTTTTTTGTTTCCAACAGGAACTCTTTAATTTTCCAGGACAAAATGTAGCCTATGTGCTATTCCGAACTATATTCTATCTCTGTGCCAAATTTCAGCCAGATCCGTTCAGCCGTTGGGGTGTGATTGAGTAACAAACATCCATACATCCACACATGCATACATCAATACATCCACACATCCATACATTCATACATCCATACATCCATCCAAACTTTCGCATTTATAATATTAGTAAGATAAGATAAGAAGTAAGATGATGCATGTGACTTTGTCCATGTTGATATTAATATTGTATAAAAATACAATAGAAGCTCATTGATTTCCCCAGAAAAAAATTAGCCCTTGCCCTTAGTTCCCTGGGATAAAACTTTCTCTGTTCCATATTTTGTTAAAATGGGTTCAACAAATGGTCCATAAAAACATAGTGTACTCTTCCCATTTATAACATTAGTATGGATTGAAGCTATTGATCCTTTTTTGCTCATAGCAAACTTAATTAAAGGACCTGACCTAAGCTTTTTGAACAAAGCAAGAGACAATAACTTTGGCCCACTGTGAATTGTGAACAATTAACATTTGATCCCAATTGAGACAGGCCATGATCTATGTCCATACAGCTTATTTAGTCCTGCCTATTAATTTTAACTTTACAGGGTGTAGTAGAAAAATACTTGAAAACAACACAGAACATCAACCGTCATGATATAGGGCGTAAAGAATTTGTGAAGAAAGTGTGGAAATGGAAGGACCAACATGGCAACACCATTTGCCAACAACTAAGAACACTCGGCAGCTCACTTGACTGGTCTAGAGAGTTATTCACTATGGATAAGTTCCATACATATGCAGTTAATAGTGCATTTTTGAAGTTATTCAAAACAGGTTTGATTTATAGAAAGAAAACATTAGTCAATTGGTGTAATGCCTTGAACTCCACTGTGTCAGATATAGAAGTTGATAATATGAGTATAAATGGACAAACAGAAGTAAAGTTGCCAGGTAAGTTATGGTAAGTGTGAACAACTAACATTAAATATGTTCAATTCTATGTAAAATCAGGCCTGGCTCACTTGTCACATGACCCAAGATATATGTACCTATGGCTGTGCAATCTGTCGACGGCACTCATAAGTTGAGTGCTGTTGATGACTTTAGACATTCTCGTTACTCATAGATGAAATAAATAAGTACAATAAGTGATATTGAATCATTCTTGGTTATCTTACTAATATTATAAATGCGAAAGTGGATGGATGTATGAATGTTTGTTACTCAAACGCCCCAACGGCTGAACGGATCTGGCCGAAATTTGGCACAGAGATGGATTATAGTCTGGAATAGTACATAGGCTACTTTTTATCTTGAAAAATTAAAGAGTTCCCGCAGGAACCAAAAAACCTGAAACCACGCTGAAGTTGCGTGCATTCGCTAGTTTAAACTCTAATAAAAATATTATGTGATCGTTGCATTGCAACAGTTATTTTTACATAATAATGCCCTTAGCCTACTTCAAATGGTCATGATGTATCAACACAATAAATGTAATGTTGTAGCATTGAAAAATAAAGGGCTGAAATTAACATTTCACATTTATAATATTATTGGTATGTAGTCTGATTGGTCTGTGAACAAAACTCTGTCCTGTCATAGTGTACTAAACATATTGTAATCATTATAAAAAAATTTCTTTCTCTAGGTTACGAAAAACCTGTGAATTTTGGTCTAATATACAACTTTGCATATAAAATATATGGGAACGAAGAAGAGATTGTTGTTTCGACAACTATGCCTGAGACTATGTTAGGCGACACTGCAATTGCTGTACACCCTGATGACAACAGGTAATGAAAACTACATATTCTTCATAACTACTACTTCATACTAACATGATAAATGTGAAAGTGTGTTTGTTTGTCCTTCAATCACGCCGCAACGGATCGACGTGATTTTATCATGGGTAATAGTTGTGAGATAGGTTTTCTTATCCCGGAAAATTAAGGAGTTCCCGTGGGAATCAAAAAAACATAAACCACAGAGATGAACAAACAAGCTGATACTTGGTAAATAGGTTTTATAAAACCGGTAAAGTAAATTTCAGTTTTGCTAGACACAATAGCCTAAGTCAATCTATAGGTCATTAACAATACCATGCAAATATTTTTATTTTATTTTATATTCACTGATATTGGTGCCGATTCTGTAATGTAACATCTCTAAACTAAACTAAAATGGCAGCTTTAAATCTAGTTCTGTCCCTTTCCGTAGGGAGTATTATGAAAGGGTTAGCAATATTTATAATGCTCTAATTTTAGTTTAGTTTAGAGATTGTGCACTACAGAATCAGCCCCATTAGCGGCGGATTTGAAGGACAAACCAGGTAAAAACACACTTTCTTTCTTTTTATCCTTTGTAGATTAAATAACCTTTCGCTCAGTAATCTGTTTGTTCAGGATTTATGTTATGACATTGGTACTCTTGATTATCAATGAAAATATCTATAAAAGTGGAACAATATAATATGTATTACTAGCTGATGCCCGCGACTTCGTCCGCGTATATTGAGGTTTTTAGTTTCCGCGGGAACTCTTTAATTTTCCGGGATAAAAAGTATCCATGTTCCTGGTTCGAAGCTACCTCCCCACCAAATTTCAGCCAAATCGGTTCTGCCGTTCTTGAGTTATAAATAGTGTAACTAACACGACTTTCTTATATTTATAGATAATAAATTCAGAGCACCTTGTTTACCTTACAATTTCTTATAAACCTCAGATGGCATTTTACAAAAAACGAATAAATAAATGTAATAACGTAAACTAGAAAAACCAGAAAAGAACACATGCTCGAATTTTACTAATAAAAAAATAAAATAATAAAAATATTTAAAATATAAACCTTAAAACTATGGCATTAAATTTTAGTTACGAATGTAGTATATTTATACTTAAGGCCCTTTGTCTTAAGAAGAACTTTCCGTTCCACATTTTTACCCCCTACCAATAAGTGCTCAACGTGCCTATACGCGTTTTCACTTCAATAATATTTTTTGTTCCAGGTACAAACATTTACGAGGCAAAAAGGTACTCCATCCGTTCAGAAGCACTGGAATTCCCATAATTTTCGATAATTTCGTCGACATGTCTTTCGGTACTGGAGCCGTGAAAATTACACCCGCCCATAGCAAAGTCGATTACGAAGTTGCAAAGAAACATAACCTACCACAATTGCAAGTTATTAGCGAAAATGGCTTGATGATAAATTCGGGAATTTTCAATAACATGAAAAAATATGACTGTAGAGCAAGGTTACTCCAAGAAATGAACAATTTAGGAATTCTCAAAAGCGTAGAACCACACCAAATGACTTTACCTATTTGTAGTAGAACAGGAGACGTTATTGAATATTTACCAAAAGAACAATGGTTTTTGTCATGTAGTGAATTAAACAAAAGAGCAGCACAGATCGTTTTGGATAAACAGCTAATTATAGAACCCGAAAAGTTTATTAAAAACTGGTTAAATTGGACTAGTGATGATCGTGATTGGTGTATATCCCGACAACTTTGGTGGGGACACCAAATACCAGCATACAAATGTTGCGCGAATAATAACTTAGTTTGGATTGCTGCAATGGATGAAACATCTGCTAAAATTCAAGCTTCAAAATACCTAAGAACTTTGCCTGAACAAATTATAGCTGAACAGGATACAGACGTTCTTGATACTTGGTTCTCTTCAGGCATTTATCCTTTTGCAAGCTTAGGTTGGCCTGAACACCATTACAATGATATTTACAGCAGATTTTATCCATTAAGTTTGATGGTCACTGGACATGATATTTTAGGTTTCTGGGTACATAGAATGGTTATATTAGGTTTGGAATTAACTGGACAACTACCATTTAATAATGTTTTGCTACATGGGATCATATGTGACAGCAAAGGGGCGAAAATGTCCAAAAGTCGCGGAAACGTTATAGATCCGATTGATGTTATAAATGGTATCACAATGGATGGTTTGAAAAATAAAGCTTTGAATATGCAAAAGGAAGGAATATTAAGTAAAAATGAATTTGATAAAGCCATTGCATACCATAAATCTAATTTTCTGAGCACAAATGGTATACCAGAATGTGGAGTCGACGCATTAAGATTCACGATTCTATCCCAAGATATCAAATCTCATTTTGTTAATTTCGACGTGTACCAATGCCATGCAAACAAATTATTTTGCAACAAAATCTGGCAAAGTATCAAATATATGCAAATTTCTTATGGCAAACTAAAAGACATAAAAGATGAAATAACTATTAAAGATCTCACTCATTTTGATAAATGGATTTTAAGTAGAATGTCTAACATGGTTGAAAAAGTTAATACTGCTATGGATGCTTACGAATTCCACATTGCTACAAAATCTTTAAGAACTTTGTTATACAATGAATTTTGTGACATTTACTTGGAAGCTACAAAACCAGGGTTTGAGGGTGATAAACCAATAATAGGTTATGCCCATGCGCATACATTATCAGCAGTTTTAAATGTATCCCTACGATGTCTTGCACCATTTATGGTATACCTCACAGATGAGCTAATTCCCAAAATACCAGCATTTGAAAAAAACATTATACACAATTTTACTGACATTGAAAACATTTATTACGACTTCCCTAAAACTGAAGATTTTAAAATTTGGCAAAACGAAGATTTAGAAATTAAAATTAACAAAGTACTAAATGCTATCCATCTTATACGGGAAGTGAAAGGATTATACAATATGCCAAACAAGTTAAGACCTTTAGTTTTTGTTAAAACTACCAATACATCATTAATAGATGATATTGCAAATAATATGAATATTATTTTAAGTTTATCTAGAAGTGCAAAAGTTATATTCAATAAGGATCCAGATAAAAACTGTGCAAATGCTATATTAGACCCCGATACAGAATTAAGCGTCGAAATTATAAGTAATAACATGGAAGATACAATTTTATTGGCTAGAAATAAATTGCAAAAGAAAATACAGAAATTAGAGCAAATTATAATGCAGTACGAAAATAAGATATCCAGCTTTCAATACATGAATAGCGTACCAGAATGGATGCAGATATTAGACAGAGAGAAGCTTTATGTAAAAAAAGAAGAATTAAGAAGGTTGCAAAGACTGATGTAGGTTAAGACTAATGATTTAGGCCATTTCAAAACTAGAGAAATCTTTGTTAAAATGTTATAATTATTTCAATGTTGTTATTTTTTATGTTATACTTGTTATTATTTACCCATAAAAAATAAAACATGTTTTGAAACAAATGATAAGATTTATTATCCATTTGACTGACTGATGTACTTACATAATATTGTGTGGTGGTGGTGGTGCAGTTTTGAAGTGAAACTTCTTTAGAATCGTGATTTGAAAATTCGATGAAACTAAAAAGAGACAAATAAATTTATAAAAAGGTTTTAGCCTGCAAGAGAATGAGATAGAATACAAGTTATATTTATCTCATGTTTTTAACATACTTTTCTGAAGTTTCACTTCTGCCGTATGTGAATTGCACCACACTATTTTTTTCTTGAAGTAATAGATCATATCACAGACCCAACCACATCTAAAAAAAACTTAAAACTCTAAAAAGGAAGAGTAATAGACAATTTTAAGAGTACAATACTTGGCAATTCAAATTGTGCGTTTCTTATTATTAAGGGATTCGTATGAACGCTATGAATAATGGTTTACATTCACAAATTAGCCCGGCAGATGGCGCTGCAGTCGGTATCATGCAGGACGTCATAATATATATCTTGCAGCACAATGTCTGTCGGGTCCGCTAGTATATTTATAGTCCCACAAACTTATCTGACCCGGTGACAGTATCACTAGTAGATATGTAAATAAAATTTTAAAAAACTTAACAGACATAAAAATTAGTTCCAATTTTGTCCACTGAGTCAGATAAGTACTTTGCTTAAGAGCGTAAGCACATTTGTTGCGCGGATGCGCGTTAATTTTTTAATTAGATATCCTCTATTATATTTCAGTAGAATACAATGTCTGAGCTAGTTGCATCCATACGCAATGCAATAAAATGGTTTGGTAAACTATATAAATATTGCAGAATTGCCAAGTATCTCTAGCATAAAAGAAATCCTTTGGATCAATGCCTTAAAACTATACTAGAAGTTTAAGAAACTCGTTAAGTACATAATAATCATTATGTACTTCTTTTCAACGAAAATATATTAACTAACATCTACTTAATCCAATGTTGGTTGCCAACTTTCCATAGATTAAAGGGAAACAACAAAATCATAAATTTTCAAAAAGTAAAGAATCTTGAGCATGTAATAATTTTGCATTGTTTTTGCATACAGTAAGACAGTTTTTATAATTTTACCAATGACCGCCGGCAGCTTAGCTCTCTTGTGAATTTCCATAAGTCCAGGCTTAAGTATTTCCACCGTCTACAGCTGTACCTCAATGGTTTGCTATGAAAATTTGTAATTTTTATTTCATAGCAAACCTTCAATATAAAAAATATACATAAGTTGAGTTGGAGAATGGGGAGAATTTCTTTTTAATGTATGAGATGATAATCATGACTGGTAAGCTATAAGCAGCCCACAGGCTTCTCGCCACTTTTATCAGAGCTGACAGGAGACAATAATTGAGAAATTATAAATTCCTGCCATACTGACTCAATTGGTAAGGCCACTGTGCCACTATGGTTGTCAAAATGAGAACTTTATTAGTTTCCTCTAAAGTTATGGTTAGAACCTTTTCCTATTTGTTTCCTTTTAATCTATGGATGTAAAATTGTAAACACATTCACAAAAACTTTCAAACAAAACAAAACTGAAACAAACAATATTAAAATCTAATCAAAAATACATAATCAGTTCTCACTAATGTACAATAAAATGTCTTATAAAATTTTGAAATTTGATTTCCTCTATTGCCAAACTGCAATCAGACTGCATCTGCTTCTGTTCACAAAGTCATTTCAGCCAACAATAAAATTATCTTGATATCAATGTATCATAATTCATTATGTAAAAATTTGGTAAGATTCACGGAGTTGAGAATAGGTATAGAAATGGTAAAAAGAGCATGACTAGTGTTACATCATTGTCCTTCAACATACAAGGGTCGCAAGGGATAGGGTCGCAGGTACAAAATTATTTGAAAAATCTCTAGCATGCAAAGCAATGTAAAACTGTCACTTCTATATAGTTAATACTTAGTCTCATTTCTGTGGTCTTGGTAAGCCAATGGCTTTACCATTCATTTGTAATATTTTTTTTTTTTTATTAGAACTTATCTAAATGGAACACAAAGTTCTTAATCAAATGTTTAAAACTATGTTTTATTTTCTAGTATCTCTTTTGTTTTCATGCTTTTTAAATATTTTTTTCGTTCCTTTCTCTTTTTTCTCAGTATCATAGCTCTGGCAGCTTCTAAAAAGCAGAAGGAGCATATGATTATTTCATTGAATTAGAATTACATCAAAATAGAAAGTAACCTCCCTATTACAGTAAAATATCAGTAAATTGCTTTAATGAATTCAGTTTAAAAAAAACCCATGGGAACCTTTTGATTTCTCGGATAAAAAGTTCTTCCCTGGAATGCAATCTATGTCTGTACCTTTCATTAAAATTGTTTGCACAATGTTAGTACTTATAGCATAGCAGAGAGCTGGACAGACTGACACACTTTTCCATTTTTATATTAGTACAGATGTAAGGATTATACTTACTTGCCTCTACTTTCTGTTTGAGTTCCAAAATCTTCTTTTTCTCAACTTCATGCAATTTCACATGTTTTACCAAATTGTATAGAAACTTGAACCTCTGTGGACACTTTGCACATGCATACATCATTTCTTTTTCTTCGCTGTCTTGTTGGTGTAAGGACGTTATGAATTTCTCTGAATGTTTTATCACACCTCCTGGTAATATTTCTAATGTTGGCCAACTGTCCGGATTTGAGGCAAAAAATTCTGATGTCTGTAAGTAACAATCATTACTGTTAAAGAGTTACTTCACCTTTTGTACCTAATACAGTAAGAGAGCATGGAATAGAGAAAATAGTCAGCTTTGCTGTAACTTTCATCAACATGTCATCCCTAATTTAAACCTAAAATGAAAAAATTTACAAACGTAAATAAGTTTCCATAAAACCCATGCACTGCGGTTCCTGGATAAGGTCCAGGAACCGTAAGTAAGGTTTTATGTAACAAAAAGGGCAGCTTCAGTGTAACAATCGAAATCATCTCTGATCGGTTACCACTCTTCTGCTATTGGGCAAAATCCATTGTTGCAGCAAGATTACAATAAATTCAGCCAATGAAGAACTCTTAGACATGCAGGTTTCTTCACTATTTTACTTCACTATTAGAGCAAGTGCTCTAATATAAAATTGTAAATTTAGATGGTTTAGAATAAGTTTACCTTGCATTTGTCTTGACTCTCAATGAAGTCTTCAACCTCTTCCGAGTGTATAGAGACCATGCTTCCTATATTTGATTCTTCATCGTCAAACACGCAGCTATAATCGTGGTCTGTTACTATACTGTTTACATACGTGGGTGAAGCGAGTACGTAAACATCGGAGCTTCTATCTGGCTGCACATCTTCCATTCTCACTAAAGTAACATTTTCCAAGTCTTCATTACACTCCAGTGCACTTGTAGAGGACATTTTCGAGTTATTACAGCCTCGACTAAACACAATTTTGTTTTTATTGTGGTAATGAGTAACACCCCCAACTTTATTGTTATTTTTACAATTTTCTACAAATTTTGAAGTCTAGGAGATTATCAACTAATGCTACATGTTATATAGGAAACTTAACATGATTTCAAAAGAGAGAATTGTATTCTGATTTTCTAATAAAAAAAATATTACTAAATATGAAATAGCATTATTAAAATGTCCTAGTCGTCCTAGTTACTTGTCTCAGATAACAGCTGTCAAATGTGCCAGAGACAAGTCAACCAGAAATGTGCCATTGAACGTCAAACCTATTGACAGAATAGACTAAAGCGTAGTCGTTCAGAAATATTTCCTTCTCATCTTACGAATTATACGTAGAGAAAGAGATATAGACAGGGTGTCAGCGTACACAGTATGCGATAGCGATAGTTTTAATGTGATATTTTCCTAATGGTAAATAAGTTTTGTTTTTGTTATTTCTATACTTTGTAGCATTCATACTCCCATGAATGTAATTCATAAATAAAACGAATTTAGAAATATAACCTGTATTTATCTGTCACAATCGGGTAAAAATAAGGTCAAAATTGTAAACTTACGTTTTAGGTTGTTTTCGTATTTACGATCAGTTCGGCTTTTGCAGCCTAACACACAGCAATACACCATCGTCGATAAGTTTACGTTACGTTTTTTTTCATTTAGAATATAATTCAACGTTGGCGTTTTGGTTAGGATGCATCTTTTCTTTCAGTTCAATAGCTTGCTGATTCCGTTTAAAGCAAATCAATAAAACAAAAGGATTCAGTCTTTATTTTTATTACGATGATAAACATAATAGCAAACTAAAAAAATTTTAACAATTTAAACAGTCTAAAAATATAACAACCGCACAAAATGATCCTCAGCAGTGCATCAATCGTAATAATTACGATCATGAACAGGGAAGTACATTTGCATCAAAGTCTCATAGATGTCCACATCAATAGGCATAAAAGTGCAGAAAATGATTCTTTCCATGTTACTATTGCTTTCTAGAAACTTCCTAGCGGTCGATAGAGCGATGTGGGATGCGAGGCGATTAGGGAATCCGTATATCCCTGTGGATATGCACGGAAAGGCAATGGATCCTAGTTTATATTGTGGTGCATATGCAAGACTCTTTTCATAACATGATTTGAGATTAGGCGCTGATCCGTTTTGAGGTCCGACTGTGTGGATGACATCTGAAAAATAATAAGAGTATGTAACTCAAAAAAACGACCGATAAAATCACTACTATGGTAAAACAGGCCAAGAAACTAATAAATATGTAGATATAGGTACTAAAATTCTACATCAATGGTAGATATAGAAATCTGTGCAACTGCACTAATAATCGTTCATTAAATAGCCTAAGCTATAAACCACTATATGCCAACTTTTAAGTTTTCTCTAATAAGTGACCTTCTGTATTATTTAGTTGTAATATATTCACCATTTTGGATTTGTCATGATACCTTGCCTATTAGTTACGAGATAAGGGTAGGTCATGTTATGAACTAGGTACGGCCAAAAAGTAAAATCTCTCTCTATAAAAAAATAAAATAGTAAAATAACTCATAAAACAATGTCGACTGCATTTTTTACAAGTTTTTTACGATGCGATAGACAGTTAAAAATAATAAATAGTAATAACGATACTTGTTATTTTTCATTTTTCCAAGACAAATCCATGCCCGAAAATTATGGATAGAGTCCTGTGGACTCTATCCATAATTTTCCATAATTTTGCGTTGGGAGCCGATAAAATATGCACGCATGTGTTCTAGGCGTTTTGAGCAGCAATGCTGTCTGCAAGACAGACATACAGACAAGGACATATTTGTATGAAAATAATGCGCTGCATCTAACTCACAATGCGTGTAACACTGCATGTAGCTCACAATTTTTTACTTTTAGTTTTACTTAAAGATCAGTAACCAGTTCGTAATTTTAATTTCATTTTATACCTATCCAATGATGGAACCACATCGAGAGAAGACGCTATTTATCAGAAAGAGAAGGATATAGTAAGATATAGGATATCGGAAGTATAGATTATAGTCTGTGGAGACAAAAGTATCGAGTAATTGCGAAAGTATCGATACTTATGCGGGGTGGCACCCACGGAGTACTTTTTAACTATGGGGTAGCGCAGAGCCAAGTTAAAAAGAGGGGTGGCGCACCCATGTGGCACCGGTTTCAAGAAACCGGTGCCACACGGTGCAAGAATACGCAATATTTTTAAACGACTTCAAAAAAAAGGAGGAAGTTTTCAATTCAATTGTATGTTTTTTTTGTATGTTTGTTACGTGATTGTTCCGCCAATTATGAATCAATTTTGATTATTACTTTTTTGTTTGATAGATCATACCTACTTCTACCAGTATATTTAATGTACTCTGTGCCTACTTCAGAGGTGGTACCATATAAAGGACATGACCAGTAATTGCCCTCCGATTCGGGACAATGCACAGGATTTCCATTTTTACAGTAAGGTTTAAAAATTCAAAACGAAATTATTATGGATTTATTATTCCAAATAAGGTCAGGGTTCAAATGACAAAAAAAACAGTACGTTTATTGTTTAAATCTTGAGCGTCCGCTTTCCTCTTTAAGCACTACTCCATTATGACGTTCCATTATATCCATGCCTAATAATAATCTTGTAACCCTACATGAATACCATTTAAGTACCTTAGTCATTATATTATGAATGATTTATTTTTGATCAATTAAATAGTAATGAAAAGGAAATGTATGTTTTGTTTTTAATTATTTTTATTTTTTGACATGTCTCAAACTAATAGATCGAACAAAGCATTTTGAAATACTGCGTTTAAAGGAACGCCTTTTCACATTGCATATGCTGCAATCTGTGGTCGAATAGTTGAACTTGATAACCAAAAGTAGTGAGCAATACTTAAAAATATTTTCTAGACTCACCACAATAACTAGCGCCATCTAGTGTGGGAAAGCAGTTTTTGGTGAAACTTTTTTTATTTATTTTCTTAGTTTTCAGAGCCTTCAGACTCCTGAAACTTTTTTATTTGAAACTATAAAATATAACAATTACAATAATAAAGAAATAATACTTGAAAATATTTTTTTAGACTCGCTCAACACAATAAATAGCGCCACCTAGTGTGGGAAAGCAGTCTTTTGGTGAAACTTTTCTTGTTCATTTTCGCAGTTTTCCGAGCCTTCAGATTTCTGAAACTTTTTTATCTGAATACAGTGAAATATTACAATTACAATAATAAAGAAATCTTTGCTGAACATTGATTTTTGACACCTAGGCAAGCTGTCATAGTTCCACCGGTCAAGTCCTTTGGTGTAGATCTGATGAATAACTTCCGACATGGAGAACAGAATTAATCAATGGATAAGATTAAATTGCTCGCGATCAGTGTAATAGTAAGGTAAGGTCAGGTAAGTAAACAGTAGGTTTTAACCAAGCAGCATATTATTTTAATATGTGACCACTAAAAGTGAAATAAAACATTCAAAAATAAATAAAAACCGACTTCAATAACCACAAACAGTAAAAAAATATTTTTATTTATTAACGAATATATTATGGAAAAGGGGTCTCTTGCCCAAAATAGTTTGAGAATCCCTAGGTTAATACATAAATCTAAACATTAAAGTATAAAATCATTAAAGAGGAAAGATTTGTTTGTAATGGATAAACTCAAAAACTACTCAACCGATTTCAAAAATTCTTTCACTTATAGAAAGCTACATTATCAGCGATTAACATAGGCCATATTTTATTTTTTTTAATTAGAGATCCTTACGAAAATTGCAATTATGTGAACTAAGTCGGAAAAAATCATCTCTTCTGAGAGCTTACGTGGCGTGCGCTGCGTAAATAGATACAGTTACACAAAAATAATGTATGGTGGAATTGTTCCTCTTAAGAATTTCTAAAAAAATCCACGATAGAGTACATCTATCTTTTAAGGTTGACTCACAATAACCATTTTTATGATTTTTAAATTTGGTCTAAACCAATGCTTTAACTGCGAAGGTGTTTTTACGGATATAGTATTCATCCTGATCAAAATAAATATGTTTGTTATCTCAAGTATTTAATTAAGATAAAAATTGTCCTTTACACTTTTTAATTTAGATGAATATCACATGAGCTATCATAGAAATAATGCAACGTGCAAGGGAAAAAAGCGCGACTGTGGTCGGCGCTCAGATTAAATACCTATAAAACCTATAATACCTGGTGGCAGTGGCAGGTGTAATGAGGGCGGGGCGTACTATTTCAATGCAACATTAAAATGTAAAACCTGCCCACTGGCTATATTGGGTACCTATAGATTATTAATTTAATTTATTTATTTGAACTACCAACAGAATTACAAGTAGTAGGAATACAAAATGTTGAATGGCTTAGGCAATAGGTAACAAGCAATTCAATTTATAGGTAGTTACATCATGCACATAGGAAATGTCGTACATAACTGACACAAGAATACATTGGGGAATTATTAATAAATAATTAAGGTTACTGATACAGGACTATAAAAATTAATGAAAATAACTATCGATAATTATATAACATTCATTTTAACTACTGTTTAAAAAAAATATGGATAAAAAGTAAAAAAAATTAGATGCATAAAATTTATAATACAGGGTTGAGTAAAAAACAAAGAGGATCATCTGACAATGTGATATTAATAGTCAAGTGATTTGAGTAGTTTGACTTTGAATTTCTGTAGTTTTCCACAAAACAAATCAATGGATTTGTCCTTTAATGTAAATTCCCTGTATAGTCGGCTTAGCCTGGGTACAAGGGAATGATGGCCAAGATTGGTTTTGTGGGTTCGATGGGTGATCAGTGAGATAGGATACCGAGTCATGACTATTATGATTATTAGTGCTACCCGTGCAAAGCCAGGGCGGATCGCTAGTATTCATATAAATCGCGTCCCGCAAGTTGACCCAAAATGGCGATCGTCTGCGCAGGTAAGCTATGGTAACGCGCGGCCTATCGCGGCGCACCTCATACCGCACTTCGTTTGACAACAATGTATTTTTTTGAAGTAACTCCATTTGGCAAGCAGTTAAACAAGCCAAAATAAAGCCTTATTATTAATTGATGCAATACTTACATTTGGCAGGTAAATTGTATCCTCCAGTGATTTTTGCATCTCCAGTGGGACATCCACCCAACATGTTACATTCTTTCTGCAACCATTTCAAAATTTGTTGAACAAAAAATGCAAAACAAATGTATTTTTTTTTTCAAATTGCCAAATAACTTCATTTCTGTATTTTGTCAAGGCCTGACCAACTATGAATTTAAGGTTCTGAACCATCTCATTCAATTAATATTAAGTACCTGGGTGACCGAGCTGTGCTCTGTACTTTTTTTTGGTAAATCGTGTTTTTTGGAAATTATATTAATATACAAATTACATATTGAAGAAATATGAATAATATTAGGTCTTTACCTATGAAATTGCCTTTCTTCAGTACTGGTCATTTCAAATAAAAAAAAGTTTGTAATGGCTCTGTATTCTAAATTCAAATTAATTTTGTTTTAAAACCATGACATTCTTTTTACAAACTCAGTCTTTTGTTTTTTGATTAGCGTTGTATTTTCCTTAAATTTCAACATTTTTCGTCATAATGGGTACTTTAAAAATTCGTGTAATTATGGAATATGAGTTCCGTCGTGCCACCAACGCGACACAAACGGCACGTAACATCAAAAACGTTTACGGAGAGAACTGTACAAATGAACGCACAACCCGTTATTGGTTTTCCCGGTTCCGTTCTGGAAATTTTGACTTGAAAAATGAAGCTCGTGGTCGTCCGGAGACTAATAATGAATTAAAGGCGATTTTGGAAGCTGACGAAACTCAATCTACAGCTGACCTAGCAGCTAGACCTATGTAAGCATCAAAACAATATTGATCCATTTGCGACAAATTGGCAAGGTAAAAAAGCTTGATAGATGGGTGCCCCACGACCTTAACGATCGCCAGCGCAACGTACGCGTCGAGACAAGCCTTGCGCTGCTCAACAGGCAAAGAAATGAAGGAATTTTGAAACGAATTGTTACGTGCGACGAAAAATGGATTCTGTTCGACAATCGAAAGCGTAGAGTTGCGAAGCGAAGAGCAAGTTGTTTAGATCCTGGTTCAGCACCAAAGCAATGCCCTAAACCAAAAATGACCCCTAAAAAGGTGATGGTCACTGTTTGGTGGTCTAGTGCGGATGTGATTCACCACAGCTTTTTACAAAACGGCATGAGCATTACTGCAGATGTATACTGTGAAGAACTGGAGAGAATGATGGAGAAGCTTGCACATCTGCAACCAGCTTTGGTCAATCGGTGGTCCCCACTGCTCCTTCACGATAACACGCGACCCCATACTGCGCAACAGACAGTCTCCAAGATGCAAGAGCTGGGGTTGGAAGCTCTCCCTCATCCGCCATTCTCATCAGAACTTGCACCTGCCGACTATTACTTTTTCCAAAATGTAGTCAACATTTTAGTGCGTAAAAAATTCAATTCCCGAGAGGCAGTACAAAATACCTTTGAAGAGTTTGTTGCCTCCCGTCCAATGCGTTGGCAAAGATGCGTCGATTGCATGGGTGATTACTTCGAATAACAGAAATAAAAAAGTTTGAAAAAATAAGTACTTTCACTTATTCCATACAAAACGGCAATTTCATAGGTAAAGACTTATTATTTAGTTTAGATAGATAATTTTTAATTTTGTACTTAATGTTGATTTTTGTTATTTTGGATTTATAGTCTAGGCAATGGGGCGGTTCGTTGTATGGAGACCCACGCATTTAATCCTCAGTCGTTGAAACTTGGCAGGGTTATAGTATGGTATGAACCATAACTTATACAAAAATATCCAACAAACATCCATGCGGAAGTTAAGATTTTATACCTAAAACGTAATATTTATGACTGAATATTTTCTCGATTTCTTTTTAAAATACATAATAGTATGTCCTATATTTACACTCAAAACCGATATATCATCCGAAAGTATCATGCTCAACATCGATAATATTTAAAACGATTTTATTATCAAACCTAAACTAGGTTTACGCGATAATGTACCTCCCTGCTTTGACAATTGGGTATAGCATAAAAAACCTTACTCCCTTTATGATTTTTTATTGGATATTTATAATATATGTTTAACTCATGATACTATATCATACTGTAAAGTTTCGTCGCCTGAGGAATTATTGTTGGGGTCGACTAGATTTATTGCCTAGACTATTAAGTTCTATCGGAAGTTCATTTATTAGCCTTGGAATTAAATAATATGTAGTTCTTTCGCAATAGTTATTTGCTTTTGTTGTAATAAATTTCCGTTCCGTAATTTTCCTTGTTGTTATTGTATGCTCGATATAATTTTGGTAGAAATCAAAGTAATTTTGGACAAGTAGAATATGCCTTATTTTGTTTTGGATGGGTAAGTACCCTGCAGTATTCAAATATTGCATCGTCGATTTGAATAAATTTATCTTTGACTTTTGGCGTTACAATCATTTTTTTGAGAAGACTAAGGTCTGCACGAGTCTTTTTTTCATTGTGTTTGATATCCTCCGGTTTTACCAAATTCTGATTAATTTACTCATGGCACCTTTGGCTATCTGGATTCGTCTTCTGATATCATGTTCACTTCCTCCATTTTCAGAGAGCAGAGAACCAAATATACACAAACTCGTGAAAAAACTCCAGATCTGACAGTTCGCCAGTTCTAGCGAGCCAATTAGATAAGTTTGTGGAATTTGACAATATTGTAAAAGTTTTTTATTTATACCTTGGACTGCATCACTATTGCTGGCAAATAGTGATGCAGCCCAAGGTGTAGCATACTTGCCTAGAAGATGCCTATTCACTCTTGATTTGAAGTTACCAATATTAAAACCTTTTTATACTTTAAGACTCAGCTGCTAAACTTGTTTTGTTATAGAGGGTTTTTTTTAAATACACTAATTTACTTGCTACTAACAAAAGAGCAGGCCTAAACCTGATGTTAAGTTATCACTGCAGCCCGTGAATATATAAGCACAGCACCAGAGAAACAGCCAATGTGTTGCCGTCTTATGAGAAACAATACATAGGATTTTACATTTACCTGTAGCAAAGGTCCAGCTGCTCTATGTATAGCACCATCTACTCCCCCACCAGCTTTTAACATTGAGTTAGCTGCATTAACAATAGCATCAATCTAGAAAAAGCAAATATTAAGAAATCTATATCTACAGGGTTAATTTAATAATACTATTATCCTCTTAAGAACAACTTCTTTACGTCTGTCTATCTGCTACGCTTTCACAGCCCACCTGTTAAACAGGTTTTGATGAATTTTGCTTTATGGGTAGGATATATGCTGGGGAAGATGGGGGCTACTTTTTATGCCGGAAAATTAAAAGTTCCAATGAGAATCAAATAACTTAATAAACGCAAACGTTTCTGTCCCTTCACGGGTCATTGGTTTAACCAATTTGGTCGAAAGACAAATTATGTTGCACCCAGGGGATGGACTATGAACATGGGCTTCTTTTTGTCAAAGTAAATCAAAGCGTACCCAGGTCCTTCTAGTAAAAAAAAACTATGGTAACCCATGGTTTTTTTTACCAGAAGGATTTTTAAAACCTCAGGCGAAGTCGCGGTCATTAACTTGTAAAGTATAAACTAAATTGCACTTTACCTCCAACTTGGTTATATCGCCTTTAAAAATAGAAACCTTTTCAGCAAGTTCTTTATTCTTCTGCGAATCTAATTTTATCTTACGAAATTCCGCAATATCTTCATCGGTAGGGGATTTCGCCTCTAAACTTTTGTTTTCGACAAAATATTTTGACCACGAGTCGACCCTATTCAAAATAATGTAGTCGTCGGATTTATATAATTTTCGTTTTTCCTCTATAGGCAAAGACATAATTCGGTCCTTTTCGGATTCCCATTCTGTACTCATTTTAAGTATTGAATACAAACAAGTATGTTTGAAAATATACGCTTTTTTATTATTTCTTTGAAAACTTTTAATGATAGATCATAGACATTACTAGTGGTGGGCGTTGCGACGAGAAACCGTTTCAAAAAACCGTTCTCGGCTCTGCGACGGTGAAACCGTTTTTACGTCCTGGGTAAAACAGTTAACAGTTTTCGTTGCACAAACCAGTCTTCGAATAACTGGTAGTCGTCCTCGTTCCACGTTCGTTTTTCAAAACAGTTATTACAATCAAAAGTGAACTTTATGTCGATGACATACAGTCGAAAATGAATGTATTCAACGACACGTTCGTTCTCAAAACAGTTATTACAATCAAAAGTGAACTTTATGTCGATGACATACAGTCGAGAATGAATTTATTCAACGACACGTTCGTTCTCAAAACAGTTCTTACAATCAAAAGTGAACTTTATGCCTATGACATACAGTCGATAATGTTAATGTATTACTTTTCACTAAAAAAAACGCAACTCTTTCCATATCAAATATGTTTCGTTCTAAAGAACGGTTGTCGTCGCAACTGGTTTGCAAACCAGTTGCAACGATAACCGTTTTCTGCAACCGTTTTCGTCGTCTGCGAAACGGTTACGTTTCGTTTGTCGAAAATACGATAACGACCCACCACTAGACATTACAATCATAGAGTAGTATGTATTTATGGTATTACAATTTACATGGGTCCTTATTGTACAGTGCAGGTTATGTACTCTGTGCATGGGTCTATGCAGAGACAAGTAACATGGTTACCTACCGCGGGGACGACCGGCTAAAAATGACAGCTACAGTGTAACGATCGCAATCACCTCTGATTGGTTTATACTCTTCCACTATTGGATGAAATCCATTGACGCAGCAAGAATGCCATAAATTCAGCCAATCACAACTGATACTGTAACAATGATTGATGCAGAATTTAAGCTATCGCACTGCAGAAAAAGAAGGGTGAAAGGTCAAAGAGATCAGCAGGGCGACCGCGTATCTCTGACAGCTACAGTGTAACAATCGCAATCACCTCTGATTGGTTATGATTCTTCCACTATTGGACAAAATTCATTGACGCAGCAAGAATACCGCCATCCACAAAAATTGATACTGTAACAATGATTAATGCAGAAGTTACGCGGTCTCCCTGCATGTCATTGGTGAATTGGACTGATTCTTTCTGACTTCCTGATTCTGAGTGGTGTCTCTCTCTCTACCATTTATACATATTTAGAAAACAGCGTTATTCTGACGCGTCAGAATTGTATATTTGTACTTTCTAGCATTTAAATAACTTAAATGCTAGAAAGTACAAATATATATAACAACCAATGATAACTTTATGCTACCGGCTACCAATCATGGCCACAGAATAACTTAATCTCGATCTAAGTTTGATTTTGACCGACTTTTATTTTTAAAAAGCCCAGGAACCAGAGCACATTATCAAAAAAATGTTAGGTAAAAAAATGTAACTTGTCTTTGGTAAAAAAAATTGTCGAGCGAAATTCCTCCACGTAACGCAGGCGTGCTATTATTTAGATTTTAGACAAAATTCATTGAATAATCTCTGCTTAGCAGTGATGTTGGTTTAAAGAGGACATTTTCTCGTCACCGAGTAGCATTTGTCGCTAAGGAAACAATATTAAACGATCAGGTATGATCTAAAATATCATGTTACTCGCTTTGTTACCGGTTTTTGATAAAACATGAATTATTGTTTCTTTGTTTATTTAAACCAGTAAATCAGTGTTCTTTTTGCAGGATGAAGGCTCTTAGGCTTCTTCTGATCGCGGCTTTAGGGCTAATTGGGTGTTTGGCTGTCGATAGAAACAATTTTAAGAGCTGCGATCAATCGGGCTTTTGCAAGCGTCTTCGAGGATTCAAACCAGAGAAATCGCAGTATGCCCTTAATGTGGACAGTGTTTTTGTTCATGGAAACGTTCTCTCGGCAGAAGTGGTCACTGTTGACTATGAGGGAGACAAAAAGAATATTTTGGTGAGTATATTTTATTCCACCTTTTCAGTACCTAACGCATTACAAAGATGTGGCCAATATGATAGTGCGGTATATGTGTTGTTTCATTACAATTAAACAAGTTAAACATAAACCAGCTTATTCCAAAAAGATTAAATAAGTATAACTAATGCCTTAATCAACAAATCTTTGAGGTTTAAAATAATCAATATACTGTTGTGCTGGTCGTTATACAGGTAAACCCAAATAAAATCGGCCTCCCTATTGCAATGCACTGTTGTTGCTACACCCAAACTGGGTATCCATAGCCTACCTTACCTATTATTGACAAAATGTTATATTTTAAGGAATAAGTGTACCTATGTAATTGCATTCACTATAGAAATTGAAAATTGATTATGAAAGTTGTTTGTGGTAAGGCTGTAAATGTCTATAGGTGTTTATTTACAGATAGCCAGTTATGTGCTACATGTTTAACACACATGCATACACTCAAACTCCATAGAAACTTATATTGAAACAAAATATATTTCCAATCTGGCCTAATGCTACATTTGTTATTAATTGTTGTCACAATATAGACATGCTCCACACCAAAGCACAAAACAGCATCTCAAAGTTGCGATCATATTATGGTAGTTTGAATTCATTTGATATTGCTGTTAAATGGCGACTTTGAGAAAGCACACAAGTTTCTGCCTTTAGTATAGAGCCAACCTTCTATGTATATCAATTTTGTAGCTATGTTCATGACAAAAAATGCATCTAGCACTACTTTTACAACCATCAATTAAGAGATTCTTTTATAACTTAATTATCACCAATCTACATCCCATTTGTATAGTTTCTCTTATCTACTCATTAAAACTGCTTTAACCTTAATTATGCCACATTTTTAGTTCATTAAAATTTCTGCTTTTAGTGGGTATAGTTGCTCTGTTAACATTAAACCTAGAAATAAAGAAAAAATATTTATTTCCAAATCTGCCACACGTAAACAAGTATATCTACTTAAAAAAGGTAGATCGACCCTGCACCTCAACGATCTAAACACTTACCTAATAAAACACCTCAGCAGAATAGGCCCAGGAATGAACCTAGACTTCTTCTTTTTTATCCATGGCCTTTTGTACTGCGATATGTGCTCCACAGTAATTACACCTGTTTCAAAGTTAGTGGAGACCATAGCTTGTTAATTGTTTGGTTCTTGAGATTCTTGAGAGACTTTTCCTCTGTCAGATTTGTGAAAGTACAGCACAAATAATATCATAAGTATAATGAACAATTAGTATTAAAAAGTATATAGTGAATAGGAACAAGAAAATTTAAAATCTTAATTCCCTGGGACTGGCATAACATTGAAACGGATGTTAATAAGTTACTGTACAGTTTAATATCATAACAGTTTATAATATGTTGAGTTATAAAAACACCTCAGAACTATAGGATCTGGGATAGTAGATAGTAGGTTGGGATAGCAAGAACTTCTAAAATGTTCTTGAGGGATAGTGATCACTCACAAAAATTTCAGGATTTAAAAATTTCATGTACATTTTTGTATCTACTAAATGTATCTAAAAAACTTAGTGACATTTCTAATTTTATTTCTTTAAAATTATAGCTTTTGATTGTCCACAGTGGCGCTACGCTCTAAGGCTGTCGGCTCTTGCGGACGGCACCTTCCGCGTGGAGATAGATGAGGCCGATCCCCTCTACCCGCGGTACAGGACTCAAATCGCTCTACAGGGGGAACCCAAGGCAGATGGGTAAGTAATTTCATCCGACTCCCGAGTATGTGACCAATTGACAAGATATGACGGTTTTTGGTTTTTGCATATGTGTTACAGTCACAACTCATATCCAGTGAGTTTTACCACTTTAAAATCGCTATAATCCACAACACACAAACACTGTGGTAAATCTATTTAATACAGTGATCTATTATCGTAGATTATAGCAAATTAAACTTCTAGTTCCTTCATTATGATAGACTTCAGCCAAGTAATGCCGGCTTCTATCTATTAGTTAAAAGTATTTTAGTTTTTAGTTTTTAGTTAAAAGTATAACAAATATTAAAAGGGACAGTGATAATATAACTGCCATACCCCTAACAGGTTAGCACGCTACCATCCCAGACTACATCATTACTTACCATCTGCAACGGCTCTCTGAGTTTCTTGCCAGCTGTAGGGTGGTACCAGTGGTAGAGTCTTAAAGTGTCATAAGTGACACAAGTTGTCCTACTTGAAATAAATAAATAATTTATCATCAGGTGGGGCCGCAGTCAAGGGCTAACTTGTATTGTTTTTTTTTTCAGAATAAAACTAGTGTCAAACGAGAACGGCAAGCTGACGCTAGCCAACACACAGGGACACAAAGTGGTGATAAATCTGGAGCCAGTGAAGATAGAGTTTCTGGACCGCTCAGGTGCAGTGTCTGTAATACTGAACGACAATTCCCAGCTGGTGGTAGAACCGCTGAGGGTGCGGAGGGAGAGGAAAGACGACGAAGAGGAAGGGGGCAACGCCGTGGAAGTGGTGAGATGTTTTTAATATTATAATACACTAGATCAAAAGTAGGCTAGAAAGAGGCGATCATTGGAACATACAAAATACTGAACAACTACTATAATGTCCCAAACATGAAGGAAATATTTGTAACGATTGATAAACCCTGGTCTAAAAGGACACCACTGAAAGCTGCGTCATCAATTGGCATCATCAAATCCAAACACTTTAAGCAACAGATGTCAACCTCTGTAAATCAGTTCAAGAACAGACTGGATAAGCACTTAAAGACAGCACAATATTTGATATATCAGCGATAGCTGCCTAGCCTATACTATATCTATACTAATATTATAAATGTGGATGGATGTTTGTTACTCTAATCACGCCAGAACGGCTGAACGGATCTGGATGAAGTTTGGCCCAGACATAGATTATAGTCTCGAATAACACATAGGCTACTTTTTATCCCGGAAAATTAAAGAGTTCCCGATAAACCTCAATCCGAAGTGGACGCGGACGGAGACGGCGACGAAGCATCAGCTAGCATAATTTAAAACTATAATCATTACAACCATATATGTATAAATATTCATTAATATCAATCGAATCGATCAGAAAATGACAATAAGATGTTAATAATAATAGGAAACAAAACTAAAATTACACAAATAGTAAACCACTCGAGAATTTACATACATCGCGAAAGTTATCAGTCACGTAATGAGATAACTCATAGATCGATGACATTAGGTGAATACGCGTATCATTTATCTCTGAACCTCTAAACATGGCATTTTACTAGGGTTGCTATTTGTCACATAAACTCCTAAAACAAGGGCAAGGGCCCTATAAGGGCTATAAACTGCATCATCACTTCCCACCTTGTGAGTCCCGCAGTCAAGAGTTAACTTGTAGTCGAGTAAAAAAACATAAATATTTTGCTTTAAAGTCTTCTAAAAGCTTCTTAAACCGTATTTGCCGCGAACCACACTGTTTTAAATGGTATGAAGTTTTAAGAGCTCTATTGTGATGAAAGACAAAAAGTACGCCTAGCAATATCCATCGTCTGCGCAAGCTCAGTGACAAAAAAATTACCAAACCAACAGTTTTTATATGCGACCGTAAAAAGCTAAATGACACCTGAAAACCTGCTGACAACCCTACATGCTACCCACAGATGTGTGAAAAATAGATATATATACATATATCTATTTTTTACTAATAGTACTATATACTATATTATGTATATAATGTACAAATGTCTTGTAAATCTATGTAGTAAATAAAATTCAAAATTTACCCCCATAATTAAGTATAGGAGACATAAAAGAGCTAGAATTTCAGAATGAATTGGAAAAAATATTAACACACTTGGTTGAATACTTACGAAACCCAAAGAGTTATGCAAAATAAGCTCTATTTCTAATTAACAGGGCTGATTTTCATCAAATAAGCACTATTAAGGTTAACGATGCTTAATTATATTCTATTTACATTTAATTAATAGACTACATGAGGTCATTGGTGCAGTCGATTTGTCATTATATTATGGTTATCGCTGGTAAACGTGTAATTAAGTTGTTTGATTTGTGTTTAATAAATGGACGTAATATTATTACGTATTTTAGTTAGAGATCGCGCGCGAGTTGAATGCAGAGTTTATGTTTGTGTCACCTCACGTCCCGACTGCATTCAACTCGCGCGCGTACTTTACTTATTTTACTAAAGAGGATATTCTCGTAATCAAACAATATTTTTTCAGCACATACCTATTTTTTAATTTTCCAAATTAATGTCCAACTAGCTGATGTCCGCGACTTCGTCCGCATTTAATAAGTTTTTTAGATTCCCACTGGGACTCCTTAGTTTTCCGGGATAAGAAAATGTAACCCTCCAGGTCCTCAGCATTTATACCCATGCCATGCAAAATCACGTCGATCCCGATGCTCTGTTGCGGCGTGATTGAAGGACAACCCAACACACTTTTGCATTATAAATCTATATAAATAAAAATGAATCAAATGAATGAATGAATCGCCGATATGTATGTACGCGCATTACTTCCGAATGACTGCACCAAATTGGATAATTCTTTTTTGTGTTCGTTATTGCCAGGACAAGGTTTGTATAGAAAAAAAACAGAACAAACTGATTTATTTTTTAAATCTCATAATATAAAAAGTGAGTGAGTTAATGAGACAGAAGACAAAACATTGACAGATTGATGAATAACACTTACTTTCACAACTTCATTCCCATTCCAAAAAATCTACAAAAGTGATCCAGCAAAATGCCTGTACAAATAACATGTTACTGTAAGCGGCTTTTCAAAGTATTAGTACAGTAGGTATATGAGAGAATTGAACATACGAGATACGGGTATACGGGTGCTCGCTAAAAGAATTTTCCTTACGATTGAACGTGGAATTGCATTTATAATATTAAGTATAAATGTATAGATTTGAAACTGAAAATATTATATTGTCGTAGGAAGAAGAAAGCACATGGAGTGAGAATTTCAAGGGCCACCATGACAGCAAACCCCGCGGCAACGAAGCTATATCTCTCGATGTTTCCTTCCCTGGCGCTAACCATGTCTACGGTGAGTGTCCTTGTAATTGCAAAGAGCTAGTTTGGGTTACCTACAGTCTATACCCATCAATAACACAAACACACTTCTTGCATAAATCCATACTAATATTATAAATACGAAAGTGTTTCTGTCTGTCTGTCTATCTATCTATTTGTCTGTCTGCTCCGCTTTCACGGCCCACTTGTTCAACCGATTTTGATGAAATCTGGTACAGGGATAGTTTGTATCTCAGGGAATATCATAGGCTACTTTTTATTCCGGAAAATTAAGGAGTTCCTGTGGGAATTGAAAAAACTTAATCCACGCTAACGAAGTCGCGGGCGTCATCTAATATTATAATAATTTATTAACCTTAACAACAAGCTTAAACATTTTGTAAAAAAAGTGTGTGTGCAATTCACATATGACTTCAGAAAAGTAGCCTACGAGAGAATGAAATAAATATAACTTGTATTTTATCTCATTCACTTTTTAGTGGCGCTTTTTCATTTCATCGAATTTTCAAATCACAACGATTCTAAAGAAGTTTCACTTCAAAATCATAAATGTAAATAAAGGCAAAATTATTGATGATTGATTGATTGAACCTCAGATAACAACTTTGTATTCGGTACTTGTATGTTCACACTTCTGATATAATAACCGAAAGAAGTTCAGAGACGGACTGAATCGTCTTTAAATAGCGAAGCTTTTCGCGTCATGACCGCAACCCTTCGATTCACTGAGAGCACACATGATGATGACGATGAATTAGTTTAATTTGGGATATCTTTTGCAGGTATTCCGGAGCACACAGACCACTTTCATCTCAAAACCACAACATCAGGGGAGCCCTACCGGCTGTACAACCTGGACGTGTTTGAATACGAGCTCGACAGCCCCATGGCTATCTATGGCGCTGTACCCGTGCTGTATTCTCACAGGTGATGCTTACCACTACAGCCTATTAACGTCCCACTGCTGGGCACAGGCCTCCACTCTCATAGGAGAGAGGGAATTAGGAGCTTAGACCCACCACGCTGCTCCAATGCGGGTTGGCGGGCTTTAACGACTATTATCATGTTAGTGATAATAACCGGGACCGACGGCTTAACGTGCTCTCCGAGGCACGGGGGTGAAACACCGCCAACTTCCAACTCCGGGCTGGCACTGAGAATTTCATAATTGAAAAACCCAATACCTAACAAATTTTATGCCCGACCGGGAATCGAACCCAGGACCTCGTGATCCGCAGTCGACTACGCTAACCGCTAGACCAACGAGGCAATCGTGCTTAATAATAAATAAATAATTTTAATAAATTTTATATTGTAATGTAGGGTACGAACATTATAAACGTAATTGAGGGTAGACTAAGATAATGTTTCTATGAATAAATATGAATAATTTTCAACTTTGTTAAACCCGTGCTGTAGGTATTCTCACAGGTGATATCACGCGTTAAATCGAAGAGTTCCCCCTACATTTTTAAAACCTAAATCTTTACGGACTTAGTCGCGGGCATTATCTAGTACTATAATAGAAGCTGCAGTTATTAAAGACCTTAATTTATTTATTTTTATGGAGCATAAAAAAAATATCTGTATTCTGTAATAATAATAATGATGATTCATTCATTCATTCATAAAGAATATAAAATGGTACTAAAATATTTTTTCAATATCTTTGTTATTGTAACTATAACTAGAAATAGGTTATAATATATTAGTTAATATAGTTATAATATAGTAGGCATATAATTGTAAAAGGTTTGGAGGAAGGTGACGACATTTGTAACACTAGTTGTCTTAGTACAAGTCTCTAAGCACTCCTTTGTTCATGTGCTAAGGAATAAAAATATATGATATTGTTCATGTTGTTGAATGTTGTTATTATCAATAAATAAATTGAAATTGAAATGTATTATTTTAAAAAAACGAGTGTACTTTGTACCATACGACTGAAGTAAAACTTAGTAACTGGCTATGAGAGAAAGAAAATCTGTGCTCGCACCTCTCTCTCGCCCCTACAGTAATATACGAAACGTAACTCTTTCTCTTTCTATCTTCACTAACTTATATCTCCCTCGCAACTTTCGTTTGCCTCGACCGATCACACTTTTCGCACCGCTTACGTCACGCATTCACCAGCTTACTCCTCAAGTCAAGCGTGCGTAAAGAAGTTTTACTATATTATACTTTTTACTATACTATACTGTATTATTATATTGTAATAATATGATTTTGTTACAGTGCTAAACGCTCAGCGGGCGTATTCTGGCACAACTCAGCGGAGACTTGGGTTGACATAGTCAACTACAACGAGGGCAATGTGGTATCTTCGCTCGTCAACTTTGTCACCGGCGGACAGAAGCAGAGAGTTGATGCCAGGTACACACTTACGATTCATCTATACTAATGTTATAAATACGAAGGTTTGGATGGATGGATGGGTGGATGTTTGTTGCTCAATCACGCCAGAACGGCTGATCGGATCTGGATGAAATTTTATACGGAACGGTGACGGTATATAATTACCTTAAGAGGTTGTTGTGCATTTTTTTGATACCATCATGGAAAACTATTGCACCGATTATAATGCTGTTTTCTGCATTACATAAGTATAACTTCTGAGAAGGTTCTTAGATATGTTTTAAGGCCATAGTCCACCAAACTGAGCTGCAATCGTTATTGATTGATCATATTGTTTGTTCGCAGGTTTATGAGTGAGTCAGGCATCGTGGATATATTTGTCCTGATGGGCGATAAACCAGCAGACGTCTTTCGTCAGTATACCGCTCTTACCGGCGTAGCGCCCATACCACCCGTA
The DNA here is from genome assembly GCA_964035005.1 of Erebia palarica. NCBI lineage: Eukaryota > Metazoa > Arthropoda > Insecta > Lepidoptera > Nymphalidae > Erebia > Erebia palarica. The sequence goes on along the minus strand of OZ035993.1, from coordinate 23,258,424 downwards.
AGTAGTCTTATCACAACAATGTCCTATAGGCTATACTATAGTCGAACTCTATGTAGAATCTTTGTAACTACACCCCATTAACGTCCCACCGCTGGGTACAGGTCTCCACTCTCATAAGAATTTGGCTATTTATAATCTATTAAATAAAATTATGACATGTATTGATAGAAAAATACCGGTAGCTGCATTGTATATGGACATGACGAAGGCGTTTGACTATGTTGACCACAGAATTTTACTAAATAAATTATACCAATATGGAATAAGAGGGACGGTTTTAAACCTTTTAGAATCTTACCTAACTGACCGATCACAAATAACAGAAATGTAGAATTAATCAATATGATTTAACAGAAAAGACTTATCGATCGACATCCAGAAGCGTACAATGTGGTGTTCCACAAGGGAGTATTTTAGGTCCTTTGTTATTTATTATTTATATCAATGACCTTCCATCAGCAATATCACAGTCTATTGTCCTCTTCGCGGATGACTGTACGGTTATATGCGAGGGTCACAGTTTACAAAACTATGAAGCAGAAATTAATAAGTCCTTAGGGCAAAGCATTGAGTGGCTTGAGAATAACAATTTAAATATAAATTTGGACAAAACTAAAATCATGCACTTCAACTGGAATTCCTTCCAAATAACTAATTACAATATAAATTATCGGGGTAATCCAATAAGTAAAACTGATGTTACAACATTTTTAGGAGTAATTGTAGATAATAAATTAAGTTGGAGGGAACAAATCGATTGTGTATGTACAAAGCTTTACAAATTTTCATATGCCCTATATAAGCTAAATAAACGAGCTGATTTACAGACGCTCCGTGTAGCCTACTTTGGTTACGTTGAGTCAACGCTCAGATATGGAGTTATATTTTGGGGAAACTCAGTTGATCGGGAAAGGGTCTTTAAAGCCCAAAAAAGATGTATCAGAGCAATTCGTAATCTTCATTGGACGGTCAGTTGTAAGCTACATTTCAAAGAATTAAAAATTCTGACATTTACTTCTCTTTTCATTTATGAAACGGCTGTCTTCGTACATGGTAACTTGACTTTATTTAAAAATTTACACAATAGTAGAGACCCCTTAAGGCTGCGTGTTCGTCATTCAAAAACGGCAAAAATGCAAAAGAGCGTATTTTGCCTAGCGATCACCATATACAATAAGCTGTCAAATGAAATAAAAAAAGTTACGAATATGATAAGTTTTAAAAAAACATTAAAAACATTCTTAATTAACAAGGCTTACTATTCGGTTAATGAGTATCTCACCGAACCGAGAAGGTGAAAAATAATAAAACTTTTGATTCGACATTGACATAAATTTTGGCAATAATATATTAATAAATATATAATCGGTAACATTTATGACATTGACATAAATTTTTGTTTTGACGAAAAGGCCTCACTATGATTTCCTTCAACAATTAACTTCTGGAAGGGGGGACCTATTTCTTTGTAACAATCGCAGTTGGCTCAGTATATAGTTATGTAGTTAATAAAATGCATGCCAATTTAAATTAAATCAAATCAATATTTGTACACCACACTGGTAGAATACTAGGATCCTCTATTTTAAGAACATCTATGTACCGTATTCCACAAATAAATAATTTGAATTTGAATTTGAATTTGAAGAAGTTGAGAAAAGAAGAGAGAAATGAAAAGTTGAACCCAATGCGGGTTGGCGGGCGTTAACGACTGTTATCATTTTAGTGATAATAACCGAGTCCGAAGGCTTAACGTGCTCACCGAAGCACGGGGTGAAATACCGCCAACTTCCTTACTCCGGACTAGTACTGAGAATTTCTAATCAGAAAAATCCAATACTTAATTATGGCCCGATCTGGGACTCGAGCCCGGGATCTTGTCGGCCGCAGTCGAACATGCTAACCGCTAGACCAACGAGGTAGTTGAATCTTTGTAAACAAAAACCATAACTTGTCCCCAATAAGGTTGTCATTCTTTTAATAGTGAAAAATTGTAATTTTATCACCATCTCTTTGTAATAAAGTTAAAAATCTAAATTAATCTAGTTAAATTAGAATCTTATTCACATTTTTATTAAATGATATTATTTTGTGAATCACTGGATATTGAACTATAGTGTTATATATTTTTGGAATCTACTCATCATTTTCTAGATGATGATTATATAGTTAACCTCATTTTCGTTTCTTTTTTTAAATTTAGTCTTTAATGCGGGACCATGGTCACCCCATCATTTTTTTAAAATTTTACTAGCCTATGTCACCCGGAATAAGTTAGGGATTCTAACGATACCTCATTTATCAAAATCGGTTCAGGCGTGTAGAAGTTATGGTGGAACATATAAACTCACATACATACATACATGCATACATACATACATACATACATTCATACATACATACATACATACATACATACATGAACCCTGAAAATAATATACTCCTTTTTTCAGGCAGTCGTATAAAAAAGGGAAATCTGTGAAATGGTACTTGTTTTCAGAAATTCTCGCTCGCATACCACCAATCTCGATGGAACTACAACGATGAGGCTGACGTGAGAAGTGTGGACGAGGGTTTCGATGAACACGACATCCCTGCTGACACTCTGTGGCTGGACATTGAGTACACTGACAAAAAGAAGTAAGTACTGTTAGGTTTATAATTTTACCCATCTACTAAACTGACAGATATGATATTTGTGCACAACAACCCAGCAACTAAAATAAATAGGAAATACAATTTTAATGAAACTCGCACTTTTAATGCAGATTATATGAAAATCGCACTTCTAATGCAGATTATATGAACAAGTCATAATTTAAAAAATACGACTGCCCTGCCAAAATACTAACTAAAAAGTTAAAAATCTTTGTGTTATATATTTTTGGAAACTACTCATCATTTTCTACATTATGGTAATACAGTTATCTTATTTACGAATATTTTTTTTCAACTTTAGTCTTTAATGCAGGACCATGGTCACCCCCATAATTTTTTTTTAAATTTTACTAGCCTATGGCACCCGGAATACGCTAGGGATTCTAACGATACCTCATTTATCAAAATCGGTTCAGGCGTATAGAAGTTATGGTGGAATATACAAACTCACAGACATACATACATACATACATTAACCCTGAAAACAATATACTCCTTTTTTCAGGCAGCTGTATAAAAATAGTGTGTGGTGCCATCGGATGAAATCTGAAATCGTCTTGTTTCACCCCTTAGCACACAATATACTATTGAAAGTTATCAATTTGACTTATCTCATCTCATTTCATTTTTGTATGGGTGTAATTCAATACAGACATTCAGATATATACATTTTGTAATTCATAGTCTGGTACGAGTCGCAACTCGGTGGACAACGATTTTTAAATACTTTGGTGTTACAAAATAGTAAAAAAAGAACCCATTGCATTTTTTATTTCCCAGATATTTCACATGGGACTTGGAAAAGTTCAGACACCCCAATGAGATGGTTGCTAACCTCACCGCCAAGGTAATATAATTCATTCCTTCATTTACAACATCTATACTAATATTATAAATGCGAATGTTTGGATGGATGGATGGATGTTATATACTCAATCACACCAGAACAGCTGAATGGATCGGGATGAAATTTGGCACAGATAGATTATAGTCTGGAATAGCACATTGACAAAGGCTACTTTTTATCCCGGAAAAAAGGAGTTCCCACAGGAGCCAAAAAACCTCAATCCACGCGGACTGAATAGCAGGCATCAGCTAGTATAATATAAATATTTATGGGCCAATTAGCAAATAAATAACAGCTAAGATTTAAGATTTGGCCTGGTGGGAGGCTTCGGCCGTGGCTAGTTACCACCCTAACGGCAAAGACGTACCGCAAAGCGATTAAGCATTCCGGTACCATGCCGTGTAGAAATTAGTGGTATGGGTTTAATATAACTGCCATGCCCCTAACAGATTAGCCCGCTGCCATTATAGACTGCATCTTCACTTACCATCAGGTGAGATTGCAGTCAAGGGCTAACTTGTAGTGCAATAAGAATAAGACTGTGCGTTCCGCAGTCGGGTAAAAAGGTTGTTGGTAAACAGAACAAAAAAATGACGACGTATTACAAATTATTATCATAAATGCGAAAGTGTATTTGTTTGTTTGTTGGTTTGTCCTTCAATCACGCCGCAAAAGAAGAACGGATCGATGTAATTTTGAGTGGATAAAAAAATACTAAGCTTTCTTTGTACAGGGTCGCAAACTAGTGGTTATCATAGACCCGCACATAAAGCGGGAGGCGGGTTACTTTGTACACGAAGACTGCACCGAGAGAGGTTACTACGTCAAGAATAAGGAGGGCAACGATTATGAGGGTAACATTGTTTTACTAGCGCAGTAATAAGGAGGGCAACGATTATGAGGGTAACGTTGTTTTACTAGCGCAGTAATAAGGAGGGCAACGATTATGAGGGTAACATTGTTTTACTAGCGCAGTAATAAGGAGGGCAACGATTATGAGGGTAACATTGTTTTACTAGCGCAGTAATAAGGAGGGCAACGATTATGAGGGTAACATTGTTTTACTAGCGCAGTATTAAGGAGGGCAACGATTATGAGGGTAACATTGTTTTACTAGCGCAGTAATAAGGAGGGCAACGATTATGAGGGTAACATTGTTTTACTAGCGCAGTATTAAGGAGGGCAACGATTATGAGGGTAACATTGTTTTACTAGCGCAGTAATAAGGAGGGCAACGATTATGAGGGTAACATTGTTTTACTAGCGCAGTAATAAGGAGGGCAACGATTATGAGGGTAACATTGTTTTACTAGCGCAGTAATAAGGAGGGCAACGATTATGAGGGTAACATTGTTTTACTAGCGCAGTAATTTTTACTCATAGGAGTGCATCATTGTTTTGGTTGCTTTCTCCACAAAAGCAAAGAAGTTATCCACTATTTTTCTTTATTTTTGACTTTCTTTGAAAGTCTCCTAGTTTTGATGTTTGAGTAATAGTCCACGCGTACGAAATCTCATAAGCTTGTTTATTATAATTATAATTATTATATAACCTTACAAAAATTGATATTCTTGAATTTACATTTTTCTGGAAATGCCTACTTTTCTACCGAGGACCAGTTGCGTGCAAGTCATAAAGGCAAAAAAGCTGTGCTTACTCTAACATTCTAAACTTATTTATTTTTAAGTACAATAAAATGAAAAACATCATTGTGAAATATATTCTTAAAAACGCCATCAAATTCAAGTGTTGTTGCACCGTCATACTTTATGAACCCTGAGGGCGCTTCTGGACATCGCGTCAAATATCAATCCCATGTCAAGAAAAAGTATAGTCCGTGGAATTTATCTGACCCGGTGGCCAAAAGTTTTATACCCGTTTAGTTTTTGTTTTTATTTTTCACTAGATGATGCCCGCGACGTCGACGGCGTGGATCACATTTTTTTTAGTCCCGCGGGAACTCTTCAATTTTCCGGGATTAAAAGTAGCCTATGTCCTTCCCGGGGATGTAACCTGTCTCTAAATTTCATCAAAATCGGTTCAGTAGTTGGGCCGTGAAAGCATAGCAGACAGACCCACTTTCGCATTTATAATATTAGTATGGATATCTACTAGAGATGTGCCAGATTGTTAAAAATGTATATCCAAGGATACGGATCCGGATATGGATATTTGGTGTCAAGATCAGCGGATACGGATACGGATATCCGGAACATCACTAATATCTACTAGCGACGCTTTCAGATAAGTTTGTGAGACTATATAATGAGCAAATAAAATCTTCGCAGGTTGGTGCTGGCCCGGATCGTCGTCATACCCGGATTTCTTCAACCCGGAAGTTACGAAGTACTACGTGGAGCGGTACAAGTTCGAAAACTTCCCCGGAACTAGCAAGGATGTCCATATTTGGAATGACATGAACGAGCCTAGCGTGAGTATATGATTTTTATATCCATACTTTAATATTATAAATGCGGAAGTGTGTTTATTTGGTTGGTTATTCAGTCGCGCCGCAACAGTGAAATTATTTTTAGGATGGGCACAGTTGAAGACCGGTAGAGTGACAAAGGGATTTTCCCTGATATTTTTTAATCCTGAATCAGGTGTGTCTAGATGATTCAGTCGCATCATCTAGACTAATTTTTTTTTGCCTATTATTAAGTGCCAACGAGGTACTCGTGTAACTACGATGTTTGGCTAATTAGTAGTTTTATTTTAACCTTAACTTATAATTAACATGGGAATATAAAGTGAATAGAATAAAATAAAATCTATGTTAAAATTATGTATAATGTTTTTCCCAACATAAAAAATAGAGCGTACGTGGGCTTTGCTCTGGTGGGAATTTTGAAAAAGCTTTTTCCTTCTCTACATTATAAAGGATGTACATTGTGCATAGCTTTCTAAGTCCAAGGGTTTGGGCTCTGCGCTGATGCGTCAGTTATTCAGTCAGTATGTGTATGAGTCAGTACTTTTATTAGGGTACTTTTACTTTTTATTAAATTAATATACTCGTTTTGTGTGTCAGGTTTTCAACGGCCCAGAGATCACAATGCCCAAGGACTGTCGCCACTGGAAGCCCCCTCAGGATGGACAGGATGGCCTCGCCGCCTACTGGGAACACAGGTCTGATTTATCATACTAATATTATACTGCTTTCCGAAACGGTGGTAGAGTGCAAACATGACGTAACATGAGAGACACATGCATGTCCGACGTGTTACAAATAAATTGAAGATGTGAATTCGTTTGTTACGCTTTAACCAACTTTATTATAATTATTTTTCCTTTTTTTCATCTTTTCAACCGATTTTGGTGTCATGGGGAAGGGGAGATCTCGTGGAAATAAAAAATAAAGAAATAAAAAATTAATTAATCACGCGAACGAAGTCGCGGGCATACTAGTTGAAAACTTACTCAAACTTAATCACGCGGACGAACTCTAAAGCTAGTCTAAGAAATAATTTTTCGACATTAAACACTGCATGTCGACAAATTGATTAAAAATTTACGACTTATTTATTATTGTTTATTTATGTAGACACGTCCATAACGAATACGGTCAAATGTACATCCAAGCGACGCATCAAGGCATGATCGCAAGAACCGATGGCAAATACAGACCCTTCATACTTACGAGGTCCACCTTCGCTGGCACGCAGCGGTGAGTATTTCAATGTTATATTAAACCAAATTCCTGAAAATAAACATTTATTTTACTTTATTAAAATCGACAATTTTCGAGTCCAGGGATTCCCAAACTATTTTGGGCAAGAGACCCCTTTTCCAAAATGAACTGATACCTCAGACTCGCATAGCCAAATTACTTTAAAAATCCTATCTCTAGTTTTTTCCTATTGATACAAAACACTTACTAATTAAAAAAAATTGTGGTTGGTTAAGTGAGTCAACTTGACTTCATTTTTACATCAAAATACAGGCAATATCAAGTGTAATTTATAATTATAAATACAAATTACAAAAAATACTTAGGTAGGTAATTATTTTGTTGATAAAAAAAACATTAAAGTAGGGGTCGATTTTTAGACCTCCTCGACCCCCAAATCAGTTTTCGTTTATGTCGACCCCTGGGAAACCAAATTCGACCCCAAGGGGTCGATATCGACCACTTTAGCAATCTAGTCTAGACATTTATTTTTTATACGACGTTATAAACAATGCGGAGATGGTCTAGACCCTAATATACGACGTTATAAACAATGCGGAAATGTTATTCCAGTTACGCGGCGGTCTGGACGGGCGATAACGCAGCGGAGTGGGGCTTCCTCCAAGCGTCAGTGCCGATGTGTATATCCCTTGCGACCGCCGGCATCAGCTTCTGTGGCTCCGACGTCGGTGGCTTCTTCAAGTACCCTGAGGCTGAGCTCATGACGCGCTGGTACCAGGTATGTGTGGCAACATCCAAGTTACACACAATAGATGGCGCTGTGTGGAGCTTTTATCACGCTAACGAAGTTTTTGTGTGCATACATACTTTGATACTACAAAAATAGACGGTTTGGCGGAGTATTTAGTTTTTCGTCTTACTAACCGAGGTTCCAAGGGTAAAGCACTAGTCAGGTTTAGACGGGGTACATCGTGGAATGGGGCGTCCTCCAAGTGTCATTGCCGATGTCCCTGTCATCCCGATATCCCTTGCGACCGCCGGCATCAGCTTCTGTGGCTCCGACGTCGGTGGCTTCTTCAAGTACCCAGAGGCTGAGCTCATGACGCGCTGGTACCAGGTATGTGTGGCAACATCCAAGTTACACACAATAGATGGCGCTGTGTGGAGCTTTTATCACGCTAACGAAGTTTTTGTGTGCATACATACTTTGATACTACAAAAATAGACGGTTTGGCGGAGTATTTAGTTTTTCGTCTTACTAACCGAGGTTCCAAGGGTAAAGCACTAGTCAGGTTTAGACGGGGTACATCGTGGAATGGGGCGTCCTCCAAGTGTCATTGCCGATATCCCTGTCATCCCGATATCCCTTGCGACCGCCGGCATCAGCTTCTGTGGCTCCGACGTCGGTGGCTTCTTCAAGTACCCCGAAGCTGAGCTCATGACGCGCTGGTACCAGGTAAGTGTGGCAACATCCAATTTACACACAAAAGATGGCGCTGTGTGGATTTTTAACACGCTAATGAAGTTTTGTGTGCATAAATACTTTGATACTACATGGTCTTACTAACGACGTATCAAGAGAGCACATTCAAAAGAAATTCGATGGTAAGTCACTAGTCAGGTTTAGACAGAGAAAAATATTTAAATATTCGTTTTCACTTCTATCGGCATCTGTATGACTGCCAATTTTTTTTTAATATCTACTATATATATCAATTACATTTTAAACATTCGAAGTGTGTTATATTCAAAATTGGTACCTACATTGTACACTTTTTGAACGTTTTTAAAATATAAAGAGTCGATGAACCACCTCTTTTTTGACGACCTCCGTGGCGCAGTGTGTAGCGCTGTTGTCTTAACGTGCGGAGGTCCTGGGTTCGATCCCCGGCAGGGTCGATTTGGGAATTTATAATTTCTGAATTTTCCCTGGTCTGGCCTGGTGGGAGGCTTCGGCCGTGGCTAGTTACCACCCTACCGGCAAAGACGTGCCGCCAAGCGATTACGCGTTCCGGTACGATGCCGTGTAGAAACCAAATAGGGGTATGGGTTTAATGTAACCGCCATGCCTCTAACAGGTTAGCCCGCTACCATCTTAGACTGCATCATCACTTACCATCAGGTGAGATCGCAGTCAAGGGCTAACTTGTAGTGGATAAAAAAAAAAAAAAAAATCGGATATTGTTTGTTTGGTTAAGGCGGGTGCATACCAGGCGTTCTTCCGCGCGCACTCACACATCGAGACCAAGCGCCGCGAGCCGTGGCTGTACGACGCGACCACCACTTCCCGGATACGCGACGCCGTGCGCCGCCGATACGCGCTGCTCGACTTCTGGTAACCGCTTCATATCCATTTACAGGGTACCATTTTTAGAAAATGGTACCCTAAAAATTGTTTTTTTTTTAAATGGTACCCCTTTAACTTCGATATATCTATCTGTCTGTCACGTAAAAACGTCGGTCCTGCGCCTGATCTCTCTCTGGTCGTGTCAGATTTTCCGTTCCATCAGGCTGTGAGAGTAAAGGAACGAGGGTGCACCTCTCACACACACACCCGCAGTAACTCCTTAATACCTGGGATAAAAAGTAGCCATGTCACTCACTCTCCAGGTCCTCAACTATACCCATGCCAACAATCACGTCGATCCGTTGCTTCGTTGTGGCGTGATTGAAGGATAAACCAACGAACAAACACGCTTTCGCATTTATAATATTAATATGATTAGATATGACTATTAATAATAATATATTTGTTTGCAATCGGCAGGTATACGCTATTCTACGAGCATATGATCGACGGGCTGCCGGTGACGCGGCCGCTGTTCCAGGAGTTCCCCGGGGAAGAGGCCACCTTCACCATTGACAACCAGTATCTGTTGGGTGAGGACAATGATCTCTTTACCGTGAGTTCCACTGAGGCAACATTAAACAAGTAATGTCTTCAACTTGTCGGACGAATCGAATCCAAAACTTGTTTGGTTGAGACTGACGTTTACACTGCAATAAACTGAGTAAAATCATGTAAACACAACAGATTACGAACTAATAATTAACTATGCAAAATTAAAAAAATATACTTCATTGGGTTGCGAGATTTGTATAAAACATTTTTGGGGTTTAAACATGTCTCGGAACACATGTCTCTGTCTATGAAATGTCAAACAAGTCTCTCAACAAGTTGTGTGACAATGGATACCCGGCATAGAGTTTTCAACATGTTTGTTGAGTCTGTGGAAACTCACGGTTAGGTGTAAATGATGCAATCCAGATTAAGTGTCAAAATATTTAAGTTTCCGGGATAAAATAGTTTTTATGTCTACGTCACTCTCCAGGTCTTCTACTATGTCCATGCAAAAAATCACGTCGATCCTTAGCTCAAGGAAGTGGCAGTGGAAAGACAAACCAACAAAAAAATCACACTATCACATTTATTTTATTAGTATTATTAAAACTTAGCGTAGACTGAGGCGGCCATCACTCTTTACACAATATACTGCCAGTGTAAATGAACCTTTGCTTTTGAGTGTGTGGATCCACATTGACTTGCGATTCGTCTGTCTTAGACAATTTTGTCGTATCAAGACATTTTAGTCACAATTAAAAATAAATTTCGAACCCTCAGGTGACAAGCTTCTAATCAGGCCAGTATTGGAGCAGGGAGTGACCAGTGTGAAAGTGTACCTCCCGGGAAAAGAATCCAGTACCCTGTGGTACGATGTCGACTCGTACCAGGCCGTAGCGGCTAACGGATGGATGAATCTGGACGTTTCTATTACTAAGGTGATATATATTTTATTAATTTGATAAAAAATAGCTCTTGACTGCAATCCCACCTGTATCCTTACCCTAAGTTTTAATTCGATTGACTTAAGAAGCATTCAGTGATATAAGCGTCAAAGTAAAATGAACCTTTATAGCATTGATTTAAAGTCACAAATTCATTAAGTAGAGCCGATTTTAATTTGTAAACGTACCATATGGGTTTACTCAGTACACTTTTTTCGTGAACTTTGCGTTACATTTAAAGTCAAAGTATTATCAAGTCGATATAAGTACAAAGCTTAACTTTTACATTATTATGATATTCTTTAAAATATAGAATGACAACTGTCCAACTAATGTGACAACAGCTGAGAAAGAAACACTAGTTACAACTGTTATTCTAATGAAGCCATATTTTAAGAACTACAATTCAGAAAGTTTTCGGCAACTTGAGCGGTCTTATAGGCTTTTGGAGTGAGATCGGATGGCTGAAGTGAGGACTCCAGCAGGGACGGGCACTTAGGATTAATAAAGAGTTGCCACTTTGATTGAGTTTTCATCATACTCACAATAGATGTACCAGAAACCGCCATAAGCTTGTAACAGCGTCAACTCGTGCGCAAGGTGCGCAAGGTACAGAAATCCTTTGTGGGATCGAGTGTACGCTTTTATAACATGGTTCCCAAAGTGTTTCTAGATTTGCCATTACATAGATTTAAAGACTGTGTTAAACAGTATTTCTTAAGTCGAGGTTATTACACTATCGATGATTTTCTGAATGACAAAGTTGCATGGAAGCAACCGGCCTCGCATCCAGTGACCCACAAGTCAGTGTAATATTTGTAACGTAATGTACCCGTATGTGTTGTATTGTTTACATAATGTAATCTTTTTCTTTTTTATGAAAAGAGCAACTGCTGAGTTTCTTGCCGGCTCTTCTCACTAGAATCATCATCTTTCCGAACCGATGGTAGAGTTTTAACGTATCACAAGTGACACAAGTTGTCCTACATGAAATAAACAAATCATTTATCATTCAAGGGAGACACACTATACTTGTGCACTATAATATCTTGTACTAGCTTCAATAATCTCTGAATAGTTGGGCATTTATTATCAGAGTCTTTGAGACGTGCAAACCCCTGCTAAGGGTACTGAATTATACTTTGTTCGCGTCCAATTTCGGGGAAGTTTTGGTGGCTGATGTAGCGCACCGAAATTTCTAATCTAAAATTCAAAGTTCATCATTCAAAAGTTCAAAATTCATCTTTTTTTTATCCGCTACAAGTTAGCCCTAGACTGCGATCTCACCTGATGGTAAGTGAAGATGCAGTCTAAGATGGTAGCGAGCTAACCTGTTGGGGGCATGGCAGTTATATTTAACCCAAACCCCTATTCGTTTTCTACACGGCATCGTACCGGAACGCTAAGTCGCTTGGCGGCACGTCTTTGACGGTAGGATGGTAACTAGCCACGGCCGAAGCCCACCAGGCCAGACCAGGGAAAATTCAGAAATAATAAATTCCCAAATTGACCCTGCCGGGGCTCGAACCCAGAACCTCCGGGCATGGGTATGGGTCTGATATAACTGCCATGCCCCTAACAGGTTAGCCCACAACCATCTTAGACCGCATCATCACTCACCATCATGTGAGATCGCAGTCAAGGGCTAACTTGTAGTGGATAAGTTAAAAAAAAAAAAAAAACGTTAAGACAACAGCGCTACACACTGCGCCACGGAGGTCGTCAAAGTTCTATCTCTGTTTGACCACAATTCCAGATCCCGGTGTTCCAGCGCGGCGGTGCTGTGGTCCCGCGCAAGGAGCGCATCCGCCGCGCGAGCTCGCTCATGGCCAACGACCCTTACACGCTCGTCGTCGCTTTGGACAACAACGTAAGCGCTTATACGCCTATTACACTACACTTTTCAAAGGGTTCTGCTGTAAGGGTGGGCGTAGCCGCTAGTTAGAGCATCAATTTAGGGACCCTTACTCCCTGTATCTTATTACACTACACTGATTCAAGGTGTAAGGGTCCCTGTGAAAAGTGCAGTGTAATAGGCCCATTATACGCCTATTACACTACACTTTTCAAAGGGTTCTGCTGTAAGGGTGGGCGTAGCGGCTAGTTAGAGCATCAATTTTGGGACCCTTACTCCCTATATCTTATTACACTACACTGATTCAAGTTAAAGGGTCCCTGTGAAAAGTGCAGTGTAATAGGCCCATTATACGCCTATTACACTACACTTTTCAAAGGGCCCTGCTGTAAGGGTGGCCGCTAGTTAGAGCATCAATCTAGGGACCTTTCCTCCCTAAATCTTATTACACTACACTGATTCAAGGTGTAAGGGTCCCTGTGAAAAGTGCAGTGTAACAGGCCTATTATACGCCTATTACACAACACTTTTCTAAGGGCCCTGATGAAAGGGTGGGCGGGCCCTGATGAAAGGGTGGGCGGGCCCTAAGGAAAGGGTGGGCGGGCCCTGAGGAAAGGTGGGCGGGCCCTGAGCGGTCCCGGCCGTCGCTATTACACTGAACTAACAAACTAACGGGCGACGGGAACGGTCACGTCTGGACGGGAACCTAGATGGCACAAAGTAAACTAAATTAACGTCAAAATGCTCGCGCCAGACGGAGAAACACAAGTTCTCTTTACTCTGGTCTTGCGACTACTCAACTCTCTAACCACCCTAAGTTTTATTACATTGCCCGGTCGGCAGAGCGCGGCAGACTGGGACGACCCCATGTCCCTAATCAGGGACCCTTCATCCCTAAACTTATTACACTACACTGATCAGGGTAAGGGTTCTTTGAAAAAGTGTAGTGTAATGGGCCTTTTAGCTATTGTTTTACCGTGTACGGGAGTAGGTGATATGGCTCGCCCGTACCGATAGGATGATCATCCTCCGAGCGGATGATGTGCTCGGAGACCACTGGTCCGACCGTTCATCTTTGGAGGTCGTTTATATAGCGTAATTCAGAAAACACTTCGTAATCGCGATTTGGGCACTTCGTGATCTTAGTACGCTACTAGTAAAGCCATGCTATTGGATTATGTGCTGAATGCAAAGACCACCACAACCGCCATTGTCATCATCCAATCGCCAGCCCTCCTTATGACTAAATAAGTATACCCAACCAAATGATCCAACGAAATAAAAATGGTGCTTTTTTTTAAAATGTGTTCCTTCCTTTTTTCTTCCGACATGGCGTAATGTGCTTGAAATGGGTATTTGACAACTAGTCAAATAAATTATTTTCTAGTGATTATTAAATATCTTCCAAAAATCTTAATATCCACGTCCCCTGTTAGTTTTATGTTTGCAAACCATTTTAAAATATCGATTGAAGTAAAAAAATTGCATCGAATTTTGATGACGTCACAGTTCAGTATTTCATACAACATCCCATACAAAGTGCGCATTTTGAAGTTTAAGAAAGTTGATTTGACTAGATGTCAAATACCCAATTGGTTCTTTAGACACGATGTAAGGTCGCCTGCTAGAAATTTAAATAAAAACATTTATATTGCTGTCGCGTTCCCAAACGACCGGAAACGAAGGCCAATATTCATGAACAACTGCATGTTAGGCTGAACAGCCACAATCTTACTTTCATATTTTCTTGTTTCCTGCATCAAAACTGGACCAATTTAAAAAAAATCAGGGATAATTTAAGAATGACTTTGTCTTTGCTATTTATGTTTTTTTTAAATTATTATATTCGGCAAAGTTTGCGGGAATAATGGCGGGGTGATTAATAGATCATTAGTGACCTTTTATTTTACAGTGTTGAAATAAAAGTACTTATTTTTTTTTCAGAACACCGCCCAAGGCACAATATACATCGATGACGGGGAGACTTTCGACTATAAGTCAAACAAATACATCTACGCGACCTTCCGTTATGAGCCTACAGCCATGACATACAAGTAAGTTCATAGTTTAGTTAATTCTATTACAAGTTATAGGCCTATTACACTGCACTTTCAGGGACCCTTACTCTTGAAACAGGGTACTGTAATAAGATTCATTAAGAAAGGGTCCCTAAATTAGTCCTTATTGCTGGTAATAAGCGACGCTCTAAATCGCGGCCACGCCCACCCTTCCAACAGGGTCCTGTAAAAAGTGCAGTGGTATAGGCCTATTAGCCCTTAACTGCGAGATTGTAAGCAACTTTTTCAAACATCCAAACGCGTGTTTTGTATAGGATATTGAATGAAATACTGAATTGTGACGTCACCTAAATTTGACGCACTTTTTTCTTGATAGTTTAAAAAGGTTTTCATACATAAAACTAACAGGGGACGTGGATATTACGACTTTTGGGAGAGCCTCTAATTCAATGTAATAATCACTAAAAAACAATTTATTTGAATAGTAGTCAAATACCTAATTACAATAGGTATTTTCTATGACCAGAATCACACCGCCAAAATACAACACGGCAGCGTTGGATCAAGGTGGCGATTTATACGAGTAAGTGTGATTCCGCCATAATGATCCTTTCTTTAGTATAATGTTGTAAACCAAGATAACAATTAACACCTATTGAACTGTAGGTTTAAAGGTAAACTTTTTAAGGGTTAAAGGTTTTAAATATAAGGTCAATTTTTTATGAGCGCACTGGCGCGATGGTGATTGCAGTGGTTTTAGAAGGTCACAGGCTCGATCTCCAGTAGTGGTAGATTGTGATTGTGGTACGATGGCGTTAAGTACCCCCGAATCAGAGTGTGCACGGCATCATACCAGTACGCTAAATCGCTTGGCGGCACTTTGCCAGTAGTATCTAGACAAGGCTGAAGGCATGCTATAGACCAAACCGGTGTCATTTTAGAAATTCGAAATTCTTTAACTAACCAGGGACGATAATTAAAAGAACTTATAAGACCACAGCGCTACAACTGTACCAGGGAGGCTGAGGCCTTAAGTAATATGTAAATATAATAGAAGAAAATAGTAAGATTATTCAAGTTATACTTTACCAATAAGGTTTTTTTTTTGTGAATTTTATGTTTGACTAGCTAATGCCCGCGACTTCTTCCGCGTGGATTGAGGTTTTTTGGTTCCCGCGGGATCTCTTCAATTTTCCGGGATAAAAAGGAGCATATGTGTTATTCCAGACTATAACCTATCTCTGTGCCAAATTTCATCCAGATCCGTTCAGCCGTTCGGGCGTGAAAGAGTAGCCAACATCCATACATCCATACAAACTTTCGCGTTTATAATGTTAGTAAGGATACCTTGCCTAATATGACCTTCAAAAATAGTACAATTTGATACCTACTTTGAATAAAATATTTGATTCGATTAAAACGTTCAAAACGCAAAGTGTACAATTTCGCAAAATGATCAAAACGCAAAACGTTACGATTTAAAACTGTACATTCATTTCAGATTTTCTATTTCAGGTTCAAAAATGTAGACGCCAACTACCCAACCCGTTCCTGGGTGGAGCGCATCGTGATAGCTGGCATCAAAAACGCGCCCAAAGCCGCCAAACTAGTCCAAGGGGGTAAAACAACCCCCCTCCAGATGACCTTACACAGGGGTAACGATGTGTTAGTAGTGCGCAAGCCCGGGGCGTCTATGGCCAAACCGTGGGAAATACAGTTCACGTATTAAATTTTTAACATATTATAGTCTAGGAGCCTGTGAACCATTCTTTAGTGGTTTTTTTGTACGCGTTTTACGTATGATTTTAAAAACACCCCAAAATCTATCTACGTATAGATAGGCATCTTCTAGGCAAGCATGCTATACCTAAGGCCGCATCACTACTTGCTAGCAAGTCTGATTGCAGCCAAGCAATAGTATATAAATTAAAAATAATAACGTTAAACTAGTCTAGGGTGTGTAGAGATCAGCTACGTTGCTTGGCTGTGGATGTGTGTCAATCTCACCACGGAGTGTTTGATGTAGGGTATGTTCCAATATATACTGCGAGCACTGTTCAGTGCTCTTACTGGGGAGAAATTCATTCCGTTATGGACTGACAGTATACTGCCGCAGTATCCTAGGCAAATAAATGACGTCATAAATCTGAATCTCACAGTGCTGACTGCGTTCCGTTTTAAACAGTAACCAGTATAGCTAACTATAAAGGAACGGGTTTGGAATACACTAAATTGACGTAACACCTTACAGTGCTCGCAGTGTATATCGGAACATACCCCTAAGTTAGGGGTTAGCTCAGATCGCTCGATGTTAGGACCCTAACATCTAGCGATCTAAGCTATGAAAATCAAGCGCTCCTATTGGTGGGTTTGACACACATCCGTAGCTTAGCAACGTAGTAGGTACATCTTTTCTTCTATGGTAGAAAAGAAGCTTCAGGGTGTCAGCTTCGCGTAGACTTGCTCCGCATCAATGAAGGCTTTTGATTATTTCAATTTTCGGGATATAATATGGCCTATGTGTTAATTCAAGGTAAGCTATCTCCCATTCCAAATTTCAGCCAAATTGGTTCAGTCATCGTGGCGTGGAAGAGTAACAAACATCAAAACATACAAACTTTCACATTTATAATATTAGAAAGTTAATATGTACTGCCATTAACATATTATTAAATAAGTAATTATGTATAAAATAATCTAATATTACTTGGGTAAAGTTCGAATTGATGGTTAAAACCTTAATTAAACAACCCAAGTTAGGTGTATACACAGACAATCGCATATTTGTACGCTTGCTCCTAGGCTATATTATGTAAAGTTAAGTTGGTATTCACTGTGTGATGGATTTTAAGTGAAAATAAGTATTTTGTGTATATACAACCTCCAAAAAAAGTTTATGTGTAGTTATTGTCTTATTTACTTACAATATTTGATCCAGAGTATTTCCGTTTATATTACCTATAAATATCATACAATAAAGATGTTGCTACTTGCAATGTATACTTTATATACATTTAAATTCAACTTAATATGAACAAATAATTAATATGAACTGTATACCAAAAAATCATGCATTTTAACAGACTTCCATGAAAAGATTGTTTATTCAATGAGCACTTTCCATACATATTTTAAAGTCCACATAAGCAAAACAAAATTATGATAAAACTATACGAAATATAAATAATCAAGTAGCTAATTTAAATAGACAAACGAAACTTAGGAATTCTGTTAGTGATACTTTAAATAAATAGTACATTTTAAATATTATGTGTCATAAGAATGGATGTAAGGATTTTTTTTATGTATGGTTAAAGGCTTTATTTATTTACCAGTGTTAACTTACAATATCTCTATTATTTTTCATTCTCTCTGAAAATAGTGTGAATGAGACTTAATATTTTTAACTGATTAGTGATAATACAAAACGTATTATTGATATCTGAAACAAAAGGCAAAATATTTGTTTTAAAAACCGAATAATTTACTTAGCCAAATCATAAAATACAACTCTTTCTATTTCTAAAACAAATATTTTGTTCTTGACCACGAAACAAACTTGTTTTGTCACGTCTTGTGATTTTACGAAATAAAAATAAATTTTAATATTTTATATGCCTTTTATTTTCTCATATATAACGTTTATGGGACTATTCATAAATTACCATTTCCCAGAAAACTACACATTTCTACATTATTTTTTTAAAAAGGTACCTTTATTTATATCGTACATACTGATTTAAAATAAATGAGTAAACCCAACTTATCAGAGTTTTATGACAAAGTACCATGTAATTTTATTAATTTAAAATTTTAAAGTATCCCGTGCTTCGGTTTATCTATCCTTTCACCAAAGGTTGTCTGAAAGAGATTGCTTTAGCAATAAGACCGCCTTTGCATATTTATAGTCTATATTCGTAGTCTTGCTAGTTATTATTGCTTTTAACTGTATACTATATATTTTGTGTGCTATAAAGAAATCTAAATAAATAAATAATAAATAAATATTTCTGCGTGTTCGTAACTTATGGATGGTCCCTTAAATAGCTGCAGTTTAGCCTTAATCTTTCCCTTTAAATAACTTATTTATAATAAGAGGCACTGGTAATATAACAATTTACCTAATAATTAAACACTACTCGGTTTAAATCAACGTGTCTTGAATTTACGTAACCCTCATGACAAAAAATAACTTAATATATTGTGTAGCTAATTTAAATAGACATCAGAATATATTAGCGACTAGAAGCAGGCGCTTTTATCCACGCACACTGCGATTTTTTTTAAATTATTTCTCGGACACCTTTTTTAATTTTCCGGGATAAAATGAAGCCTATACGTTATTACTTACTGAATTTGTAAAGGATCCCAGCCTCCACAGATGTTTGAGCTAATTTGAAACTTATAATTGTGATACAGAATAACAAAATAAACATTTTTTTTTTGTTTTTATTCCCCCGAGTCCTGGGCCTTTTTATAATGGACGTATAGAATGCTGAGTTCTAATTTAAAAATACGCTTATATATGTTTGCCGGCAAAATAAAAATTTGCCCAATCTGGTCGGTATCCAGTCATTAGAGTCAGGTCCATTTTACTGTGAGTGTGATGCCAAAGTGTTTCTAGTTTCGAAGCATACGCTCAACGCCGGCGCATTCTCAATCAAATGGTAGTCTCTCGGAGGGTTTTTTTACGAAATCAAATCAAAAATGAGGAGATCCTTAGTAGAACTAAAGTAACTGACAAAGCTTGATGGGGTGCGAAGCTGAGGTGGCAATGTATATAGTTCAAAGAACCGATAGATGTTGGAGACCCAAGGTGTTGGAAAATCCAGCTTATGACCACCCTCCACTAGGTGGAAGGACGAAATCATGTCTGCGGGATCTCCTAGATTCAGGCAGAGCAAGACTACAGCATGTTGAAAGTATACATATCATAATACTTAAACAATCTATAATAACTGATGGCAAGATTGGTCACTTAAAGAATATTCTAGTAGGTGTGTCTTCATTAGGGAATTCTATGAAGGGATGAGTTTCCTTGTGTTCAAACATTTTCTGCTCACTGGAGAACATATCACCACATACATCACAAATAACTTCCACCAACTCTTCTTTGGAACAACTTGGTTCTTCTCTTATTTTCTCTTTGTGGTCTTTTATCTTTTCTTTATGTTCTTTTCTCTTTTTAACTTCTCTATCTTCGTTTTTCGACTCTCTTTTCTTAGACGTAGGTTCTTCCTGAATCAAATGTTTCCCTGTTAATAAATATTCTTTCATATTCGCGTGTTTTATCGACATCTTATGGTGTTCTAATCTGTTTTCTGAACTACACTGGTATTCGCATATAAAGCACACGAATTTCATATCGCCTGTGTGAATTTCGGAATGTGCTTTCCGCTTTTCGGGTGTAGCAAAACGAAAATCGCAGAACTTACAAGGGTACTTCCTTTCTGGGGAATGTAAACGCATATGTGAAGTTAAGGCATTCATATCTTTGCATATCTTCCTACATTCAACACACATTACTCCCTTTTCTTGAGGTTCACTTTCCTCCAAGCTTTCAGCTAAATGAGTTTCATGTATCCTCTTATGAGATGTCAACCCTTTTTGACTTATAAAAACTCGCCGACAATCTTCACATTGGAACTGATCTTTGTCTTTTACATCTGGACTATGTTTTTCAACTTGATGCATCGCAAATTTATCGGCCTCGTAGAATTGTTCATTGCAATCTTCACACCTCCAAGCTTGAACTAGTTTAGAAAACGCTTCCAATACATCCAAAACAGATTGCCCTTCGACTTCTGGATGAAAAGATTTCGTGTGATTCCCGAAATCTATTATCTTAGCGAAAGTTCCATTGCAATGAGGACAAATATACGGTTCTTGATGATCGTCCATAACGTGGTATTTTAGGTCTGATAATTCTGAAAAACTTTTGGAACACATGAAACATCTTAATTTGTGTTTTCCTTTAACAAATTCAGATATAACTTTGTACTCCATTAATTGAACTTTTTGATGTATTTGGAGGTGTTTGAACAGATCTTTACGCGTATTGTAATCTGTGGGACAGAATTTGCATGGAAACCGTTTCCTATGCAACCGTCTTCTGTGTGCTGCTAATTCTTCTTTGTCTTTAAACTGTTTAGTGCAGGATATGCACTGGAATACATTTGTATCTGTGGATTCTTCATGAGATCTTAAACAAGCCAGCAAACTTGTTTTTCTCTTGAACACTTTCCCACAAATACATTTATGACCTTCCTTTTCGACATCAGTAGTTGTCTCTTCTAGCTCTTTTTTAAGATTAAGGATTTTCTCTTCAGTCTCCTTTTTAATATTAGCCAATTTTTCTTTTCTTTCATTTTTCAAATTAGGTTTTTTATCACCTTTTACTTTATTACGATTCTCAGCTCTGTCCGACCTTTCCTTTCTCTTCTTTAGTGCATGTACATCAATTTTTTTCACTTTTTTCTGCACACCATACAACCTTTTTTCCAAATTCGCCTTTTTTGTCTGTAAAGCTTTAAGAACGCCCATCTTTCTTCTTTCTATCGTATCGTGGACTTTCATATGTTCTTTGAGGCCTCGTAATTTTGAATAGGTCTTCAAACACTTTTCACATTTGTGTACTTTACCTTCATATTCACAGTGTCCCACTTTAAGTAAGCCATATGCTTCTTGTTCAAGCGATAAAACATTACCAGTAATAGAATTAAGTTGGAATGATTCTTCATACAAATTATTATCAGTTGAATAGTTTGTGGGTAAAATTTCTTCTGGATTTCTTACCATAGGTATTTTTAAACCTTGTATCATGGGATGTATTTCCATGACCAGTGTTTTTGTAGTCTCAGCTTGTATGATGCCTGAGTGTGGACTGGTTATAGTGGAAGTGGTGTTGATTACCTTATTTGATATGAGGTTGGTTTCAGTGACAGTAACATCTGATTCCTCTTTGATGACATTATGTAAATCTTTTGGGTTTCCCTGCAAGAAAAAATGATTATAATATCCACTTTAAAGTATGATTCACAAAGTTCAATCTTTTAAGTATTATGGAATGTTATTTTGACATAGAAGTTGCTATGATATGACATAATTACAATCCAACATGATGAATTTAAAAACAAATGAGTAAGTATACCAAAATGATAATGAAATATACAAATTCCATACATGTCGAATGGCCGAATGTCATGATTTCCAAATATTATAAGATATTGTTTTGATTTTTTTTAATTAAGAGTCTGTGATATTACTTAAATGATTTATCGTTGGAATCAAAACACATTCATTCACAGACATTTCGCAACAGTATTTAAGTATGAACAAATGTGAATGGTAGTTCTCCTTTAGCATTGTAACCAAGAGGTTGTGTTCTTAAGAAGTGTTGTTAATTAATGTTGTAAAAATTATTGTCAAACCTTTTAAAAAGAGCTACCGCTGAGTTTCTCGGCAGCTCTTCTTGGTGAGAGTTTCCTTCAGAGCTGGTGGTAGATTCATTTGATCATTTGAATAAAAACCATTTGAATTTAAACATTTAATTTTGTGTTTCTTTAAAGTAATTAAAGATTACAAGCTGTGAGGTAGCCTATTTATTTAGTGATGGCAAATAGACTAGACAACTATTAAAATCAGTCATTAAAGTAATCTTTAACTTGTGTAGGGAGATATTGCAGGATTTCAATAAGTTACATTTAAGTCACTCGGTCTTACATTGTATTTATCAATAGAATTACTATGCCTTTACGAGAATTCCTGATACTATCTTCTAGCAACGACGTGTCCTCTTTCCTCATGAAAATTTAAAACAGTTATATGATTTATTTATGCATTTTTTACCTCCTCATGTTCATGTTTGATATCAATGTCGTCCTGCAGGCATGCTTCAACATTATTCAAGGCTCGGGCTTCCTCACTGTCCATGGTAGAGCCATCATCAATAATTGGATACTCGTCCGCCAAGTCCTCCAGTTGTTCCATTTTCACATCTGCATTCTTTGAGAAGTCACTTTGACCTGGAATAATAATTTATTTAGTTGTGGAAAATTAACAATTACACTGGTTTTATAAATTTACTAGCTGATGCCCGCGACTTCGTCCGCGTGGATTGAGGTTTTTTAGTTCCCGCGGGAACTTTTTAATTTTCCGGCATAAAAAGTATCCTATGTCCGTCTCCTGGTTCTAAGCTACCTCCCCACCAATTTTCAGCCCAATCGCGTGGATTGAGGGTTTTTAGTTCCCGCGGGAACTTTTTAATTTTCCGGCATAAAAAGTATCCTATGTCCGTCTCCTGGTTCTAAGCTACCTCCCCACCAATTTTCAGCCCAATCGCGTGGATTGAGGTTTTTTAGTTCCCGCGGGAACTCTTTAAGTTTCCGGGATAAAAAGTATCCTATGTCCGTCTCCTGGTTCTAAGCTACCCCCACCCCACCAATTTTCATCCAAATCGGTTCAGCCGTTCTTGGGTTATAAATAGTGTAACTAACATGACTTTCTTTTATATACATATATAGATATATACAATCATAAACTTCTCTCATCTTAGTTCTCACCTCCCTAATGCAATGGTAAGGTGTACTAATATGTGGTAGGCCCCAGGTTAGATTCCCAGAAGAAATTGAAAATATTTTATAATTTCTAAATTGTCTGGTGTCAGAGAGTGATGAGTATAGTTATCTAAATAATTATATTGACATTATTAATATTTATTGAATTGTATTGTTCATTTGAAAGGTTTAAAATGTAAACCATTGCAATCAATTTTATTTGATTATGTATGTACATTAATTTAATTAATAATGAATGAATAAATGGAGACTGGCCGTGTCTAATGACCATCCTAACAGGAAAGACTTACCACCATGTGATTTAGCATTTCAGTATGATGCTGTGTAGAAATCAATTAGGGGTATGGGTTACATATAACTGCCATACCCCTAGTACATTATGCCTCTTCAACCTTAGACTGCATCATTAAGGTGAAATTGCAGTCAAGGGCTAATTAAAGGATCTTGAGCTCGTTACTATTCTAATTAAGCCCCTATCCTTGCATGTAATTAATGGGAACATGGTGAAAGATTCTGGAGTGAGTTCTGCCGGCTGGAGTGATTCTGTGTGAAACTATTCCAGCTGTGTCACATACAATCAAAGTGTGGAAAATAAAACTAAGGAAAGCAAAAAAAAAGAAGTATTTAAAAATCACAAAAACCTGTAATACTTTCAAGATGCATCACTAGTTTATTAGACACAGCCTCAGTAATATCTTGAGATGATTTTTCATGATCCGTTTCATAATTTGTCTGTTCATTTTCAAAGTTTGGTGTTATAAATTCTTCTTTTATAATAACTTGATCATTTATTGTGCTCTCATCTGGATTTGCAAGGTTGCCAAACTTTTGATAATTTTTCTCACTATCCTCAGACATGCTGCCATAGTTATATGCGGGTTCAAAATCCAATGTGATGTTAGTGGTAATTTCCTCTTTTATTGTTTCAACTGTGTTGCCAGGATTGTTTGATTCCCACTGAATTTGTGGATCCATTTTGTTTGATAATGTCTTTATTTATATTTTACACTCTGCACATTTTCATTTTGCCTGTAAAGATAAATATTATTGTATAAAATATACTAAGCAGGTCCATTCATGATTGGTAAAAAAGCAATTTATCCCCAAAAATAAACATCATATGTGTTATGTACAATATTACAATATTATTTAAATTTATTTGCATGATTTATATGTATATGTAACATAAAGCATGTAATGCAATTTAAAATCGCTCAATTGACATTTTATATATTCCTCCAACAGCTGCAAAATTTAAACAGTAAGTTTAGAATCTTACCAATATTATAAATGCGAAAGTTGGGATGGATGTATGGATGTTTGTTACTCAATCACGCCCCAACGGCTGAACGGCTCTGGCTGAAATTTAGCACAGAGATAGATTTTAGTCTGGAATAGCACATAGGCTACTTTTTATCTCGGAAAATTAAAGAGTTCCCGCGGGAACCAAAAAACCTCAAACCACGCAGACGAAGTCGCGGGCATTCGCTAGTAATACATAAGAACTTGAGTCCAGCAACTTATTAGGACGAAGAACTAAGTCTAACTTCTAAACGGTAACAATGCTCTAATAATATTAGGTACCACGTTAAAACACTTACCAATATTTTACTTATTGCTTAAATAAAGAGATTCGCCATCGCCTTAACGTTCTTGAGCTGGAAAGATTTAGGTTTTAATCCCAAGTTCAGCCCAATTACCCATTGAATATACAGCAAATTGGTTGCGTATGGAAATGCCGAAGGTAATTACTTTTCGATTTAACTGACAGTAATAATTATCAAAAGCCGCAAATATGGTCCATTACCACAAACTTTAATTTAAAGAGGAAACAACGAATTATTTTACCGAAAACAATAAATAGAGAAAAAATGTAAACAATATTATTTTGTTGACGCAAAAAACACCAAAAAAGTTGTTTTTTAATTTTTGACAACTAGGGTACCTACTTCTTGTATTTTTTTTTGTGGCAGCCGTCAGTTTGTACAGATAAAATAATTGCATAATATTTTATAAGGATAGAATACACTTGTAAGTTTTACTCAAGTATATTGAGTAAAACAACAAACAACTATTTGTTTAGGCAAACAGTATTGCAGCCTATGGGGGCAAATCTCAGGTGTAAATTAGGGTTGTAATGGAAGCTCGCCTTTGCCTCCGTAAGTGCGGAACTTTCGCAAGAAATCGTACCACCGCTTCCGTATCCACCTCCGCAGTTTTTTGCGGAGTTGTAACGGAGATTTATTTACGTTGACTTAAAATGCGAGAGGTACAAATCGAAGCAGGTGATGTCAGTTACACTATTACAACAGGCTGTCTGTAGAAGAATCCTCAAAAAAATCATAGTTATGTGAGCTTCATCGCATCCTAAAGTACAATATGGACGATGTGATCGGAGAAATCCACCTCCACCTCCGCCGTCGTTAACCTCTTATTGCCACATAAACTACCCACCGCTTTGCAATTTTTAACTTGTTGGCACCGAGCAGAAACAGAAGCTTGCGGGCTACGCTACTGTCACATAGTCAATCATATGTGTGCAATTTATGGTGCCATTCGTGTATACTAGGCTTAAATAACTTATTTTCTTCAAGAATAATCATAGACAATAATTTATTCGGTTCCATAGAGTAAGTATGTTCTAAAAACTCATAAAAAATCACTATCAGAGATCCTTTAAGTTACTTGTCTCTGTCAGAGATCACCTGGAGATCACTATGGCGTCCTATATTCTTGCATTTCTTGAACGAAGCGGCAAAATAGTCATCGTCTAAATATTTGGAACGCGTCGGTAAAATAAATGTATGTAAATTTTGAATTTGCTGAATTCCGGATTGAAAACATAACCCCAAACTAGATTATAATTAAATTCTAAGATGCTAATTAACAATATTTCTTTCAACAAAGTGTTTTTCAGATTGTTTCAAAAATGGCGAACTCGATTAATCTTCAAGAACTCGTGAAACATATTGTGAATGGAACTTTTGAAGACATATTTTGCCGAATTTGTCTTATGCCTTTGGAAGACCTGTACCAGTATAGTTACACCAGGATTTGTACTGAGGATTTGTCATATTGCATAGCGGATGTATTGGAACAAGTATGTCATGTAAAGGTTAGGGATTCCTATTACTAAATACATAATCATATTTTTATTGTTGATTAGGTTGGTGATATAACTACTTGAAAGCTTTATTGTTATATGCTGGCGTCTCATCGGTGCTGATAAGTATTCATCATGTATTCCATGATGTAGGCTTCGTCTTCTATAATATTAGTATTGATGATAATTATGTTCAATTTAAGTCTTAAATGTGTAATCCTGTAAGCCCAAGGTATTAACAACTTACAAAGAAAAAAAATGAGAATGAAAAAAACGATAACACACATAATTTTTTAGTGGCAGATGATTCATACATTGTCCAGTTCGCTGAAGTCTTAAGATTTTAATATGTTAGACAGTGTAAGGGTCATCAAATGTTCTGTATGTCCAACAGTGAATCTATAATAATATTATAAATGCGAGAGTATGTATGGATGCTTGTTACTCAATCATGCCCCAATGGCTGAACGGATTTGGCTGAAATTTGGTACAGAAATACATAGATTATAGTCTGGAATAACACAAGCTAATTTTTATCCCGGAAAATTAATGAGTTTCCGCGTTAACCGAAAAACCTCAATCCACGTGAATGATGTTGCGGGCATCAGCTAGTCCATCATAAATAGCTGATGAAAATCAGTTATTGATATATTTGTAACTTTTCTTATAGATGTCAACAACAGATGAATATAAAATATGTGATAACTGTTTCATAGCAGCTACCCAGGCCTACAAATTCTACCTCATATCGAAAAGAAGCCATCAAGTCTTAGAATTTTACGTGAATAAAATTAACAATCAACTTCATTCCACTGACATTGAAGATTTCACATCTGACTCTCTATGTATCACTCTACCGAGTATATTACAAGATACAATAAATTGTGATATTGATCTTAATAAATTACAATTTAAAAGATTGCAAAAGAAAAGTAACATCAGTAAGTTATCATGTAATGTCATGAAAAAAGAATCTGAACAGAATGATCTAGATTTTGATGAGCTATTTATGACATTAAACGAAAACGGCGAACCAGAATTCTATAAACCTCAAGAAGATGGAACTTTAGCTCTGGTAGATAGTGATAATGTATGCTTAAAAGATTACTTGAGTCAAATACCAGACTCCAATATTAACAATTCAAATGTAATGCCGGATTCTAAAATTAGGACAAATCAGTTACCAGATTCAAGTGTTAAGAAGTTCAATATGTCACCGGATCCTGAAGAAAGGAAAAAAAAGTGTAGAAAACGGAGACCAATGGAATATAGGCAGTGCAGCCAATGCCCAGTGCGGTACAGGTTTGTTAGAAAACTGAAAGAACATATGAAGGAGGCACATGGAATTGACCTTTTTGTGTGTCAGGTTTGTGTTTTTTATCTTCAGGCACTTTTTAATCCAAGTCAAGGTTTGATAAAGAAGATTTTTATTTGTTCGAATATGGGTACTGACATCTTCAGGCATGGGTGTAATCTAATGTAACATTTACAATACTAACACAGCGTAAGTTCATATTCATACAGTGTATCGAAGCCATTATAAATTGCAGATCCGCTCCATACCTACACCTTTATTCACAACTCAAGCTGCATACTACTTTTTTCACCCCGTTTTGATGTCTAGATATCTCGTTGGATGACTGGTAGATTTTTTGAACTACCTACTTCGATTACATAATATGGATTATAAGACTTTATACAAGTAGTATTAGGAGTATTTAAGACACAAAATAGATACTTTGAACATTTAAGTAATAAACGATAGAACATTAGTAAAATAAGACTGACGGTTTAAATACAATGAATTTTAATAAAATAATTCAATATAATATACTGTCACTCTCTTTCTCTCTCTGCATCGTTTTCCTCATTTCTGAGGTTCGTGCCCCTTTCCATCAATCAAATAATGGTAGGAGTTTTTTTTTATTAGATTAATTTTGCAAACAATAGATTTTAGTTCATACTAATATTAATAATGTACCCTACGCAATGTATGCAAATAAATGATTTGATTTGATTGGGATTTATTTTCCAGGTATGCCAAGCCCTAATAGAAGATGAGATAGAATACAACAACCATCTAGAAACCCACAAAGGCATACACACATGCTCAATATGTAACATGGTGTTCAAGAAACGTGAAACCATTGTGTCACATATCAAGTGGCACGAGGAAGTGAAAGCCCTGACTCAGTCTGAGGGGGCGCATGTATGTGAAGTGTGCGGGCTGCTCTTCAGAGACAATGAGGTATAAGGTTTTTAATAAACACAACCTATTTATGTACATAGTAGTTTCATGCAAAACTTGTCTTGATATCACAAATAAAAGATTGTTCTGTATGTTTCATTTTTAGAATACTAGTACTATACCAACTAAAGTAGTTACTATACTTTAGGAATTCACATTATTAAGTACACATTATTAAGTTTCACACTGTGGCCTAGTTGTGACAACGCATATCAGTCGATTGCGAATGTTAAGCAATGTTGACCCAAGTCGGTAACTGGATGGGTGATCGAATTTGGAGGTTATAATTTGGCCTTTTTGTTTCCTCCGTGCCTCAGAGAGCACGTTAAACCATCGGTCCTGGTTATTATTACCAACATCTGATAAAAACCTAGGAGTTTAAACACCTACTCTTAGTTGAGTCGATGTGGAAGGATGTGGGAACTGGGAACCCACCGCATTATTATCCCAAGAAAACTCCTACTATTATTAATGGAAAGGGGTCACGAACCTCAGTTATGTAGAATACAACACAGAGAGGGATATTTCTCACTAGAATAAAACTTTTGTCATACATGGCTCCATTCTACCATGCATGGGCGTTTAACAAATGGCGACGTATAATATCGTTGTCATGGTTACATGCAAAAAAATCCACCAAATAAGTCCAATGCTCAAACAGCTAGAATCCGGAGCCAATAATTAGAACTAACTGTGTGTTCCCAATAAGAAGCTGTATGTGTTTATTTTTTTCTTGTGGTCAGGTTTCCAAACTAAATGTCCAGTTATGCGTGGATGTGCGCATTATGTACATGTTTATAATGATTATTACTTGCTGCAAAGTAATAATATTGAAGTTATATTTAATACTTCATTTAAGGATTTGAAGGAGCACTATGACAAGAAGCATGTGAAGAAGTTCACATGCTATTACTGTGGACGGATGTACAAAGGGGAGCTGAGCTTTGACTTGCATATCAAGAAGCATGAAATGAATGATGATTTCAAGTGAGTCCTTTTTCGTGCATGACTTACGCGCTATCAATCAATCAAACATTTTTGAAGTGAAACTTCTTAAGAATTGTTGTGATTTGAAAATTCGATGAAACGAAAAAGCGACACCATAAAGAGACAAACATATTAATATTAGGATTTAGCCTACGATAGAATGAGATAGAATACGAGTTATTTTTATTGTAGTCTACTCTCTCGTAGGCTACTTTTCTGAAGTTTCACTTGGGCCGTGTGTGAATTGCACACACACTTTTTTTTTGTTTATTCAAGTAGACTTTTAACAAGTGCTAGGTATTTAAATACCGGAAATTTAACGTGTTAGTACGACGAATTTTAGCGTAAATAACCAACGTGTTAGTAGTACATGTCTGGGATTTAACTATCAGAACTTAACTTTAACAGAAGTCAGTATCTTAGTACAACAAGTCTGGTATTTACAAAGATATTTTGGACAATAACGCGTCGATTCGAATTCATAATCATAAAAATATTATAAATGCGAAAGTGTGTTTGTTTGTTGGTTTGTCTTTTAATGACGCCGCAACGGAGCAACGGATCGACGTGATTTTTGGCATGGGTATAGTTGGGGACCAGAGGTGCGATTATGTAAGATTTGCTGATGCAATCGTCAAAATTCGGCGTCAAAGTAAAATAAACCATAACGGCATTGAATTAGAGCTCAATTTCGTATATCTGACACCGTAAGATTGTAAAACCCGTTAGATTATAATCTAACTCGCGAAATTGTAAACTGTCGAAAGATTGTAAACTGTTCAATGTTCTGAGTGTCAGTTTTTGAAATATTCATTGTATTTACGTTTTCTTGTCTCTTTCTTGTAGGTTAGGTTAGGGTTCGACATAAATAGGCCGGGCACTTAGGTTTTATCGGATTTAAATACCTATCAGATTACAATCTATCGGAAAATAATGCGTTAAATTGTAATCTTTCGACAGTTTGCAATTACGCGAGTTAGATTATAAACTAACGGTTTTTACAATCTTACGGTGACATATCCATTCTCATACTTTTATGGTATAGTACATACCTAAACGTATGAGAATGGATACAAGAAATTGAGCTCTAATTCAATGCTGTTATGGCTTATTTTACTTTGACGCCGAACTTTGAAGATTTGATCGACAATTCTTACACAATCGGGGGGCTGGAGAGTATTTCTGATAGTATTTTCACAGCCGAAATGAAACGAAAATATCAAAGCCAAACCGTAATATTTCTTTTTTTTTCACAGACGAAATGAAACGAGAATATCGAAGCCGGAACCGCCGAAAAAGAGGAAACGTAAGTTTACGTGCGCCACGTGCGGACGCGACTTTGTGGACGAGCGTGCTCTGCTGTGGCACGAGAGGCTGCACACTAATGAGAGGCCTTACGTTTGTGATGTTAGTATACTTTTGTATTAATATAATTTTCCATAATTTATTTAATAATAGGTAATATAAATTTCTATAATTTTCGAGCATTATTTAAAAAAGTTGTAATCTTTTTGGCCTTATTTGTGTATTACAAACGAGTGTGCAGGTGTGCGGGCGCGGGTTCGCGTATCTATTCCGTGTGAGCCGTGTGTGCAGGTGTGCGGGCGCGGGTCCGTGTATGTGCTCCATGTGCGCCGTGTGTGCAGGTGTGCGGGCGCGGGTTCGCGTATCTATTCCGTGTGAGCCGTGTGTGCAGGTGTGCGGGCGCGGGTCCGTGTATGTGCTCCATGTGCGCCGTGTGTGCAGGTGTGCGGGCGCGGGTTCGCGTATCTATTCCGTGTGAGCCGTGTGTGCAGGTGTGCGGGCGCGGGTCCGTGTATGTGCTCCATGTGCGCCGTGTGTGCAGGTGTGCGGGCGCGGGTTCGTGTATGTGCTCCATGTGCGGCGTGTGTGCACGTGTGCGGGCGCGGGTTCGTGCATGTGCTCCATGTGCGCCGTGTGTGCAGGTGTGCGGGCGCGGGTTCGTGCATGTGCTCCATGTGCGCCGTGTGTGCAGGTGTGCGGGCGCGGGTCCGTGTATGTGCTCCATGTGCGCTGTGTGTGCAGGTGTGCGGGCGCGGGTCCGTGTATGTGCTCCATGTGCGCTGTGTGTGCAGGTGTGCGGGCGCGGGTTCGTGTATGTGCTCCATGTGCGCTGTGTGTGCAGGTGTGCGGGCGCGGGTTCGTGTATGTGCTCCATGTGCGCTGTGTGTGCAGATGTGCGGGCGCGGGTTCGTGCATCTGCTCCATGTGCGCTGTGTGTGCAGGTGTGCGGGCGCGGGTTCGTGTATGTGCTCCATGTGCGCTGTGTGTGCAGGTGTGCGGGCGCGGGTTCGTGCATGTGCTCCATGTGCGCCGTGTGTGCAGGTGTGCGGGCGCGGGTCCGTGTATGTGCTCCATGTGCGCTGTGTGTGCAGGTGTGCGGGCGCGGGTCCGTGTATGTGCTCCATGTGCGCTGTGTGTGCAGGTGTGCGGGCGCGGGTTCGTGTATGTGCTCCATGTGCGCTGTGTGTGCAGGTGTGCGGGCGCGGGTTCGTGTATGTGCTCCATGTGCGCTGTGTGTGCAGATGTGCGGGCGCGGGTTCGTGCATCTGCTCCATGTGCGCTGTGTGTGCAGGTGTGCGGGCGCGGGTTCGTGTATGTGCTCCATGTGCGCTGTGTGTGCAGATGTGCGGGCGCGGGTTCGTGCATCTGCTCCATGTGCGCTGTGTGTGCAGGTGTGCGGGCGCGGGTTCGTGTATGTGCTCCATGTGCGCTGTGTGTGCAGGTGTGCGGGCGCGGGTTCGTGTCGCTGAACCGGCGCAACCAGCACGCGGTGTGCGCGCACACGGCGCCCGCGCGCCGCTGCCCGCTGTGCCCCGCGCTGTTCCATCTGCGCTCCATGGTCAACTCGCATATCAAAAAGGTATTACGCTCAGCCTTGATAGATCTATTACACTATTACGACGTGATTATGCCGTGGGCATACTGGAGAGTGACATAGTGACCACTTTTATCCCGGAAAATTAAGGAGTTCCCACGGGAATCAAAAAAACTTAAACCACGCGGTCTAAGTCGTGAGCGTCAATCAGCTAGTAGCGAATAAAGCTTCTTTTTCCTTGACTTCTTAGACAGCAGTCTCTCATCACGTCAATTTGAGAGTTTACGATCTCGCAGTCAAGGGCTAATAGGCCTATTACACTGCACTTTTTACAGGACCCTGTGGCAAGGGTGGGCGTGGCCGCTAGTTAGAGGGCCGTGGCAGCTTATTACACTAAGCTCCAATAAGGACCAATATAGGGACCCTATCTCCCTAAGTTTTATTACACTACACTGATTGAAGTGTAAGGGTCCATGTGAAAAGTGCAGTGCAATAGGCCTACAAGGACTAGAATTCAGAGCCGTTCAAACTGTTAAATAAAAAAAACAAAAAGGTATTATGGGCCTATTACGCTACACTTTTTCGGGGACCCTGTGGCAAGGGTGGGCGTGGCCGCTAGTTTTGACGTCGCTATTAGGCGTCAGGCACGAAACTAGCGACGGCGACAGCGGGGCGATGTGGTCCGACAGCTGGCGACGAATTTCGGGAAAATGTATAAAAACTGAAATTGTATAAAAATATAATTTCGTCAATTATTACCGAATCCAGTCCTGCCAGTCTGGTAGAATCGGTTATAAAGTATTACCTGCCTTCTTCAGAAATATTTTATTAAAATTCCCAAAATATACACTTTTGGCTATCTGAAATTTTAATCACGTTTTTATAAATTGCGGCGAAATTCGTCGCCAGCTTTCCTCCGTCGCTAATTTCATGCATTCAACCTAGATGGTGCTATCTAGGTGGCACAAAGTAAACTAAGTAAACGTCAAAATGTTCTCGCGAGCCGGAGAAACACAACTACTCTCTACGCTGGTCGTGCGACGACTGAGCTCCCTAACCACCGTAGGGAGACCGGGACGACCCGATGTCGCTAATCAGGGACCCTATATCCCTAAATCTTATTACACTACACTGATTCAGGGTAAGGGTCCCTTGAATAAGTGTAGTGTAATAGGCCTATTACTTTAATCATCATCATCATCACCGGTGTAAGAGTCCCGACATATCTTAAGTGACACAAGGTCCTACATGAAATCAAACATTTTATTTCATCATTACCGGCCGCTTATATATTATTACCACCGCCATGCCGCATGTATTTTTTGTTTTTGTTGTAGTTTGTGTATTTTGATAATCCACGACTCGGGGACCTAAGCGTTAGTTCAGACCATATTGGCTTAGCCTGGCGCCAGTGCAGTGGCGTGCACAGGGTTTGAAGCTGGGGTAGGCATTAGTAGGTCAGAATACCTATTTACTAGCTGTTTTGATGATAATCATGCATTGACGTATTTCCATTTGGGTCAGCAGTGCTTTTATGCCTTTATGAACTGCACGCCACTGAGCCAGTGTATTGGTCACCAGGCCCATTGACTATTATTTGGACCGTGGATGATGTATCATCATGTATATATGACCCGTCGTATAAGTGTGTCTGTTATTCATGAGTCAATGCAAAGTGTGTTGTCCTTCAATCACACAGCATCGGATCGACGTGATTTTTTGCATGGGTATAATTTTAGTAAACAAGTATCAAAATAATTAAAATTTATAGTCACGTTGACATATTACACAACGAGATTATCTCGCGACGAGAGAGAGATGTTGTCGTTGCCGGCTAATTTGTCGTTTACCCTACATGCATAAATTGCGGTATATTGCAAGAAAAGAATAGTCGGCATGTAAAGGTTCGTAGAGAAAAATACGACAGCTAAGAAATATTACTTTTGACGTAACGGCACAAGTAACCATGTAAGCGTCGGTAGACAAATAGAGATAATGGGTAGACATAATTTTTCTCGTTGTGCGTATGCTAGCCCTACAGGGCATCATTTATTTTATAATAATAATAATATTATTATTATAAAATTTTTGTTATAAAATTATTATTATTATTTAAATACAATTGAATTACATTGGGGCTGGAACCTCCTTTTTTTTTTTTTTAAGTATACCTGTATCAGGAGATTCCGCTCTTTAAATGATAATGATTTTCAAAATTCTAATAAGTAAATACATATTTATATCGTTTTTATTTTATTTTTTAATCTTAATAGTGTGTGTGTGCGCGTTTGTGTGTGTGTGTGTGTGTGTGTGTGCGCGTGCGTGTTTTATAATATCAGTATACAGTATGCATATTTCATTTGTAATTGTTTTTTTTTTTATTAACAGGTCCACCTAAAAGCCCACAAGCGTCCGAACCGCATCAGCAAACATCAGAACGTGTTCTGGAAAACTGAGCCCGTGCCCATTCAAGAGCTGAGCGTGTCCATACAAAACGACATCATAGCTCTCCGAGACGCTCAGACGGAAGCCAAGACGATTCCCAAATGGGTAACTACTATACTATTATAACGGCCGAATCAAACTAGACCAAACCAGTGAAAATTCAGAAATTGTGAATTCCCAAATTAACGCTGCCGGAGATTGAATCCGGGACCTCGCACTTATAATTTCCACAGCGCTGACCATTGCGCCAGAGACGTCGTCAATAACTAGTTTCTACTTAGTCAATTGATTTTCGATATTAATTTTATTGTGAGATAGCCTTGCGCTTGACGATGATTGTTATCAAGAGCAAGCCTATCTCCCAATAAAAGTAATATCGATTAGTGCAAAGCAATGAATAGGTCTAAGTTGTATAGAAGGTGCCTATTCACTCTTGCTCTGAAAGTACCTACATTATATGTGGTGGTTATTTTGACATAACCTTATTCGATAATGGTTTGACAATAGAAAATGCGCTGTCTGTCCATAGAAGCGGAGCGGAGACGTTGACCGGACAATTCGGATTTCCAAGTTGACTCGATAATATTATCGCTTCACTTGTCAGGAATCTCGAGGGTGATTGGCTAATAATGAAAGCTGCAATGTAACGTTCGCAAGATTGGTTAATTGGTCCACTATTGGTCAAAATCCATTGACGCAGCAAAAATACGATAACTTCAGTCCATCAAAATAATTGAGACTGTAACAATGATCGATGCAGGTTTTACACAATCGCCCTGCTGGTTGATCTACTTGGCACATTTTCGCACCACTCTGCTACAGTGGACAAGCACCCTGGCACTTACATTTTCTTATTTCCAGAAAAGTTCACCGCAAATTCCAAATACTTACAACTGATGTCCGGTAAAGAAGATCAAACCAAGGTTTCTGAGAAATATTGTATTGATTTAATGTAATAAGTGATATTTTATTATTAATTTGCAAGTGGAAAATACAATTTTTTTTACATTAATTGTTCTTTTATTCAACATTGTTATTTTTTAACACAAGGGTCAGTTTCAGACTAAAAGCGTCGTCGGAGTCGCTAGAGATGTCGAGCGATGTCGTCAGATATTTTTAACGACACGTGTCGTGGGACATTATTGTCCCCTAGTGAATACGAGGCTTTATTTAGTGGCATTAAAGTGCTCGAGGTCTTTTCGTTTGGTCTCTTTTTGACGACCTCCGTGGCGCAGTGTTGAGCGCTGTTGCCTTAACGTGCGGAGGTCCCGAGTTCGATCCCCGGCAGGGTTTGGAAATTTATAATTTCTGAATTTTCCCTGGTCTGGCCTGGTGGGAGGCTTCGGCCGTGGCTAGTTACCACCCTACCGGTAAAAGACGTGCCGCCAAGCGATTTAGCGTTCCGGTACGATGCTGTATAGAAACCGAATAGGGATATGGGTTAAATATAACTGCCATGCCCCTAACAGGTTAGCCCGCTACCATCTTAGACTGCATCTTCACTTACCAGGTGAGATCGCAGTCAAGGGCTAACTTGTAGTGGATAAAAATAATTAAAAAAAAAACTGAACTGATTCTGACTGAACTGAACGGGTCAAATTACATTGACAGTGAACAGTAGCGAAATCATCATAAAGCTCAGTCATCTACAAGTCAGTTTTAGTAGTGTCCTACTACTGGATCCAGCAGGATTGTCAAGTGCTTATGGTTCCTCTGCATCATGGTTGGAGCCATTAGGATTTGTGAATCCTGTTTAGAGGCGAGGCGTATTTATCGTCACAGCTACAAATAATTGGTAGTAAAATGTCACTGCTCAAATACTTGCTACTATATTATTTACTACCTATAGTTCGCGCGCGAGTTGAATGCAGAGTAAGTGTAAGGTGACACAAACATTTACTCTGCATTCAACTCGCGCGCGAAATGTAGGTACTTATTTATGTAAGCCGCGCCGCTGCTCCTGTTCCAGGTTCACAGAGTAACTGTGTTCCAAAATACTAGCCTGCTATCTCTTACTTTTGGCATACAAGAGAAAAGGAAGCACTTGTGATTTTAAAAAACCTTTTATTTCACACTCAATCCGGTTGTACATATTTATCTATGGCTGTAAACAGTAATAGGCCTATTACACTGCACTTTTCACAGGGACCCTTACTCTTGAATCAGTGTAATGTAATAAGATTTAGGGAGTAAGGGTCCCTAAATTGATCTTTATTACTGTGTAATAAGCGACGCTCATACTAGCGGCCACGCCCACTCTTACCACAGGGCCCTGTGGTAAGTGCAGTGTAATAGGCCTATAAGACAAGACAGTTTCGTCGTAATTTATCAAGAACATCACAGATGGCGTTATTAGTATCAAACTAATACTAACACTAGAAGGCATTGCCAGATTCAAAATACTAGTCTGGCAACTCTTTCCTTTTACATTACAAGAAAAAGTGATGCACCTATTATTTCAAAATAGGTTTATTTCTTTTCGTCTTATGATTAGTTACTCGAGGGATAGGGACAGAAGGCTAGTATTGCTGAGCATAGAGTCCTTGGCTCAACCTATTATTTTGTCTCAGGTTGTTCTACTTACAATATTTCATTTTGCCTAGTACGACCCAACTCTAATCCCGTTGTACTCACTCTTATTGTGAACAACACAATATGATAAACGTTAACACTTACCTACCCCACCTTACTATGCAGCGGGACTATTAGTACCTACTTGAAAATCCTACGGGACTCAGCAGTGGGGCCAACAGTACAAAACGGTTTTATTATTATTATATTATATAATTACTAGAGGATTCGCGTGACTTCGTCCGCGTGGATTAGGATTGTTTGATTCCCGCGGGAACTCTCCAGGATAAAAAGCCTATGTCCTTCCCCAGAATACAACCTACCCCTGTACCAAATTTCATCAAAATCGGTTAGACGGATGAGCCGTGATTGCGTAGTAGACAGACAGACACACATTAATAATATTAGTATGAACTATGGATAAATATAAATTATAGTAGATGTAGGACATAAAATAAAAACACCATAATGTCCGTTTCGTATATATTTTATTTATTTTTTATTCAATATTTTTCAAGATACATATTTTTTCATATATTTATTAAAATGAATTGCCTATTTATATACAACTTACAAAATACCTATCATTATTAGCAAGAGCTACATTTGAGTCTTATGTCTAGGTGGAATATTTTTTTGTTAACATTAACTAGGTAGGTGTTTATATTTACCGTGATTTATTTTATTAACCCTTCTTAATAAATAAATAAGCATTTACTGATTTAACAAAAACAGGAGTCGGTGTTATTAGAAACAAAATGACATTTACTAATTGAACGGAAATAAAGTTAAAAACAATGAAGGCCAAGGTGCGAGAAGCGGCCTTTTAAGAAACTTGAAAAAAAAATGTATGGGCCATTTTCAGCTATATCGCCTTTAGCATATCGACGAATTCGCACGCGGTATTTTCGCGTTTACCTCATTGATCTC
The DNA here is from genome assembly GCA_964035005.1 of Erebia palarica. Taxonomy (NCBI): domain Eukaryota; kingdom Metazoa; phylum Arthropoda; class Insecta; order Lepidoptera; family Nymphalidae; genus Erebia; species Erebia palarica. Next base: position 23,219,933 of record OZ035993.1, on the reverse strand, counting down.
CCTGACGGCGCAGTGGTGAGGCTGTGGCTTATAAGTGGGACTCGAGTCTCGGGTCCGAACGGTCTGTAAAAACTGTAAATTGCGGTCGGGAACTGTCAATTTACAGTTTTTAAGTTGCCAGCTGAGCGACCGCGTATCTCTGACAGCTACAGTGTAACGATCGCGATCACCACTGATTGGATAACACTGTTCCACTATTGGACAGAATCCATTGACGCAGCAAGAATACCATAAATTCAGCCAATCACAACAATTGATACTGTAACAATGATTGATGCAGAAGATACGCGGTCGCCCTGCAGGTCTTGGCCATGGCGCGTTATCACTCCCGCTCAAAGACGCCAACTGATTTAGCGTTCTGGTCACGATGTGTAAAAATCGTAACTGCCATACCAGGCAATCGCATCGCAAGCAACCATTTTAGACTGTATCATCACTCCACCTCAAGGGCTAGCTTGGATTAGAATTAGGCAACAAAGCATTATTCAATTAGCTACCGCCGCTGCGTGCATATGAGTCGCTAAGCTAAAGGCCACGATTGTCGCGTCCACATCAATAAAAATGTGTTTTTGGCGAGAATTCGCCGGCGAATTAATATTGAAAATTCCAATGAAACAAAACATCAAGAAAAACGACGCATTTTTAGGGTTCCGTACCACATGACGGAAATACCGAACACCTGTAGGATCACTTCTTTGTCTGTCTGTATGTCTAAGTCCCTTTTCGCTTGAGGTATCAAGATCAAAATTATACAGAATACTATCTCTGTCTAAGGCCTCAAATTGCTATAAATATTACGAGTTTCTTCTTTCACAAGTGTGATCTTGTGGCTCATATGGACAAGACTATTAAACTGATAATATAAGGTTCTAGAGACTGTCTAATGAGTGAATCAGCAAAAAGTCTAGTACATGTGGGTCGGGTTTGGGTTTGAAGCATATTCTCCCAAGATAAACCAGTCTGAATTTTATTGGTGTGGTCGCAGTATGTGAGAACTAAACATGGGTCTGCATAAAGTCTACGTAGTGAAAGCAGAGTGCAAAACGGTGGCTAACTTGGTCGGGCATCCCCGGAATACTAGGATTAAACCACTGAGGCCCGCTTGCAGATTCATGCCGGATTACATTTAACCCAGGGATAAATTCGAAATATTGATAGAAGTTTTATACAAATTCTGTCAAAGCGGCAGCTTCTGGGTTAAAAGGATAACCTGGCGTTTCTGCAAGCGGGCCTGAATAAATGCACTTTTTTATTCACTACAAGTTAGCCTTGACTGCGAGCTCATCTGATGGTAAGTGATGATGCAGTCTAAGATGGCAGCGGGCTAACTTAACGGCAGTTATATTAAATCAATCCCCCTATCGATTGATCCCCTTGATCGTTTTGTATTGCATCAGTGTTGCCAGCTTCTAAAAACGTTAAATAATCCACTCTCAGCTTTCACTAGACAAACTATAGCCCGTAATAATAACCCGACATAGCTATGGACGCGTTCTCAAGTATCGGTCAATTTATGTTATCGGTCTTAACTATAGCTCTTGCAATTCACGAGTGCGCATGGCAAATGTTTGTAATGAAGGAACTAGAAATTTAATTCGCTATAATACGCCAAAGTAGGCAAATTTATTAGGTACAGTGTGCATATTGCAATTGTAGCTAGCGATATTCACCACCATATGATGTCCTCCCGACCGAATTTCGGCCACGGCGGCATATCTCCAGAGATATTAGCCATCTATCACGGGGTTGAAACACCGCCAACTTCCTAACTCCGGGCTAGTATTGAGAATTTCTTGCCAGGAAACCCAATACTTGTTATAGCACGACCCGGGACCTCGTCGGCCGCAGTCAAACATACTGACCACTAGACCAACGAGGCAGTTATCCATATAGGAGTATGGTGGAAGGACCACCATATACAAGGCAAGATACACACTGTACCACATATATTTCCGTACTGTGGCGGATTATAGCGAATTAAATTTTTAGTTCCTTCATTATCATGGACTTCCGTAAATTAATGCCTGCTTCTATTCAATATTTGCTCAGACCATGTTTGTGTTTGAGTCGTATCTGTAAAAGTGTGAATGTGCGCGTGTGAGTAATTACGCGTACGGTTAGCACATAAATATTTTTTAGACTGACCGAGACTTGAGAACATGTTATTAGCTAATGTCGGTTTATAAATTCGCGCCTATGTATAACTATGATCGAAAGAGTCAATTGGTATACTTACCAAAATTATTGAGAAGATAATTAACCGCCCAACTTATGTTGATCACACATCTCTCAAGGCCCGCACACGCCGAATAAATGGGCCGTACGTTGATGACGACATCCAGATTTTAAAGCTCTTCTTCGACACGTACTTACGTGATTGGCATTCTCAATAAGCGCTGAAAAATGCGTTGCGTTCGGCGCGTGCGGCTTGACCTGTAATGTGCGATCAGCTTTTAATTCTAATCAGTTTTACTAAGAGATCTATAAATCCAAATTTTCACGTTAAGTAGTCCTTCTACACTCCCGAGCGCGGCCCATACAAAGTTAATTAATATTTTATATTATTCAACGCTCCCAAGCGCGGCCCGTACAAAGTTCATATTTTGAATATTATTTAATAAATATCAATGAAATTTATAGCTACTAGAAAATAAAATTTAACTACTAAACAATTTAACTGAAAGACCCGCTCAGAGGACCAAAGGTCTTGTATTTTGCCCATTTTGCTTCTTGGGTTTTTAGGGATCCGTACCAAATTGGTACAAAAGGAACCTTTATGAATGACGCGATAGTTGCTAATTATTGCCGGTTCTAGACCACATTTCGTAGTGGCGCCACCTAGCGGCGAGTAGCGGTGATGTCTATGCCGGTTCTGGCTCACTATATTAAACAGATGTTGTTATCGTCACAATCAGGAACAGCGAACAGATCAGATGTACCAGGTCTGTTAGATTCAACCGACCAACCAGGTCTGCTTACCACAACAGACCCGTAACTTGACCTAAACAGGTCTTTACTTTATGATATATATTATATGATGAGCGGTTTAATATCCACCACCACCACTAAAGTCCAATATCATCCCACAGCTGGGCACAGATCTCCACTCTCATAGGAGAGAAGGAATTTGAGCTTAGACCCACCACGCTGCTCCAATGCGGGTTGGCGGGCTTTGACGACTATTATCATGCTAGTGATAATAACCGGGACCGAACGCTTAACGTGCTCTCCGAGGCACGGAAACACCACCAATTTCTTAATTCCGGGCTACTACTGAGAATTTCTAGTCAGAAAAACCCAACACTTAATTATGGCCCGACTCGGGACCTCGTCGGCCACAGTCGAACATGCGAACCACAAGATCTACGAGGCAGTTAATATAGTGTGCTGTTTAATATAGTGAGCCAGAACCGGCATAGACCCGAAGCGGTGACATCAACGCTACTCGCCGCTAGGTGGCGCCACTACGAAAAGTAGCCCAGAACCGACACTACGCGCGACTATGTTAAGCGTCTGTTTGTCTGTCACACTTACATATTTTAGTAACTACATATGCTACCGATCGATTATGTAGGTGCAGCAAAATCATTGAAATTTATTTACAACGTGGAAAGGTTAAAGGAAATCACGGTACAGAATTTCACGAAACGGATTTATTCGCAATATCCCAACATATACATACACTTTTTTGTTCTATAATTCGAGTAACGAGTTGAGTATGAGTGCTTTATGATCAATATATTTGATGGTACAACCAAATTAGTACAATGTTCATTTGCACCATGTCTTATTAGAAAATATTGATTTGTGAATGAATTTTAATTAATAAAGAGTACTTTAGAACTTTTACTTTTTTCTAGAATGACATATTTTTTACAAGCCTCTATTAGCACTTGTACAAGCGCCGTTGCACGTCCCTTTATTTTAACGAGTGAAAATTACGGCTCTATATTCCCTTGACTCTCATAGTCTAATGGGACGGTAATAATCCGAAACGGCCGGAGAGAGATCATGCGATGGACCGAAGGCTTACTTGTGCTCTCTGTAAATATACTACGAGTAGAAATGCACTAAATCTGGATAACTAATTCTAAAAATATAACGAGTATTTTTAATTAAATAAATAATTATTCAGTTTACATGACAAACTGATACCTATACAATAGAAAAAAAATCGAATTCTTTTTTTAAGCATATATATAAATGATTCATTAATTTTAAAAAACAAACAAAAGCTATTTGTTAGATATAAATTTGTATGTATTTGAATATATATGTCACCGTAAGGTTTTAAAAACCGTTAGATTATAATCTAACTCGCGAAATTGTAAACTGTCGACAGATTGTGAACCGTTCAATGTTCTGAGTGGCAAATTTTGAAATATTCATTGTATTTACGTTTTACGTTAGGTTAGGGTTCGACATAAATAATCAGGTACCTAGTGCCCTTAGGTTTTATCGGGTTTAAATACCTATCAGATTACAATCTACCGGAAAATAATGCGTTAAATTCTAATCTTTCGACAGTTTAGAATTTTGCGAGTTAGATTATAATCTAACGGTTTTTACAATCTTAGGGTGACATATATAAATTTACAAAGCAAATAAACATAGTAGTAGATGCATGTTTTAATATCATAAGAGGTCTATAATTGTTCAAATAACAAAATGTTTCGAAGGTTATGAGAACTCAAAATTTTCATTATTTGAATAAGCTCTTTTTCCGACTTGCGCTCGGCTAGTTTTGGAAAATATTCAATTTGCTTTTCTATTATTCCAATAAGACCAGTGCAAATAATTTACTCAAGACTGAGTCTGATAAGTCAAATTTTTTTTTTCAAATATTTTCGAATCGTCAAGTGAAATCTACCATTTGATTAGTTAAAAATTTGGAATAGTGTGAATAAATAAATCAAAAAATATAAAAAATTAAATAGAACTTGCTATGATGAAAAACTGTGTAATGTTACTTCAAAAATGACATGAAGTCAATGAATAATTTACACAAAACAGTTCCTACTTTGTACTAAAAAGGCGTTTGCAAGAAATCTATTTAAATATGAAGATAGGGTATAAGGATATCTCTTGCCAAAATTTATACATTTATTTTAACTTTTATATGAGGTGAGAAATAGAAAAATTACAATAATTAATATTTATTATGTGTTAAAAAATTTCTGAAATATATAATTGTTCTTGTCATAATAATATTACAAATATCTTTTCTAATTTGCGAAGTAATAGTTTCCTCGCGAACGCCATAATATTTTCTTCTAACTATTGCATGACACAGACTAAAGGAATAGATAGAGAGATGGAACAATCTAAATGTGTCTGTTAAACTAACACGTCACAAAAATGACAATTGAAGAAGAACGATCCTGTCCAGAGTGTGGCGCGGAAGACATCAGCTTTCAATTATTCATATATGAACGAACCAGTCAGTACATATTGGGCACAAGGTAGGTACATAGGACACAATGCGTTTTTAAAAGTTCAATCAGATGATTGAGGCACCTTTGTAATTTTATTGTTGAATTTTTAAATTGTTTATATGTACTACTGAAACAAGTTAAATAAAAATTGTACTAACATGTCAAGATAAACGTAACATAATAGTTTATCGCTAAATTCAATGTAAAATAATAATAAGAAAACATATCTTTAATGTTAAGTGAAATAGTTTTTTTTTTAATATATGGCAAATTGACAGATGGCAAAAACGCATTCTGTCGATAGCCATACATCAATGAGACTCTCTCCTTTACTTTACTCTGTCTATCTTATCCCACGAGTCTGTGTCGTTTGTTTGGAACCAACTCACTTGTGTGCGGCGACCCCAGTCCACCTGTAAAGAAACAATATCCACAAACATAACAGACCTACACAATAAGGACCGAACAGAAGGACACAATGACCGAATATGCCAGCTGCCTTCAGTTTAACCGGATTCGTTAACCGAATAGGCTTGTTTACATTAGATCGGTGACCAAATGGATCAGTCGTATTCGGTTTTCAGGCAATGGCAAGTTTCCATAAGTCGGTTTATAACCGAAATATGGCCCACCCTACCAACTTTTGTACAAGGTCACTGTAAACAGACTTCGTTCGAATGTGGCTAACCAAATTACAGTTTACAGTAGTCAGTGACTGATAACGACTGCAGTAGGATACAGCCAGATAAACTTAATGTAATGTAATTATTCTATTGATTGAGATAATTCTTTAAATCTGTCCGAAAACCAGCAACCATTATAAATATGGAAAACATAAAAAAAATATACATTATGTACCTATAATAACGTGTCTTACAATTTTATTTGAGAGTTTTGAATTTTCTACATAAATATTCAATATGGCCCTCTTACACCAAACTGGTTAAACTGGTAAAAGGACAACTGCCACCTTCTTAAGCGGGATGGTGGTGGGACAAATGGGAGTTGTCAAGCAACAAAATTTGGCACTTAATGTTTTTCCTGCTTTTTTTTGTTTTTATTTTCCAGGCTAGTAATGTTCCCGCATTATAAAATTTAAGACACCATGAAAATCTTCACATTGTGAGGTTACAAGGGATAAGAATCTGCAGGGCGACCCCGTATCTTTGACAGCTACAGTGTAACGATCGCAATCACCTCTGATCGGATAACACTCTTCCACTATTGGACAAAATCCATTGATGCAGCTATAATACCATAAATTCAGCCCATCACAACAATTGATACTGTAACATTGATTGATGCAGAAGATACGCGGTCGCCCTGCTGTGCTATTCAGTATTAGATGATAATCTGTCAACTGTCATCACGGACCAATTGATAAAATGCCGAATTAATAATTTGATATTTCTCAAAACGTCATGTCACACTTTACCTACGTTCCCATTATGGAGTGTAGAGTAGAGGAGTAACATCTCTTATGGGAGAAAAGTTGAAAAAGTGTCCAGTGGATGCTATAAACAACCGTTCAAAAACCTTCCACAGTGGAGCTGGTGTAGCAAAGGGTATGGTATGAATGTAGCAATTGTAGATTGAAGTGAAGAATGCTGAGTTAAAAAATTTAATATTATTGTCGACTAAAATAATTAATGATTGAAAGTTTTAACAACTGACTTCGTACAAAATAATGATGAATGTTTTCTTTCCTTTCTTATTTCTCAAACCTACTCTAATAATATTTGGCGCTTCATTTTGAATTTACCCTGATACTATAATGGCGCCCCCGATTTAATGCATTTCGATGGACCCTTTTTATAAACAGAGATGTCACTCTTCTACTCTACCCTCCGTATTTCCCATTATTGTACCCTTTATCTACAAAATGAAGGTTTTTCCATAAAAATATAAGTAGATTTGCCTGTTTTAAAAATGCATTCTTTTTTTGTCTTATTAACCCTTTCTCAAAATCCAGTACAATATCATTAAGCAAAATACAGCCTATCACAATATACTTATTGGTAACATTTTGGCAGTTCTCCTTTGTGATGCTATCACTTTTTACCAATTTTTTTAGATAAATTCTAGGGTTGTCACAAAAAGGACAGATATAGAAAAACTTAAAAATATTTTATAGGTCAGTGCAAGTGGACCTACGTATTTTTTATACCACACTATGAACTTACCGTTATCAAAAATCTTCTGCTGGCTTCATATCCCATTATAACACTGTAAAATGTTAACCATTGAATTATTACCCAACTACCCAAAAAACTGTTCAATGTTTAGTTCACAACACTATCACATTCTCTTATCTAAATCACTGTCATAGACACATTACTCGATACTCCAAAAAGGAGTTATTTTTTCTCTTAAAGTTTGTCCGAAAGCCGTAAAGGCTAAACTACACTATGATAAACGTCTTAGGCGCGTTTGACACGGTTCAGTTTGACGTTGCTGGTTCCGTATATGAACCTTTGACGCCATTCTTCGTAATGCTACGTGCAGGCTATGGTGCTTGACGTTGAGGGAGTGTGTTCTGGTTTCATCTGTTTCTCCGTTGGTTTGTTTCTGTCTGGATCCTGTGAGTGGTTTGCAGCGTTGCCATTGGGTATGTTGACTTCGACCATGTTTGAGGAGTTCGAGTCGTCGTTGTAGGATATAATGCTGACTTCGTCCGTCTGTGGAAAGAGATATAGTTCAAACATTACTGTGCCATGTATTTGAAAGGCAAACACAATATTTGATGTTAGGATAGTCAGGCATTGTCAAATGTTGCTATTCAATGGCAATATAGTTAATTATTTCATGAAATTATCAATTCTACGATATGGGCACGAGTCACGACATATTTAATGCTAGCTTTCGCCCACGACTTCGTCCGCCTCTCATTGTACTCCCTTAGTGGTCGAATTTTTATAAGTCCTTTACTTTTTTTTATCTGCATGCCAAACTTCAGCCCAATCCGTCCTGTGGTATGAGCTGTGCGTTGATAGATCAGGCAACAAACAGGTCATGTGGGTAGACTAGATTAGTACGCTGCTCTCGGACAGGCGCCTGGTCTTCTTGACGGGCGCGGTGGGGTGTACGATGGGTGCGCGGTTGTGTTGTATTGTAGTGTACAGACTAGACTAGTACTCACGCTGCTCTCGGATAGGCGCTTGGTCTTCTTGACGGGCGCGGGGGGGTGTACGATGGGTGCGCTGGGTGGGTGCGCGTGGGTGTCGTGCTTGCGCTTGGTGCCCGACTGGGTGCGCTCCCGTGACCCCTTGATCAGCGACGGCGATAGGTACTGGTGGAGTTGCTTGCGTCTTACGTGCCGCGCCTGTCACACGAATTCATTTTATTATTACCATGAGCTAACGGACACAAACAATGCTTTCAAATTCTGAAGGCTTTTAGTATGTTAAATAAATCTTCATGTGAATTCTCAATTTCTCACATAATTCGGGGTATAACCTACGTCCTTTCTAAATTTCAGCCAAATCGGTTCAGTTGTTGTGGCGTGAAGGAGTACGAAACATGCAAACTTTCACATTTATAAGATTAGTAGTAAAATAGTTGTTGTTGCTTCGCACGACGATTGCATAAGGATAAAAAAATCTACTTTTTCACCTTGGAGCAGGTTCTTAGATATGTTTTAAGGTAAAAGACATGCTTAATTTCTAAGTGAGATTTTTTAAATTCTTTTATCTAAAAATCCTTCAGATTATAATAAGCAACAATATTTTCATAAAAAATTACAGATTACGTACTAGAAAGCAGGGAACTTTTTACGGCTTTAGCCCAGAAAAAATTGAGAACTTGCAATAGTCAAACAAGGCAGTAAATGACAAGTATGGAGACACATACCTCTATGGTCATCCCCTCTCGCAGCATACTAGTATTTTCAGCCTGGTAGTGCACGGCTTTGGTGAAGGAGGAGATGTCATACGTGAGATCCACATTCACATTTGTCTTGTCAAACACCAAACCGATAAACCACATTGAGCATACGTTTGCTATCACTTCTCCCTGTAATACAAACAATGTTACAGTTAGAGAAACCACTGGTCAATTGCGATTTGGACTCGCCCACCGAGGGTTCTGTAACTTGAAAAGCAACATGTAATTAGATAATTTGTTATATTATTTTACAATCACAACTCAAAATAACCCCAAACAGAGCCACATGAATTAAAAATAGCTAAGGTAGCGCTAACTACGAACACAATTGTAACAATTTGGCCTAATATTTCTATTTGATAAATAATTGACTGATGACTGATTGCCAGAAACGATGTAGCTTTTGATGTAAAGTAGTTTTTGAGTTAATTTCCAGGACAAAATTGGTCAATCGTCGTAGAATCATCAATTTTTGTATAAAAAATTTGCAAAAAAGATTTTTATACCATGTT